>CM076570.1:386620248-387329507 GCA_034641835.2 Pinus albicaulis
ATACCGACATTCTGGCCACTGTCATGGTATTTGGGTCGAAATCAGGAAACCAAGGGGTCAGGAAAAGGCCTATAGAACCCCAAAACCAAGGTCCTGATTTAATGACAAGATCTCTGATCTCCGTAGATTTAAACTTAACAATGAAGAAACCTTTGGAACAGAGGTGAATGTCACATTCCATGGTCCATCGTGTGAAAATCAAATGGAACAGGTCCATGGGTTTAGGCCAAAAACAATTAAAGCGGCAGATGAGTGCCTGGGTTTCATATGTCTTAACATAATCCTCTGTTCCTGAAGAGTCGATTTTGTAAGTAGCTGTTTGTCCTAACTGTTCCACGATGTAAGGCCTTGGAACAGCTCCTTCTTGAACCGGCGGTGGCCCTGCAGATTTGGTACCCTGTAGAATATTTTTATAGGAGAGGCCGCCAGTTGGTTGCTACTGAGGTGTGGCTTTTTTCCCCTTTTCTCCTCCTGCAGAGCTTGGTCTCCCTTGCTGTACAGCGCCCCCTCTCAGCCGAAGGTTCAGTAAGATGGTCGAGTCGGCTTTAATTCCATATTCCATCATTGATCTATTATCCTGTAGGGAGTGTCTACCACTCACTAGGTGCTAGATCAGGACCGGATATCCCATCAATTCCCAGATCTGCTGTTTCAGGTACAGAACGGAGTTTTCTGCTCGTATCCAGATTAAGTATGATTTACCCATAGGAGATTTGACAAAAATCTGGAAAAAATTTGAGATTACCTGATGGGAAGTGGTGAACGGGTCCATATCCTGATTCGCCAGGCTCATGGATAAAGCAGGTCGAGGAACATGGAAGCAGTCGGTGCGTAGGCCTAGCTTTGGAGCCTTTGCAGGCCGATCCGACAGATTCAATGGACAGATCCTCTGCTTACGTGCGCCCGAGAAAAGATTAATGGGGTTTTCAGGGTTGCTTCTACTTGTACAATGATCCGCTGCAAAACCAGCAGCATCAAGGCCGATTGGGGCTTTTGCCATGCAGGCCGCCATCCAGACGGCGACAAAGCCGAAGGACGACCTGAGCATAGGCACACTAATCTGGTGATTTACTTCTGCAACCCATACGAAATGGATTGCCTTCGCAAGAAACCCTGCAAGCCAAAATGTCAGGGTCGAGGGCCAGATCCATATCTGACAATCTGCTAAAGCGAGATCGGAGAAATCTTCAGGAAAAAACCTGTTTGCGAAGCAAAACGCTGTGAAGGCGGCCTCTTCGAATCCAGCAGAGTCGATAGCAGGGTGTGGGGCCGCCCAGACGGCGGCTTCCTCTCTTTTCCAGTCATACCTGGGCAGAAACCCGCAAGTCGGCGCCTTCATCATAATCTGGAGACGTCTAGCCTGGTGAGAGGCCAAACCGACGCGAGAGCTCGAGACATCTCTGCAAACCCTAATCCCTGAACCGCCATCGCTCCTTCTCGGTCTACAAATTGTATTAAGGTTATATAACTACATTTTAAAAGAGAATATTATTATTATTATAATATATATATATATATATATATATAATTGCAAAAAAAAAAAAAAAAAAAAAAACAAAACAAAACAAAACAAAAGGGCCAAGAAAAAAAAAGAGGTGAAGCATATAAGAATTTTAAAACGTCAAGTTGATTAACATTGAAATAAATATTAAAAAGGAGTATTTTAGTATTTAAGATACTTCTACAAACTAAAAGAAAAAGGTTAAAAAAAAAAATATTTTGAAGTTATTACAAATTCAAAACCAAGGAAAATTAAGATTATAAGTTAAAAAGGGTGAAGTTGGAGAATATTTATCTCAACAAGCAAAATGACATCTAATACAAAAATGAAGTCAGGACGATTTTTAGAATTAGAAACGTTACCTATCGACCCTAAAGCGCTGCTTAAAATTAAAGGAAGTATCGCAGGGAAAGATGTCACTATTGCTATATCACCCGCTGAAGAGAAAAATTATATAAACCCTAAAATTGCCAACCAGTTGGTGATTCCTGAGTCAAATATAATTGAAAAATTAGACGTTTTTGACAAGAAAAAATACGACATAAAAAATCTACAACTAAACATTGGGGATTATACTTTTATCTCTCAATTTACCATGAAAACCTTAGTTTTGGATAATAGTGATATTGTGTTGGGTTCACCATGGATGGAAACCTTAGGTTCAGTTATCCTAAATACGAAAAAGAAATTTTAGACATTCACCTACAAAAAGAAGAAGATAACGCTGCAAGACGTTAACTTGAAGCCAAATTCCGTGACGCCTGAAGACGTACAAGAAATTTCGCAGGTAATTTCTCAAGAAGGTAAAAAGGTGATACAAAATATGCAAAAGGAAATTGACAAAATCACCACTAATAAGAATGAAGAAGTTTCTCGCCTCAAGGACCACAACGACAAATTACTAACGCAAATTAAGAAGCTGAAGAAGGACAAGAAGTCATTAGAAAACAAGGTGCAACAACTTGTCGAAAATAAAGCATCGAATGTAGAAATCCAAGTTGAAGAAAAGGAAACTGGTACTAATGCAGTAAATGTCATAACTCAAGAAGAAGACAAGCAAGTTGCAAAAGATGCAAACTTAGATGTTGTAGTTCCGGCGATGAACATTTCAAGCGAAAGTTATGTAACCAGCTCAATAACATCATCGCCAAAAGAAAATCAAAACATCACCACACAACTAAGAATGGAAAGTCAAACCAAAAAATTTCCCTATCGACATCCAAATCACGGGAGCAGACAACTCGATCAAGCTATGTCTTCAGAACAGAAACAAGTTGATATTCCGAAGAATACTAATATCAGTGCAATCAGCTCAAGTGATAATTCAGCACAAGTTTCAAATCGCCGCGAGATTCCACAGAAAATTGATTTAGGATGGTCTGATCCATTCTCAGTGCAACAGTTTTGTTTGTCACTTAGAGGATCATATCGACTTGTGTCGACAAGGATGACTGCCCCGAGACGAGAAGATGTTCGTAACAGGAAAAGAAATCGAGGCCTTTCATCAACAAGCTTTGAGGACAAAGCTTTTTGAGGAGGAAGGCAATGTAATGAATAAAATAATGTAAATAGTGATTAATTAGTAATTAGGTTGAAAGGTCATGTCTGATAAGACATGACCTTTCGTGAAGAGGCACCTGCGTGGGTATATAAGCATGCCTCATTTGTAACATTCAATCAATTCATTCATCATACTTTCTAATATAATATTTGTATCCTCATGGATATTCGGATATTTCAAGTCTTCTGGAATATTTAACTTGAGAAGGAACTTTGTTCACTTCAATCAAAATAATTTCTAGTATTAAAACATTGAAGTAAGGAAGGATTTTTGGATAAAATTTGACAAGAAGATACAATAGTAAAAGACCAAGGAACTGTATTAATAACTACAGTATACCCTAAACAAAAGGAGTAGCAACTAGATACCTTGGAAAGAACATCTTGATCTTGGAAGATTCTTGAATATTATCAAGTATCTTGGGACAATTTGAAGCAAGCCTACAATTGAAGTGAACCTTGAAGATGAAATAAAGGTCAAAGAATCTTGATTGAATCAATTAGGGATTTCCTTATTCCATTTGTTACAGAATTAGATAAGGCAATTGACATAAGATATGTGAACCCTTGATGGAAGAGTATGTCAACAAGCTCTTGCAAAAAAGAAGGCATAAGGTATGCATATTTTGTTTTTAAGATAGTTAGGGTTTTTACAAGCATGCTTTGTATCTAAAGTTTGTAGACTTTTTTTTTGGTATCTAGGGTTTGTAAACCCTAGATGGGATTTGGTTTAGAAAACCCTAGAAGAAATTAAAAACACTAACCCTAATTTTTGGTTATGCCCTCTATAGAAACCCTAGTTCTTAATATCTAGGGATTGCAAAAATAATTTAGGATATATGGTAAATCCTAGCGAGGGTTGATTTGGATAGTCCTAGGATGCGACATCAAGAATCCTAAGGTTGATGTCTCCACTGAAAAGTCATTTAAAGGGCATGGTCAAGAAATTTAGGGTTTGTATTCAAAATCCTTGGAATTCTATCCTCTAAGTCTCCATGGAAACCCTAGATTAAATAATATGACATCTTGCTCTTGTATTTGTATATTTTGCCTGGTTTTACTTACTGGTAAAGATTGTAGATACATAATGAAAATGATGAAAGCAAGATGAGAAGGATGGAAGGAAAAATAATATAAAATTCGTGCTGAACATAATAAAAGTAGGAGAATGTTGCTCTTAATAAAAGACAAGTGCTCTATGTCTCTTGTACTATTATTGATTTCTTTAGTAAATCTAGTCTCTTACTTTTTTTTTTCATTATTATTTGATTGTAACTACTCTTTTGTGAATCTCCCCGAAAAAGAGTTGCAGGTACATGCTAAAAGATGTCTGGGCTAGAAGAATTTATAATATCAAAAAAAAAATCTGTGACAAGTCCTGGATTCAGAGGAAACTTCAAAGGGAGCTTTGAATCTTGAAAGAACTAAGAATTTAAAAAGAAGCTTTGATTTAGAAGTTGCGAGGTATGTTTTCTATATTATGTTTTTATGATGTAGAGGATCTATGGGGATTTTGGAACTATTTTATAAATGTTGAGGATTTAGGGTTTTTCGGTATTTAGGGTTTCCAAACCCTAGATGAAAGTAAACACTAGGAACAAAAATTATAACCCTAATTGATTGTTACCACTATGAATCCCTAGCTCTTGGAATATGACATCTAGGGTTTGCTTGCTGAATGCTTCTTTGCTAAGTATCTTGAAACCCTATTAGAGTTTTAAGTAGGGTTCTAGGGTATGTACTAAACCGTACCTAGGGTTGGGATGAAAATGGATCTTAGGACCTTAGGACCAAATGTTTCCGTTGTAAGTAGAAACCTTAGACTAATAGAAATGACATTATGCTTGGTTGTGCTGAGAATTGAGGTACATAGTAAAGGGCTGAAGTAAGACAAGAAGAATAAAAATATTCATGCCTCATTTTTTAAGAAATCTTTCGGTGATAATCACATCAGAGAAAATTTGTCACCGTGTTTCGAACCATCCAGTGTGGTTCATCGTCAGGACAAGATGGAGAATCAGATCATGGCATCACATTAAATAAGTAGGGCGATGTAGAGATAATTACTTCTAACGACTAATTTTGACTAAGGAAAATTTATTTATTAATAAAGAACATTATAATAAACATAAAACAAAAGAGAATTAAAAATAGATTTAAAGAGAAGTTATAAAGATTTAAAGTAAATAAAATGAAAGAAAAGGGACCAACCTATTATAGGTCAAACAACAATTGGTCAAAATTAAATGATAAAGAGTCAAAGGAATCAATGAGGTAGAAATTAACGACTAATCAAGGGGGGAGCAAATCATTGTCTATTAAAGTCAAAAATCCAAAAAAGAAAAGAAAATCAAGATTCATAATAGGGGATGAGACTAAATCCATGGAATAAAATTAACCAACGTATTATTATTTTTTTTTAAGGAATAAATAAGGGATATAAAGAAATAAATAAAGTGATTGACCAATATTATAGATTTATTATCTAATTTAATTTAATTGAATTAATTTATGAACTTCTCTTATATATAAAACCTCGCTTAAAATACAAAGGACATTAGTGAACACTGAACACCTATATATATATAAGTAGTAAAACTAAATGATGAAAGGCAAACCAATTAGAGAGGAAAAAGGCTAGAAAATAAGAAGGTTATAAAGGAAGTTAAAGAAAATAAGAAATAATAGTAATTAGATAAAGGGTAGGAACCCAACAATTACTAATCTTCTAGCCATCGCCCCTGTTTAGATTTCTAGGCTTCCTTTCTAGCTTAATGGCCTCCGTAAACTTCTAATGATAGAAATGATCAACCCTTGCAATGGCCTGGGCCTCTTCCATGCAGATGTGATGTTTTGTCTTTTGTGCATGTTTTGCGAAGCTGAGGAGTGGGTCCTACCATGTTTTATGTCGGTTGTGTGTTCATGAATCCTTTGATTTATCGAGAGGCCATTTTCACCAATGTAGGTTGTCCTACAAGAACATGGAATTACATAAACACCTTTCATATTCTTGGGGTCCACAGGGTCTTTAACAAATCTTAAGGGGTTTCGAATGGTGTTAAGGAGCCTAAAGGTAGAGGGAACCACATGTTTCCTCGGAATCCTAACAATCATGTTTGTGGTCCCTTTAATAAAAGGAAGATGAACCCCTGAAATTCGATCTTTGGGTTCTTTCTTAATCAAAGGACCTTTGCTAGCTCCAAGGAAAGCTTTAAGTCCCTTTTGTCTACTGTATCCATTATTATTGAAAACATTAAGGAGATGGGCTTTTTCATCAGAAATGTGGTTTTCGTCAGAAAATCTTGACGCAGGAGTAGCTAAAGTATTGAGAACACCCAACTTTTGAGCAGGGAAATGATGGGACTTAGCATGAAGATTCTGCTATGTATGAGTTTTCTTCCGAAAAACTTGGTGGGAGAAAGAACCATCATCTTTCTTCAAAATAAGACATCAAGGAAAGGTAGGCAACCATTGACTTCGCATTCCATAATAAACTTTATGGAGCTAGACTGATTGTTAAGATGTTGGAAAAAGAGATCCAACTTTTCTTGTCCATGAGGCTAGATTATGCAGGTGTCATCCACAAATCTCTTCCAACACTTTGGTTTGAAAGGAGCTGAGGCCAAATCCTTAGATTCAAGGTCTTCCATGAACAGATTAGCCACTACAGGAGAAAGGGGGGAACTGTTGGCAACACCACAATTTTGTTCACAAAATTCCCCTTCAAAGATAAAGAAAGTAGAGGTAAGACAAATTTCAACCAATTTAGCTGTGTCTGGATTTGTGATCCGATTGATGACTTCATTGGCCTCACTAATAGGGATATTTGTGTAAAGGGAGACCACATCGAAACTTACAAGAATATCTCCAGGATCCAACATTATACTCTTTAACTCATTGATAAAAAGATGAAGAGTCTTTAACAAAGGACTCTGTAAGGCCAATGAGGGGTTTAAGTTGATTCGCTAAATACTTCGCTAGAAGATAGGTTGGCCCTCCTATAGTGTTAAAAATGGGTCTTAGGGGAGCCCTACTATGGTGTTGCCATGGGTTCCCCCCTTTCTCCTGTAGTGGCTAATCTGTTCATGGAAGACTTTGAATGTAAGGCTTTGGCCTCGGCTCCTTTCAAACCAAAGTGCTGGAAGAGATTTGTGGATGACACCTGCGTAACCTTGCCTCATGGACAGGAAAAGTTGGATCTCTTTTTCCAACATCTTAACAATCAATCTAGCTCCATAAAGTTTACTATGGAATGTGAAGTCAATGGTTGCCTACCTTTCCTTGATGTCCTTATTTCGAAGAAAGATGATGGTCAGTTCTCCCACCAAGTTTTTCGGAAAAAAACTCATACAGAACAATATCTTCATGCTAATTCCTATCATTTCCCTGCTCAAAAGCTGGGTGTTTTCAACACTTTAGCTACTCATACGTTAAGATTTTCTGACGAAAACCACATTGCTCATGAAAAAGCTCATCTCCTTATTGTTTTCAATAATAATGGATACAATAGGCACTTTCCTTAGAGCTAGCAAAGGTCCTTTGATTAAGAAAGAACCCAAAGATCAAATTTCAGGGGTTCATCTTCCTTTTATCCAAGGGACCATAGACAAGATTGCTAGGATCCTGAGGAAACATAAGGTTCCCTCTACCTTTAGGCCCCTTAACACCATTCAAAACTCCTTAAGATGTGTTAAAGACCTTGTGGACCCCAAGAATATGAAAGGTGTTTATGTAATTCCATGTTCTTGTGGGACAACCTACATTGCTGAAACTGGCCGCTCGATAAATCAAAGGATTCATGAGCACGCAACTGACATAAAACATGGGAGGACCCAGTCCTCAACTTTGGTAGAACATGTGGAAGAGACAAAACATCACACATCTGCATTGAAGAGGCCCAAGTCATTACAAGGGTTGATCATTTCTATCATCGAAAGTTTAGGGAGGCCATTGAGATAGAAAGGAAGCCTAGTAATCATAACAGGGACAATGGCTGGAAGATTAGTAATTGTTGGGTCCCTGCCCTTACTTCTTAAATTATTGACTGTTTTATTCTTATTTATTTTTGATTTGATTTGATTTATTTATCTAATGTAATATCCCGAGCGGAATATTTCACCTATTTTCGGAGGAATTTATTTCAACCCATAATTTCATTATAAAATTACTATTTCATTAACAAAAGATTTCCATGTAAAATAGGTTAAATAAAGCACATGCAATTTCAGTAACACATTGAGCAGAAATAATCTCAGGGTTTATTATAATAAATACGTGAGATAGACAATTTGGTCTCAAAAATTGATGTGCTCTAATGCTGAAGCCAACCCTCCAAAACTGAATTGAAATGTCACTGTTGAGCTCTTCTGTGAATTTTGGATGAATTCACCAAGGGGAGATGGGTACTTGCCCATTCTCTCTCAATCACCTGAGGGTTTCCGTCTTGGGGCTACCAATGGAGTAGAGAACTGGGTTCTCAATATCACATGCAAGAAGTAATACTAAATCCAAGATGATCTTTAATGGCCCTTCCTCCTCTTTTTATAGATTTGATGGACTCCTCTAGAAGCTACTATTTTATTATTATTTTAATCATTGAGCACATTTCCCTTAATTAAAATATTTTTTTTTTAATGTGGGAAAATGGCCAGTTGGCCACCATGCCTCCTTAGGTCACTGAAAATCACTCCTAGCCATCCCATCCTATAGATATCCTCGTTCTAGTTCCAACGAGCTATTACACTAAGTTGTTCTATCAAGAATTCCTCCCGAAATGCCACCGTAGGTGTAATTAATTGAGTTAGGCCCATTAATAACTCAATTTTCTGAAAGTTGTCGGAATGCAACGGAATGAAAGGCAAATTGTGCGGATGGTGGAATATACCAAGCGAATGCCATCGAACCTCATAAGAACTCCTCAAAACCCCTTCAAAAGCCCCCAGGGCCCGCCAATGATGCATTACAAATCCTCCACCCCAAGATTGCTTGCCCTCAAGCAATCCAAATCTGTGGACCAGTGTGTTGGCCCGATGCAACTGAGACCCAATGCCCAGATCCTATGTTATGCAACGATGGGTGATGCTATGCCTTTGCGTCAATCCAACTGGAACAGATCCCCCAATGCCCAAATCCCAGACCAACCTCTGACTAAGCATGTGATCAACAAATCCTCCTGGATCCCAATGCCACCAAGAAAAAGCATCAGTGCTCCATGTCTCTCACTGCACCATAACTCTGGCTGAGGATGCT
The DNA here is from genome assembly GCA_034641835.2 of Pinus albicaulis. NCBI lineage: Eukaryota > Viridiplantae > Streptophyta > Pinopsida > Pinales > Pinaceae > Pinus > Pinus albicaulis. Next base: position 386,629,559 of record CM076570.1, read on the forward strand.
GACCCATTGACTGTGTACCAACGCATCACCCCTCTCTCCAATCCAACCACTGGCTCAATCCAATGCTAATCCTGCTCTCTTGATGTCGGGACAAAATGCTGAAGAGCTAGTGACCTGTATACCACTTCTAACTGAAACTTGTAATACTTGTCATGTCCAAGGGTCCTTGCTCCACTATGTCCCTGAATAAGAATATTGTACCATCAATAGGGTACCAACTCATGATCTCTTGCCAATCTAATGTATGGACACCTGCGCAAGGAATAAGTCTAATAGGCTGATGCTTGTCCCATGCTCAACTCTTGATGCTCTACCTGGTCTACTAGCAGAATTGGTCCAAGAGATCCTGCCCCTCTCCCTATAATGGACCAAAGTGGGCAAGTTGTGCTACAAGCTCTTTTTGTGTACTCCTGGAGAGGGTTGTTGCCTGAAAATGTTGCAGCTCTACTTGCCACCACTACATCTGCTTGCACCTCATCAATGGGTAAAACCAAAGATGGATGCACTGGTGTCTCCCTCTCCTGATAGGAAACTTCATGCTTCTCTAGCCCACCAATCCTTTGCGAAACTGTCCTGCTAGACTCCAACACCTCCTAAGGACAGGTTTCTGTAAATACTACCACTCTACTGGTTGTTTGTACATCTGTCTGCTCCTCATCAATGGCTGACCCCAAGGGTGCCTGCTCATCCTCCTCCATCATAGGCTTAACGTGATCTTCCAACTGGCTCTCCCCAAAATGATCATCATGCATACTGTGCATATCATTCTCCTTCGCTGACTTATGCTCCACCATATGCTGCTCATGCTGAATCATCACAGGTGACTCATCATCTTGAATGTCTCCCTAGAGTCTCCTGACTGCTCAACATACACACCGGAATATGACTTTGGTCGACAGTCCGCAACTCCGCATGACTGCTCATGCTCCCTAGAGGCATCCTCGTAAGACCCCATGGACTCATCCAAAAAAGAGTCCTCATCCTGACATACAGAAGGAATGTCCTCTTGCTCTACCTCTGCCACCTCATCTGCATCTCTCAAGCATGAGTGGTAAGGTCCCCAAGGTTCTTTGCTGGATAAAGCAAAGAACCTTCCTCCTCATCTCATTCTTGTTGCCTGATCCACCAAACAGGGGCAACTCCTCCTTGGTCAACTGTCTCCTGAATAGCCCAATGTTCTGCTCAACTAGCCTTCCGACTAGCTCATAAGTAGCAGGTGAGACCAATTGCTGTCTCCTCCAAATGATCAACAATCTAGTCTGCAACTCTCGGCAAATGGCATCGCGACCTCTCATATATGATGACAAAATGGAGTGTATGTGTGCTATGACTGTGTCATGATGATGTTTCCTAATGCTGAAGAAGCATTGTAACATCTATAGGATCAAGTCATCACACTTCTTTTTCTTTTGTTGTGGTCATGATATGTTTTTCCATTCTTTTAGCTGCATCAACCTTTAGGGTAATGCTTCCTAGCCCTACTCTAGGAGCGTGGACATGAGGGTGCCAAATTTCAAAGAGCCAATGACAAGTTAGAATCGAAGAATGGATGTGGTATATGGGGTTTGTAATGTGTGGTGGAAAGTTTCAAGTATGGTGTTGGGATAATGAACATGCTTCGGTCATGCTATGATCGCTTCCCAGTTCGAGGGATCCTACTGGTTTGGTTCTGATAACCTTGTTCTCAAAAACCCTAGTGTTTTGCTCCCTACATGAGGTCTCTTGGACAAGTGCAAATATAGAGTACAATGATGATATGATCTAACAAAGCTTTCTTCTATGTTTATAGATAAAATAGGTGAGGAGGCTAACATGAAATAAGGACGTGTCTATATAAGTAACCGACAAGCCAAATCCTAGTGGAGTGCTTTACAATTCATGAATACACGCGTTACACAAGGGTTTATCCAACCCAGAAGATCAAATTCCCTCCCTGTATGATGCTTCTTGGGATCAACTTTCCTCCTCCCAGATGCATTATCCAACACATTGTTAGCCCAATGCTCTCTCCTCCATGATGGTTCATTACCATCACATCTAATTTCATGTTCTTATTTAGGGTTTACATGCATAGGTTAACCTTCACACTTCACAAGAGCAAACCTTAAATCACACTAGCAATCTCTCGAAGAGCATCCAAGATTTCTCTCTGTCTTCCCTTGTCTTCTCCTACGACTTTGAAATTGGAAAACAATCAAATGGTTAAACATGTTTGTGACAGTAATCAAATCACCATAAATGCTAGCATATACTATGACAAATCAACCACCTATCACACGTCCTTTTGAGTGTCGTTACCGATATAATTAGCAACGCTGCTAAGGTCCCGACAACCTCACTGGATTGGCACATGTAGGGCGAGGACCCACTCTCACCTCGGCCATTGTTCCCACTCTTTAAGCCCAACCCCTGCTAAACTACAAAGAGAGACTTCCCCGAATATTCCCACTACTCCAGATATATGATTGGTGCCTTCAATGGAGTCAAATGGGTGAAGTTGTTCTATGCTTGCTTGCTGTGCTGCTATGAATAAACATTAAAAATAGAACAGATTTATAACAGCGAATTATTAGTAGTCAAATCATTTGATATATAGCACGTAACCTATGGATTTTGGTCTACTGCGAATACTCTAACCATATATGCTATTAGTTTTCTGATTGAGTGCACAGTTTTAGAGTTATAAGTGAAAACAACTTGTTGCATTGTTGCACATATTGCTAAGTTTATGTTAAAACGCAGGCACAGTGAGCTGATTTATTATTATAGCCAGCCCACAGTGGACAAGACACCTCTAGAGAAATCACCCTAAAGTGTGTGATGGCTAGAGGTTACTTTAGAGGCTTTAGGGCCTCCCTTCTATCAAATCTTTCATTGAAAATGTAATTTTTAGTTACCTGGAAATTTCCTTTTCAGATTTCTGGTTATGTTCACTTACCTAGAACTTTTTCTAGAATTTAAATTGTTAATTGTTACAGCTGGAAAATAAAGAAAATTCGACTCTTTCACAAAGTAATGACCATAAATCATTATGGAGTTGAATATAGTAAGTCCTAGCTCATGATGCTTTCTTGTAGGCCTTGAGAACTTATTTTGGATGGTTGTAGAATTCAAGTCTAGCAAGAAAAAACCCATTCCACCTGTAGATCTGCAACCAATTGACTAGATAAGTGTAAAAATATGAAAATGAAACTTGTATCTATGTGGGAGCTTAGATTCTACAAATTTGACACTTCTTCCCACTAAATAGCTTGCTGAAAATAACCTTACTGTAATAACAAACAAGAAAAGTCTGATTTTTTTAGATATTTTTTCCTTGAGAACTTACTTTTGTTGGGATTGTGAAGTCAAAGTCCTTTTAAGTCGTTAGGCTCAACTTGTGTCAAGGAAGTGGGTTTAGTCCCGGAGGAAATTGCGAACATTGTTAGTTAATTTACCTTTCAAAATTTTGACCCTCCTTAGAAGCGACCTATCTTTAACGTCTTCGACCTCTATTCTCTGTGTCGGGCGAGACACAAAATCCTTGGAATAATGAATCTGTTGGAAAATCAGAAAGACAAAGATTTTCTTATGTTGATAATTAGTTGTGATGTTCTTATGTTCTTCTTTTATCTTTGTTCCATCAAGCAATTATCAAAAACAAAACATGAAGGTCAGGGTCACCAGATGTAGGTGGACAACCAGGGCAAAAATCCTATATGGCTGAAAACCCAATCAAGAACTTTTCCTTCAATAGATTCATATGACAGTGAGAAAACCAAGATCCTAGACCAACAAACCTTCCTCCTCCATCAAGTCAACCCTTCCTTCTTGTAAGTGTCATCCCTTCAAAGTGCAGCTACAATCTAGAACTTCGATCCAATAGTAGAATTTTCGGCCCAACAACTGTAGAGTTTCGGCTGTCCAACAGAACTCCAGTACTTCACACGTGTGAGATAATAGAGAGAGAAGATGACTTCCTGACCTTTTTCTCCTTCGTTAGCCCTTGCGTTCTTCTTCCTTGGAATTCATGCCCTTTTACTGCAACCAACGACTGCAATTCACTGCAAATTGAACTTTATGAGAGTGTGTGACAAAGGAGGTCAAGTTGCTCCAATATATAGTTTTCCAGTGAGGTCGAATTACCCTGTTTGAGGCCGAATTGACTTCCTTGTGGCTGACTTGGTGGAGGAGGCCTAATTGAGCTCTTTCACATTTAAATAATTTTATTTCTTGACAGATAATTTCCAAGAACGGTTCTTTATAATGACATGAACAAGGACACTTGACATAAACCCCAGAGGTCTACAATGGAGACCTTGACCTAAAAACAATTGACCCAAGCATGAAACCATGCTTTAATAAGTCAATTTATATAATATATATATATACTTTTTTATTTATTTCTTTTGAAAAATACATTTCATTATGACTCAAGTACAATTATGAAGACCAAACCTAGTTACATTCTTCAACACTCCCTCTTAACTAGGGAGGTTTTCATAATTACATTTATACAAAATTACATGGAAGATCTCAAAACACATGAACTATGAAGAGTTTAGGCACACTAAGTGCCACATACTAGATTCGTTATCAGGGCAATCTATCTGGGTGGGACTAAGATGGACTAAAGCTTTCAACCACTATAGGTACCGTCACACTTACTTACTAACCATCAACCCAGGGGTCTAGGCGCATTATGCAAGGTCAAAGCTCTATGACCAACACCACCCTCCCTACTTCGGGATCTAGACATCAGACACATGTAGATGTCCTCCCAGGCATTTTGTATTACACACGATGCCTCAACACTCCTGATTATTCAAATAGGTAACATCAAATCTCTTTTGATCAAACAGATCGGTAACATCAATTAAATCAAGCATGCAAAACATACTTCCAAAAATTCGACCTTTTGAGGAGAGATTTACCTATACAGACACGACCCCAATCAATAACAAACTTTCAAATACACATAAGTAAACACAAACCTTCGAGGTCTTCAATCATCTTGATGCCACTTATATCAAGTTATTCATATGCAACTAGTCAGAAGCTTTTCTTCTTTGATTTCTTCAGCAACACCAAAACATCCTCAATATACTTTCTCCAATTTCTTCTTCAAGGTTATGCACCATATAATATGCCCTCCCTCTCAACTCGGGAGATATATCCTTTCTTTTATCCAGGCTACCTCTTAACTTAGGGAGATCAACTACTTTTTATCACATCAGAGAGTCTTTCATGGCTTCATTCCTTCTTATCAAAGTCATCTTGATCTTATAGCTTTCTTCATCATGCTTATACGAACATCTTCATTATCTTGAAGATTGTGTACATGCAAAACTTTAATAGCAAGGTCAACCAAATACATATATAGAAGCATGAAGTTAACTATATCAGAATCATACATTAGACTTCAGACATCAAATACCTAAATTTAGTTAGGATCATAATCAACAAGAGCCACATACTTCTATACTTCAACTGCTTGCTATGGTTTTGTTATAAACCCTAGATCACATTATTTAAAATAACTCAATCAAGATACCAGTCTCATTATATCTAAGGCCTCAGTATTACTTTAAGAGATATGACATGCTCTACTTTGATATATTGCAAACCCTAAAATCCATCTTTTAGACATTGAGCCTTAGATATCAACAATCAAAACCAATCATAGCACAATCTAAGGTTTCGACAATATGATCAACTTCTACCCTAGATATTATCATTACATTGGAAACAATATCACCATATCCTAGAATATCAAACTTCTACTGGGACTTTGTTACAAACCCTAGAATTTGCAAACTGTGAGCTTCAAGAGTAAGGTTAGCATATATATCTAGGATTTCATAATCATGCATAAGTATATCACATCTCTTAGGTAAACCCAAGACACAAATATCAATACCTTAAAGTTAGACATATAATAATTTTGATCAGGCTAGGGTTTTGATCAGACATGCAAATATACACCTAGGGTTTCATTCCTAGGAGCTTACTATAGATATTATAAGGGTTTTTCTCATAAACCCTAATTTACCAAAACCTTAAAGGTCTAGGATATCAATACACAACAAACCCTAAAGCACTAGGGATTCTATAATATTATCAAAACCCTAAACATCAAAAGAATAATATTTTGTAGATATCATCAATAACCCTAAGTATACTAGGGTTTCATAATCAATATTGACACACCCTTAGGTTAGGGTTTTATAGAAAACCTTTTAGGGTTCCACAAAAATGATAATTTTAATGAGGGTAGATTCAATATAATGATTAATCACCTTGACAAGAATCTTTGTGATTCAGAGTCCTAGACATAACGATGTTAGTAATGTAAAGCAAATTTTAAAAAGAAATGAATATACCTTTATTATGAAGAGAACAAAGCTTATGTTCTAATACATACCTTTTTGTTTCTTAACAAACCTTATAGGATATCAATTCTTGAAGAGTTTTCGTTGCAACAAAACTTCTACCATGCTTCAAGCTTATCCTTTGAGATTTCCTTCATAACCCTTGAGCATTTAGCAAGCTTTTCTAAACAAGGAAAATATAAAAAGGAAGGTTATTAGTATATAATACAAACATAGTTTGATAAAAGAGGAAACCAAACATAAAAGGATAATACAAGGAGTAAGATACTTATCTTTGGTAAAATAGTGAGGGCTCCCTCTTAATCCAATCTCAAGGGATACCTATAACTTTATCAAAACAATTCAAAAATGTTCTACCAAAGCATGTTAGACCTATAAGTGTTAGAAATCAAAACATAAAGGAAAACAATTCAAAACTTAGAATAGAGGACTAAGAGAGATAAGAGAGAGAGGACTTAGTAGTGTAAATCCTTGATTTCCGATTCTTTAGTCTTGTTCTTCTTGGGTGATTCTTAATTGACATTATTTGCTTGATCCCTATCTCTCCTTTTATTCCTTGGATTCTTAGGACAATTGTTTCTATAATGACCCATTTTGTGACAATTGTAACATTCAATCTTGGATAGGTCTATTTTCTTCCGTGGCCCTTTGAACTTCTTGAAGGTTCCTTTATTCTTGTGATGAGCGTAATAGGCATTTGAGATGTACTCTTCTTCATTCTCCTTGTCGCTTACTAATGATATTTTGACTTCTTCTTGATTACATGCATTCCGTAATTGTTCGAATGAAGGAGTATCCTTCCAACTATTGACCCCTGATGCAAAGGCACTCCAAGATGTTGGTAATCCTAAAAGAGCAGTAATCACGAGATCCTTTTCAGTTACTATTTCATCTATTGCCTAAAGCTCATCTCTGATTCTAGCTATCTTTACAAAGAAGGGTGCGACAATTCCATCTTTTGTCATCTTCATGGTTTTTAGTTCATTCTTGAGGCTTGCAATTTGACCAATGTTCTTGATTGTGAATAATTTGGATAGGGCCTCGTACACTTCTTGAGCAGAATCTATGTTGGATATATATGAAATGAGGTTGTCCTTTATTCCATCCACCATTAGGATCATGGCTAATATTTATGTTTCTTGAAACTTTTCTTCCTCTGCCTTACTTGATTCATTTGTAGGCTTCTTTACTTTTCCTTTGACTAGATCCAAGACTTTATTCTTCTTGAGGATGAGATCTATCCTCTTTTTCCATGCCCTGTAGTTGGAGGTTCTAGCATCTCTCCTTCTCCTGCAACTTTGCACTCTTTTCTGCAACCAATTTACTACAATTTTACTGCAAATCGAACTTGATGAGAGAATGTATCAAAGGAGGCCGAGTTACTCCAATAAATAGGCTTCTGGTGAGGTCGAATTACCCTGTTTGAGGCCGAATTGGTCTTCTTTGAGGCCGACTTGGTGGAGGAGGCCTAATTGACCTAATTTACAATAAAATAATTTTCTTATTTGACAAATAATTCCCAAGAAGGGTTCTTTACAATATGACATGGACACAGACACTTGACATAAACCCTAGAGGTCTACAATGGAGACCTTGACCTAAAAACAATTGACCCAAGCATGAAACCCATGTTTTAATAAGTCAATTTATATAATAATAAAATTTCTTTTTCTTTCTTTTGATAAATACATTTCATTAAGACAAGTACAATTATGAAGACTGAACCTAGTTATATTCTTCAACGGAATCCTTCCTTCGAAGCAATCCAAAGCCCTTGGATTTATTCACCTGCAACCAAGATCAAACACGTAGAAGAAACCTAGTCACTTGTCTCCACATAGCATATTAGCTCTTCAATGGTAGAGATTTTTAGTCTTTGGATAAATTTACTTATATGTAGAATAAATTATAATTTTTATAAATCATGCATGTTACCCACCACTTTGTGGGTGATATCCCTAGGAGAAATTTTTCTCCATGATTGTCTTCATCCTACAGATAACAACCCCTTGCAGCCATAAACTAGCTCGTTGTGCCATTTCTCTGCCACCTGAGCCAACCATGTGGTCTCTCACCCATCTGTATTGATCGTATGTTTGAAGGTGGGCCTCCAGAACCCAAAGGTATGTCTTGTCATTTGGTAATTGAGTATGGGTTTACTTATCATGGGCACTTCTGGGCATGGATTAATGGGTGGATTTTGCGGAAAAAGTGGGCTTAGTGTGTGATTTTGTCCTCTTATTGATTTTACCCTTGGATTTTAGTCCCGTGGGATCTCCTTTACTGACCATTTGGTTTTAGGGTGGTACTACTTGGGAAACCCTGAATTTGGCTGCGTGGTCCCACTCCCTTATCCACATATATTTACTCCCCTTCCATTTACTATACCCTCATTCATCATCTCTCTCACCTGGGTCCACATTGCCTCTCTGGGTCCATGTAGGGTTGGCCTCCCCATTCTCTTGCCCCCACCTTCGGTCTCGCTTGGAACGATAGCCCGAAGGTTGAAGCAATTAAGAAGAAAAGCAAAAGCATAAATGTACCACAAAATGCAAAAGATGGTTGGGACAAACATAATTAGTGTTAAAATTATGTAACTGCAGTCAAATTCCACTTTGGATAACTCAGATGGTTGAGACTGTGGTTGAGACTGTTGTATCCACGGTTTTTGTACTGTTGTAGATCTGTTCTATATATTTCCACTACAAATATGAATCTTCAGTTTTCGCTCAGTACTAGTAGTGCTCATCAGTATGCTGCAGCCAATGACAGTGCATTACAGTTCAAAATCAGGATCTTGCAACAGAAGTATGTTTATGGTTATATTATGCATGTGCTAGTTGTTTTACTGCATTATGAAGATATAGATCAATGGATCATTGTATTCTTGTTTGCTGAATCATTTGATGACGATCTAAGAAGAAGAATTTGCAAGGGTTTTCCCCATAGTTTGTTTTGCCTTGGTCTCGGAGCAATCTTGGTGTCTATATGTGTGCATGCTATTCTTCTTACGTTTCTTTATGTTTTGTTGCATAGATTATGATGATGATGTTATTGTTCTTTCTACATAGTTGCACATGATGATGGATAATAATGTAGATATGAATAATGATATAATGATATGGGGTGAACTTATCATGTTATTGAGGAAATGCAACTATCAAAGCAAAGAACAATGCAGCCCTATGAAAAATTATCAATTAGCGCATGGGCAAAAGCCAATACATGAGCTCTACCCCATACCCATGGCCATCACCCTGGTTCCATAGGCCCTAGATGAGCATCCTCTATCATTCAGGAACCCATGATTGTCCCAACCCCTGGAGGGCAATGAACCGCCCTACCAAAAAGGGGGTAATCACTGCTATATCTTACACATCATGCTCTTGTCTTTTGAGCGTCGAGCAGTTAATCAAAGAAAAATCATAAGAGGCAAAATGTATATAAATAAGGGTGGAAAAATCAAGGTCGGGGCACCTCATGTACCACGATTGCTCCCTCCTACACATTATACACCCAGCTGTGGGATTCCCTTTCTCTAGCTACCCTTGTGCCCCGATATGTGGCCTAGGATTGCCCCTATTTGAGGGATGTACCTTGAACATACTATCCCCTCTAAAGGTAGAAACCACATAATAAGGTACTTGGCTAACCCTCTTTGGAGCTTGGAGACATTAGCACATGCCAAAGCTCACTATGAAAGGGCATGCCACTATGAAGTGTCGACTTGTTGCCCATGGTTTGTAAGCTCTTTTACCCAATTAATTTAATGACTTGTTGTACTGGAAGGCTAGGGGATGCATTGGATCTTATGTAGGATTGCAGATGGTGTCCATTTGGGTTTGGTCTCGCTATACGGGGTCCCAACCTTCCAGAGGGCTACATTGGCACATATAGGGTGTGTGTAGAGAGCCATGGACCTCCACAACAATAGATAGCACTCGATGGATGCCTAGAGATGTTCAGAGTTTGCTAGAGATCCTCCTCTTGGACGAAGAAGATGCATTTGGTACACTATGCTCAGATGGCCCCACAGGTGCACCACACATTTGGTAGGCTTCCCAGGACTTGTACGATGACATGACAACATTCATTCAATCATTTGAGCCCTTACAGATGGTCTACAAGCATCTTCGACTCATATGGAGAACCATGAGGTCGCTAGTGTGCCCCCACAACCACTGGGAGCACCACAGGTTTATTGTTTGGAGAACTAGGGACCACCCCCTTGTCCATCACTTTTGAGGATTTTATTCATCATTATGGCACTTATGGACCTCATCAGGCCTCTTGGAATGCCCTATGACATGCATATATTATTATTTGACCTCCTGAGAGGCTTATGATTTCATTTGTGAGCTAGTTTGGTGGGCTTGTCACCAAAAGTTAGTTAATTTGCACATTATTTTATTTTTAGGGGCTAATGTAGGCCCATTAGGTAATTCAAACTCCTAATTGGTGTATAAATAGAAGTTGGATGGATTCATTTGTATCATCACTTGGATTTGGATCTCTCTCTCATTAGAGAACTTCACATTTTTCCTTGGTGGATATTTTTGGACGATGGATGAATTTTGATGTATGGATTGGGTTCTTTTCTCTCTTGGATCTTCTTATACTGCAAATGTGATGCGGTTGGATATATTCTATAACATGTAAGCACAAGTTTAACGCTATTTTTCATTTTGCTGCATACATTGAAACCTCGTTATTACTAGGGCTAATTGTTGCATGTTTTTAATGGGGAATTATGTGTCTATTTAGCTTATTTCTATGTATGGGCCATGTTAGATGAATGGAATGTCCTAGAGATTATGTTATCTTGATAAGCCTTCACCATTTGTAACGAAGTATAAATGCTTTAAAGGTACCTTGGACATACTATCCCCTCTAAAGGTAGAAACCACATAATAAGGTACCTGGCTAACCCCCTTTGGAGCTTGGAGACATTAGCACATGCCAAAGCCCACTATGGAAGGGCATGCCATTATGGAGTGTCGACTTGTTGCCCATGGTTTGTAAGCTCTTTTACCCAATTAATTTAATGACTTGTCGTACTGGAAGGCTAGGGGATGCATTAGATCTTATGTAGGATTTCAGATGGTGTCCATTTGGGTTTGGTCTTGCTATATGGGGTCCCAACCTTCCAGAGGGCTACATTGGCACATATAGGTTGTGTGTAGAGAGCCATGGACCTCCACAACAGTAGATAGCACTCGATGGATGCCTAGAGATGTTCAGAGATTGCTAGAGATCCACCTCTTGGACGAAGAAGATGCATTTGGTACACTATGCTCAGATGGCCCCATAGGTGCACCACACACTTGGTAGGCTTCCCAGGACTTGTACGATGACATGAAAACATTCATTCAATCATCTGAGCCCTTACAGATGGTCTACAAGCATCTTCACTCATATGGAGACCCATGAGGTCACTAGTGTGCCCCCACAACCATTGGGAGCACCACAGGTTTATTGTTTGGAGAACTAGGGACCACCCCCTTGTCCGTCACTTTTGAGGATTTTATTCATCATTATGGCACTTATGGACCTCATCAGGCCTCTTGGAGTGCCCTACGACATGCATATACTATTATTTGACCTCCTGAGAGGCTTATTATTTCATTTGTGAGCTAGTTTGGTGGGCTTGTCACCAAAAGTTAGTTAATTTGCACATTATTTTATTTTTAGGGGCTAATGTAGGCCCTTTAGGTAATTCAAACTCCTAACTGGTGTATAAATAGAAGTTGGATGGATTCATTTGTATCATCACTTGGATTTGGATCTCTCTCTCATTAAAGAACTTCACATTTTTCCTTGGTGGATATTTTTGGATGATGGATGAATTTTGATGTATGGATTGGGTTCTTTTCTATCTTGGATCTTCTTATACTACAAATGTGATGCGGTTGGATATATTTTATAACATGTAAGCACAATTTTAACGCTATTTTTCATTTTGCTGCATACATTGAAACCTCGCTATTACTAGGGCTAATTGTTGCATGTGTTTAATGGGGAATTATGTTTCTATTTAGCTTATTTCTATGTATGGGCCATGTTGGATGAATGGAATGTCCTAGAGATCGTGTTATCTTTATAAGCCTTCACCATTTGTAACGAAGTATAAATGCTTTAAAGTCACCTTTCTTTTCTTGCCTTTAACATTGGATGAAGTTGACTTTTGGAGCCTCCTTGAGCAAGAAACAAAATCCGTCTTCGCAATTCTCTTTGACTCCATATCCCGAAGAGGAATTAGGCACTGGTCCATCAAAAGGTGATCATTTCAACCCCACTTTTCACCTTTTCTTCCCTTTCCTAGGTCTAGCCTCATTAGGTCAACTAGGGCATCAATTTCCTGGGAAAATACCATAGAAAAACTTAGATCTCCTAGCCTCTACTGCGCTGGTGGGTCTCCTAGTCCTCCTCCAAATTTGAAGGCAATTCGACGGTGGAATCTCATGATATCCCAAACCCTAGGTCTAGGATCAAGTTTTTCCCTAGTGTTCCCAAGTCTAGTACCTAATAGGATCAATTGGAGATCTTTGGGTGAAAATTCTTGTTTGATCCTTTCCCCTCACCTTGGTCAGGTTAAGAATATCATTGGTTGCTAAAATCCATCCCCTAACTTGGGCTGGGTCCACTTGGCCTCATTTGGTCCCATTTTTCGCAAAAGACTATTTATCAAGGACTACTCGGGAGTCCAAGTTCCCTAGGGATTTTAGGGATTGGGAAACTACCTTACAAGCCATATTTTTCTCCCTCAACCGTCAAATCCTCATCTCCTCTCCTCTCCCTAGAAAATCAAGTCCCTTGCTTAAAAAGCAAGCAAGTTCCATTCTTAATCCTATCCTAGGGAAGGGATCTAAGGGGTCACTTCTCATATATTTGTTGATATATCCTCTATAAGTGTCTTTCGAAAACATCGGGTCTCCTCCCATCAGTGAAAGTCCGTAAAGAGTAGGGAGCCTTAGCTGTGGTGACAATGGGATAAGTTTCGATCGTTGCCCTTAACCTAGCAGTTACCCTTTTAGGTCCCCTGCTGGTTTGAGTGGTAACAATGCCCACTAACCGTCGGTGAAGCGAGACAGTTGACTTTCACACGATCCACCCATGATCAATCCTATGCGGAGACATAGGAGACATATGCCTGTTGTGTCTTGGCTCGAAGAGTAGGCGACCCCATACTGGACGTCTTGGCTCTTGTTGAGGCATAAGTTAATTGCTACAGTGTGGCTTGCAGACTGTTGCACCTAGCCTAGGGTTTATAGTGGCAGCTAGTTGGATTTGAACCTGGGCCTCGCTCAGGAGAACCCCAGCAGTTATCGATTCCCCTAGATCTAAAAAAAATAGTGCTCACTAACCATAACCGTAAGAAGAAAAAGAACAAAGATGAAGACCATCCCACAATTGTAAAGAATTACAAGAGTTCGCAAAAAATGAGCTTTTTATTTGTGATAGCACTTGTCTCAAATGATCAACAATGATTACAATTGAGGAGAGTCTAGCCTTCTATAGAAAAGATTCTAATGGCTTGTTTACAACGAGTTGACTTGTCCTCATTAAAATATTGCTAGTCTTCCATAATTCGGGACTTGGCATTGCTTTATTTTCTTAAAATATTACAAAATAGCTTGAATGTACTCAGGGGGGTTGAATTTGTCCACACAACCCAAAACAGTTCTTGATTTCCCTTTGAAAATGGTCTTTAATGGTGAAAAAATGAAGTAGCATCATGATCCCCCCAACATCTAACATTTTTGGTCGATGAGTGAGTCAATTTGTTCACATAAGAGTGTAAATTGATCAAAAGAAATCAACTTTGCTCCTTTTGAAAATATTAGTTGTAACGACTAGTTACTAGGTCCATCTTCCAACTTCTCGGGCCAATTTGGTTACTGTTGACCACTAGAGTTGCATTTGAAGATTTGTCAAAGACTCTACAATCAAAGTACACTTAGAGCATTCCAACACCATCAAATCAGTAAGATTTCCTGACTTTATCAAGGCTTTTAAGCCCCTTTCTTCTTCTCTTCATTATGTTTTTTAGATTTTGCAGCTCTATGGACATTGTAAAAATGATGCTAGTATGATGAATAAAACCATGCAGCAAGCCTAGGTAGCTTAAGACTTTACTATCAAGTGAGTTTACTCTAGGGAGTTTCTTTCCATTTAGCTAATTAGTTGTGTTTTTAACACTGAATAATTAGTTGAGTTTTTTCTCCTAGATATGCCCCTAAAGCTAGAGTGCGGCTTGATGGCAGAGCCTTGGGTGAGTCCTAGATGCTAAAAAACGAGGTGGAAATTCACGAGAGTTAAACTCAAGTCAAAAAAGTGATGTGGACTTCACTTGTCCTATAAATTAAGGAAGTTAACCACAAGAAAAATTCGGGGTCCCTAGTCATTACGACTTTCCCAACAAATTCACACTTTTTGAGGAGGTAGTTCGAGTTAATTGATTTGACTGGAGTAGTTGGTGGGATTTAGCTAGGACTTGATCTAGATTGACTAAGAGAACACTTCTAAAGGGGTCCCCTACCACTTCACCTAGTTTACCATTTGTTCCAACGACTATCTGCTTGAGGACTGCGCAGGGCCTCTAGAAGGGGTTCGAATTGCTTGAAGGGATCAAGATGGATTGCGTCAAGATTTTCACTTGGGCCACTTGGATGAGTTCTCTCTCATTGGAATCTCCTCCCATTTATATATCTAAGAGAGCCTCGGGCTCCTTCATTGTAATTATGCTTAGATGAGCTATTGGCTTAGCGATACTCTAGCAAATTTTGTACTCTATTCTTTCATGATCTAATAAAGAAAAAGACTTTGGGGGTTATCTTATGCGGTGTTATTCTTTTTATTTTGAGGTATAATTGTTCTAGGATTTGTGCTTAATGTTCAATGCTTATTGATTCAGTCTTGTTAGTTCCTTAGCCAAGATATTGGATTAATTCAAGCAAGTTATCTTGTATCGATTATTGGCCTAGAGGACCACTCTAGAGGAAAGAGCACTAGTAGGTTTTTGGTTGAACCTCTGGCCTCCTTTTTCATTGTGTAATCTAGTCCCTTGTGGATCTAACAATTTCTTTCTAGGGTGTTGAAATCTAACACGTTTTGAATAAGCTTGAACGTGGGGTAAGTTCTTGGTTAAACGAACTCACTCTCAAGGAGGCAAAAGGAGCAAGAACCCGCATTGAGTTACTTCTCTCAAATATTTGATCCAACGAATGTAAAGGGAGTTTCTACACTAGCTCTCTAAGACATTTTATTACTAAATCAAAATCTACTTGCTTGTTTTATGTGCTTTCATTGAATGATCTAGCTTTATAGAGCTTAGTTGAAGGGATAGCCCTTTCTTGCTTGCACAAGAGCGAAGGTGTCCTCACCCTCTTGTGGCTTGGCTTGCGTTTGTATTTCTAAAGTTTGCATTCTCACTATTTTGTCATTTAGTTCTCTTGCATGTGATCTAATCTCCTTCTATGCTTGCGCAGTTTCTTATGGAGGCTTGAGGAGTGGGTTTTGAAGGCATCTTGAAGGGATCCATAGGTGGAGGTTTGAAGGACCAAGAAATATACATATTTGAGACCTCTTCCTACCCTTGTTCGTGAAAAAAAAACCTTCCATCCCTCTCTTTTGTGCAAATTTTCCTCTTGAAGATTTGGAAGTTCCCTTGGAGGAAAAGTGAGTTGCCGCATTGAGGAACTCTCCATTGTAATTTTGCAATAAGTATTGTAATTTATGGTAGCTTTGTTTTACTCTATTTTGAGGAGTATTTTCTTTTTGATCCCTTTGTAAACCCTACTAAATACATTCAAAGTCCCTCACTTCCCTATAAGAGGGTTTCTTTTTAACTAATAAAAGAATTTTTTTTTTTTGAGGGAGCTTGAGTATCTCCCCTTGGCATCCGTGTCTCCTCATTTGGAAGGAGGATCTTTAAGTGATTGGTGACTAACTTGTTTCTTTTGCTTTCCTACTGTAGTTTATTTACTTGCTCAGTTCATCATCTAATTGCTCATTCACATGCTAGATCTCATCTCTAATTTGCATTTTTCATTGAGCTATTTAGCACATTGAAGTACACTCATTTCCATAGGTCATTTACTTGCTTAGATCTGATTTATTCACTGCTGATATGATTCATTTTATTGCTGGTACGTCACTTATTTCATTGTTCATTTCATAGTCTAATTTGTTTGCATTCCACATCTTACAATTTTATACAAGTGTGACATTTTATTAAGCTATAATTGGCACTATCAACTCATAAACAATCTTGTCATTAAGCACTTGTTTTAACTTCACATCTCACATGCATTTTGCAGTTTTGCTTCTCTAAAATTTACCTCCAAGCATAAGCTTGGTTAATAGACTTTTAGGAAATCTTCTTCAAACTTCCCAAAATTTGAGTTTGGAGGAAAGGTAAAACACACGACTTCGCAGTTCTCTTGCGTGGCCAAGTCCCTTGAAGGAATGAAGGCATGTGGGTTGTTTTGAAGAACTAGGTGGATATCGTTAATGAAGCCTTAGATTCTCTACTTGAGCCTTCTTGCAACCACCTCGAGACCTTCCCAAGTTGAAGGAATTGAGGAGGAGTAACACCCTAGAATAGACATTAATTAAATTAACCAAGACCACTTTACTTCACACACACCCCTACAACTTTGGTTCAACTTGCATGTAATAGGTTATCATTTAAGCTCTTTCTCAAATACATACAAGTTGGATTGTGAGCATCTTTACTTGCAAGCACTTCACTTTATGTTCTTGTACTTGTCCATTTCATTTACATGCTCATATTAAGTTTCCTTTGATGTCATTATATCATATTTGAGCAATTTCACTTTCAAGTACAAGCTTTGTTCACTTGCAAGCACTATTTCCATTTAGTTGCTCATATTTCATAGTTGTATATAATCTTTTGCTGTTGTGGTTTTGCGTTGATTCACTAACACTTGTTTTGCAACTTCTCTATTCTATTGTACTTGTGTATCTTGAAAGCATGTTCATTTTTTGCAAGTATTATCATTTACCTTTGAGCATGTTTCCTATTATTTCTTGCAAGTTTATATTTAAAGGCACTGGTCTACTTACAATTTGCCTTGCAGCATATGTGATTGAATCATTTGATCTTATTTACTCGTTGATGTGAATTATATGCTCACAATTTACTCATAATTGCTAGTTTAATTCCTTGCTTCAAATTATATTTCAAGTCATTGAATAGTTGATGCTCTAATTGGTTTACTAATTATCTCCTAGAACTTGTTAGATTTAACAAGCCTTTTCCTTAGAATTTTTCATTAGGGACCACCCTCCTTGGCTTAGCTAGGAGGGAGCCTAGACAGAGAGAGTTGGGATTAGGTGACAACCCCTTTTCTGAACGTTTCGCCATTAAGTCCACACCTTGTGGGGTCGAAGATTTTTGCCACAAGTCTTGGATGTGTGCATTTTGGGCAACGACAGTTAGAATGGCTAGTAGACTTTTCTCCAATGACTATTTTTTACTTTGACTCGACATTGAATATTCTTTAGCGATTCAACTTGGGCCCACAATGGTATATCTCCAATGCTTTAGCCCTCCTGGAAAAATCAGAACCTGGGTTTTGCTCAGCATGTCTTGATCTGTACTGGGTTTGTCTTTGTTTCGTCATATCTGATAGGACATCGCCACACAATCACTTTGACCGCCACGTCATACTGCCACTGTGCCTGATCTCCAACATTGCCACTGATCTCAAATTTTTGACCTCTGGGTTTTCTTCATCTCGTCGAGTTGATCAATTTAGATGTAATGCATGCATGATTCAGCTCAGCACTCTGCATAAAAATCCCCTGGAAACATTTCCTATATTTTTGACCAAGTTTGAACAGACTGTAACTAGCCACCAGATGCTTTGACTGAAAAAAATCCATGTGGCATGGATTTCTCTAGTCATGCTCTATGATTTGAGCCTGGGTTGACTTTTGACCACCTGAACCATTTTGGTTTGGGGAATGTGAAAGTTGACAAATGTGACTGCTATGCCGTGAGAGACGTAATAAGCAATACTGCACCAAAGCCAAGGTTACCTATCGACTCTTTAGATGCAAAACCATGTGGAATGACATAGATGCACCTTGACGCAAGCTGGGTTGGCTCATACACTGGTGATCACCCCTACAAAGACAAGGTTCCCATAGAACCATGAGTCCTCATGAAAAACCTCCCAAGGTCCTCCAATCCAGTTAGGGATGAGATTGACAAGATGAAGCTTTCAAGGGATGAGGCATGGTCTGACCAATCATAATGAATACAGACTCGAAAGACAAGACACCACTACCAGGTGTGGGATGCCTCACATGGTTTTTATGAGGCTTTGAATTGTGACCTTGGGCTTACAGTGGTGGTGAATGATCTGCTTGAAAAAATCTATGTACTCCCACTTATAGAGGGGAAACAGGCGTCATACATACTGAGAATAAATCCATGCCAACCATCAATGAATTTAAACACACCGGCGTTAAGTGGAACAAATCACCCATTATTACAGGTCCTCCTGGGCATCTCATCTTCTGAAAATAAATCCATACCAGAGATCAATCAAGTAGATCCACAACCTATCACATATGCGAGCCCCTTGTTTGTGTGACAAAGGGGTCGGACCCCTTCAATGCAGTGATTTGATTGTTTCGTCTATCAAGATGACTGGTTAGTCGAATATTAGATGGCTGGTCAGTTATGTGGAGTCTGTTTAATAACTTCTGAACATTAGAAATAACTCTTTGATATCTTGTACATGGGGTTTCCATATGATGAAAGTTCTTTATTACTTGCATCTCTCTTTTTGCAGATAAGCCTGGAAACAAAGAAATGACAGATCAGACCAATATAGGATTAAGAGAACCAAGTATCGGGTTCTGAAATATGATATAGTATAAATGGATGTGTATTATGAATAAAAATAGCAGGGTGTTATTACGGAACATGGATGTATTTCTCTCTAGTTCAGAAAAGTGCTGAACGAACACACCAACATAAATCACAATTCAATAATTCTGATCAATTTATGGACATCACATTCCTTCGTTAATATATCTTAGAACTAAAACCAAATAAACATCAACATGCCATCCAGGGAGCTGTTTTATCATATATTGCATCATAATCAGAAAACTGGTTTGACAGAATATCCTTACAGAATCTTACTTGCAAGATGAGCCATTTTGCCAAGTTTAAATCTTTTGAACTCTCTTGGTGATAGGAAGCACTTAAGAGGCCTACTCCTTAGATCTGCCTCAATATATTTTATCTGCTTAGCTTTTGCCTCCCTCCTAGATCTCTAATTATCGTGATTTAGAGGTCTTTTTACAATTTATGCATTGTTTTACATAACTTAGCCAGACATACCAGATCAAGTCGGCTGGGTTCTTCTCATTGAACTATTTAATCCAGTGCATGCTCATTTGATTGTTTTTTTATCCAATGCTTTCTATCTCTATCCTGTTGGCTTCTCCAATATTTACTCGACCGACAATAATTTGTTAAATATTTTCATATATAAGCACATTAATTAAGGTTCCATCTTGAAAGAAGAGATGCATATTGGAATACATCAATATTTATTAAATTACTAGTAAATGTTTTTATCAGTTGCAGCCTAGCTTTTCTTGAGGAATGTCCAAAGGACCCTCTGGCCGACCCTCTGGCCATGAGACATTTTCAACCCAAGCAAATTGAGTTTTATGCAGTAGAAAATGTTTTACTAACTATGTTGAAACCTCTGGTGATGATGATTTTGACACTGAAACAGTTTAATACTGTTTTAATTTTCAAACTGCATTTTAACTAAAAGAGGGTAGAAATTGCTATATCAGCCTCACATCGGGGTTTTTATCCTTGACGGTAGAGTACTTATGCCAGATTTCTTTATCATCTGCTCATTGTGTGACAATTTAGACTTCTAATATTCAAATTGTTCACTAAATTCATTTCATTTGGAGTAAAATGCCTTTGAACAAAGTAGCTAGTTAAGGCGTGGATTTACATAGAGAGCTGAAGTATTAACATTACTTTTCCTGCTTAAATATACACAGAAGTTCCAAGCTGGAGGGGGCAAAGAGTGCTCGGTAAAATGAAATCTTTCACTGAAAGAGATAGTTCCGCAAAACATGTAGCATCATCTTCTGCAAATAATGAGGGTCAAGAATCACAAACTGGAAGAGGAGTTACTGGGAATTGTTCAAAGGCTAAGGTAGATGAAGGAAGCTCAAGTCACTGCGAGGAAAAAATATATGGCTTGCATTCATGGAGAGAATCTCTGAAGTGTTCAATGGGTACATTGGAAGATGCAAACCAAAAGATAAAAATAGAAAAGCTGGCCAGATCATCGATACCAAGGACTGGTTCATGTGGTAGGAATATTCCCATGGACAATGTTGTTATTATTGATGATGAGGATGATGATACTGGGACCAGTACTTGTGAAGTAAGTTCAGATAATGAACAAGATGACCAAGATTCATGTATAGAAATTGATTCTGGGAATGTAATTTCTGATACAGAACTAGAGGGTGATGATGAAAGCATAGAAAGTGATTCTAGTTCTAATGAAAGTACAAGTTCCTTATCCAAGCAAACTGTAGAGCAGAAACCTAATGCTTGGCCACCTAGTTCCCAATCTACAGATCTTTGTGGTGACGATGATGATTGTCAAGTTGTGTTTGAATGTTGCAGCCAACCACCGTTTACTTCAGTGAGAGGTTCTCAAATACATCACAAGCAAAGTTCTTCAGGATATTATAGAAATGTTGCAGATTTGAATACTGATAGTTCTGATTGTGAAATTCTGGAAGCAACTCATGGGGAAATACGCCAAAAGTGGGAAGAAGCAGCATTGCGGAAACGAAGTACCCAGGGTTTAAAGCACAGGCAGTATGAGGTTGAAGTGGAGACTAGTGTATCTGGTTCAAATCTTGGAACAAATAGTACTTCTGGGGGTGATGGGCCAGAATTCACAACCATTTGGCAAGATGACCATTTTGAATATGTGAATGTTGGACAGGAGCTGAGAAATCCATCTGATTTTGAAAGTGAAAATGCTATGAATGATACTTCATATCCAATAAATGTGACTATGCATAGAATGTCCAAGAGCCTTGATAAAGAGAACCCATCTACGTCTCGGGTGAGCACTTCTGTTGGGGCTGTACCACTTCACGAGGATACAGTTGAGTTAGATCATTGTAGAGATGCAGACAAACTTGATGGAAGTGGTAAGAAGGATAGACCAAAGGAACCTTTGCCAGAGATTGCGTGTCATCAATGCCCGGAAGAGGAGAACCTGCATTTTATGGGCACTTCTAAAGGAGCTAGTTCAGAATCAGGTGTGACTGAAAGTCTGAGAGAATTGATTGGTGATCGTGAAAAATTAAAGGAAACTTCTGAGTTCAAACGTGCTGATGAAGAAGAATGGACACGCCGACAACTGGAATTACAGCAACAGGTCTATATCCTCTATCTATGATATCTTCTTGTACTTGTCCACTATTTGCTTTATTTTTATTTTCTGTCTATTAGAAGACTAGAATTATAATATTGACAATATGCTGTAAATGTAGCAATTTCTCTCTCCTATGTATAAACTGAATCTTCTGCATGGTATAAGAAGTCATAACATGGTTGTAAGAACAAGGGCCTGTGTTGCTTGGTTTTGTTAAATATTCAAGGTTTTGGACAAATTACTCTTTTTCTGTTAACGAATACATGGTAAGATGCTTTTGGTGGTGTTAGCACTGGGGGCTTGAGTAGTTGGTCAAGTGGGGGTGGTGATACCCCCCTAACTATGTTTCAGTTTCCCACAAAACGAACTGGCATGTTTATTCCTTCTGAAAAGCAAGGGGGTGTCATGGTTACGTAAGTGAGGCATGAGTGGTGGACACTGTTCATAGCCCCAGTTGTCAGCGTGTTTCCACCAAGTTGTTTATTGGATGACGTTATTAGTTAAAAGATGCTTCTTCAAGTTTCTGTAGTTATGAAATATATAATGCTCATATAGAATATATAAGAAGAATAATACTATGAGAACTGATGTATGGAATAGAGTTTTATTATACAAGTATATTGATACATTGTATCCTTTCATAGGTACAATATTTTTATTAAATATATTTTTTTAATCATTGATTGTTTGTTATGTAACAGTCTATGCTTTCCTGATAGCTTTGTCCTCGAAGCATTGATACACTTGTTTGGGTCGACATTAATTCTTTAATAAAGCAGGGCATACTTCAAAAGATTTTGATGATGTTTGGGGTAAATGTGCTTTTGAACAATCAAAAGGCATTTTCACATATTTTCCTTGGAACATTGGTTAACTGTTTTGGTATGTACTTCTTTTACAGTATGTTACGACATTCATCAGGCCTGGGGGGTGGATTTGTGGATCCCTGGATCGGATACGGATTCAGATTTGGATCCGCCCAGGATTTGTCTGTAAAAATGAGTGTGGAAAAAGTCGGCAAAAAGTACCGATTAAATTGCCAAAATCCATTTTTTTGGGCTGGCCGTTTAAATCGGCCGACTTTTTGGCGACTTTTTCACTACTGAAAAAGTTGGGACTAAATCATAGAAGTCGCGATTTAATCGGGAGTTTTTCCAAAAAATCACGAGTGAGGTAGTTTCTTTAATGACTTTTTAAATTTTTTTTTTTTTGAAAAAATCGGGATTTTATTGAAAAAGTCGGGATTAAAAATGAATATTTTTGTATATATATATATATATATATAATTTTTTTTTTTTTAAATTTTGCTGACTTTTTAAAAAAACTCCCGATTTTAACGACTTTTTCAATTTCTGGACCCTTGCCGATTTAATCCAGACTTTGACTTTTTCCACATTGGTAAAAATGCTTAGCAGAATGTTGTTTGTTCAACTGGGAATGTGATAAATAGACCAATTCAATAGCCGGGGTATCTTCATAACACACATTGACGAGCCTGCCTACGATTAGTATTCACAATACTTTCTAGGTTAATGCTTCAGGGATCTCGTTTACTAGGGGCACATGGGATAGGGCATCTCTTTATAGCAACCACCTAATTACATCCAACTTTTACACCATATAGCTTACAAATCGACACTTGTTTCACCTTGGCCTCTAATTGGTGCTCTTACTTTGGCTCCCACGTTATTATCTACTTGGGCTCCTTCCTTTTATCCAACACTAGCTTTGGTTGGAGGCCCCAATATCTACATACTTAGCAAATTGCACGACCATCCATATAGTGCTCCGACCCATCAAAATTATTATTTAAGCTATATTACAATTATTATATGTTATTAATTAAGTTATATATATATATATATATATAATTTTTTATAATTTTTATATATATATATTTTTCTCTTAAGTTTATATATATATATTTATTTTATGATTTTATTTCTATAAAGCATACAAATATATATATATTTTTTGTACTTGCAATTTCCTTTTTGTATGTGGATCCTGGCTTTTCAAAAAATTGGCGGATCCATGTCTGTATCCAGACTTGGATCTTAGTAACTTGGTTTTTAGATGAAGTGGTGCTCATTGGGAGGTTTTGATGTGAAAACAATTTTATTCCTTGCACTATGGAACAATGACCTTGCTACTTGAAAAATTATAATTTTTTTTTTATAAGTTCACTTGAGTTATTGGTTTGCTAATATTGTGTCATTTTTCCTTGGTAGGCAGGTAGGCATGGTAAAAATGATGACTTTAATAAAGCAAGGCATTCTTCAAAATATTGTGATGATGTTTGGGGTAAATGTGCTTTTGAACAATAAAAAAGTAATTTGACATATTTTCCTTAGAACATTGGTTAACTTGTTTGGTATGTTCTTCTTTTATATTATGTTACCAGATTCATTAGGCCTGGGGGATGGATTTGTGGATAGCTGGATTGGTTATGGATTCATATTTGGATCCGCCTAGGATTTGCTTGTAAAAATGCATAGCAGAAGGTTGTTTGTTGAACTAGGCATGTGATAAATAGACCATTTCAATAGCCAAGGTATCTTTGTAACACACATCAACGAGCCTGCCTACAATTAGTATTCACAATACTTTGCAGGTCAATGCTTCAAGTATCTCGTTTGCTAGGGGCACATGGGATATGGCATCTCTTTATAGCAACTGTTGAAATATATAACTAGGTTTGGTCTTCATAATGACATATGTAATCATGATTTTATGTGTTTATTGTAAAGAGAAAAATAAATTTATTAATGTCATTCTTGAGGCATGGGTTTCATGTTCAAGGGAAATTTATTTTTAGGTCAAGCACCCATTGAGTGCTTCTAGGGCTTGTCTTTGAGTCAACAAGTCATAAGAGCTAAGAAACCGGATTTGTTGGGTGGGGCCCACGAGTCCCGAATCTGTTGTATCGGATACGATACGTACAGATTCGTACCCAATGCACAGGATTCGATCGTGTCCGTACAGGACACGTCGAATCCCGTACAGCCGGATTCGACTAGCGAAAAAGTGCAATGTTGAGTTATAAAAGTTGGATTTCTCTCATTTGTTCTCACAGTTAATTGTTTGTGAACTGAGCAAGGAGCAAGGGTGTGCAAGGAGAAAGAGAGTTTTTTCAAAGAGATTCAAGCATCCAGTAAGTGCACTGTCCCTCTATTTTTTTGCATTTAGTTTGCCGTTAGTGTTTGCATGTGCATATGTTTTACATATTTGGTCATTTTTGTTTATTTTTTACAGTATTCATGGCTCAATCAATGGTAGCAAGGCAGGGGAAAAGAAAGGGGAAGAATGTCCCCATTGGAGATGCCCCTCCTGTCCCTATTTCATTAGGGCCTGCAAGTATTCCATCTATTGGAAGTGGGGCTGCAACAACAACTTCAAATTGAGGGAAAACAAACTCATGACCCCAAATACCCATTATGGAAATATGTGACAAGATAGGTAGAGCCAGGCAACAAGGCAAAGGGAGGAGGCAATTGTTCATGGAAATGCAATTTTTGCAACTCCCATTTCACTAGCACATATTTCCGTGTGAAAGCTCATTTGTTGGCTTTGCCAAGTTGTGGCATTCAAGCTTGTTCAATAGTTGAATCACCAAAAAGGAATGGATTGGAGAAAGAGCAATTTGTTGGTGCAACAACGGTGGCATCAAAATCAAAACAAAACAAGAATGATGACCCCATTCCATTCTTAAGGAAAAGTAGCAACAAGTTCCCTTTTGAGAGTTTTAGTAGGGGACAATCAACAAAGAGAAAGGCAATTGAAATTGGTCCAATGGACAAGATTTTTCAAAAAGAGAAGAGGGAAGAGTCTCACCATTGCATTTTTTTTCTATCAGAACTTCATATCCTTTAATGTTACACGGTCACCTCTATTTATTGAGATGTGTCGAGTTCTTAGTCATCGGGCTCCATCAGGGTATGTGCCTCCTGGGTCAGAGAAGCTCAGAACCACATTGTTGACAAAGAAAAAAAAAGAGGTGGACAAAATGCTTGAGCCTATTAAATCAACATGGCCAACATCTGGGGTTAGCATTGTTTCTGATGGATGGATAGATCTAGCACGCCACTTACTTATCAACTTCATGGTGTCATCCTTGAATGGTCCAATTTTCTTGAAATTAGTGGATGCACTTGGACAGTACAAGGATGCACAATATATGGGTGAGTTATTTATTAAATTATTGAAAATGTAGGTGTCGATTCTTGTGTGAAAATCATTACAGATAATGCATTTGTTTGCAAGGTTGCTGGCATGATTGTGGAAGCAAAATATCCACAAATATTTTGGACACCTTGCATTGTCCATTCATTGAACTTGGCATTGAAATCTATTGCTTCTGATGTGCTTTGGATTGGAGCCATTATTGAGGATGCACGACATATCCGCAACTTTGTACAAAACCATACAAATGCCCTCACTATCTACAAGGAGTACACCAATCTATCATTGTTGAAGATTGCAGATACACGGTTTGTCTCTTCATTCATCATGTTGAAGAGGTTGATGGAGGTCAAAACCGCTCTTGGGGCCATGGTTATTTCAGAGTTTTGGTCTTTTTGGAGAAATATGGATCGAGCAGCCTCAAAGAAAGTGAAGGACATAGTGTTGGATGATATCTGGTGTGAGAAGGTAGATCTAGTTATTCAAAGCATGGAGCCTATCATTTCCTTCCTTCGATTTGCAGATACAGACCAACCCATCCTAGGAGAGGTTTATGAGGGATGGGATTCCATGATTGAGTCTGTGAGGACCATTGTTTTATAGAGTCAGTGCCTAGAGTATGAGACATCACCAGAGGCCTTCTTCACTAGTATACAGGATATTCTTGTCCGTAGATGGGACAAGAATTGCACACCTTTACATTGTTTGTCTCACTCCTTGAACCCAAAATACTACATTCACAAATTTCGAATTCCGAATCCCCATATCCATCGAATTCACTCCTTGAACCCAAAATACTACATTCATAAAGGAACATATTCACTTGAAAAGTATTCTTATATCTATAACTAAATCTATCATCAAAATGACTTCATTTTGCAAGGAGAGCAATAAGTTGGTTGGGTCATCAAATTTTTTTGCATGGAAGAAGAGGATAGATTTGATCCTCATAGAAACCCTTACACTCCTACAGAAACCCCCTCGGCTGAGTTGGTTGGTTATGTTGATGATGATGATTTGATTACTTCCCAGATGATAATAGATTGGATGTCAATAATTCTATTGATGATTCAACTTTAGCTAATTTTAGTGTTGAGTTGGTTGCTTTTTCCTTCTAATGAAGTGGTTGGGTATGTTTTTTCTTCAAAGGTGAATTTTTTTAATGATTGTTCTAACGAAGCAAGCAACAATAAGAATTGCTAAGGTGGGTTGCAAGAATCATTGAGGTTGCAGATAATCCTTTTGCCCAAGAACTAGAGTACTGGCTGCAAAAGATCTAGTAAATTATCAAAAAGCTAAACAAAAAGATGATTGGGAAAATGCTATGAAGTGTATAATGTATTAATGAAACATAAACCTTGTGAGTTTGTGCCACTTTCAAGAGGTATATTTTTGATTGGTTGCAAGTCTGTGTATAAAACTAAATATACTTCTGATGGGCAAGTTGATAAACAAAGAGCAAGATTAGTTGTTAATGGTTCTGACAAATGAGGAATTGAGTATGAAGAAAGATCTATTCTAGTTTGCAAAAATGAACACTATATGAATAATGCTTTCCTTTGTCGCTGGTCAGAAACGACAACTTTTTAAAATGGGTGTTAAAAATGCATTCTTGCATTGTGATCTTCGCCAGGAAATTTATATGCAATAGCTTGGTTTTATTGACGAGGAAAGCCCTATGTATGTTGCGATTTGAAGAAACATTTATATGGTTTGAAACACACGCCCAGAGCATGGAGTAATAAAAGCTTTTGGTTCAAAAATACATATATAAGATCAAAACCCTTATATAAAGAGGAGAACGGGGAAATCGTTGTTGTGATTCTTTATGTGGATGATTTGGTGATCATAGGAAGTAATGATGGTATGAGAAATGCTTTGAATGCTAACTTGAAGAAAACATTTGATATGAACGATCATGGTCTACCTAATTTTTTTTTTTTGGGAATGAATATGGCAATTGGATGATGCCATTTTTCTATCTCATCTAGAAATACCATTGATGTACTTGATTTTTTTAATGTTATATTTAAAATGATTGATTTTAAAATTACCCCTATATTTAGTTTGTTGTGAAATTATTTGTAGGTTGTCCATCAAAAGAACTTGATCCTACTTTGTATAAACAACTTGTTGGAAGTTTTCTTTATTTGACTCTTTCTAGACTAGATACATGCTTTGCAGTTGGTTTGGTTGCATGCAAAATCCAAATGAAAGCTATTGGTTTGGTTGCATGCAAAATCCAAATGAAAGCTGTTGGAAGGGAGCTAAGAGGAATTTGAGATACATTAGAGGCACAATTAATTATGGTATTCATCATGCATATAGTCAGAGAATTTTATTTGTTGGATTTTATGGATTCAAATTGTGGTGTTGAGGCTAATGTTAGAAATTTTACAAGAAGATATATCTTTCATCTTGTTGCCGGTCTATTTATTTTGTTCACTAATAAGTATAATGCTACTTCATTATCTTCTTTTGAGGCTAAATATAGAGCAACAAAGGAAGCAATATGGATCATGAATGTCTTCTATGAGCCCAACCTTGATCAATGGGAGGCTAAATAAATTAGATGTGATAAATAGAGTGCAATTCTATTGGCTAAAAATCTAGTTTTCATGTAGTGATTGCGAACATCGCAATCGGGATTAATTCGGCGAGGGTCCGAACTCGGAAAAAATCGTTAAAAATCGGCAAATACAAAAATATTTATTTATTTTTTCCATTTTTTCAATATCTAAATCATCCACAACATAAAATAAATGCATTGACACGTAAATATGAAAATATAACTAATATATACGATGTGTAATATCATGTCTAGTGCTACTTCACACATAACAGTTAATCATGTCCTGAATACTAAGTCCCGAGTCTCAACTCACCCTCAAAAAATCAACAAAAAATATAATAATGTATCTCATATCATGAGTCATGATGAAATATACAATGGAATGAACCAAATAACTAATACTACTGATTTCCTCTGCCCCTCTTGCGAGAAAATGTAACAGCCTTCCCTCTAGATGAAGAAGTTGGTGGGGTTGGTAGTTGACTTTGCTGTGCTCTAGAAGTTGAAGAACTAGGAGCTATAGGGGGTAGACAACGTCCTATACCGATGACAGGGGTAGGTGGTGTTACCTCCTCCTCCTCCTACTCCTACTCCTCCTCCATCACCTCTTGCTCTAACCAATCAAGGGCCGACTCCATGATAGGTCTCTCGGCCTCAACCTTCCGTGCATCAGTAGTGTCAATTCCATCCAGTGAGATGGTCTCCACATCAGGTGTCCTCTCAAGTTGCCTCACCTACAATTGAAGATTGTAGGAGACGTAGACCATGTCATTAAGTCGATGGGACTTCAACTTGTACAAGGGTCATAAATTAATAAATTATAAATAATAAATTAATAACTATAAAAATTTATTATTTAATGAATTCAAAAAATTAATTGGAATATTTTAACTTGTTGCACTTCTTGGTGTGTATTTTTTCAAATACACTCCAGTTGCGCTCCCATCCAGAGGAGCTACATGTTTTACTGAGCACTCGAATGGCCAGGCTTTGTAGATTGGCTACTCTGCCACCGTAGCTTCTCCTCCATGCATCTACAACAAATAATATAAAGTTATAAACATAAGAAAAGTAATGAAATTTGAAAGTTGAAGCAAAATATGAACTTGAAGAGACAATGAATTTTGAAACAAACTAAATCTTACCTAGCATTTTAGTCTTTCTATCATGAATAGCCATGTCAAAGCTAAATGTGCCACCTGCCATCTTGTATATCTCCATTTCTTTGGAGATTTCTGCAATTTCCACTGGAGATGGCTGCAATTTCTGCTAGAGATGGCACCATGTTCTGAACACAAGTGAAGAATCCATCCATGACCTCAGCATCAAATAAAAAACCACAGGAGTAAGAAAATGCAGGGTTCAGGTAGATACTTATAGCATGAATGGGACGATGGAGTGTGTTGTTTCATCGTTCATCAATCACTTCCCATAGGAGGAGTTGTTTCTCAAACCCCTTATCCACCTTATCATCATAGTAGCTCTGAATGGATTCTTTGGCCCTATCCATGGTCTCAGACAAGTAGCCCATTGCGGACATGTCTCCATCAACTAATCGAAGAACCTTTACCAAAGGTTTAGTAACGCAGCACACCTCCTGCACTCCCGCCCCAAAGCTTTCTTGGTATGAAACTAACATGCATATGGCCTCTCCCTCTGGTTTGCGGCTATATGACAAAGCACGCCACTCCTCTGAAAGAAACATTCTCCTCACATCCCACATAGAATTCATGAGTGATTGAAGAGATATGAAATTGGTGGCAAATCGTGTAATGGCAGAACGCACCAACTTCTTGTTATTGGTGAATGTTGTCATCAAATTAAGCAAAAATACATGATGATATATAAATTTTGTAATGATTTTTGATGATTGAACAATATCCTTGACAAATTCCTATGTTTGAATGTCTCCCAACATGAAATCAATGTAGTGTGCAGCACAAAGTGTCCAAAATAAGTTAGGATGTCTTTCCATAAGTATTTTGCCATCAACAGCATAATTTGCAGCATTGACCATTATGACTTGGACAACATGTTGTGGACCCACCTCCTGAATGAAAACATCCAACAAATCACATAATAACCATGCATTTTTGATATGTGCAGATGCATCATCAGATTATGCATCATCAGATTATGCATCAGATTTCATAAACATTGTTTCCTTGGGACAACTGACCAAGAAGTTAATAAGGGTTCAACCCTTTTTATCTGTCCAACCATATCTAACATCACAATGCATTCTGCGTGTGCCCATGATCCCTTAAACTCCTCCAATCTCTTGGTGCAATCAACCTTTTCATTTTGAAGAATGCACCCTCTAAAGTCATCATATGAAGAGGCTTGGTACGCTGGACCAACAATAACAATAACATCAATCACGGGCTAGTAAAAAGAATTGTTCCTGGCAACGCTGAAAGGAATATCACCCTAAAGCCCAACAACTTGTCAGCTTCTTCCTTCTCCCTTTTTTTAATAACTGACGATACAGATGGTTGCGCGGTAGGTGTGGTTCTAGGAACAAAAAATGACGAGGTAGCTATGGGGTTGGGTGTAGATGCTGATGGTGAAGAATTGATAGCACTCTCACAGTGACCTCCCAATCCTGACACTCCATCCCTTGCTATTTGATTCTTCAGAGCTGCCTTGGTAAGTTTGGTTGTCTCTATTCCTTCTAATGATTTGAGGGCTCTTCGGATAATTTCTGGATTTTTATTTTAGCAAGACCCTTCCTCATGTCCAAGAATTTGTGCAAGGTGGAACTTCAATCTGTCATATGTTGCCCACATAACTTGCAACTCAAATTTGATCTCTCAAACTCCCCATCAGGTACACCAAATTTCCACAAAGGGTCCAATTTCCTTGGCATGTTTGTAACTTTGTTGAATTCTTGAGTTTTATTGTAAGATGAAGTTTAAAGTTTGAACCTAGGGCACAAGAAGAATTGCAAGTTAAAAAAATGAAATTAAAATTTACATACAACATTTTGAATATTTGACAAAAAAAAACCCTCAACTCAATGCAACAATAATGGCAAAAAATACACATTCAAACCCAAGCAAAAATGATAGAAAAAAACTAGGGCACAAAAAGAAATTAAACAAATTTGCATTTTTGAGCAAAGTAAACCCTCTCCACTAAATGCAACAAAAATGAAAAGAAAAACACAATCAAACCCAAGGAAAAACAAGAAAAAAACAAAAAAGGGGCCAAATTTGATGCCTATACCTGAAAACCACGCTCTGCTGAAAAAACTTGGTCCAAACTTGATTTTTTTTTGCTTGGGATGCTAAATTCCTACACTTTTCTCCTCTCTTGCCCTTGTAGACGAGTTCTCCTCCTCCTTAGCTCTCACTCTTGCCCTCTTCCTGAAAAAATGAGCAAAAAAAATGGAATTTACCTTTAAAAGTTTGCTGTTTTCCACCCCGCCGATTTTTACCCATCAGATCGTGATTTTTTTGCAATTTTTTCAGGTTCAAAAAATCGCTGATAATTTCAAATTATTGCGATTAAATCACGATATTCGCAATAGGAAAATAAAGACTTAGCATGTGGAGTTGGATGTTTACCACCTCAAGAATCTTCTGCAAGGGAGCATTATAGAATTGAAGTTTTGCATAAGTGAGGAACAAACAACAAATTTCTTGTTCAGGTGTTCAATAGAGATGAATGTCATGAAATTGAGATCTTTTTGGGATGAGTGAGGTTGACAACAGGAGGGGTGTTGATATAATGTCACCTTCCATCTCATTTTCTTGATGAATTTTCTATTGTGTCTGTTCCCGATCAAATTAGCAGTGTTTCTAAGGTTACGACAACCTGCTAGATAGGCACACACAGGTCACCTTGGCCCAAGCCCTTGCCATATTGGCCCAACACTCCCTAAACAACCAACGGAGGAGTCCCTAAAATACACCAACAATTCTGATACAAGACCACTGCCTTATGTGGAGGCAAATGGGATAGAGATGTTCACTTTGTAACTACTGCCTCGTTGTAAATTTGTCACTGTAGTAGCAGAATTTTAAACGAGAAATATCAGTAGCCAAAACTTAATAAACATATAGCATGCAATCTTTGTATTTTGGTCTACTTTTAGAAAATCCTAACTAGAAATGTTATTATTTTCAGTTTGGGTGTCTTGTTAGGGAGATATAGCATGGAACAACTTGCTGTCCTGTGTACCAGACTTTGAAGTTTGCATAAAAAAAGGGACAACAATCTATTCAAACTATTGTAGCCACCCTACTATCAATATATTTATATGCTCAGAAAATTTCAGATTTATGTTATGTAATTAATATTGGATGTATATTAAATAAAAGTACTATAAAAGTTGAAAATATTGCTTTTAAAACAATTTAGAGTAATATGCAAAGTTGTAGAGTGAGATAACTTACCTGTATAACTGTAGAAATTGTTGTAGATGGCTATAAATTGCAGATCCAATGAAGTACAACCTTGTAAACGTGCAGATCTGCAGCATAAATGGTTAGATACAAGTGTAAAATGGTGTTTGATAAAAACTTGTATCAAATCTGGACAAGATATAATAATTATGGCACATATGCTCAAGATGTTAGCTGGTAAAATCATGTAACAGTAAAAGCCAACAAGCAAATTTCCTAATCTAATTGCAGAAAATAAAAATAAATTTGGATTTTTAAATTTAAAATGATTGTTGCGATATACCTGTACCCCTTTAGAGTCTCACCTCTTGTCGGAGTGTGAAGTAACTATCTTTCGAAGTCGCTATGGTGGCTTTGATCAAGGGCGTGAGTTTGGTTTTTTCGGAAATTGCCCTCACTTTTGCTTAATTCCCTTTGAAGAATTTTGAATCTCCTTAAGAGTGACTCTTCATTCAAATGGCATCTCCAACCTTCGTCCCTTATGTGCAACAAAATACGAAATCCCAAAGAATATGAAGGTTTCTTCTGAAATAGTTCAATAGTTTGGATTGACCTTACTTGCAAAACAAAATAAAACAAGTGGAGCTTTCCCGTAATTGTTCTTCTCCACCTAATTATGTAGTTCTTCAATGGCAAGGCAAAGTTATTTTTTGGAGGCAGTGCAAATTTCCAAATTAGCTAGTGTGAGTTGCCAGCTTAAGTTTCCAGAGGTGGTGCAAGTTTTCTAGAGGCAGTGCGAGTTGCCAGAGAGGCAGTGTGATTTGCAGAAGGGGAGCACTGGGGTTTTCTTAGTTCGATTTGATCAACAGTGGTGAAGATAAATTTGTCGAAGTTTTGCCATAGCAGTTTATGTAATTTCTCAATAACATATTTGCTGAAATAATAATAAAACCAATGTTCCACGGGGACACGTCCCCCAGGGTCGGGTTCACGCACCCCTTGCACCCCACGCGCCCGGGACGGGGAGTCTACTGGGGGTGTGTTTCCCCATGCACCCTTTTTGGGGAGTCTTGGGGAGACGCAAGGGGGTGCGTTTCCCCAGTGTGGGGGATGAGACCCCCCAAAAGGGGTGCGTCTGGGGGTCCCCCCTCAAAGGAAAGCAAAGAAGTTAGTTGCAGTGAAGAGTTCTCTACGTCTTGCACATAGGAAGACTCCAGAGTATCAGTGGGGACCAACAACACGATGGGATGTGGATCTAGAGGATAGTGCACAGATATATGATGAGGATGGACCAGATGAGCTGCAACATGGTTTGGTTGGAGTTTCGTTGGCTACTCAAGAGAGTGACTTTGACTCAGATAACGACATTCCCATTGATGGTCTTGATGACTTCATGCAACATATGGATGTAGAGGACCAATTATTGAGATTAAGTCCTTGATGTTGATTTTATTTTCAGTGCTCATTATCCATTTTTACTTTTCAGTTTTAACTTTTGAGTTGTGACACTAGCTATTGATGACCTCAAACTAATTCCAGAGGAAGTGCGAGTTTGTTGGGAGGCTGTGCGAGTTAGCTAGGAAGCAATGTGAATAGTTGGGGAGGCTGTGCGAGTTGCCATAGAGGCAGTGCGATTTGCATAAGGGGAGCACTGGGGTTTTCTTAGTTCAATTTGATCAACAATGGTGAAGATAAATTTGTCGAAGTTTTGCCATAATAGTTTATGTAATTTCTCAATAGCATATTTGCTGAAATAATAATAAAACCATTGTTCCACAGGGACACGTCCCCTAGGGTCGGGTGCACGCATCCCTTGCACCCCACGCGCTTGGGACAGGGAGTCTATTGGGGGCATGTTTCCCCACACACCCTTTTTGGGGAGTCTTGGGGAGACGCAAGGGGGTGCGTTTCCCCAATGTGGGGGACGAGACTCCCCAAAAGGGGTGCGTATGGGCGTCCCCCCTCAAATGAAAGCAAAGAAGTTAGTTGTAGTGCATAATTCTCTACGTCTTTCACATAGGAAGACACCAGAGTATCAGAGGGGATCGACAACATGATGGGATGTGGATCTAGAGGATAGTGCACAGATATATGATGAGGATGGACCAGATGAGCTGCAACATGGTTTGGTTGGAGTTTCGTTGGTTACTCAAGAGAGTGAATCTGACTCAGATAATGACATTCCCATTGATGGCCTTGATGACTTCATGCAGCATATGGATGTAGAGGACCAATCATTGAGATTGAGTCCTTGATGTTGATTTTATTTTCAGTGCTCATTATCCATTTTTACTTTTCAGTTTTAACTTTTGAGTTGTGACACTAGATATTGATGACCTCAGACTGATTCTTGACTCTTCACTCTTAATTATTTTTGAGTTTGAAACTTTGAGTTATATAAATTTAATGTTCAAACTTCAGTACCTAGTATATAGTATATAGTATGTTTTGCATTCAGTTTAGATTCTACAACGGTGAATGATGAATTTAATTTTTAAATCAATGTAGGTTGTAGAATGGTGAATGATTAATCATATGGATCAATGTGTGTCATTATTTAATTCAATTATAAATTTAAATTTTGTGTGTGGATCAAATTTCAATTTTCAATGTATTGGTATCCGTATTACTGTTACTCTATTTAATATTTATGCTTTCATCATTGAACAACGAATATCAAGATAAATAGAAAATCTTTCAGATTAATCACATCATTAGGATTTGGTCGACGTTTCGAACGATCTAATGTGGTTCAGCTTCAGGACAAGGCGAAGAAGGAAAATGATCTCAATGAATAAATAGTAAGGATGCATCATTGCCCGGAGTTAGTTGTTAAAACTAGCCGTTATTTAGTTAATTAGTTAGAAAATTAAAAGTTTTTTAATTATTTAATTAGTTAGAAAATTAAAAGTAGTTTTAATTAATTTAATTAATTAGTAAGAAAATTAAAATTTTTTAATTATTTAAAGATATAATAATTTAAGAAAAAAGGTTAAATTATAAAAACCCACAAGGGGGAAGGGGTAGCTTATAGTATAGGGGAAAACATAAAAAGATTAAATTATGAATGATATAATAATCCAGGAGCATGCTGCAGACATTAGGCATAGTCGATCCCGCACTTATGCTCTTGCGGAGCATGTTGGGAAATCGTGTCACCATGTATGCATTGAAGACTCCAAAGTCATTGCTAGGGTGGATCACTTCCATCATAGAAAGTTGGGGGCTATTGAAATTGATAGACATCCTAGAAATCTCAACAGAGATGATGGGTGGAAACTAAGTAAGGGCTGGACGCCAGCCCTCTCAAGGTGACCCAGCCCCCGTGCAGTGTTTCGTTTGGTTTTATTCTTTTTTTCTGAAGCTATTTTATTATATTATCTCCTTTCTTATATATATATTTACTTGATGTTATATATTTTGCCCCCCTCTCCGCCCTTTGTAATAATAAGTATAAATCTTGTCCCTCCCGCCCCCCCCTTTTTTTGTTTTGTTTTGTTTTTGTAACTTCTTCATTTTTAATATTATTTTTATTCTATTATTTAGCCCTTCTCCCTTACTAGTTTTATAACTTGTTCATTTTAATTAATATATATATATATATATATATATATATATATATATATATATATTATTTTATTTTTTTATTATTATTATTTTTTTTTTTACCACATTATTATATTATTCATAATTTAATCTTTTTATGTTTTCCCCTATACTATAAGCTACCCCTTCCCCCTTATGGGTTTTTATAATTTAACCTTTTTTCTTAAATTATTATATCTTTAAATAATTAAAAACTTTTAATTTTCTAACTAATTAATTAAAAAAACTTTTAATTTTCTAACTAATTAAATAATTAAATTTTTTTTAATTTTCTAACTAATTAACTAAATAATGACTAGTTTTTAATGACTAGTTTTAACAGCTAACTCCGGGCAATGATGCATCCTTACTATTTATTCATTGAGATCGTTTTCCTTCTTCACCTTGTCCTGAGGATGAACCACATTAGATGGTTCGAAACGTCGACCAAATCCTAATGATGTGATTAATCCGAAAGATTTTCTATCTATCTACATTATGGATCACAAAAGTCTTAGATCTAACAGTGAATATGAACTTGAATTCTATATATGTAATGAATAAAATAATATAACTATTGATTAATTAGTTTGATGAGACATGACCTTTCGTGAAGAGGCACCTGCCTAGGTACATAACTTTATAAGCAAGCCTCATTTGTAACATTCAAATCAATCAACTCATTCATACCTTTTAAATAATAATATTAATATCCTCATGGATATTTTTATATTCCAAGTCTTCTGGAGTATTTAACTTGAGAAGGAACTTTGTTCGCTTCATTTGGTATTAGAGCAGTTCGAGCCTTCGACCGCCTAACCGCTGCACAGAGGCACGCTCTCCGATCCAGGTCTTTGACCATAAAAATTATCAACTTCATTGCCATCGAAGCATTTCTATACAATTTGGAGTTTCTCCATCGCTGAATTCTTTAGATGTCTTTGGCCATTAAAAACGGAAAAACAAATTAGAAAAAAAAAAGAATAAGAAAAAGAAAAGAAAAGACAAAAGAATATATGTTTAAAAAAAAAAAATGGCAAAGAAAATATGGTCCTTCTTAAGCTTGAGGGTAGACCTCGACATCCCCCCGCACCCCCGAAATTTCCTAAAATTTGAGGGTATTCCCACATGTCCCCCCTGTGCATTTCCCTGCACCTGCGTCTCCCCGCACAAGAGTCTTGGTGGAACATTGAATAAAACCCTCAGACTGAAGACTGGTTTTTCCCACATTACATTTTTTCCAGGGACATTTGTCCAAAAATATGTCATTTGTGTGATTGGTTTCTCGTCTATTTAGCTATGATTTTATTTGGTGAATGGTGCTTTTCACGTTTTTATTCATTACTTTTAACTGATAAATTAATTTTCTATGTATAAGTAATTAGAATAATTAATTGGGTTAACACCACCCTTTGAGTAGCAGAAATTTCATAGACCTCTCTTATGCATGCCATGTGGGAGATCCTTGAAAGCTTTCCTATTTGACACTTTATGAGCTGACTGTTATTGTTTTAAGGGAAAATTTGAAACTACAACATGTGTAGCAGCAATTTGGGGTGCTTTGGATGACTTGGAAGGGCAATATTGATGTTGTATCGCTCTCTTGGTTTGTTGTGGATGATGTGTACATAACTTGGTTAAAGTATCTTAAAGAGCTAGAGTGGAAATAATTTATCAAAATTATTTCTCCATTTTTATTATTATTATTAAATTTGTAAATATTGTATATTTATATATAATTTGTAAATAACTTGTAAATTATTTCTAACCCATTTGTTTTGCAACACTTGGGGTTTTATATTTTTTGGGGTTTTACATTTTGTATATATATTTGGGGTTTGGCATTCTTTGATTCATTTATACAGGTGGACTTCAAGTTGATAAAGAGAATTTTGCTAGGGTTTTGAAGCAGATCTAGGCCTAGGAAGGCAAGATCTAGCTTCCAATCATCTTCCAGGCTCAACGTCCAAAATTTTCGAAGTGAATTTGTGGAGGAAATTTTGTTTGCAGGGTTTGGAATTTTTTTTAAGGCCCCAAGTCCTAGCTGTTTTCCTTAGGCGTAGCTGTGAGGCCTAAGAGCCTCCTAGGGCCCTCAACCCTCCCTTTTCCCCAAGACACAAGCCCTTAAGGACTGGCTGTGGCCCTTTACCCTAGCTGTCAGCTCTTTTAGGGATTCTTCCCCCCCTCGACCCTCCTTTTGACCTTAACTGTAGCCCCTAAGGGGCTTTTCCCTTAGTCGTAGGCCCTCTAGAGCCTCTTCCTAGCCTTGCGTCAGCCTATAAGGGCTTGACGTCAGCCCTTGTGGGCTTATCTCCCCTAGCTGTGACCTTTTTCGACCCTTTTGGGCCTGCCTTTGCCCTTGTTTGCCCTTCCTTGCCTCTTCTAGCTCTAGTCTTTGGGTTTTGCTAGCCTTGGAGCCTTGCCCTAGCCTTGTATTCAGTCATCTCTGATTTTGATATTTTTTGAGTGGGCTAACATTGTGGTTTTGCAATAATAGTAGAGCTAACTTGGTGGTTGCAGGTAGCCAAGCTGATTGGAAGGCAAACTAGCCCTCAACTAGGCCTTTAGGTCTCTTGGTTTGCCTCTCTTCCTCCCATTATCTTTTTCATTTTGCTACAACCATTTTATGCAATCATATACCTCTAATTAATCCATTAAAATTGACCAAAGATCATCTAATAATCACTCAATTTAATTAGCTAATCATTGGAGCTTATTTGGCATTGGTAATTTGACGCCTTGTTGGTTTGTAAAGGACTGAATCACTAATTTTGTGAGTTATTTCAAGTCTGATATATATTATTTTGAGGTTTGTTCTGAATATTCAAAGTCCGATCTATAGCTTCTAAGGAGTCTCATAATCATTGGAAAGTTTAATGCCTTGATTCTCCAACTTATCTTTGGCATCTTGCATCATTTCTTGACTGCTGATATGAAATTACATCTCCGAAAAGAACGTTGCAACAGTGATAAATCACATATAAGTCTCAAAAATTGGCTAAGGAACTCTTATAATTCATAATAATTGATGGTTGAAGTGATTTGAGCTTAAGATATGGTCAAAATAGTTATTGACATCTTGCATTTTTCAATGAAGTGCTCTAATTGGATTGATTGGTTAAATTGCTCTAAGTGACATTGTAGATAAGAGATCTTGTTTCTCATTGCTATTATCATTGTCAAATAAGTGGATACATTGCTCTTCATTGTTTATGATCTAAACCACTCTTGAAACACATTAATTTGATTAAAATTGTGATAAAATTGGCATATTGGTGATCCATTGTTATAATCTTGAAGATTGCTAATTGTATTAAGTAGCATTGATCTTGTCTTGTTTACCTTTTGAGCATTTATTTATTGGTTTTACCCACAACATTTTCTGGCACCGTTAAGTTTGAGCACTTCCTCTTGTGGTTGAGATTTGCCATTTATTTATTGTTTGAACACTCCATCATTCACAATTGAAAATCATTGTAATTAAGTACTTAAGAAATCTAATAATCTCACCTTAAGAGCACTCACACATATTTTGCACTTGCATTGTAGGATTAGTCTCTTGCATTAATAAATTAGCTTCCAAGCATAAGCTTGGTCGATACAGAGACCCACTTTTCTCATCTAGCTTGAAGGGCCTAGCACCTCTTTAGTGGTTAACACAGTGACCTTGCAGTCGTTAGGGCCACAGCCTCTGCAACGCCGGAGGTATTAGGTGGTTAGAACCTAAGGGGAGGTATCGTTAACCAAACCCTAGCTTCCTTCCCCTTGGCTTCTCTCTCACAACCTACTCTAGAGACTAGCTTCAAAACAGTTAAGAGGAAGGATACACTTAGAATATGCTTATAAGTTAAAATAAACCAAGATTTTACTTCTCACCTAGATTATAGTATTTAAATTTCGTTTAGGATAGTGAAGCATCCTTAAGCAACAACTGTTCATCCGGTAACTTGGAAAATAATTTGTCTTTAGCAAGTAAATTGACTCCATTTAAGGCAGTGGACTTTAACGATAATCTAATTAAATCATTTAACTTGCTAATTCAACCAAGTTTCTAGGCATTTAGTTGTGTCTCCTGGACTTGTTGGTTGTCAGCAAGTCTCCCATCTTCACATTTCATAGGGACTACCCCCCATAGCTTGCTGTAGGGAGACAACTAGAATAGAGAGGGCGGGGATCAGAGTGACAACAACCCCCATTTTGAGCGTTTCGCATCTTGCCTGTACCGTTTGGGCAACAACAAGCCCCATCATTAAATCAGGGTATCCATTTGTTACATTGTCAAATTTGTTAGGAGATCATGGCAATTACAGCTTATCAAAGCCTTATCAAGATCAATAGGAAGACAATTAGTAAATCCTGAGTATCAATCTTACAACCATACTAATGTCATCAGTGTTACCACATTCATTACAAGTATTGATAACAAAATCAAGTTATGGTATATCAAATTTAATGTTTCTAGCTATGTTTCATCTTAAATAACAATTAGGATATCCAAGATTGGTCAGATGCTTGCCAAACATCAAAGAGTTCATATTAACTGTTAGTATATGACATGTATTTGGAATCAGAATCACTTATATATCAATGAGATTGGCATGCGTGAACCAAATTACCACTGAGGGTGATATTAGGGTTTATCTTGCTATCCAAAATTGCGGCTAAATCAAAACACAAAAACACTATATTATAGATACCTTGCAGCATTGAGATACCTTTAGCAGTTTGTAGTACTTGATTGCCAATGGCAGCTGTATCACACTAGGTTACTTGGGAGAAGAAGCGCCATTTTCAAAAGCTCCCGGTCGGGGAGCGTTTTTTTATAATATATATATATATATATATATTTTTTATATATGTTGATGCATATATGTCAAAAAAAGCATGCAGAATAATTAATTAGACATAAAAAACATAAAAACATAGATTGAACCATATAACATCAATCATCTAGAAGTTATAATTTTCATCAACCAAGTCCACAAGTTAGTAACATATAACATATTGACTCTTGAGTCTCATGATTCATCAATCTTAAAGTTTCAAGCTTTCAAAATTCAATATATAACATTTATCATCCTTGATTCATTGATCACCATAGTTGTACTTGTAAGCTAAGTGTAACCATTACAACTAAGAATCTTTAACATGAAATGAATTGTTATAAAATGAAACGAAATGAAACAACTTTCAACTTTCATGAAGCATCATATTTATAATTCATAATGACTTATAAACTTATAAGTTATAACTACCAACTTCAAAGTTTCAAACTTCAAACTTAAATTGTCATATATTGTTTACAAAAATATCTTCCATTAAATATGAAAGAGTCAAGTTTCAACAGTTATAAAAAGTTAAAAACTACTAGAAAATAGAAAATACTAGTAAACTGTAAATCTATTTTATCTATTGCTTGGCCTCTTGCCACGAGAAATGTCTAATTTTTGAGCAGCTCGTGGTAATGGTGGTCTTCCATCAGTCTCCTCGCAGGAAGTACCACGACCATAACTAGAAGGCCCATGCCCTCCACGTGAGGATGTAGGTGGAGACCGCGTCAGCAAAAGAACAATAGTTGGAACTCGAACACTGGCACTGGCACTACTACCGGATGGTGGGTGTGGCGATGGCATGGCTTTTGTTGCTTCATCCTCATCTGTCAAAAGTTCTGCTTCCAATTCTTCCAGATGTATAGTGCCGTCCTCCAAATTATCGTACTCTGGGTTGTTGTCCCAAACTTCATATGATAGATCCTCATAAGCCTGATCACAATAATGACTCAACAACCTCAAGTTGT
Organism: Pinus albicaulis; assembly: GCA_034641835.2. Lineage (NCBI taxonomy): Eukaryota > Viridiplantae > Streptophyta > Pinopsida > Pinales > Pinaceae > Pinus > Pinus albicaulis. The sequence goes on from CM076570.1 coordinate 386,671,891, forward strand.
AGTGCACATAAACCAAGCTTTCTGCTCGATTTTCATTGAGTCTGTTTATTCTCACATTATTGATGAAGCTGTAGGTGCTCCAACACCTCTCTGCAGAAGAAGTATTTACAACTTGTGAGATAACATTTATTGCCAATTTTGGCAAAAGTCCCATGCCGCCATATGCTTCCCACCATGTGAGAGCATCAATTTGTCTCTATCTTCCATTGCATGCAAAGAACTAAACAAACCAGTGCAACTGAAGTATTTGCCTAATTCAAGGCACATATTAGCACACTCCTCTCTGTCAGGGACCAACTTGTCTAATGCTTTCATATATCCCTCTTGTACCTCTGGGTCTGTATGAGGTTTGATCTTAACCCCACCCCCAGGTGCAAGTTGGCCCAACCAAGATGGAGAGTAGTATTTTGGCATAAGGATATATGCCAAAGCATGTAGTGGAACATTAAGTTTATTCCATCGTGCACACACACAATTGTGAATCATCGAATACAAGTTTGGATCGTTTTCCTTAACAACATCTTTTATTTTCCCCAACATGCTATCCATCTGCTCATACACCTCCCCAATCATTGGTTTATCTGTATCTAAAAAGCGAATCATGCTATAAATGGGCTTGGTGAAATTCAAAATTTACCTCACATGTGCCCAAAACAAAGGATCAAAAGTGGTCTCCTCCACCTATTCAAAACCTTGCCTGTCAACTGATGTTATTACCTTGTCTTTTAATACCTGCCAGTGTGGACTTGATACCATGGCAGCCAATGAATCTCTTACCTTCAAAAGGCTCCTGAAGGTGAGGTAATAACTAGCGAATCTTGTCTTTGCTATCTTCGACAACTCCAATCTTGAGTGACTGCGGAAAAGCCCATGGGTATTGCTATGATTTGTAATAAATCTTATCATTTTTTTGACTCCCTTGCACAAATCACCAAGCCATCTATATTGAGGTTGTTTGTTTTTAATTATATCATGCATCAAAAGGTTCATTGTGTGAACCAAACACCCAGACTAAAATATGTTGGGGTATTTATCCTCACTAATTGCTCCTGCTACCTTACAATTAGCAGCATTATCAGTGATGACTTGGATGACATTGTATGGTCCAATACGTTCAATTGTGTCAAGTAATGGTTCTGCATTGTTGATGCCGATCTTGAATTTATCTGAATAATCATATGATGAAAGGAATATTGCACCACTAACAGACACAACAAGAACACTTATCAATGGCTTGCCTTTTACATTTGTCCATCCATCAGATACAATGGACACCCCATGCTCATTCCAAGAACTTGTCATTCTACTCAAAGAATGAGTTATTTTTGCTTTTTGATGATCAAGTCCCACAGTTCTAGCCTTGTCATACCCAGGGCTTTTGTATCCTTTGTGGGCATCATTAATGGCAGAAACCATTTCATGCCAATAAGGTGAGCGAAGAACATTGAATGGTACCCCACATGCATAGAGAAACCGAATTTTTTTTGAGTTCACATCACTCCTAGACCCTTCGTCAAGGAAATCAGATATGGTTCTACACCTTAAAGAGATGTTTGGTCTAGGTGTGCCTCCATTCCACTGCCATGGGTGGAAGTTGATGGACTTCTTTGTCCAGGATGTGATGGTGCATAAGATTAAATGAAACCCTTAGATCTTTTAGATTTGTATTGGGATTCCTCCTCTTCCCTTATGTATTTGGCTCTATCTGTTGCTAACACACTTACACAAGTTTTGATTACTATATTTTTATCTCCATCCCATGGCCTTTTCCCACAAAGGTGCCTTCTGGCATGGGTGTATGAACCTGTGTATTGTGTATTGCAATGGGGGCATAAAACTTTAGTGGTTCCACCCCCTTTCCCTGCTTCAGGCCTAGTAACATATTTCCACAATGGTGTTTGGTCAATTTTAGTTGGTGTCACTGTGGTCTCATTATCTCCACTCACTTCTTCCTCCTCAACTTGGTAGTCCTCTTCAGGATTTTCATCATATCCAATATAACCCACTTCTTCATCCTCCTCTTCAGGAAGCAACATGAAGAAAATGCCAAGCCATATAGGCATGATGTTTCAAAATTCAAACTTTAAAGTTTTTAACTTGCAAAACAATGGAGGAATGCCAAATGGGACTAGGAAAAAATGCAGCATAGAGAAAAAAATTCAATTTTTCATTTTCAACAAATTAAAATGCAACATAGAAAAAAAAATCATTTTTCATTTTATAACAAAATTGAATGCAACATAGAAAAACAAATTCATTTTTTCATTTTTCAACAAATTAACATGCAACATAGAAAAAAATAAATCAAATTTTCATTTTTGAACAAATTAAAAATGCACATAAAAAAGAAGAAGAAGATTAGACTCTCCTACCTCTTTCAGGTTTGACCTTCGATCTCAAGCTCTACCTCCAGAGTCCAAGCTCCTTGCTCTCTTTTGCTCTCTTGCTCTCTTTCTCTCCTCTCCTCTCCTCTCCTCTCTAGCTCTCTCTTCAAATGAAATAATAACAATGAGGGAGGGTCCTTTATTTCTTCCCCTTCCTTCCCTCCAAAAATCTTCCCTCCCTTTCCGTGCGCGAACGACGTAAATTTACTAGAACGAGAGCATTCAATGGTTCGGGGAGAGCTCGGGGAGCGTTCACTCCTGAGCACTCCTTGAAAGACTCTCGTTTTGGCAGGGAGCATTTTGGCAGCGTAGGGAGCGCGCTCCCTATGCACTCCCAAAACGCTCCCACTCGGAGCGCATTTTGGGAGCGGGTTCGAGAAGGGATGGGGGCACTCCCCCGCAACCCTGGTATCACATGCATACTATAGCTGCTTTGTCAACTTGCATATCTGCTCTAGCTTACCCCTTTTTTTTCTTCTGCACCAACTTCTTCTAGCACTACTTGTACTATCTCTCTTTTCCTGCACCACTTAGTATCTAGATGATCCTTAAGAAGGATTTGCTAATCACATCTTCATCAGGAGGTTAGAAATATTGAAATACTGAAATACTCATGTTGAAAGGATAAGTAACAACAAAAGTAAATCTAAACAAGAGTACTAAGTTGAGTGTAGAAGGTACTCATCTTTAACAAGGATTCATCAGAAGTTCTCAGCTTTCTCTTGATCCTGTCTCAGTCTTAGCCAGGAGGCATTATCATCCATTGATCACATATACAGATGCCTTCATAGGAATATCACATGTATCCTTCATCTACGCTCATTAGCAGCCTAGTCCATTGATCATCAAACCATCTCTTGGAGAGACACTAGACTACCTAGGGTTACGCAAAATTTTCCACAAGTGCTGGGTCAACTATGCACAGATTATGCTAGGGTTTCAAGACCTCAAACATTTATTATATCCATGCTTCAGGGGTTTCTTCCAAACCTTAACCATCAAACCCTAAATTTTCTAGCTAGAACAAAGTTTCCTAGGGTTTACTTCAAACCTTATCTTCTTTCAGGTCTCTTCCATTCTTCACTTACTTCCATCGTTGGTGTCTTCATAGGGGGGTGATGTCCATGACTTTTCTTCAGCCCAACTCTAATACCGTGTTAAATTTTCTTAGGGTTGGATTGTTCTTTGCTTTTGACAATTTCATTTCATCTTTTACACATAGAATTCACCCCACAACACAATATCATAACAACATTAACAATTGTAAAGAAAGAGCAATAATCATTAATACTGCAACGGAACATAAAGAAACAAGGGAAGAAAAACATGCACACATAAAGACACCAGTATTTGGTTAGAGACTAGGGAAAATCCCAGAAGGGGAAAAACCCAAAATTCAATTCAATTCTTCTTCTTCTATTAGATTTCATCAATTTGTTCAACTGGGATACAAAGATACAAATATCATCAGGCTTCTCAGGGCCTAAACATACCTTGTTCACAACTTTGTGAACAAGTTTCGTTGCCAATACAATGATAATGTTGAGACTAACTGGGATAGAGCCAAGACCAACTATACTGCAGTGCTGCATAGATAGAGTTTATGCCAACCATAAACTGCTGTCTGATGTCAAACATATAATTGAGCACAGAGGAAACATATAATGCAGAGATGCAATAACACAGTGAATATATATATATATATATATAGTACCGTGACCAACATGATGCCATACATCCTTTGAATAAGACGCAGAGGAACTGAACCTGATTGCAGAGGAATGATGCCAATGTCAAGAAAGGTGAGCCAAGCCAAGGATACCATGGCGAGACTATTATCATTACCGTACGAGGGTCCTCTGGCTTGTAGCAATAACCCAAATCCATTACCAATCAAATCATCATGCTATTACAGAGAGTTCGAAACCATGCCATTACAGTCATGCCTTATCTTTGTAATTAAAGTGAGATAGTGAGCAAGATCATCAAGAGCGATGTCAATACAGAGAGACTGAGATCAAGAGCGAAGTCATATACCCATGCCAAGAATCAAACATCATTACATTGAGCGAGATCATATAGTCCTGCAGCCTGAAGGACCTGTAGCTATTATAGATATTCCATATGTGAGTTCATCGTTCCATAAGCGAGAGACTAAGCCATCACTGTGCCATATCTGAGACCTTAAGGGTGTAACCAGAGCGAGACCTCGAGGCAACGCTAGAGACCTAACACAGACGATATTTCTGTAGCCAAAGTGTGAGGGAGAGAGTAACCTTATCACCTTAGACCCATCCGAAATCATAGATCAGTTCTCACAACAAAGAGTTACACGTCAGAGATATAAATTGCACCTTAGACCATATTCGAACAGATATCAATACCGTATGATATAAAGATGCTATCCGAACTGTGAAAGGGTTAAAAGCCATTTCATGCCATGCGACTGTGTCTTCTTGAAATCCACCAATGGAGAATATATATATAGAGGTTTTCCAATTGAATGGGTGCCTTTTTAATTAGGCCGACTAGGATGATTTTGGAGGGAAGATTTCAAAATTTAATTTAAATATAAATTGTATATTTCCCTTTTATATTTTAATGTCCAATAAACATTGTGCCCTCTTAAATATTATTTTCCATAGAGGCAAAAAGGTTTGCAATTTGGTACTTGTGGGTTTATGGGAAATTCATCCCATATCTGCCCAAAATTCAACAGGTTGGAGGGGACATCCAAGTCACTAGAGTTTACCCCATGAAAGCATACATTATTAAATTTTTGGTTAAGCTGTTTTTTAATTTTTAGTTTTTTTGTCAAGTCCCACTAGCACACCTGGTTGAGGATGGGCCTTGTTGGTAAGGTGACCCAGGATCAAACCTCACGGTGGGTGGTTGTGCCCTGTGCTAGGGGGAGGAGACATGATAAAAAATCCTGTCAGCTAAAGGGCTGGTGTAGCCCAGGCCGGGTGCGATCCCTGGGTGACTTTGAAGGCTCAGGTGCCTCTGGGTCACGGCTCCTCAAGCCACAAGTCAAGCCTGGAGGATGACAAACAACTTGACAGAATTTTTTTTTTTTTAGTTTTTTTGGGTGGGGCCAAGGTTGGTGGGACATGAATTACATCAAGCCGACCCCATTGCCACTATTGACTTCATACTAATGATGGGGCAGGGGCATTCAAATCACAACCATCCTTTCGTTGCTCCTGCAGCACCAGGTTGCTACTTCATTTCTCCTCTTGGACACTATGTCTCCCACCCAAAATTGGTCTCTTGGACTGGGTTCGTTAGCATCACAGTGGTAGCAACAATTGCAGCAAAATTCAAAGCTCAAGGTGGAAGATTGGTCCATGCCTCTCCTGCTATTTTGAAGTTGTGGCTCTCATGCCTTGCACCAACCTCTCACTCGTCATGACAATGACCTCTTTGGTACCCAAGGTGGGGCGTTGTTGTGCTTTACCTCTTTGTCTCCCACTGTGAATCCACATTGCTTCAAGTGCAATGTAGAACAAGAAATGGGGTATTTCTGAAGGGCCAGTTGATCTAGTGACAGTAGAGCAGGCATGACATTTGTGTTGGTTGCCAAAGCAATGCAAGGGTTGTTTATGGCGGACAGAGCCACTCTTGCTTGCATAGTGGCTGACCAGGCACCCCAGACAGACCTCTAGGTAACAGCGCTCAAAGGAATGGGAAATTGGAGTGTACTTCTCAATTTTGACTCTAAAAGCTAAAGCAATGGAGCTATAGACTTGCCAATGTGTTAGAAGAACTGGCTGTCCATCTATCTACATTTGTCAATTTCCTGGGAGAACTACCAGACCGCAGCTACATCATGTATCCAATCCATCAGCAGAACCCACTGAAAATTCAGGTTCATCTATTTGCAAGAGTCTGTAGCTAGTGTCCAAGAGGGGCATTGATTTTTGTTGAAAATGTAAGTATTGTATTTGAACCTTTGCTACTGTTAGGAAAATATAGTATAGATTATACTCCAGTAGATACTGGAAACAGAAGTCCTGGCTGAGACTGTTAAGTCTGGACTCTGGATACTGAATTCCTAATCTCTTTTGTTATCTGCCAAAGTATATTCAAACTCTGTAACTCCTGTGGTACCGGTAAAGCCACCATCTTTGAGTAAATATAGATTAACCGTTTCAGTTAAAAAAGAAATAGATAGTTAAGGTGGATGGAAGCACCTGTACTGTCTTGAGTTGCTCGATGTTTGTGATTTGAGTCATGGAGCAGGAACACTCACAAAACGCTAGGATATTTACAGGAACCAGGAGCTTAGTTAACTGTCATCAATAAGGAGGTGGGGCATTACTGGAGTTAGTCCAGTGGATAAAACAGTGATTTTGGTTTTCTGTGTTAAGCGGACAAAAAAAAATTCCTGTTTGTCTTATATTTCAGAACAGAAATCATTAGGAACTAATCATTGGGAGTGAGTTATACTATTTATTTGTTAAAACATAAAAAAGGTGGTTTAGAAACCATGATGTATTCGGTTGGTTCAAACCAACTTAAGTAATGTATCTCTTACTATGAGGATCGCGTGGTTTAAGTATTATTCTCTAATCGCACAGTTTCTTACACATGCCTCGGATAATGCTGTCAGTTTAGAGTTTCTTCATGCATAACAGATCTTTGTCACTTAGAAAAGTGACATACAGATTAAAGTAAATACAAGTAAATTTGTCATTATTTGGTTTGATATTTGCGGCTGTTGTTGGAATATTGTCTGTTCTCTGTGCTGGAAACTTTTGTGATATTGCCTGTTCTCAGTGCTGGAAACCTTTTTGTTACGAGTACGGGTTGATTTTGAATAGGCAAAGGAGGTGCAACAGTTGCGTATGAGAAAAAGAGCAGAAACTGAACGTGTGCTAGAGATGGAGAGACGTCAAAAGCGGCGTCTTGAAGAAATTTGGGCAACCCAGAAAAAGGTAATGAATTAGTCTTTATTTTCCCATATTTTCAACAAAACTCTGAAGAAACATCTCCTTGAGCTCTTTATGAATAGCCATCTCTTCTGAAGTTGCAAACTATGTAATATCTTCTCTCCAAATACTGGAGACTGCCCATAGCAAAATGTGGTTTTATCACTTATGTACACCATCATTTATGACATATGTTAGTAATGTTTCTGTCTTGGATGAAATGATTCTGTCACAGGAGGAGCAAACAATGGATCTGAAAGAACAGTTTCGTGGTGAAATAACCTCAAAACTTGAAGAAATTGCGTCTAATTGCAAAGATATGGCTTCATTGCTTCGGCGTTTAGGAATCCCAGTAGAGGGAGGAAGCTTCCCCTCATCACAACAGGTACATGGTCTTTTTTGCTTAAATTCATTTCTCATGTATTTATAACAATTATATGCAATAATATATATGCAGATGAAGGCATTTTGTATTCCCATCCTTCGGTTTTTTAAACATTAGTCTTCCTCTTTTTGAGTTTGCTACTCATATTTTACAGATTTTGTTTTTACGTATGGAAAAAGGCAAATTAGACATGACATGAACAACCTTGGCAACTCAATCTACAACATAACTCTAGCTGGCTAGAATATTTAGCGATTGTGTGCTTTACTGGGAATCTAGTTCCTACTATTGAATAACAACTATATGTGGTGTGCTGATGGAGGCAAGGATAAATTCTTTTTGATCATGGCTATAATAAATGATCAATGATGGAGGGGGCTCATCTGGGGTTCGAAGGAACCAGGGTAATGGCTATGGATAAGGGGTAGAGCTCATGTTTTGCTTTTGGCCACGTGCTAAATTTGCATGTCTCGACTATTTTTTGCATTTTGTGGTACATTTCCTATTGAGAGTAGCAAAATTATGCTTTTTCTTTTCTTTTTAGCTGCATCAACCTCCAAGGCATCGTTCTAGGCCCGACCCAAGGCATGGACAAGGGGAGGGGGAGGCTTACCCTATGTGGACCCAATGGACACATGTGGACTTGGATAGGAAAAGAGATGAATGGGGCTAAAATAAGTGGAAGGGGGGTGATGTATATGGTGTCGGGAAACAGGGTCATGCAACCAAAATTGAGATTTCCCATGTAGTGCCCACCCTAAAGCTAATGGCCAGTAAAGGGGATCCCACGTGACTAGGATACACGGTTAACCACATAATTGGGCAATGGAGACAAGAATACAACCCTAACCCTCTCTTTCTGCCGAATCCCCCCACCAATACATGCCTAAAAGTGCCCATGACAAGTAAGGAAAATTACTCAATTATACCAATGGAAAGCCATACCTTTGGGGTTGGGAGGCCCACCTTCAAACATACGTTCATGACAAGTGGTCGAGGGACCATATGGCTAGCTCAGGGGGTGAAGACAATGGCACATTGAGCTATCTGGTGGTTGCAAGGGGCTACGACTGAGGACCACTGAGAAGAAAATTTTTCTCCTATACACATTATCCGTAGGTGGTGGGTAACATCAGGCTCCAACTGGGACATGATCTCTCGGAAAATGTGTGAAGCTACTTGAACGGGAGGTCATGAGAAAACCAACAATCTCTTGGTACCGCAGATCTGTTACCTGCACATATCAAAGACCAAGCACACGGGGCGACATGTTTTTGTGGTGTCTTTCGCCCAGGCTTAGTATTAGGCCATAAAAATCAACAAAAAAGTAAAATGTAAATTTAATCTAAATGCAACTAATCTATCATGAGAAATATCATATGATGTTAGTTCTAATGATAAAATAAGCATGCAGTGTATCCTACCTTAACATAGATATTGTACAATGTCAAGTATCAAGGAAAGGGGTGATACGACTCAGCTTGACCGGCTGCGGCCAAAGTTCGTCATTAAGTTTGGCAATGTAGTAGTAATATTCCCCTACTTTCCCATCAATCTTGATAGGTATGGGATTTTTATCTTCCAAGACCACATCCCCATCCTTATATTCCCTCTTAGGCTTCCATATTTTGCTTGCTTTGTGACTTGGTCGCTTGAGGACGTCGACCTCTTATGAAGGAAGAACTGGGGAAGGATTTTCTATCTCATGTGTTTTGTAATATGGAATTGGTCTTGGCTTGACCACATCAGTAGGGTAGGCAAACTCTATAAAGAATGAAGGGGGTCCCAACAGACTGCAGAATGGTGGCATATGACAGGTCCATTTGGAGATAAACTCCAACATTGGCTCTCCACTTCCTTGATAGCAACATCCCCCAAACATCAAGGAAATATATGACCACAACATCGTAGGAAATGATATATCAAGGTTCATAGCCAAGGAAACCTTAAGATCTTTTATGAGGCTCTCTACTTCTACGGGTTTGGAGTTTAAACCACACACATTTTTATACCTTCGAGTGATGCTAAGATCCAATTGCTTCATGGCCTTTGATAGCATGATATTTGCGGAAGCCCTTGAGTCCAACATACAAATATGTAACAGAAGGTCATTTATGGCTAAGGTAAGCATGATTGGCTCATGTCCTGGGTTTAGGTCGGGAAGGTGAATGTTCTGCAAATCTTTGGGTAATTTATCCTCTTCAAAGCCCAGGGATTTCTTGATTTTCCATTGTTGTCGGGGAAGCTTCACAATCTCCTTTAATGGAATTGGTACAACCATTTTCCCTATAGTAGTCTCTAGGTCAATGTCAAGGCCGACCTCTTTACCTTTATCCTTTTTTATGGTTTCTTTCTTTTGAGGATCCTTTTTGGAATTGACTTTCTTAGGAGGATCCTTTTTAGGGGGATCTTTAGGGATATGTTATTTGGAAGGGACTTGCTTGGGAATTGAGTCACCTTTGTTGATTTCTTTGGAGGTTGCGGGGTCTTTATTGATATCTTTCCTTAAATATTGGAACCCTTTGAATCTCTCACTTTCATAAGCGTTGAGGATCAACTCTTTCTTTTCTTCTTTAATAGTGACTTCACTAATGGGAGGATGATTATATGAGCCTCCTAATAGATTGTTGAAGGCTTCAGATTCTACAAGGTTAGCTTGCTCATCGACTTCTTCATCTTCACTTCCATCCTCATCACTTTGTTCATCCTCAAAAGATGAATCTTGTTGCAGAACATTCGTCGAGGCCAAAGTGTTGGGGACTTGGGATGAGCTAGGCATGTCCTCCTGATTTTGCTTCTTAGGGAAAGGCTTCCCTTTTGGGATATAGCTTGATTTTTGGGCCCTTTACAAGGAGGTGAGTTTGTTCATGTAGAGCCTATCTCGTGAATTCATTTCTTCCCTGATTTTTTCCATTTTCTTGAGAATCACTAAAAGGGTTTCTTCATGTTGATCCTTAGAATTTCCCTTTTTGATCTCAACCTTACCCTTATGGTGTTCATCAACATCCATTTTGGAAACCCACAGTTTTTGTTCAACTTCCACAGCTATATTTTTGGCCTCAACCAAGGTCTATGGTTTCTTATCCCTTAGTGTATAGGTTAGGTGGTCGCCCATTGCTTTGATAAATTTGTTAAGTATGTTAGCATCAGGGGGACTCAAATGGTTAGAGATGTGTTAAATTTAGATAACCATGGTGTTCTATGATTGATGCACTTTTACTTCAATCTTTCTTGAAAGTAAAATGCTGATAGAACACAATAATAGATCAATAGAAGACAAGCCAAATATATATGAGATTTACAATTCCTTTTGTCCAACAAAGATATGAGATATTGTGGCGTTACAACGGTCAGCAGGATGCTTCAACCAACAAAGTCTTTCTCGGTCAGCGAACACTTTCATTTGTCACACCCACAACCCTCAAAGACAACTCATCACAAGTAAACGCAAGTCAAACCAGGGACAACGCAGAAAAGTCAACGTAGGTAGCTTCAGAAAAGTCAACGCAGCAAACTAGGGCTTCGGTCTAACAACCTGAAATTCCTCGATTTTAGTACCTAGCTGTACGACCTCCTAAAATCGAATTTCTGCAGAAGATTGAGCTCAAATGACCAAGGGTTGACAACGGTCAACACTGCAGCAGAAAAGCCCTAAACAGATCAGCACCAAAAAAAAAAAAAGCCTTAAATAGATCAACGCAAAAAACAACAGCTTCGCTTCACACGTGTGAGGGAAAATGGCCTCCAAAGGCTATCGAACCAATCAGAACACAAATGAGAGATTGTGTGATGAGATGATGAGAAAATGACCTCCAAGTCTCTCCAATTTATATTCATCAATGAGGGTGTGTGATACATCTCTTAGGCATTTGGGATAAATTTCGCCGACCTTGCACATGTGGAAATTAAATTCAAAATCAATGTTCTGCTCATCCGATGAAGATGATCTTTAGATCAATCTTGCACCTCTCTGAAAGAGGAATCCAACAAAAATATGACCATTGTCATATGAGCAGTGCAACATGGATTTTTGACCTAGATGCCCAAAATTAACACTCCCTCTCAACTAGGGAGAACTCCATTTGTCCACAAGTGCCATCTATAATGTACCAAACCAAATATCGTGCACCATCCTGCCGTAACTTGCTTTGCTGGATCTTTATTTTAGAACAAAAGGTGAGTCACAAAGACATCACACACAGCTGACCCGAGTCAGCTTAGAGGTAAAAACCTATCTCAGACTTAAAAGAGTCTCATACTAACCTGAAGTTAGTTTATTGACCCGAAGTCAGTTTAGAGGATAAAACCTCATCATAGAGAGTACGACAATCTCCGATGCATCCATTGGTCTTGCTATTGTCTCTATCCACATTTCCCACCTCATTGGCCAAATGAGAGGTACTTCCCATGAGTCCGAAACTCCATGGGTAGGATGTGTGCGGGGCATAAATCAGAGAGAGGTGAACCAACTCAATATCATAATGGTAGGGCAGAAGCACCACAAGGTTCGACAAGCCTAGCCCCGTGAGTGCTTATAGCTCCAAGAAGCTATCCCCAAGCCCCCTGGAGCTCTCAGACCTCATAGTCCAACTCAAGTAGGACCCTCATAATAGGGTCTTTCCACGATTCCAAGCTTCTCATGGAAGGTTAGGAACTTGACCTTCCCCAGGGGCTTTGTGAGAATATCCGCGACCTGCTCACCAGTTCCTATATGATCGAGCCTTATGGCGCCTCGCTGTACCATATCTTGGATAAAGTGGTATCTGATATCAATATGCTTGGATCGATCGTGGAACACAAGATTCTCAGAAAGACAAATCCCACTCTGGTTATCACAAAGGATAATGGTGGTATCTAGCACATGCTCGAACAACTCACTGAAGAGCTTTCGCAACCAAACAGCTTCACAGCAGGCCATACTCGTTGCAATGTATTCGGCCTCAGCGGTGCTCAAAGCCATTGACTCCTGCTTCATGCTGATCCAAGATATTGGAGCAGAACCGAAGGTGAAGCAACATCCAGATGTGCTCTTGCGATCCACCACATTGGCAACCCAATCGACATCAGTATATCCATGGAGTCTCAAATTCCCGGCAGTGTATCTCAGCCCATGGTTGATTGTGCCCTGAAGATATCTCAACAGATTCTTGGCACCAATCCAGTGAATGTGTTGAGGTTCAATCATATGTTGACTCAAACTATTCACTGCAAAACATACGTCCGAACAGGAGTTCACTAAGAACATCAGGGCCCCTACGAGTTTTCGATATTCGGTAGGATTTGCTAGCATGGGCCCAACAACGTTTCCACTCAACTTCTTAAAGTTGAGTTTCATTGACGTCGACACAAACTTATGGTCCACCATACCAAATCCCTCCAACATCTTCACGACATATTTTCCCTGAGAAAGGAAAATCTCGCCTGGCCTCTGCCAGAACTCCAAGCCTAGGAAGTAGTGCATCAATCCTAGGTCTTTCATCTCAAACTCGGAAGCTAGCTCCCTCTTACACTGATGAATGAGAGGGTGGACACCTGTCAGGAAGAGATCGTCCTCATAGAGAACCAAAATGAGAGGCCTTTTTCTATCAACCTTAAAATAAAGGTTCAGATCAACATTACTTCGGGTGAAGCTCAGTTTCATCAAGTAGCTATCTATCCTCTCGTACCAAGCCTTGGGGTCTTGCTTCAACCCATAGAGGGCTTTCTTCAACCTGCATACATGGGTGTCTCTATCTCGGATTTTGAACCCTAAAGGTTGCTCGACAAACACCTCTTCCTTTATAGATCCATGCAAAAAAGCGGTCTTCACATCCATCTAATGTAGACTTCATCCTTGCGTAGCAGCAAGGGCAATAATAGATCGGATGGTGGTATAGCGGGCCACAGGTGCAAATATATCATCGTAATCTATGCCTTCTTTTTCAGAGAAGCCTCAAGCAATGAATCTTGCCTTGTACTTTTCAACACTTCCATTAGATCCATGCTTGATCTTATAGAGCCATTTCGAGGGGACAATAAGATTTGTTCTCCGGTCTAGGGATCACTTCCCAGACATCATTCTTCACAATGGACTCATATTCTTCGTGAATAGCATCCTTCCAAACTTGATGCTTTATGACTTCTTCAAATGTTCTAGGTTCATATTGTACTATCGTACTCATGGCTGCTAGATACCCTTGGTATCTCTTCGACTTCTTGCTTTCACGAAATGCCCCCTTGGGGCAATATGTCTCTCGGCATCTTCGAGAGTATCCCTAAGCCATGAGGGTCTTCTCTTATTTGAAGGAGGGTGATCTATGGGATCCATAGGTCCTTCAACATCGAGCATCGGGTCATCCTTCGACTCTTCCAACTTCCCTGCTTCTTCATCTTCTTTGTCTTCCTTGGAGCTAGGAAGATTTCTTACTTTCTTGAGGGCAACATCTTCATCGAAGGTGACATTGTGGCATATCTCCACTTCTCTTTGACCAGGCACATAGATTCTATATGCCTTCGAAGTTTCACTATAGCCCACAAACATTCCCTTCTTTCCAGAAGCATCCAGCTTGCTTCTCTTTTCTTTCGGCACATGAAAGTAAACTTGACAACTAGAAACTCTAAAATGAGAAACATCAGGTTTCTTACCAGAGAAGACTTCTTCGGGAGTTTTGGAGTCCAGAGCGGAATGTGGGCATCTGTTTTGAATGTACACAACAGTGTTCGCAACTTCTCCCCATAGAAACTTCGGAAGACCTTGGTCACATAGCATGGCGCGGGCAACTTTCACAATGGTCCTGTTCTTTCTTTCAGCAACACCATTTTGCTCAGGAGTGTACGCAGTTGTGGTCTCCCTCTTAATGCCAGTGTCTCTACAAAAGTCATTAAACTCATTTGACTCATACTCGGTCCCATTGTCGGTCCTCAAAACTTTGATTTTCTTCTTGGATTGATTTTCCACCAAGGCCTTGAAGGTACAGAACCATTTGAATGCTTCGTCCTTCAAAAAATATATCCAAGTCTTCTGGGAGAAGTCATCTGTTAAAGTCATGTAATAGGAACATCCTCCCAAGGATGTCACAGGTAGCATACCAGATAAGTCAGAATGTATCAACTGCAAGATATCAGTTGTCTTTGTGACACTTGAGGGGAATGGTCCCCTTGTATGCTTCCCTTCGGCACAACCCTGACATATACCTTCATGATCATCTCTCAATTCGGGCATCCCTATCACCACCTTCCTTGCTTTGGGAAGGGCTTTGTAATGAAGTCCACACTCTACCAGGTTGGAGGAAGTCCATTGGGAGCGATGATGTGTGATACTATTCGACAGACAAAACTATGGCACCGGAGGTTTGGGCACCTTCACTACAAAACCCTTCTTGAAGCAAGAAAGGTGGTGATGGGGATGCCCGAGTTCACAAATAATCATGAAGGTGTATGTTAGGGTTGTGCCGAAGGAAAGCATACAAGGGGAGCTTTCCCCTCGAGCGTCACAAAGACATCTGATGTCTTGCAATTGATTCATTTGATCTGTCTGGGATGCTGCCCGTGACATCCTTGGGAGGATGTTCTTATTATATGACATTCATAGATGACTTCTCTCGCAAAACCTAGATATACTTCTTGAAGAAGAAGATTGAGGATGAGGCTTTCATGTGGTTCTGTACCTTCAAAGCCTTGGTGGAAAATCTGACAGGAAAGAAGATCAAGATATTGACGACCGATAATGGCACTGAATATGAGACAAACGAGTTTAAGAACTTTTGCAGAGAAGTTGGCATCAAGAGGGAGACCACATTGTTTGTGGGCTACAGTGAAACTTCGAAGGCCTATAGAGTCTATGTGCCTGGTCAAAGGGAAGTGGAGATATGCCATGATGTTACCTTTGACGAAGATGCTTCCCTGAGGAAAGTAGTAAATCTTCCGAGATTTGAGAAAGATCATGAAGCAAGGCCTGGAAACTAAGAAGAATCGAAGGATGAGACAATGCCCGATGGACCCGATTGATCCACCTCCTTCGATGAGGAAGAGACCATCATGGCTCAGGGACACTCTTGGTGATGCCGTGGGAGATATGGCCCCAAGGGGGACATTCCATGAAAGAAAGAAGCCGAATAGATACCAAGGGTATCTAGCAGCCATGAGTACTATCGTACAATTTGAGCCTGGATCTTTTGAGGAAATCGTAAAGAATCAAGTCTAGAAGGATGCTATGCACGAAGAATATGGGTCCGTAATGAAGAATGATGTCTGGGATGTGGTTCCAAGATCGGAGGACAAAGCAGTTGTCACCTCGAAATGACTCTACAAGATTAAGCATGGCTCTGATGGAAGTGTTGAAAAGTTCAAGGCAAGATTCGTTACCCGTGGCTTCTCTCAAAAGAAAGGCGTAGACTATAAGATATATTTACACCTGTGGCTCGATATACCACCATCTAATCTATCATAGCCCTTGCTGCTACGCAAGGATGGAGTCTTCATCAGATAGATGTGAAGACCGCATTTCTGCATGGTGTGATAAAGGAAGAGATATATGTGGACAACTTTTGGGGTTCGAAGTCCAGGATCGGGACACCCATGTCTGCAGGTTGAAGAAAACCCTCTATGGGTTAAAGCAAGCACCCAAAGATTGGTACGAGAGGATAGATAGCTACCTGATGAAGCTGGGCTTCACTTGTAGTAATGCTGATCCAAACCTTTACTTCAAGTTTGATAGAGAAAAGCCTCTCATTCTGGTGCTGTATGTGGACGACCTCTTCCTGACAGGTGCTGATCCTCTCATTCATCAGTGCAAGAGGGAGCTCGCTGCTGAGTTCGAGATGAAGGACCTAGGACTGATGCACTACTTCTTAGGCCTGGAGGTCTGGCAGAAACCTGGAGAGATTTTCCTTTCTCAAGGAAAATATATTGTGAAGCTTTTGGAAAGATTTGGTATGGTGGACTGCAAGTTCGTGTCGACATTGATGGAGATCAACTTTAAGAAGTTGAGTGACAGTGCTGCTAGGACCGTGCTAACAAATCCTACGGAGTATTGTCAACTCGTCGGGGCCCTGATGTTCTTAGTGAACACCTTTCCAGACATATGTTTTGCAGTGAACACTTTGAGTCAACATATGGTTGAGCCTCATCACAGTCACTGGGTTGGTGCCAAGAATTTGTTGAGATATCTTCGGGGCACAATAAACCATGGGCTGAGATACACTATCGGGAGCGTGACACTCCATGGATATACTGATGCCGATTGGGCTAGCAGTGTGGTGGATAGTAAAAGCACATCGGGATGCTGCTTCACACTTGGTTCTACTTCGATATCATGGATGAGTAGGAAGCAGAAGTCGGTGGCTTTAAGCACCGCGGAGGTCGAATACATTGCAACGAGTATGGCCTGTTGTGAAGCAGTTTGGTTGTGAAAGCTCTTCAGTGAGCTGTTTGGGCATGTGCTAGATACCACCGTGATACTTTGTGATAACCAGAGTGGGATTTGGTTGTCCGAGAATCCCGTGTTCCACGATCGATCCAAGCATATTGATATCAAGTATCACTTTATCTAGGATATGGTACAATGAGGTGCAGTAAGGCTCGATCATATAGGCACTGATGAGCAGGTCACGAATATTCTCACAAAGCCCCTAGGGAAGGTCAAGTTCCTAACCTTCCGTGAGAATCTTGGTATCATGGAACGACCCTATGTTGAGGGTCCTATTGGACGATGAGCTCTAGGAGCTTTGGGGGGCTTTGGGGATAGCTTCTTGGAGCTATAAGCAACCACAGGGTTGGGCTTGCCGAACCTTGTTGGTGTGCTTCTGCCCCACCGTTATGTTGATTGAGTTGGTTCACCTTTCATGCTTTGTGCCCCGTATGCATCCTACCCATTGAGTTCTGGGCTCATGCGAAGTACCTCTCATTTGGCCAGTGAGGTGGGAAAAGCTAGAGACTAGTAGCAAAGACAGATGGATGCATTAGAGATTGCTGTACTCTCTATTTAGGATGGCATGGTCCAACCACTTGATCTGGGATCAAGTACGATGAGGTTTCGGACCTCCAACTGACTTTGGGTCAGGTAAACCAACTTCGGGTTGGCATGAGACCCTTTGTGAGTCCTATAGAGGTTTCAGACCTTTGGGCTGAATCCGTCAGCGGGAATGATGTCTTTGTGACTGACCCACCACTGTTCTTAAATCAAGAAGCCATTAAAGTAAGTTACGCACGATGTTTGGATTGCACAAGTGGATGGAGTTCTCCCTAGTTGAGAGGGAGTGATAATTTTGGAAAACTAGGTCCAAACTCCATGTTGTGATGCTCAGATGAAGATGCCAATATTTTTATTGGACTCCTCCTTTGGAGAGGTGCAAGATTGATCTAAAGATCATCTTGATCTGATGAGCAGAACATTTATTTTGAATTTATTCAAAATATGTGCAGGTCAGCCTGAAGGTTTTGTGCCCCAGCAGTTGTGTCACACACCCTCGTTGATGGATATAAATTGGTCAACGTTGGAGGACATTTTCACTCATCTCATCCTCAAATTTTTCTCTCTCCTCATCTAATTGGTTCGATCACCTTGGAGGCTCTTCTCTTCACACGTGGGAAATTTCAGCAACAACAATTTTCTGTTTTCGGCCTAGGGTTTCTGCAGCAACGTTGACTAGCATTGACTTTGGTCAACGCATGGTCAAACAGACTTGAAACTCTGTTTTTGGCCTAGGGTTTCTGCAATAGCGTTGACCAGTGTTGACTTTGGTCAATGCATGGTCAAATGGACCTGAAACTCTCCCAAACTTTCGATTTTCCAAATCCACATTTTTTGGCACTATTCCGAAGGTTGGATGTTGACTTTGACTTGGCTGCGTTGACTGCTGCTGTTTGCATTGACCGTTGACTGACAACACTGGATTTTGTTGACTTTTTGGGGTTGATTGTTCTGGCTGTCCTAGAGGGTTGTGTGACACTTCTGGTTCGCTGACCGTATTGAGACTTTGTTGGTTGAAGCATCTTGCTGACCGCCATAACGCACCAACACACTTATATATTTTGTTTTGTCTTCTGTCGATCCACTGGTATGTTCTATCAACATTTTATTTTCTTGTTTATGTGATTGCTGACTGATATCAGATAAAAAGTAAAGTTGTATCAAGCATAGAACATCTACAAAAATTTACACTAACCCTATGTGGACCCAGTGGACATGTGGACCTGGATGGGAAAATAGATGAACGGGGCTAAAATAAGTGGAAGGGCGGTGATATATATGGTGTCGGGTAATGGGACCACACAATCAAAATTGGGATTTCCCATGTAGTGCCAACCCTAAAGCTAATGGCTAGTAAAGGGGATCCCACAGGACTAGGATACAAGGTTAACCACAAAATCACGCAATGGAGACAAGAATACAGACCTATCCCACTCTTTTTGTCGAATCCCCCCCACCAATCTGTGCCCAAAAGTGCCCATGACATGTAAGGAAAATTACTCAATTATACCAATGAAAAGACATACCTTTGGGTTCGGGAGGCCCACCTTCAAACATACATTCATGACAAGTGGTCGAGGGACCACATGGCTATCTCAGGTGGCAGAGACAATGACACATCAAACTATATGGTGACTGCAAGGGGTTGTTGGCTGTCGGCTAAGGACCATCTAGGACAAAAAAATTCTCCTATACACACTACCCATAGGTTGTGGGTAACAGGACCCTTTATAGGGGTAGATGCACCTTCTACCTTGAGGCATCATGCGCTAGTGTGATAACATCATTCTAGCATCCCATTTATGAGGACGTAAGATTATGGAGGATGACATTGGGCTTAAAAGGGTTGTTTTGGGGATGAGGTGTTGAAAGGTGTAACTAGGTCGGTATTCATGTTGATTATGTAATTGTGTATTTACTATTTATGTAAAGAATAAGACAAAGATAATAAAATGTATTTTGTTGTACTTTCTTCATGGGTTTCATGAGCAAGATTTATTATGTAGATAGACTTCTTCTTGATGTCTTTTAGGTTTGAGTCTTCTAGGCATAAAATGTAAAAAGTGTCATTCATATGAAGGATCTAGTCTAGAGAATGCTCCAAGACCTTGCCAAGACCTTGTGGAGGAATGCCTATAATAGCCCTCACCAACGCTGGAAGACATGATTTTATAATGTGCTACAAGTCGGCCTTCTAACAGCTGATGAGTCGGCCTATATGCTAAAATGGTAGTCGGCCTAAAAGACAGTAAGATTGTCTCTATATATACACTCGGTCTACGACTCATTTAGGACGTTTTTTTTTTGCCGTAATCTCAGCGATTAAAAGGTGTGGAATTTCTCGGTGATTAGAATGTGGATTATACCTGCGATGAAGTGTGTATCTTCTCTGAAGTTTATGCAGAACTAAAATGCGAATCTTTGAAGGACGACTGCAGGGTTTCAATGCGGATCTTTGGACAGCGTATTCCACTGACGGATTATACCTGTGATGAAGTGTGAACTTTATGCAGAACAAAATTGCGTATCTTCGAAGGATGAATGCAGGGTTTTCAATACGAATCTTTGGACAGCGTATTCAACTGATTCGAGACTGAAGGAGGAGCGGATATACATATTTGATGACACCTTGTGTTGCGGTCAGAAGTGCGATGGTTAACTAGCTTCAGGATTGTAATCCTTGGGGTTGCGGTCATTCCTGAATTTGAAGTGCGGATGGTTAACAATATCAAGGATTATATGCATATAATCCTGAAGTAATTATATTGTATATTCAAGATGTAGCATTCTTATAGTGCGGATCAAACTAAGAAGGACCTGTGGTCTGTCCGGAAGTAAAAGAGCAGATCACTGCTAACATTGGTATTCACAAAAGGTTGGAATAGTAGTCTGGGAAAAAATCTTGTAGATATACTAAAGAGAAGGAGCAGTGAGAAAGTGACAGAAAGTAGGAAAGTAAATTTGTGATTTACTATTTACTTTCCTAACTACAACTTATATCAAGCTCAAGTTACAAAGGAAGTATTGGTGCAGATCAATGCAGATTCGAGCTGAAGAGTAGGGTCAGTGTTGAAGGCAAGCAAAGAAGTAAAGGCAAAGGTCTTGGAGGCATTCATAGGTCAAGGGTCTAAGTCTGGGTCATAGTACTTGTCATTTGAAGATGTATAAGAAGAATTTCTCGTGGGTTTTCCTCTCCAAGAGGGAGAGGTTTTGCCCTGGCTCTAGGAGCCTAACTTGTGTGTCTTGTGTATTTAGATAATTGACTTGATGAAAGATTAACTAAGCTAAATAAGAGAAACATAAGTAACCCAAGTGAGCTCACAAGTAATTATCAAGAAGAGAATTTTTTATTAATCACCTGCCCGCCAAATTCTCAATATGAGGCACCTCTTTTGGATGGAGAAACATGGTTTATGGGATAAGATACATCCCTTGAGCTATCCATTGCACCTTTTCCTGGAGAAAACATGCCTTTTGGATGATGACATCAACCTTGATGGATTTTGACTCACATCTGTGGGTTAATTGAGACTCATTTCCATGTTATCTCATTGTGTTGGCTATCTTTTGGGGTTGGCTTGATGATCCATCCACTTTGTATCATGAATTTAATAATTTTTAGTGCTTTTAGTTTAATTTTAAGGAAAATCGACCTGGTTATCCTCATAAAAATAGGGAGTCAATTTCCTCTTGGGTCGTTGTCAAACTTGGAACATGATTCTATTCTTTAGTGATTTTATCTTTTTTGCGCACAATGGATGACTAGTCGAGAGACTTTCTTTGGTCGATCTTATGATTCAATGTGATCTCTTTTCATGGATGCTTATGGTGGATCTTGGATGTTGCATGGTGAAGGAAGTTACCTTATTTGCTTATCTTGGTATGGGATAAATGTGCTTGTGCCAAGTTTTCTTGTTATTTGTTTCATTGTTCCTTGTTGAGTTAAACTCTTCCTTCGAGTATTGGAAGAATTTGGAAAACTGAGAATTTATATTACAAACCCTAGGGTAAGATAGTTGGAAGAATTTGGAAAACCGAGAACTTAAATTACAAACCCTATGGTAAGATAGTTTG
Source organism: Pinus albicaulis (assembly GCA_034641835.2). Classification (NCBI taxonomy): domain Eukaryota; kingdom Viridiplantae; phylum Streptophyta; class Pinopsida; order Pinales; family Pinaceae; genus Pinus; species Pinus albicaulis. Next base: position 386,693,614 of record CM076570.1, read on the forward strand.
CAGAATTTGGAAAATTGAGAACTTAGATTACAAACCCTAGGGTAAGATGGTTTATTTGCCCTAGTTTTGTTTGGATTTAGAATCACTCCAAAGAAACTCTAGAATAGCTTGTATTCTAGAATGTGCCCTAGATTGAAAAGACACTAGTCTATCTCACTTGTGGCATTATTTCAAAATCTAATAGGTTTTTTTTGTGTCTTTTTGATTTCGTTTTTATGATAATTGGTGTTAATTTGCAGCAAAATCTTGCATTTTTAGCATGTAATGACTTTTTAGCAAAATCTGGGGTAAGTTAATTTATTAGCCCTATTTTTGATTGGATTTAAAATCACTCCAAAGAATCCCTAGAATAGTTTGTATCACAGAATGTGCCCTAGATTGAGAAGGAACTACTCTATCTCACTTGTGGCATTCTTTGAAAATCTAAAAGTTGTTTTTATTTTTATTTTATGGTAGATTGGGGTTAAATTGTAGCAAAATCTTGTGTTTTTACTTTTTATCATTGAATGACTTATTTATGTATGCCCTAGGCATATGCCTCATTTAAATGTGCATTAGCGAAGCTAATTTAAAGTTTTTCTTGCATTTTCTGCCATCTTCTAGGGCCAACATCAATCTTTATTTGTTGCTATATGCTTTATTTACCATCAAAATTTGTTGCGAATTTGTCCTCGGTTTACTCTCAAATTTAGTCTCCATCTCACATCCTTTTTATATAATTTAATAGCTAAATTTGCTGCGGTTGTAAACTTTTATTTTGTTGCATGTTGATGGCCTAGAACCCTAATTTATGGAAGCTTTGAGTTTTTCTTGATTTTGTATATAGGTAAGTTGCTTGAGACTCCTTCGTCTAATCCTGGCCTTTAGATTGATCCATACTATTGCTTCAAAATTCTAGTAGGCCTTGTGAGAGGGCTTACAATGCAAAGGCCAAACCTTGTTGCAAGAATGAGGGAGATTGCCACTGTCACCTTAGCAATCTTCCTCCTACTCTCTAATGAAATTGTACATAAGGGAGGCTTCATAGTGATCACATGAAGTGTATCGTAGATTATATGGCTCAAGGTGATGTAAATGTGAGCTAGGTGAAGACACTTCTTTAATAGATAGAGACACAATTCTTTTTGTATAGGAACAACACATCATACACCAAGCCCTAAAGGAGTCACATGTGACCTAGGGTTTCAAGATGTATATCAACAAAGGAAATACTAAGAGTACATGCAAACCCTCAAATTAAGCCCTAAGTTGAAGCCCTAGCTAGGGTTAGGGCTTTGCCAAGTCACAAATTTCTTAGAGGATGATTTCAATCCTTATAGGGTAATTTCAACCATGTAAAATGCTAGATTTGAGTTTAATGGTTTAATAAGGTTGAAATTAAAGGCGATTACCTCCAACGCTTATCTAGAGTTCCCCTAATTGAATTCATCCCTACAAAATAGCCCTATCGGCTTGTTAATCTAGGTTGTTATTGATGTCAATAGTTGATGTCAATCGTTGATGTCAGTGGTCGGGATGCAAAATATTCTTGAAGGTGCCAGAGGATGATTACAACTCTTGTTTAAGATGTCAAGACACAAATGAAGTGTCAATCATGTATCTTGTTGATCATAATGGAAGACTACCATATCACTGCACTTGATGAAGGACTAGAAAACATACACATGATGACATGTCCTACCTCCAATGATCTGGATGATAACACTACATGATTACATGTCCTACCTCTAATAATTTGATGATGACATGACAAATCTCCAATGATGTGAAGCTTGATGTCCTTATAATGAAGACTACATAATGATGCTGCATTTGATTGATGAAATATCTCTGTACTATGTTAAGGACAGCTGACCTAATGACCCTATGTTGAAGAAGGCAAGGACATGATGATGGTGATCCTATGTTGAAGAAGGCTAGGAAATGATTATGAAGACAATCAACGAAGAAATCAAACCATGAAGAAGCCCTACACTCAAAGGCATTCTTCCCTGCCTCCATTTCTGCACCCATAAATAATCAGTCACATTAATTTTTTTTTTTGCTACTTTAGAGGCAAAATTCCTTAATGACAGCTACGCCATCTTGAGGAGCATAATTTTGCCTTTCCAACGAGCTATTACTCAGCCCGAAATTCCAAGCCGTTTGAAAGTTATTGATTTTTCAAGTTTAAGGTAAAATTCTGTCCTTGAGCCGACTTGTGCTAGCCTACTCATGTCGGCCTACTCAAGAGATGTGCCCCTTCACTTTGATGAGCGGAAAACACAATAAATACACAATTTCGGCCTTATTTTAGCTATCAGTTTTCGGTGATCTTTTCTGAGATTGAGTGCAGAATTAAAAGGAGGCCGAGGAGCACATTATAAAACACTGTTTGGGCCTTTTTTTAAGAAGGCTAAGGAGGAATACTTCTGTGGTATTCTGGATCTGTGGAGAAACAACATTACAACAGACTTTGGTATTGAAGTATTTAAAGAGTTCGGATTTGCTGTAACAATGATCTGAGGAGATTGCGACTCGTTCCTTTGTGTAAAAGGATCGGATTACTGACTGTGGAGGTTGGGTTTTACATCGAATCTCTACCTACCTATATCTCAACTTGTGAAACAGTCACAGTCAAGAGGTTCAGAATTATTGGAACAGTCACCTGGGTAGTATACAAATGTGGTAGCTTGTACATTTGTGGAGAGACAACTTTGCAAAGAACTGTGTCAACCTCGAACAGAGACAGGGACAGTCTTGTGAAGCTTGGACTAGTTTCTATAGCAGTGTGAAGACTCTTGACAAGCTCGAATTGCAGCCTCAAGACTTTGGTTCATTTGTCTTTGCAGCTATAAGACCGCAGAGCTGTTTGGCAGCCTTGAACATGAGATAAGTAAAGGACTTTGTTGCATCCCTGGAGGTTCAAAATTTTGATTATAAGCAACCACTCTCTGTGGAAAGGTTCCTGAAGGGACAGTCACTGTGGAAAATCTATCCTAAGATTCTCAAGGATTAAATCTTCGTCATCCTAAAGCATAATGTTGACCATTTTATGTATGAAAAATTTTGATTATAAGCAACCACTCTCTGTGGAAAGGATCCTGAAGGGACAGTCACTGTGGAAAATCTATCCTAAGATTCTAAAGGATTAAATCTTCGTCATCCTAAAGCATAATGTTGACCATTTTATGTATGAAGAGTTGAAACTTGAGACAAGCATCAGAAGTTACAGAAGTCAGTCTTGATCTCCAGGGAATCAGTGACACATTATTTCATCGTTGTTTTGAAAGTTTCTAGAGGATCTCATTGTGACATCATTCAAAATCACTGTGAGAATTTGTGAGGAATATGTACTATTCAGGACAAAGGAACAATGGCTATACTTAGCATGAAAAGGATTACAATGGAGTACCTGTGTTGAATTGAACATCCTCAAAAATGACTCCAGGAGTGATATTTTGCAGTATTACTACAACAACATCAAGGATTTAATGAAGTCAACTCCAACATCATCATCAGAAGTCTAGTATGCAAAATTTGTGAAGACCTGCTAGCTTGTGAAAACTTGTGAAGACGTATTGACCTGTGAAGGCTATCAAAGGCTTGTTGATTGTGAAGCATTCTTGGAGAAGCCTTCATTGTCTTGGATAATTCTTGTGACAACTTATTGAAACTGATCGTGGATATCCTTGGAGACCATGATGCATTAGTAATCATTAAGTGACCTTGGAGAAATTGGTTGGGTACCATGAAGGATAGCGGAGACACCTTCATGTGAAGATCGGTTGTCATTGATGACGTGACGTGGAGACCAAGTGAGGGGATACCTGAAGATTGACAGGGCTCGTTGAAGAAGACATTGGGAGCTGTGAAGTATAACCAAATATATCTTGATGAAGTAAAGGGTTGGAGCCTCAAAAAGACAAGGGTGGTGCCTTGGAGAATACGGTTGAAGCCCTAGAGGATCGGAGTCCTCAGGAAACCAGGGCGGAGCTTGAACCAGAAATAGGGTTGGAGCCCTTAAGGTTGGTGCCTCAGAATTGACAAGGTTGGAGCCTTGGTTGTCCAAGTCGGTGCTTTGCAAATACAGGTTGGAACTTGAGAGATTGAAGATCAGTGTCTTCATGTAGGGTTAAAGCCCTACATATATTGTACTTGATTTATTGCAAAGAAGAAATTAATAAAAACATTTATTCTTATTGTTCATTTTGTGTTCTAAATATAAGTGATCTAATTGGTAAAACTAACAATTGAAAAGAAATACTGATTCACCCCCCTCTCAGTATTTCCAACACGGCTTGCCTTAAAGGACTTAGAAATTAAGAGGAAAGGATATATTAGAATTTTTTACTAGCACAAAGGATGCCAGTGCCTATCACTACTTGGGTGTTAGAGTCTTTAGAGCTAAGTTTAAGAGAAAACGAGTTAATGCTTGGAGTAATGGGCCAAAGCTTGTTTTCACTTGTACAAACCCTATCTATCTTCTTTTTTAGGGGAGAAATTAAATAGGGGGTGCTATCTAGGAGGTTCCCTATGGATTTGAAGGGATATAAATTTAACATGCAATAATCAACCAATAATCAACCAAGATTTTTGATAAATAATATGCATTTAGACATGGAACATGAAAACCCATATTGTTAATTACCTGAAAAACTATAAAAAAATGCAATTAAACTTACAATTCTTCCATGAATATCCTTCTTTCAAGATCAAAAATATGTCTCCAAGACAAAAATCAATCTCCTATACCAATAGCTCGAAAAGGATCGCATCTCCACAGGTAGCAAGTTTACACAAGGTTAAGTCGAGCTCTCTAAAGGAGGCCGAAATCCATGAGTGATGATGAAAAGATACAATGGAGTGATTCTCTGTTTATATGAGATCAATAACTGTCAAAAAGCCTTATGACAAGTTTAATTTTGAGTGTACATGAAGAAAATGGGTTTCGAGCCAACCCAGTAGCTCAATGCAATAAAATATTCAACTAAAATCCCACATATGTGGGTCAAAACTCCTCTCTAACATCACGTCAAGCCCTTTTAGGGAAAATAAAGCTCCAAAAGTACATGGAATGAGAAAGATGCATCTCCAATCATCATAATTAATTGAATGATTGAGGAGAAGTCCTCAAGTCATGCCTCAAAATGTCTGCATTTGTCAAAAGCCTGCTCTAGGTGCCCTACATCATCTCCAAGGGGGCTATAAAGACAACATGATGCAATCTCTCACAAGTGTTGGGGCTCCAAGAGGTAGTACAAGCTTTGCCTTGTCATCTTGGGTATGACCATTATCATTTGGACTTTGGATCAAGCTATGCCTATCAAACTATGTCAAGGCTGTTGAGATTTTGTGTATTGGGGTAACATTGGGTGTGCTATAGCCTTGACAATTTGTGGAGGGGCTAAGAAACACATCACCTCCAAAACCCATAAAGCGTTTGGAGAAATTTCATCTTATGTGTGAGATATTAAAATAATTAATTTTTTTAATGAGGACCCTAAGTCTAACTTAGGGAATTAGAAAAATTAAAGTGAATTAATTAAACACGTGTTGAAATGTTCTAAGTGACGCGGATCAAGTAGTCTTTTAATCTTAGTCGTCGATAAGAGAATAAATCACGACCGTTGGTGTGTCAACGAAAAAGTGTAAGAGAAAGGCTTGAGGGTCAGTTGGAGACACGCACACGGAGGCAGAGCTAAGAGATTGAGCTGGGATTCTAGGGCGGGTTTGCTCAGAATTTGCAGAAGAGTTTTTTGCAGCGAGGGGTCGTATTGGCTGAAGGGATGATCTGATCCCAGAGCGAAGAGTCAGCAAGAGGCAGAGGAGCAACAAACAGGAGCAACATAGAGGAGCAGAGGCAGCAGCAACAACGACACAGCAACTGCGCTACGCAGAGGGCTTCAGCCACTACGCAGGCCTAGAAAGGGCAGCGCTGAGCAGCAGGAGACCCTCCAGGGCTACAAAGAGGCCATCGAGGGCAGCGCAGGGATTGCGTCACCCAGTCTGGGGTTACGCAACCCTCTCCAGGCCAGTGCAGAGGCACGCAAAGGCTAGCAGGGATGACATAGGGGCTTCAGGGGCAGCGCTGGGGTTTCGAGAGGCAGAATTTGGCTGAGTCTTGTAAATCCCGTTTGAGGGGTGTGGATCAGTCAAAGTTTCAGTCTCTGAAACAACAAGTTAGTTGCAGATCTATTTTTTCTCTTTCGGGTTAACCAGTAAGGTGCCCAGATTTGCTGTACTCAGATTCTACTTAATAATACTAAACCCTCATATCTACTGCACCGATTTTCCCGCATTGGGTTTTTCTGGGAATAATTGTCCGGAAAATCTGTGTGTCACTTTGTTGAATGAGCGTAATATTCAGTAAATGATCTGTATGTGTGTAAGCTGTTAGTTGTGTTTACTTCAGTATTTTTTGAATATTTTATGGAAATAACTCGTATAATTTAATCACGAGTAGGAGAAGTAAACCAAGACACTACAGTAGGATTTTTGCATTATTGTATTCAGAAATTTTCACAAAGGCTAGCTTGGAGGCATGTTGGGTCTGTTGGGTACATCATCAAGAGTCTCCAACACCAAGCAAAGTGAGCTCAATGTTTCAACATTTGGGGATGCTTTGAGGTTTCAATCAATCGTTGGAATTATCAAAGTGCCCAACTCTCTGCTATGGAGGACAAACATTGCACTTGCAAGGTTGTCATTGCTCTCTGGAAGTGTAATACGACCTAGGCATCGTGTGGAGTGAATGCATGGAATGTGTGCAGTCGAGGCTTCTATTGATCTGTGAAGAACCATCTAGAATAACCATCTTAACTTAGAGTGAAAGTAACCATTCATTAGATACAATAACCATGGATGCATCATAGTGGACCATACCAAATTGTTAAGGGCGTAATAAGGCTTCAAATTGGGATCACCTTCAAATATCTAGCTAGACCATGTCTTGTAAAAACGTTCCCTACCTTGTTAGGGGTGGCTAGATGGTCAACCCTATTGGGTGCTTCCAACGCCTAAGGGAAGGTGACATGTCCAAGGTCAACCCTTCAATTCATGGGTGTTTGTGATAGCGGTGGCAACGTAGGGGAAAGGTTGCAGGGTTAGGTGCCATTGTAATGGGACCAACTGATGGAGGTCCATCTTCCTAATTGTATAGATGTATGGAGAGAGCAATCGTGGAGGCATGAGTTATCCTTTTTCTCGGCCTGCTTTTTCCACCCCTCTAGTGTGCCTTTTACTTCTTTTTGATAATGCTTTGATAAGGATCATAACTTAGGTGTCCAAGCTTGCTTTTAATGATGTAGCATTGATTCACCCCTTCATGATGAGTCAACTTCTCTTTCATCAGGGTTGGGACATGCAAGGGTTCCTTTATTATGTTATGGAGCATCTAGTGTTGAGGAGTTGGGTGATGGCTAATGAGGAGGGTAGAGCTCATGCTAGGATTTGGCCCACATGCTAAACAATGTCCCAACCATTTTTTTCATTTTAACTTTTCTTCTTCTTTCATTATGGTCATCTTATGCCTTTACCTTTCTTTTAGCTGCATCAATCTTTAAGGCAAATCTTTTTGCCCCTCCTTCAATTTTGAGGATGTGAGGGTGCCAGTCCCAGTGAACCAATGACAACAAACCCAAAGAATGGATGTGAAATCAGTGGAATGATGGAGAGTGGTAAGTATGGAATGGTCATGGTCACCCTACTTCAATCCAAGTTTCCTAAGTAGTGACCCTTCTGTAACCCTAAGGCTTTAGAGGAGGTTCCCCTGAACTAGGGCCAATGATGATCCCTAATAAGGTGAGAGAACAAGTTTATAGTCAAGATTAGTCAGTCATCTAGTTCACCCCTTTATACGTGTTAAAATGCCCAAAACATGAAGTAAAAGAACATGATTGCAAAATGGTTAAAGTACTTGCTGAGTAGTGACCCACCTTCCTTCAAGAGGAATGCTGGATGGTGAGAAGTATTTAACTAGTGCAAATGATAGAGAAATGTGGCATCTCATCATGTACTAAGCAATGAATAGGGTTGCTAGCTCCAACTCGAGGACATGCTCATCGTAGAGTGCATGATCTATATGCTCGAATGGGGAGTTCATGAGAACCCCAACAATACTTGGGCTCACAGGCCTATTACCTACACACTCAAATCAACTTGTTTGTTGGCATGTGTACGAGGTGCTGATCATCATCCTTCCGTTTATATTGTATATAAAACCATATTGAAAATAATGTTAGCTAAATGCAATCTTATTTTGAATGCAACACATCAACATTAGAATGCAAAAGTAGGATGCTTATACAAGAACATAATGTAACTACCTATTCTAACCTATGCTAGCAAACAATACATCAACCAAGTATAGTCATATAACCAATGTAGCCAACACATCATTAGATTGTTATCATACCTCTTACCCCTTTGATTAATCATGAAATAGAGCAAGGAAACATCACAATCAGTCATATCATGATACTCAAATGTTGTATCCAAGTCATAAGGGTGGAAGGTGGGAAAACAAAAGAACCATAGATCAATCTCGCTACCATGAGAAGGGAGAGAGGTTGAAAAAGGTAGAAGCCAAAATTTTCCTACACTCGCGAATCCTTTCTTACAACTTGGATACAGAGTAATCAATGATCGATTTTAGGAACTCTTGCCCAATAGCTATCTCAGGCATACAACCCTCATTAATGTCCCTAGGGACATGTTGTAACTGGCATGAGGATAGAGATGGTCAGAGGACAAGATCTCGACAACCCGGTTGTTCGTCACAATAATCAAATTCAAAAGGGTCAACCCAAGTTGGTTGATCATGTACAGAATTTATGGGACTTGGATGTGATTGAGGAATGGCATCGGGACGAAGCGAAGATGGCTAAAAAAAATCAATAATCATATGTTGCTGATCAAGTAGAATAAAGTCATCTTTGGTATCATTAGCAGTGTCATAATTTAGATCCTTATCAAAATTGTCATTACTCATATACCACTTCCCCTTTTCCACATGCAAAATTTTATTGATGCTAATCTCTAGGGAAGTAATGGGATCAGCCCTTTCAGGGTCTTCACAATATGTATCGTCAAACTTAATATCCATGAAAAGGGTGGATCTTGCCTCAACTTCACTTACTAAAGCATCATTTTCTGCAAGATTCTCTTTATTAATACCATGCTTCTCTCTTGGATCATCTTCAAGATCCCGTTCAATATATTCATATTGGTGATCCAAAAGTGATTCTTTGTCTAGATCATGGTATTCTTCTTCAATATGCTCTACTTGATAATCAGGGGCGGTCTTCTCTTTTAGATGACAATGATCTTCTTCCTCGATGGATATCTTCAAAGGGATGAAGACGACATTCCTTTTGGATGGATATGGCCAAATTTTGAAGTGTTTCTTCACAACTTTGAAACATTGGCCCCCAATACTCAAGCAACTTTTCAATAAATACCTTAATAGAGGTAATGCTCTTAGGTCCACAGGAATATTTAACCTATTCATTTTGATCAGTTTAAAGTGAGTTAATGAATAACCTCATTAGAGCATCCTCATGAACCATATTGACCTCTGAGGCATACTTGATGAATTTTGCTATGCGATCAATCATTGAAGAAGGGCCACCATAAAATTTCTGAAGATTTTTCGTCACATTTATATCACAATGATTTGGATATCTAAGAATATCCTTAACATCCAAAGCAGGGTACATCTCATGTAGATCCCAAGAAATCATTGTCTTGAGTCTTGCATGACGACCAAATGGGGAGTTGCCAAGGTAAATTCAAAATGGCCTAAGAGATGCTTGCTTCTCCGGACCAACATTGGAACTTTGAAGCTCAATGAAGAACTAGGGCTTCGTTCTTCTAATGGAGTCGCCATATGAGCATATTTATCCTTGTCTATGGGATTAAGCTCTATTAAGGAAATTAAGCTTAGACGTTGGATTTCAAAGAGGTTGACTCAACTCCTCCATGACAATGGTGCCAAAAATGTTGCCTCAAAATCTAGCAGGCCTTGTGAGAGGGCTCACAAGGCAAAGGCTAGACCTTGTTGCAACAATGAGGGAGATTGCCAATGTCACCTCAAGAATCTTCCTCCCACTCTTTAGTGGAATTGTACTACAAGGAATGCTTCTCAGTGATCACCAAAAGGGTATTTTAGATGATATGGCTCAAGGTGATCTAAATGTGGGCCAGGCGAAGACAGTTGTTGTTAATTTTGGGTAACTAGGTCCAAAATCCATGTTGCATTGCTCATATGATGATGATGATATTTTTGTTGGATTCCTCTTTCGGAGAGGTGCAAGATTGATCTAAAGGTCATATTGTTTGGATGAGCAGAACTTATACTTTGATTTTATTTTCCACACATGTGCAATTCGTCAAGGTCGGCCTGAATTGTAATGTAGGCTCACAAGCCCAACAGATGTGTCACACACCCTCATTGATGGATATAAATTGGAGAGACTTGATGCTCATTTGCTCATCATCTCATCACACACATTCCTCATGATCTAATTGGTTCGTACAACCTAGAAGAGGCTTCTCTCTCTCCCACGTGTGAATTTGGATGCTGGAAATATGGATGACGCTAGAAATGGATGTCGAAAATCTAGATGTCGGAAATATGGATGATGCCGGAAATGGATGCCAGAAATTTAGATGAGGGATCCTTTTGTTGACTTGCGTTGACTGTTTTGGGAGCTGTCTCATGAGGTGTGTGTGACACTGAAGGAAGGTTGATCTTGTATGTGTTTGGCTGAACTTCCAGGAGGTTGGAAGACCTAGTTTGACGAGCCAAAGTCTTTGCTGGCTAGGGCATCCTGTTGACTGTTGTAACAAATATTTCTCTCTATCTTTGCTGGACAAGAAGAATTGTAAATTCTGATTTATTATATTGGCTTGTCTTCTGTCGATCTATTATTATGTTCTATTAGCATTTACTTTCAATGATCATGTGATTGCTAATCTGAATTGGGCCTATAAGAAAGATTGAAGTAAATTGCTTTAAGCATAGAACATACCGTGGTTATCTAAATTTAACAGTTTTTTAGTGGACAAAGACATAATTCCTTTTCTATAGGAACAACGAATCATACACCAAGCCCTAAAGGAGGCACATGTGACCTAGAGTTTCAGGATGTATATCAACAAATGAAATACTAGGTGTACATGCACCAAAGAAGGGGTATACAAATGATATAATGAACAAAGGAGAAAGCAAACTCTTGGATTCAACCCTAAGTTGAAGCCCTAGCTATGGTTATGGTTTTGCTAGGGAACAAATTGCTTAGAGAGGATGACATCAACTATTATAGGTTAATTTCAATTGTTTAAAATGCTAGATTTTGAGTTTAATGGCTCAACAAAGTTGAAATTAAGGTTGATTATCTCCAACGCTTACCTAGATATGTGCTAATTAACTTCAGCCCTACATGTTGATTTCTGGTAGCATCGGATGTGCTCTAAGTCTCAAAATTTGTAGGGAGGCTTAGGCACATGTATTCCAAAGAACCCAAAAAGCGTTTTGGGATATTCCACTCTGATTGTGTTTATGAAAATAATTAATTATTTTAATGGAACCCTAAGTTTAAACTTAAGAATCTAAAATAATTAAAGGACATTAATAAAACTGGGTGTGAATCTTCTAGAAAAGGACGGAGATCAAGTCAAGTTAATCTTAGCTGTTGATTAACGATTTAATCTCGGACGTTGAAGTCTCAATGAGAAGATTATAAGGACTTGATGGGGCATTTGGAAATGACACCGTCTGAGTCTAGAGATCGAAATTCTTTAGTGAGCAGTGCTCAGGGAGAAGATCGATAGAGTGGATTCTTGCAAAGAGGGGCAGAGATAATTTTTCGGTTGGAGATCTTTCCTGATCCAGAGAGTATAAGGCAGAGGGGGCAGAGAGTAGTTTGGAGAGGCAGCGTAGAGCCAACCATGCAGACGATTCGCAGAGCTTAAGAGGGAATCCGTATTTCTGCTGGGGAATAGTCAGGATCCAACGCTGGAGTCAGGGTGTGAGACCCAGAGGCTAGAGGGCTGGAGTTTCTAGCTAGTAGAGAGATCAGAGGAGGTGCAATGCAGTCCTAGCTGTAGTGACGCTGTACTGCGCAGGTGTGACGCAGTACTACGTAGAGGGCCATCTCCAACACAGACCAAAGCTGGATCTTCCAGTAACGGGGTGAGATCATCTCACTAGTTTTTTGTTCAGTTATAGGATTGTCAGTTTGGGCATCCGAAGAATTGTAACCAGAAATTACTGCTTAATATTATAAAACCCTCAGCTGCTGCATCGATTTTCCCACATTGGGTTTTCTGGGGACTTAGTCCAAAAATAACGATGTCGTGTGTCTATTGTTTCTTCTTGCTCAGATCTTGTTTCCGCATTTATTATTTAGTGAAGGTTGCAGTGTGATGTATTCAATGTTTGCCGTAGATAACTGCAAATAAATTGTTAAAGTAAAAGTTAACAGTTAGGTGAATATTTTCCAGTTGCTGCAATAGGATTCCAGATCTAGGAATTTTCACATGGTATCAGAGCTTGTATAACAGTGCAAGAGAAGTAAGAGAGCTTACTAGAAGGATCCAACGTTGAGCAGAAAAAGGATATCACAAATCTATTCCCCAAGGAATTGCACTGCCCACGCCAAGAGGGAAAGATTTGCGAGGAAGTCTCTCTCTGAGTGAGTCGACAGAAAGGTAAGATTGTCCAGATCGTGGTTTGTCAGCGACTGAGGGAGCAGCGTAGATCAACAACTAGTGGGACACTGTTTTCTTGTAGCAGCAATTGCTGGTGCAGAAAGTGTCAGAAGAGAGAAGAAGAAGACACTTTTGAGGGAATTCTGACCTCATGGAATTTCTTGCCCAATAAATTTTGATATCTCGTGTAGAAGCAGTGAGATCGTGATTTATTTGGCTGACTCTAGTAGGAGTGCATAGAGCTAGCTGTGCAGATGGTTAGAGGCAGCAGTTCGACATTTTATTGGGTGAGATGGAAACCACTGGGTTGCGTGACCGGGATCGGTTGGAGGGTGCCTCCAACTATGTAATCTGGAAGGCAATGATCTCCTTCCTTCTGGATGAGCATGATCTCAAGGCCTTTATCGACATTGTAGTAGCTGAACCTGTAGAGCCATTAAGAGCCTTCAAGAAGAACATGGCAAAAGCCAAACGGTTGATCCTCGACGGAGTGAAGGATCACATTGTCTCACATATTTCTAGCAAAGGAGATGTGGGATGCATTGGCCATGCTATATCAGGGGTCTTCCAAGCAGCGGAAAATGTTTTTGGAGGAGAAGATGTGATCTACAAGGATGTAGAAGGGAGAATGCATAGACTCGTTCCTTTCGAAGCTTCAGGAGGTTCGAGATCAGGTAGCAGTTGTAGGGTCAACAACTCAGGTTATCGAGATGGTTAGACTGGCTCTGAATTCCGTTTCCGAAGAATGGCAAGTCTTTGTTCAGAGTATCCTGGGCAGAGAGAAGTTGCCAGACTGGGAAGGAATGTGGACAACTCTTCAACAGGAAGAGATGAGGAGAGACTTACTCAAGTGCAAGCTTGATGGCAGCAGTGGTGGGACGAAGCCCAAGGAGGAGGATGAGAATGCAACCCTTGCATCAAAGGGGCAGCAAGAGCAACGAAGGCAGAAGAAGGACATCTCAAAGATTAAATGCTTCCGGTGTGGCGAGATGGGTCACTACACTATGCAGTGTCCTCTCAAGAAGAAGGACAGATGAGAAGCATGATTCGTAGGCTGCAACTGCGAAGGTCGAGGAGGAAGAGTTCGCAATGATTGCCCACATATCTTTAGGGGAGAATTGGGGCGATATAGAGCTATAGTTCGAAAGAACTGCAGTTGGGCAGGATCCTTGAGGTGTCCACCTCATGGGTCATTACCTTGCTATGGGAGCCCAAATTAGAAGTAGCAGGATGGACAAGTGTCAGTCGATGCAGAGGAGTGCAGAAGTGACAACGCAGTGACTAATGAGCGCCATATTCTGAGCAACACAGAGTAGAGTTGGCAGAAGTGCAGGAAGGGGCAACGCAGAGTCAGCAGCAGCGCAACAACTTTAGAGTGTCAACGCAGAGTCTAGCAGTAGTAGGATCTTTAGTATTAGATGCATCATGCTGAACACTTAGTTCAATATTTGGATGTTTTTTTGTTGCATTAGGCAGCAGAGTTGTAGTGCAGTAGCAATTGGTAGCAGTACGCAGGGTCAACAACAACATAGATGCAACAACGCAGTAGTTGGTGGACAACAGTGTCAGACATTAGCAATGAAGAGGTTGATGTTACAAAGTCAGGGTAGTACTTCAATTGGATGTATTGCTAGAGCACATTCCTCACTAAGAGGGAGTGTTGATTTATGGTAGCATCGAATATGTTCTAAGTCTCAAAATATGGAAGGAGTTTTAGGCACAAGTATTCCAAAGAACCCATAAAACATTTTGGGAAATTCCACACCGATTGTGTTTTATGAAAATAATTAATTATTTTTAATGGGACCCTAATTTTAAACTTAGTAAAATAAAATAATTAAAAGACATTAATAAAACAGGGTGTGAATCTTCTAGAAAAGGACGAAGATAGAGTCAAGTTAATCTTAGTCGTTGACTAACCATTTAATCTCGGTCGTTGAAGTCTCAACGAGAAGATTATAAGGACTTGATGGGGCATTTGGAAGTGACACCGATAGAGTCTAGAGATAAAAATTCTTTGGTGAGCAGTGCTCAGGTAGAAGATTGATCGAGTTGATTCTTGCAGAGAGGGGCAGGGATAATTTTTCGGTTGGAGATCTTTCCTGATCCAGAGAGTACAAGGTAGAGAGGGTAGAGAGTAGTCCGGAGAGGCAACGAAGAGCCAACCACACAGAGGATGCGCAAAGCTTCAAAGGGAGTCAGTATTTCTGCTGGGGAATAGTCAGGATCCAGTGCCAGAGTCGGGGTGTGAGACCGGGAGGCTAGAGGGCTGAAGTTTCTAGCTAGTAGAGAGATTAGAGGAGGTGCAACACAATCCCAACAGCAGTGACGCAGTGACTGTGTAGGTGTGATGTAGTACTACGTAGAGACAACACAGAGCGCAATCTCTAGTGCGGAGCAGAGCTAGATCTTCTAGTGATGGGGTGATATTATCTCAGTAGTTTTTTGTTCAGTTAGATCTCTGTATAGGATTGCCAATTTGGGCATCCGAAGAATTGTACTCAGAAATCACTGCTTAATAATATCAAACCCTCAGCTGCTGCACCGGCTTTCTCGCATTGGGTTTTTCCGGGACTTAGTAAAAAACTAACGGTGTTGTGTGTCTATTGTTTCTTCTTGCTTAGATCTTGTGTCCGCATTTATTTTTTGTAGTTTATGTAGTGAAGGTTGCAGTGTAATGTATTCAGTGTTTGCTATAGATAACTGCAAATAATTTTTTAAAGTAAAAGTTAACAGTTAGGTGAATATTTTCCAGTTGCTGCAATAGGATTCCAGATCTAGGAATTTTCACACCAAGGATGTCAGTGGTTATCCCTACTTTGGGTGATGTAGTCTTTAGGGCTAAGGTTAAGAGAAAATGAAATAATGTTTGGAGTAAGGGGGAAAATATTATTTTCACTTGGATAAACCCAAGCTATCTTCTTTGTGAGGGGGAAATTAAATAGGGGAAGCTCTCTAGGAGGTCCCCCCCTATGGATTCCAAGGAAGATAAATTTCACATGCAATAACCGATCAAGATTTTCCATAAGCAATATGCATTTAGACATGGAACAAGAAAAACTCTAGCATTAATTAATTACATGAGAAACAAAAGAAATCTCCAATGAAACTTACAATTCTTCCATGAAATAACCTTCTTTCAATTCTAAAAGGACGTTTTCAAGACAAAAATCAATGTCCAACCAGAAGGATTACATCTCGACAAGTATCGAGTTTACAAAAGGTCAAGTCGAGCTCTCTAAAGGAGGCCGAAATCCATGAATGATGATGAATAGCTACAATGGAGTGATCCTCTATTTATATGAGGTCAATCACTCTCAATAATTAGCCTAAAATCCCTATGACAAGTTCTCTTTCGAGTGTACATGAAGGAAATGGATTATGTGCCAACCCAATAGCTCAATACAATAAAAATGCAACCAAACTCCTACACGTGTGGGTCGAAAATTGTCTCTAAATTGGGAGTTACAACCTTGTGAAATCCCTTGAAAGTTGATGAGGGGACAGTTCCCCACATCAATGGGGTTGGGGTGTAGGCGTTAGAATATTGATGATTATTTTTCTTTCACCAATGATATTAATTCTTGTCATCGGATCATGTTGGTAGAATTTATCCAATGTCGGTATGTTTTATTTCATGTAAATGTGCCTAGTCTATAAAAATTTATTCAATGCCAGTATGTTGATTTCATGTAAACAGGCCTAGGCTATAAAATATTAAAACATAATTTATACAGCAGCTGAGCCATTAGGGAACAATGGTTTGGTTAGAACAGGGTAGTGTTATAGCCGCCACCAGTGTTTGATTCCTCAAAAACGTGGCCAGTACACTTCCGCAAGGAAGCTGTGGATACATGGTTGAGCTGTCATGGCTGATAAGTTTGACTATGTAGACACATTGGAAAATATGTAAATGGTGTTCCATCTTTAAGTGGTGGATACTCGACAATATATTCAAAGAAATCTTCCTAATATAATGTCTTTAGCAGCTTAATGTATTTAAACAGTCCTTGTACACTTAAATTGACTGTTCTGTGAAATGATGATGTTACAATTATATCAGCAAATTATATGTAAGTCCATTATTGAGGAATTAAATCACCTTTTTCTTCGTTAATATTTACGTCAAGTTAATGTAAGATTTAATCTGCTCAGCTTTGGAGATCAACCGTGTTTTTGTATGTTGCTGTTACAATGTAATTCAGATCTCAATTCCAGGTCAGAGATTTTATATTTTTATGGTAATTTTGGTGATCTTCAGCTGGTTTTGTGCTATAATATTTTAATTTTTCAACAGGTAAAAACTCTTGAAGCACATCTAAATGGCCTGAAAGAAATTCGGGAACAGTTTCTGTGTCATTTTGATGGCCTTCCAAAGGAATAGAAATTAGGAATTCTCAACTTGTGGAAATTGCCTGGATAACATTAACATCTCGACTCAATGTAAATGCGTTTTTGTTTTGGTTGTTGGCATGTTCCTAAATATATGTTGCCAATATTGAAATTAATTTCAGAATGCCATATGGGTGACTTCTCTTAGTGTAGTTGTTACACATAATAAGAAGAAATGTGCTCTCCCTCCCTCTCAAAATCTACCAGTAATCTCATTATCAGTAACCGCATTATGAAGAATCGATCACTTACAAGTTCACTGGAAAACATAAAATATTCTATGCCTGTTTGGTTGCAGGTGAACGCAGCATATAAGCAAGCTCTATTGCGATTTCATCCAGATCGTGCATCAAAAGCTGGCTTGCAACGTCAGGTAGAAGCCGAGGAGACTTTCAAGCTGATTTCACGCTTGAAAGACAAATTACCACTCTTTGCTACAACATTTCTGAACAGAACATATTGGTAGTCTCCTCCAATCCTTCTATCAATATCAGCATTTGGGTCTTTACATGCTTTCTGAAGTGCCTTTTTGCACATATCGTGTGTATTATCATTATGGATTATCATCTAGACTCGATGTGGTTTGCAGTACTGCCTCAGGGATAAGAATTGTACCTGTCTTCGTACCCTCATAATATCAATAATGAGTCATTTTGCCTCACTTAGCTCGTTTTTGTTGAATACATTTTTCTTCACATACACACTAATTTGTGCATGCTGGCATTGATGGTGCCTATGGCTGCAGAATATTCTCCATTATCTTGGGTATGACCACAAAGCAATATGAATTTTGGTATGGGAGAGTAAACTGAATTTTTTTGGAGTCCCTTGTTTTTGTTTAGGGCACAGTTATGGATCCTTTCTCTTGTGGTGAGTTACCATTTGAGAAACGTACTAGTAAAAATCATTAATCAAATGTATTTAATCAGAGTTTCTCTCTGCATCAATTTTGTCTTGAATGAAAACACTTTTGTCTATAAAGTTTCTCTTCCAATCTTTTTCTTCTGTGGTGTGTAGATAAACATGCCAATTTTGTTCATTTATTGTTTTGATTTTAACGTAAGCTTTTCTGCTTTGTTTTCTCCTTGAATTTAGGTACAAGCATACGCAATATCTAGATATTTGCTAGATGACTTTTAATCATCGAGAAAAGGCAAATTGCGTGCCCCACTTTTTATTATACATATTGGCTATTATTATTTCTTTGTGTGATATGTGCAAGGTAATGAGGAAGACGTGGAGTTGCAATATTAGGTAGAGTAACATAATGGGATTGCTTTTTATTATTACTTTTATCCAAAATTGAATATACCATGGAATATGGAGGTCTGGTAAGAATGTTGGCCTATAATGCTTGGAAACATGGACAGTCCTTTCTTGCAATGATGTAAGTTATTTGAATTATAGAGAATTCATTGTTTATGAGCAATGAAAACATCTATTGCCTTTTAATAGATGTGCCGACCATATCACTGTATCTGTTGTTGGCTATAAGAATGGTAAACGAAATTGTGTATCTGTTAAAATGGTGAACGGAGGGGGTATATTGCCAAGAGGCTGGATATCATTGCACGCTTCAGTGAAAATGTGTTCTAATCATCTAATAAAAAATACCTTGGCCTTTTTGGTATTGTTGGTAGGAATTGAGAATCAATAGTCAAAGCTAGGAGATTCCACTAGATTGCTACTAGAATTGATTGCACTAGATTGCTAAAATAGATAAACATGACATTGTTTATGAGCAATGAAAACATCTATTGCCTTTTAATAGATGTGCCGACAATATCACTGTATCTGTTGTTGGCTATAAGAATGGTAAACGAAATTGTGTATCTGTTAAAATGGTGAACGGAGGGGGTATATTGCCAAGAGGATCGTTATCATTGCACGCTTCAGTGAAAATGTGTTCTAATCATCTAATAAAAAATACCTTGGCCTTTTTGGAATTGTTAGTAGGAATTGAGAATCAATAGTTAAAGCTAAGAGATGGAACTAGAATTAATTCCACTAGATTGCTGCTCACAGGATTGCTAAAATAGATAAACATGACAGTAGCAAATATAGATTGATTAGTGGATGGTGCATTGACGAATTTATGACAAATAATTTGGATTCTTCATAAGGTCATTGGGGTGTGAGAGCCATATCACTGAAATTTGAGTGGTTTATATACACAGAAAGATTGTTGCGATTCTAGTTTTCAAATTATTGAATGTGATTCAAGTATGATTGACATGTCTTATAGGTGAAATGTAGAAAACTAGAATGTTATGGCCCTACATGGATGCTTTAAACTGAGTATTGACGATAATGCAGTTTATAATGTGATGTAGTAGAGCTGTTCAAATTATATCCAATATAGTTATATCATTTATGATGTTTGATGTAAACATTATACATCTAGGGTCAAATAGTGTGATAGGTTTGGTTTAGCATGTGCTATTTTATTTTACATTTAGCAGTTTTGTCTATCATCTTAGCAGTAGTATTTTTTACTTGTACTGAAAGCATCGACTATCCAGGAACTTTTTGTAGAGAATTTTTTGATCTCTTTGTTGAAAGAAAATTTATAGCTAAATTAATTGGCATTAAGATAATAATCATCGTCTGTATGTCTTTTTGTGCTTGTATTTATTAAACACATGTAGGTTGACAATAAACGCCAAAAAACGATGTGATCATCATAATAGATCGTAAAGTGTACAGCAATGTAGATGCTCATTATTAGAAAACAAGTTTGATCCAAGAACCAATGGTTGAAGCACTATAACCATGGTCCTTCTTATACTTTTCTACGTGGTATGGCGTGTCGTATCTGTGTTTCCCTCTGTTCATTGTGTTTTTTACACACTTATCTACAATTTTAATTTTGTTTAAATGAGATCATGGATGGAAAAATGCGAACACATTATTATGGGAACTACCTTGTGTTTATGTGATATTGTGAAGCATACATATGAGTGCCTAATTATAATAACATTTAAGCAATAGTACTTCCTTTAGGTAAACAACTTATATTAGAAACTATAATTAGTTGTTAGTTGTCTCTCCATGGGACTTATTCTAGCATCCAAAAATACCACGTCATTTAGTTTCATTTATTGGGCATATGAACAAAAACTCAAAACATATGTTAGAAACTACAGCAAGTTGTCCTCATTGATTGGGCATATGAACACAAACTCAAAACATATATTAGAAACTACAGCAAGTTGTCTCTTGATGGAACCAGGAACAAAGTATAAGCACTCAAGTATCTATAAGCATTGACTTTAAAATTATGCTATAAGCATTCGGTCTTTGATAGTGACTTAGAGTTGCATTTGACGGGCAATAGATGTAAAACTGTATTGACCTAAACTAATGAGACTATTTTTTGAGGTAAATAAATAGGATTATAAACTTATTATTCACCAATTGGAAGAATGGCACATATTTGGCTTCGTTGAGGTGGGTGTGGTTTTCATTTCAACACCATATAAAGATGGATGATATAGTATTAGGAAACTATATCATCCAATGTGACGTGAGTGTTGTTTTCATTCAAGTATCTAGTAAAGATGGATGATACAGATGGATGATATAGTATATATGAAATGAAATGAAATTTTAATGTCCACAAGACTAAAAATAGTCTATGGGATTATGAGTTCCCTGTTTTTTGCCTTTTGCATTTCAATGATTTTCTTATTCAAATTGATGTTGAGGTGACCCAACCTTCCAACAATCTCATCACTGAAAAGGCAATGCCAAGAAATCAATGCTAACATATTCCCATAACTTTCTTTGATGTTTTTGAACAAATCACATTCCAAAATGAAATGTTTTTCTGATTCTACTGCCCCAGACGTGCAAAATGCACGGACTCATTCTTCCCAAGCTTCTTTAGGCCTTTTCCACCGCCTTGTTTCACATCGAAGATGATGCGAGTTGGTTCTTAATCGAGCAATAAGAACCTTTGCCATCCACGGGATGTTAGCTCCAATGTACTCTTTTTATTGGAGATCATGCGTAGGGTTGAATTCTTCAATGTAGTACTTCTTTTTTCTACCCAACTCTTTTCCCCATACCTTTTTACGAAACTTCTCCATAACAAAATTCTTTAGCTCCTTGCTATTTGTGGGACAAACATTGAGGTATATATTCCATTTTTGCACCCATGTGTAGTTTTGTCTCATCCATGTTTTCTTTCTTTCACTCATGCCTTCCTTAAAGATAACATTAGGCCATCTACCTACTCCCATTTGCTCAATTATTTTTAGATATCTTATGAGCCGCATCATAGCAATTGCTTCAATGGGAGTTGCGTCTGTTTCATCTAACATGATCTGATAAGGTACCAAACTTTTTATTTTGAGCTTGCTCATAATCAAACGTTTTTGGATTTTGTCAATTTGCTTCCATTTTGAGCCAGGGGTACTGCTAGTCCACAATTCACACCCATATAGCATCACTGGACAAACTAGGAGTCCAAAAAGCACTTTAATCGTTTTCCAATCCCATAACTCTGCCTCTTTACATATGTTTTGAAGAGCATATAACGCTTTCCACCCTCCTAAGATTCTCTTCTTTCTGTAGCCTTCCAATTAAGTGTGTTGTTGAAATCGATCCCGAGGTATTTGTACTCATTTACTTCTTCAAGGGTGTTGCCTTCAAAGAAGAACATATGTTGACTTTGCGTCCTTTTATTAGAGAAAATCATTATCTCGGTCTTGCTAATATAGACTTGCATCCCCACTGCTCTACAAAAATGCTCAAGGGCATATAGGCGCGTCTGCAATCCATGGGCCGATTTTGAAAACTATATCATCCAATGGGACGCGAGTGTTGTTTTCATTTGAGTACCTAATAAAGATGGATGATATGACAAAGTGAGTTGGCATGAGTTGGGATGAGTTTCAAGGAAAATAAATGTGGTAATCTTGATCTTGCATTTCCAAAATACTCACTTTGATTTTTTTTTTTTTTGTTAATTTCTTTAATTTTATTTTATTCTGGTTGATGTTTTGAGCCATCAAGTGGCTCATTTTCATCTTTGTGCTGAAGATGAGCTACATTTGATGGCTTGAAACATCGACCAGGAAAATTTCAATGTGAGAAGATGAACCACACTATGGCTCTAAACGTCGACAAAAAAAAACTCAATCTGAGTAGATGAGCCACATTTGATGGCTCGAAATGTTGACTAGAAAAAAATCAATGTGAGTATTTTGGAAATGCAAAATCAAGATCTCTTTTTTCACACAAACCTCCAATCTCAACAATGTGGTAATTCTATCATGAACTTTGGCACAATACGATCTCATTTTAAAATTCTATTGGCTCAAGATTATCTTTTCGATGTTAAATGCTAAAGATGTGATGCTAATTCATGGAAACAATTTAGTAGGGTAAATTAGGATATTTTGATATCTCAAATTCTTAATATTTAAATGGATTGAAATTGTGTCTAAGAATAAAAAGTTTGTTGGTTTAGTTTTAAAATGAAAAAAAATGAAAATTAAAGTGGAGAAACATTTATTTATATAAGAGACCCTGACTTGTAGTCAAAATACTTTAGCTTGTATTACATAAGGTGACATTTTTTTGCAAGCCTCGTAGATATATTTATATCATTGAAAAATTGATATTACATTTCCCAAAAACTCGTTAGGATCTCGTATTCCAATAGTGGGAACGAAGTTCACCATTTCTATTAGTAATAACTTTGGATTCTTTTAGTAGCCACATGAGATCCTAAGGTTAACTCTCCAGATATTTCAAAAAACATATAAAACTTACTAAAGATCAAGATAGATAGACAAGGCATTTCCCATAAGTAATTACATGCATACAGGTGTTTAGGGCAACCAAACAAAACCAATGTTTGCATATAGCATGCTAAGACATCTTGAAAGTGATACAAGCACATGAAAGCTAGGCATAGCCTATTAAAAAATGGAGAGTCGAGCGCCATGAGAGACTATCAATCTAATATGATAACTAGAGAGAGGAAGTTGGAGTTGCCTTGGGGTGGGTCCTTTGCTGGAGCATTGATAACAATTGGTGTTTGAGGCTGCGACTCTGATCCAAAGTCGGAATCAGACACCACATAACACTCCAACTGTGTTAATCTGGCCACGATATCGTCGAAATTGTATCTAAGTGACTTTTTACAACTATTGAAAAACGATACTTAGGACTAAAACATAAATGCAAAAGTATAACCCTGCATAGAAAATGGCGATCAAACATACAAGGATATGCAACATTTCTAGTGCAAATATCTAAATAAAAATTTGGAGAGCAAATCTCTTGTTCTAACTAAAATATTAAATCACCAAATTTTAACGAATGTTGCATGCATTTTGGCTTGCAAGACGATATTAAAGGTGCAACAAAAGTAAAAAAAAAAATCGATTTTATGATAAAGTCATTGATATAAAAGGTGGTTAAATTTGAACCTTAAACCATCACTTCTGCAAAATTACTAATTCAATTAGGTACATCAATGTGAGCACTATGATTAGTGGATCAAATGAGAAATGAGGTTTTTAATTATTTTATAACCATATCTAATACAAAAGGTTTTTATCATTCATTCGTTGCCATTTGATGTTCCTTCTACTTCTTTATTAGATCCTCTAAAAAGTGGATGGAGAATATTGTCCCAGGGTCATCTTTAAACCCTTCATTCTTTAAAAGTATTCCTTGGACTATCTTTAAAAGCTTCATTATTTAAAAGTAAAGTTCTATAGGGAGTAAAATAATAACATGGGACCATTGTTGACCCTTCATTCTTTAAAAGTACTCCTTGGCTATCTTTAAACCCTTCATTATGTAAAAGTAAAGCTCTATCAGGAGTAAAAAAATAACATGGGACCATTGTTGATTGGATGATGTTTAGGCTTATGAGAAGTAGTTGTGATTTGTTTATAAATTGTGAAAATTGTTGTTTTATATCTACAATGAATTTTCAGATCTATTAAAGATGGTGAAAGTTATAGGTTATTAGGTGTATATTGATAGGTGTATTGAGCGCTTTTATCGAGTTTTACTTCGAGTGTTGAAGATCATCTATATAGCATTTGACTAGAATCAGAGCATCAAATTTAGGTCTATTGGAGTGTAGATTGTTCAAACTTAGTCTACTATTACTAGCACACATTATTCCTTGTGTGAAAATCACAACAAAAAATTGAGACAATAAACCAAAGCTAAAGGTGTAGGCCTATATTTAGAGACACTACAAAAAGGAGGGTTTGATCATGGAGACTCAACAATAAAGGTCTTCATTGGCTAGCAATAATGGTGAATCTTGTGGGAGCATGAATCTAGTAACGAGACTACTTGTTGAAATAGGCGACTCTAAAAACTTGGAAATGAAGTTGGTAGGAACATCTAGTAAAAGAATCAGTGACAAGATCATAGTTGGCTTGTAGCTGATTTCAATATAAATCGCGGTTGGCTCAAATTTGACTATCTTTCTGGTTGTACAAGATGTAGGTAAGTTTGAGAAAGATCTCATATCTTGTTCAATAACTTGCAAACATATTGGAGCAATGTGAACTCTTTGGAGGCTTGATGATATATATACTGACTAGGTGTTTGTTGATCCATGAATCGAAAAACCAAAATTCCACCTAATGGAGTAACTTGAAGTCTCAAGCATCTCTCTCAACTTTGACTTGGATGTTTATAGTTCCATTTATATGTGCAACAATATACTGGTAGAATACCTACGTATGCCACTCCTATGATATGATATTTGTACCATAACACTGCAATGTGCCAATGCCATTCCCTATCAATTTGATGTTTGTTTCGAGTGCACAGGTTGGAATTAATAGTGATACAACAATACAGCTAGTCATGGTAGCGATGTGAACACGAGTGAGAGAATTGTCATTGACCAACCATTAGATTCAACTACGAAAAACAAATGATATTGTTCAATAATAGGCCAACTTGTCTCATTAGATAGTTTGTACCCTAGTTGTGGTAGTTTAAGTGCTATCTATGATTTGTGATGTAACTTGTTAGTTAATTTTTGAAGGAAATATTAGAGGTTGGGACACAAAAGAACCGAGGGCCAAGTTACATATACATTGGTGCCTTATTTGAAGGGATGCGATTACGATATTTATCATATAGTGGAAAAAACATATTTAATAGAGATTATATTAAAAATGGAAGGAGATGTGAGATGCGGGGTTAATATTGTGAAACTATTACATTGCTAAAATTTGGGAAGTCACATTTAAAGATGTGTGGAAAGTGAGGAAATACATATGGTTTATAAAATAGACAATGTGTTAAAATAGGAAGGAGGTGTGTGAGATGGATTTTCATAGCAGGTGATATGAGTGGGGTTAATATTGTGAGAAAATGACCACTAAAATTTTGGAAGTTGATTTTAGTGATGCGTAAAGAGGTTGTTTTTAGCCATTTGTGAAATAAGTTTTAAGAATGTACATTAGGGGTAAAGTGACTTTGTTATAAGGTTAATAAAATTAATTAATTTTACAATGGGCAAATTTCCATGAGTTCCTTATACTACGCAACCTAGGTGCCTTTGGAAGTATCAGAAATTGAAGACGATATACTCTATCTCTCGGCTAGATGAGGTTGGATGAGAAGGACAAAATGATCATGGATTTGTGTGACCTTCATTAGGGGCCTTATTCAAGAAGTCACCAAGAAATACTAATGGTGATTTGAAATATTGCATTAGTAAGTTAGAAACCTTTCTTTTAAAAAAATATTTTGACTTTGTTGACAACTTTCTCGTATAGATGATTTACACAAAAATAAAGATCTTTGTCAAGGCAAAAAATGGCTATTACAATCAAGAGCTACTTGATGCTTTGGAAGGAAAAAAAAATGTTTCTTAGTAGTATATTGATGATGGTGATATTTCTCACAATGTTTTTGGCAACCACTATGATGATAATTCTAGTAGTAGTATGGTTGTATTCATAAGAAGGGCAATTTTGGTGTTACTCATGCATTGTTGACATATAATAAACTGATTACTCCTAAATTTTTGAAACATACTGAGGTAGTGGAACTGGCTGCTTGTGAAAAATGGGATGTATAGGTGGTGGACTTGGGAAGAGTGAACATTGTATTGTTGTCCCATTGAGCTTGCGATTAGATCAATTAGGCTAGAGATGGCAAGACTCCTTTGATAGATGGTGGTCATTTTATTATTGATTTGTAGGTAGGGTATTTTTATCCATTTTTGTTTTGTTTGTTGTTGAAGGCGAGTTTCAAAGTGAACAACTTACACCTATTGATATTTTGGTTGATGATGGTATTTCTGAGTTGGAGATGATCACAATTCTATTGGTTTGCAAGGACACCTCGTGTTGTTCCTCGAGATATTTTATTGAAAGTATAGGGTTAACACCTTATGAAAGAATGATATCATTTATGCTTTAGACTATATGAAAACCTTTAGTAGCTTGAGGGGTTAACCCTCTTAGATTACAAAAATTGATTGTTGAGTTGTTCTTCAATAAATCAATTTAGAAAGAACTAAAAAATAAAGAAAAGTAGTTTAGAAATTATTTAGTTCACAAATGTAAATATTTACAGAAACGGTAACATAATATTGTTTTACTATCATTCATGGTGATGATAATAAAAAAATAAATAAAATAGAGATAACATATTAATGTTTCCAGAAATTTTTTATTCAAAGGCAATAAGTGCTCTAAAATGAATAATATACAAAAAGTAAAGATAAATCTAATTCTTCGAAACAATAACACAAAAACAAAAATCAAAGAACTTGTATAATGTATTCATGATTATTTGTCAATTTCAACATATTCCAGTAGTAAATATTGTAACCATGGAATGAAGGAATTATAAGTAACAACATATAAAGGCAACAATTATAATGCTAAGATTTCTCAAGAAAACAAATAACATGACTTTGTTGTATTCATAACATTGAATAGTTATAAAAATAATTTTTATTTTTTATTTTAAATAACTCTTGGAAAAATTGGACTTCAAAGCATGAAGTTAATGAAAGAGAATAACATAACCATTACAATAAATTGGTCAAAGAAGGGATGAATCTTTGATGACAATAACAACATGAATACATAAAATAACTTCTAAAAATTTATTGATCAAGTTTGTTGGGTGAAGTATGTTAGAGTCCTATAATAATATGATTCATAATTTTGAATTGACTTTGATTAGTCTTGTAATATGTACATAATTTGCTTTCTGCAAAATTGTTTTCCCATATTAAAAATAAAAAATGTAAAGAGGGTGGAAGTCCTAAAAGAAAAATCAAATAATTAAAAGAAAAAAGATCAAAAGGAATAAAAAAATGAACTCCAAACAAAAAAGAGATAAAAGTAGATCATGAAAGTGATGCAAATTCAAATGCCACTACTTTTTACTTTTCACTGCAAAATAAGATTGTGCGCAACTTGTTAAAAATGCCACAATCCATGAAAGTCAAACTGCTTAATTTTGACCTTTCATGCTGATAGATAGAGAATAAAGATTTAGCCAAACAGTTTAATTTTGGAAAATCAGTAGTTAAGTAGAGAATAAATAAGGAGCTCAACAGTTTAATCTGAGTCCTTGGAGGAAATAAGGCTAGAATTAGATAGTTTGTTTTTAAAAGAAAAATAATAAGGGCTTGCAAGCTCAAATGCACCCAAAGAAATGAAGAAAAAATGTTAGGATAGATGATGGGTAGGAAGAACCAGTTTTCACAAGGCATGGATAGCAGAAATTGGTCATTTCATATTTATTAATTTTCTTTCATAATCATTTCCCTTGTAAAAATACTCCTTCCCCTTCATTTTTATTCTTTCCACTTACTTCACTCTTTTTCCCCTGCAAAAAATCATTTTTCCTAAGTTAAAATGCATATTTTCCTTTGGAAAAGTAAAATTCCTTTATTAGTTTCCATTTCATTCATAAATGCCCCCTAAAATACA
Organism: Pinus albicaulis; assembly: GCA_034641835.2. NCBI lineage: Eukaryota > Viridiplantae > Streptophyta > Pinopsida > Pinales > Pinaceae > Pinus > Pinus albicaulis. The sequence continues at coordinate 386,721,651 of CM076570.1, forward strand.
CTTATCTTAAGTTTTCAACTTTAAAATATCAATATTGGGTCCCATTATGAAAATCCCACTGCGATATTAAATTTTAACACTATCCTTAGTGTATTTTAAAAACCCGCACTTATTAACATTTCAGTGTATATTATTAATATTTAAATTTATTTATTAACTCCGACATTAAACCTTTATCCCATAGGATATTAATTTCTTATTATAAAGTCCCAACCCTTATGTTATTTAACATATAATGTTATTATATTATCCCCGCCTATACATAGGTCCCACTTTCCCTAACTTCATTGGCTATATATTAAACCCCGAACAATGTATATATTACATATCCTGCATAACTTAACAAGGGCCCCACGCCTATTGAAATCCCCGACAATCCCTGCTATTTGCCAACCGTCAGATCTATACCCATCAGATCTGACGACCGATAAGCCTTGTCGCACGCTCGATAGCCATTTATTTAACCACTAAAAAACCTTGCAAAATGCATGGTTTTCGGAGCGCCGCTCTTGGCTACGTGGCACTGTTTGATTCGACCGCATCCTCAAAAAATTTACCGCCTACCACCTTCGGCCAATGCGAAAACCACACAACAGTATTTCCGCCCATTATCAAACCAACGTGTCATTTGAAATGACCTGCGCATTCAATGTTAATTATTGTTGGTTTAAAAACCCATATAGATGCCCTTTGCAACCTTTTTCACCATTTCTATTACAAAATTGTGCAAACAGAGCCATTCCTGACCTAAAGAATAGCTGCGGACCCTGTGTTAAGAAAAACCTCAACCGAATTCAATCATTTGCTGCTAAAGACACTGTAGAAATAGTCACAAGCTCTATAAAGACCATCAAAAGCCTTAGAGAACCTCCGTTGTCTCACCACCCCTTCTGTAAATAAAAAATCCTCATTTTCTCCAGGTATTCCTCAGTGCTTAGGCCAAATACTTACAACAAGAAACTAATTCAATTATTGAACCTGTTAGGAACCTCTGCAGACCCATAGAAGAAACCCCTGTTGCTTCCCTGTTCTTTTTTTGCAGACCTTAAGCATCTTTTTACAGAATTCCCAAAGCCTAAGATTATTTTTGAACACAGATATAATATAATTTGATAAAATTGAAGTATTGTAGACCAGAGGATAGCCCTTGTTTCATTTCAAACCCTTCTACAGATTGTAATTATCTTTCAGAGTGCTCCTAAAGGCCTAAATTTGTTTTTGTAAAATCAAAAGAGTAATCAATTGATAAAAATTAACAAACAATGGCTTCCAAAGGTATTGTAATTGTAAATCTCGTGCAACCTCCATTTGTAGATGTGGAACACACTCCTTTAGCAGATAGAGATTTTAAAATTTGTGGCCCTGTCACTGAATTTAACCTTCTTGAATTCCACTGCTAGAGCCATGAAAAATCCATTGACCAAGCTGATGAAGTTTTTACCTGGGAGTCCAATTTGCCTAAGTATGTTGTCCCATAGACTTTCAAGTGTCCAGAAGTGATCAGACTTTGTCAATCTTGCTATTTCCCTGATCAGAGAGCCATTGTAACCCCTGGAAAATAAATTCCGTTCACCATCACAACTGAGTCAATCAACCAAATGTTGCAGATCCAACCAAGACCAGATGAAACCCCTTTGTCTATTGAGACCCTTACACAGTTATACCTGAATCTGGACTTCCCCAATTTTAGGTGTATGTCTATTTTTAGACATTGTGAGCATATTCTATAAATTGCAGGATGCTATTTGTAGATGGTTGGTCAAATGTGGAAAATAGATGAAATTCTATTTTAAAAATATTGGGGGAAGTCTATTTATAGATCACCAATCTAAAAATAGGTGCATGTCGATTATTATTAGCTCTTAATAATAATCCGACAATAAACATCAACTTGTTCTCTTGGAGCACTTTATTTCAGTGAACAGATTTGGAAAATCAGTGTGTTGAAAGAATTACGCAATTGCTAGGGCTTATTGGTGGCTCATGCATGGAGGACTCAGTTAGAACTGAAGTGGCAAAGTTATGACAGAGTTGGAAGAGTAGTTTATGGAGTTGTTATTTAGTTTAACTCAGTTAAGTGAGTTAAACTCAGTTGAGCTAGTTGTATCTAGTCTAATTGAAAGATACACAAGTGAGAGTTTAGTGAATTAATTAGTTAATTAATTCACAACTAATAACTCGCTAACAACTGAACAGAAACAACAGTTAACTACAATGCATGTCAGTTTCAGTGGAGACCCAATGGAGAGATAGGTGAAAGGGTGAGATGGACTATCTGTTGTGACTATAGTGATGCATTCAATGCATCTGACACACATTGGAGTTTCCAATGAGGATTGCGTAGTCAAGGCAAGGCCAATTCGAATTCATTTAGGGGTCTTATTCATTAGGGATTGCGCAGTGGAGGCAGGCTATCAGGAGGCAAGAAATCAGTGCATAGATATGCAAATTTCTGCATGACATTGTGTAATGATTGTTGATGGTACTGAGAGCTTGATGCACTAAGATTTGTATGAGATTAGTACATGATTCCATTGATATACATAATATATGATATTTAGGGTTTTTAGCTTTATGCTTTCCCATTAAACAATTGTGCTATGTGCGATTGAATTTATTCACATGCGTTTGCAATTGAGTTTTAAATTTCCGCAAGTTTAACAGTGGAAGGATTCTGTATTTAGCAAGAAGATAAATATTGTTAGGTTAGGAGGATCTGGTAATACATCAATATTAATAAATTTCTACATGGTATCAAAGAAATATTGATTACTGGAGATTGCAATTGTGAATAATTGTTGAGTTTTGTGTTGGTGGACAATTCGAATTTGCCGCAGAAATTTCTTGGTGCGACAATTGAGTATTCATTGAAATGTCTTTCAATGGGTTGTGATTTGAGTATGCCCTTGAGGGTAGCTCGAATTACATAGCCTGGAAGGATAGGGTGGAGGGGGTGCTTGAAGATAATGGGTTGAAGGAGTTCATCGATAGTGATGTTCCTAAGCCTGCTTCTAGCGATGCTGCAGGACTTGACGCATGGCAAAAGAAGGCAGAAAATACAAGAAGAATTATGTTGGAAGGTGTGAAGGACCATATTGTGTCTAGCCTTCACAGGAAAGCCTCTCCATTTGAAATGTGGAAGGCTTTGACAGATCTTTTCCAAAGCAACAACGACTAGAGGAAGTTGGCTCTGAAAGATAAGCTCAGAAAAAATGGAGAAGGGCGACAGTATTCCAAAATATCTCACGAAGTTTGTTCATTGTAGGGATGAATTGGGAAGTGTGGGGATTACTGTTGATGATGATGACTTGGTGAGCTTGGCTCTTCTTGGGCTTCCGAAGAGTTGGCATAGCTACAAAGACTCTGTCAATGGATGGGAGAAACTGTCGGGTTGGGAGAGACTTTGGTCGGATCTTGTGCAGGAGGAGATAAGGCGAAGTACCAGGGATGGCTCTTCATTGAAGAATGATGATGAAGAGAATTGCGCTTTGGCTGCCAAAGCAAGGAAAGGGAAGGGGAAGAAATCCCATCCAAAATTTGAGGCTAAAGGCAAGAAGCTAGATTTTTCCAAAGTGAAGTGTTTTCAATGTCACGAACATGGGCATCTCACCACTAACTGCCCACAGAGAAAGAAGAACAAGAAGGTTACTAGAGCTGCAGCTAGAGAGGCCTTAGCCTCGCAATTTGAACTTGATTTCTCTTTGATCTCATTCTTGGTTTCAAGCTCAATGGGATCATTTTGGTATCTTGACAGTGGTGTGTCTTTCCATATATGGAGACAAGGAGTTGTTTAGTGATTTGGAGGAGAAAGATCTCCAAATGCATATAGAGATGGGCGACAATGGTAGATACAGTGTGACCAACATTGGAACCATTACCTTTGAGAGGGAGCCAGGTAAACCATTTCTGTTGAAAGATTTTATGCATGTTCCTGGTTTGAAGAAGAATTTGGTCTTGGTCGCAATGTTTGAAGACAGAGGTTATGACGTTGTTTTCAGCGAGGGAAAAGCTTTCCTGCGACATAAAACAATGGGTCAAACCAAGAGGATAGGGATTCGAGTTAAGAATCTCTACAAGCTGGAGGTATATGGCTGTGCTGCAATGATGGGAAAAGCAAAATAAGTGGTGAGCCGGGATGAGTGAAAATTATGGCATAGGAGATTGGGCCATCTTCACCATGGTGCCTTGAAGATTTTACAACAGATTTTTACTGGACTTCCCAAGGGCACTCTTGCGCAGTCAGATCAGTGCAAGGGATGTACTATGGGTAAGTTTGTGAAGACCACCTTTCATGAGAAGGAGAACTATGCTTCTGTGATCCTGGAGAGAATTCACAGAGTTATGTGAGTTTAAAGGATTGGTGGAGAAGGAGTCAGGGAAGCAAGTGAAGGCTTTGCGAAGCGATAGTTGTGGTGAATATATCTCGAATGAATTCAAAGACTTCTGTAGCAAAGAAGGAATTTGAAGAGAACTCATAGCACCTCATAGCCCACAACTGAATGGGGTCGTAGAGAGGAAGAACAGAACGATCGTGGGTGCTGCACGAGCTATGCTGCATGACTAGGGCCTACTGATGCACTTGTGGGCAGAAGCATGCAACACTGCGGTTTATGTGCAAAACCATTGTCCTCATAGAGTACTTGCCATGAGTACACTTGAAGAAGCTTTCATTGGTAAGAAGCCTGATATTTCTCATTTGAAGATTTTTGGCTCATCTATTTACATTCATGTGATAAAGGACGCCAAGAATAAGCTGGAGCCAACTGTAGAAGTTGGGATATTTGTGGGGTACACAAAAACACCCCACAATTATCGTGTGTATTTTCCAAACAGTTGAATGACTGTGGTGCGATGGGATATAAAATTCAATGAGGTGAAAGCCATGAATTTGTCGCTTGAGAGGGAGCTACATTTGCATGCAGAGGAGGAACTTCTTGTTCCCAAATACGAGCCTCTAGATGTGGATCAACCACAGGGGGAGATTCATAGAGTGGAAGAGTCCACTCATGCAGAACCAAACATTAAATCTGGCATAAAGCGTACCACAAAAGCTGAGAGACTGAAGCTTGATGCAGCAGAGAATGTAGGAGTCCCTACATCACAGTGTAGAAAGAGACAATCACTTGACCGATTTATTGGATACATGGCTCTTATGAGCACGTTTATCGTGGAAAAGCCATCTTATTTTAGAGAATTAGCGCAAGAGCCCACATGGGTAGATGCCATGGTAGAGTATGACTCCATTGTCAGAAACAATGCTTGGGAGATTTTTCCAAGGTCGGTGGGTAAATCAGTGGTAGATTCGAAATGGATCTACAAGGTAAAGAAAGCTGCTGATGGGAGCGTCGAGAAGTATAAGGCAAGATTTGTTGCCCGAGGCCTCTCACAGATCGAGGGGATTGATTATGAAGAAACCTTTGCACCTATCGCACGGTATTCTTCCATAAGGACCATCCTTTCTCTCTCATCGCAGATAGGTTGGCACATTCATCAGATGGATGTGAAGACTGCGTTCCTTAATGGGATCATTGAGGAAGAGGTGTACATTGAGCAGCCTGAAGGATTTGAGATCTTCAACAGTGAGTCGCATGTGTGCAGACTGAAAAGAGCGCTGTATGGGCTGACGTAAGCACCATGTGTTTGGTACACACAGATCGATAGCTATTTCACTGGACTTGGCTTCACCAAGAGTGAGGCGGATGCAAACCTGTACCAAATTGTGGTGGAGGGTAAGATTTAATCATTGTTATTTATGTTGATGATTTAATACTAACGGGTGATGAGAAGTTGACACACTCATGAAAGGAAGAACTTGCAAAGGAGTTTGAGATGAAGGATTTGGGCCTCCTTCATTATTACCTTGGATTGGAAATATAGTAGCGAGAAGGTGAACTTTTTGTGTCTCAAGGCAAGTATGCTCGGGAGATACTAGGTAAGTTTCACATGGAGGACTGCAAGCCCATGGATACTCTTCCAGGAAATTGGAGGAAAGAGAATGCTACATCAGCAGAGGTAGTGGATGCCACTGTTTATCGACAGTTGGTGGGTTCGCTCATGTATTTAGTTAATACAAGACCGGACATATGCTATGCGGTGAACCAACTTTCACAAATGATGGTTAAGCCTACCAAGCTCTTTTGGAAGGAAGGCAAGCATGTCCTGAGGTATCTCAGGGGAACATCTGAGTATGGCTTATGGTACAGACAAACAGATGAGGTGAAGTTGCATGGCTTCATGGATGCAGATTGGGCAGGAAGCCCAATGGACAGAAAGAGCACATAAGGAGGGGTTTTCAGTATCAGATCTACATCAGTTTCTTGGTACAACAGGAAATAAAGATTTGGTGGCACTCAGTTCAACATAAACAGAATACATGGCAGAAAGTCAAGCTACATGTGAGGCTATCTGGATGAGGAAGATCCTGGTTGGTTCGTTCGGTTCACATTTAGATCCTACAGTGATACATTGTGATAATCAGAGTTGCATTAAACTCTTGATTAATCCTGTGTTTAATGATAGATCTAAACATATTGATGTCTGGTATCATCATATCAGAGATTGTGTGTAGCGGAAGATCATGTTGCTTCAGTACATTTCTACGGAAGATCAGGATGCAGACATTCTGATGAAGGCGCTCGACAGGAGAAAATTCGAATACCATAGAGGCAGGATCAAGGTGAAGGATAATCCCTATCTTGTTGAGAGGGAGTGTTGAGATTCAACAAGATGATGAGCTTAATGAAAAGTAAGCACCTTCACTAAGTGGGGCCCGCAAGATATTTTTAGGTGTATGTCTATTTTTAGACATGGTGAGCATATTCTATAAGTTGTAGGATGCTATTTGTAGATGGTTGGTCAAATGTGGAAAATAGATGAAATTCTATTTTTAGAATATTGGGCGAAGTCAATTTATTTATCATCTATCTAAAAATAGATGCATGTCGATTATTATTAGCTCTTAATAATAATCCGACATAAACATCAACTTATTCTCTTGGAGCACTTTATTTCAGTAACAAATTTGGAAAATCAGTGGGCTGAAGGAATTACGCAATTCCTAGGGTTTATTGGTGGCTCATGCATGGAGGGCTCAGTTAGCACTGAAATGGCAAAGTTATGACACAGTTGGAAGAGTAGTTTATGGAGTTGTTATTTAGTTTAACTCAGTTAAGTGAGTTAAACTCAGTTGAGCTAGTTGTATCTAGTCTAACTTAAAGATACACTAGTGAGAGTTTAGTGAATCAATTAGTTAATTAATTCACAACTAATAACTCACTAACAACTGAACATAAACAACAATTTACTACAATGCATTTTAGTTCCAGTGGAGACCCAATGGAGAGATAGGTGAAAGGGTGAGATGGACTATCTGTTGTGACTATAGTGATGCATTCAATGCATATAACACACATTAGAGTTGCCAATGAAGATTGTGCAGTCAAGGCAAGGCCAATTCGAATTCATTCAGGGGTATTCTTTAGCAGGGATTGTGCAGTGGAGGCAGACTACCAGGAGGCAAGAATTTGGTGCATAGATATGCAAATTTCTGCATGACAGTGTGTAATGATTGTTGATTGTACTGAGAGCTTGATTCACTAAGCTTTGTATGAGATTATTACATGATTCCATTGATATACATAATATATGATAGTTGGGGTTTTTAGCTTTAAGCTTTCCCGTTAAACAACTGTGTTATGTGCGATTGAATTTATTCACATGTGTTTGCAATTGAGTTTTAAATTTCCGCAAGTTTAACAGTGGAATGATTCTGTATTTAGCAAGAAGATAAATATTATTAAATCAGGAGGATCCGACAATACATCAGTATTAATAAATTTCTACATAGACATTCATTCCTTCATCTGTAGAGACTCCCAAGAGAAATCCTCCTTACCCATCTCCAATATTTTCTGAGTGAACCAGACATATCATTCGCATGCTGTCTTTTATTCTAGGTTATTTCAAAATGAGCATGTTGATGCTTCAATACTAGGTTTCTTGTCTACTTTCACACCTGGTCAGCCTCCTGCTACCATTTTCTGTTTTGCCCAGTACCTTGCTGATACTATGCATGAAAAACTTGTCAAAATGCCTGAAGAAGGTGTTTTCAAGTATTCATCAGTACTGTTCCATATGTTTTTGTACTTTCAGTTTGAGAAATTTTCCCTCAACCTTCAAAAACTTGATGTTGAAGGTAACCCATAGTTAGTTATACTTTGGACTCCATTAATTAGAAAAGACTCCACATAGTCGACCTACACAGAATTCATTGATTCTTTCATACATCCAATGGTCAACATGCTGAACAATAACAGTCAACCAAGAATCATTGAGGAAATTAAGAAGGTCCTTCAATTATCAGAGCACAGTAGGATTGGATATTGGTACCTGTATCAAAACAATACATACATTAGGGTATATGGATCTAATCTTCTTCCATATAAACTGCCCAAATACGTCCGAATGAGGTTATTTTCCCTTGAATATATCAGGCAGATCCTTAATTCTGATGCAATTAATTTCTTGGCAGCCAAAAAGAAAACACAGTTCAAAATAAAAAATCAGGTTGGCCCTTTTATTTGTAACAGTAGAGATGCAGGTCCACAGAGAGAAAAGTATTTGCAGGAGTTTAAATTCAGTCAGAGTTTTCAGTGGTATTATGATCCTCTAGGAGTAATAAGAAAATTGAGAGTTAAATGTAAATTAACTCCTTATGTGCATGAGTCCAAGCCATATATTGAAAAATACTCCAATCAGTCTGAATGGTTGGAGAACACTTTGATAGAGGCAAGTAAGCAAGGTGATACTAGTCAAATCTTGCAGACTCCAGCACAAGAAGATAAGAACTCAAAAATAAATAGAGAAAAAGGATCATACACTACAGAGAATACCACTGAAACCAAATTTAAATTGATGTACATGAAGAAGCCAAAACTAAATCTTGTAAATGAGGAAGTGGAAACAGATGAGGTAATTGACACAGATGCAGTGGTGAAAGACAATGCTCCTCCTGCAATTTCTAAAGAAACTCACCAACCTTCAACCTCAAAAACTCAGATGATTCAAAAGCAGCATAGTATTGAAGTCTCCTCATCCAGCAAACCAGCAGAAAAAGAGATGGACATTATGCAGAAGTATACAGAGATAAATATCAGAAATGATGCCTTTAAGGCTGATACATACACACAGTACTGGAAGCAGTCACTCAGTGATAAGAGTAGGTTACTTTCTGCATTTGACTACAAAAATAGGAAAATGAAAATGACCTTCCTACAACCAAAATTCAAGCATCCCAAATCATCAGCTGATTATAAAAAGACATCATATGAAGTTCAAGCACAAGATCTTCATCCAATTGATCAGATAGAATTTCACAAAGAAGATGGTGAAATGATTTATTCAACTATGACAAACAAAGCCATGAGGGCACATAAGCTACAAAACACTCTTGGGAACATCAGAGATCAACTCAAATCAGAAAAGGCATCCTCACAGGCTAAGGATAACAGAATCAAATCACTAGAAGATTTTAGTTATTGAAGTAGGATATGATCCTAATAATGTCAAAGTTGCAGATGAAATGATAAAAAAGAAGAATGCAGACATTGCTGCAATAAAGAAGCAACTAAAACTGCCTCCTACAGAACATCCTCAAGCAAAGGAAATATTATAGGATGCAAAACAAAAAGATGAGATGATGAATCTCATTCTTCAGTTGACTGCCCAAATAAAAGAAATGGAAAATGAAATGGACAAGTTGGTCCAGGAGAAAAAGGCCAGATTAGAAGAAGTTCTTGTCGCTGTCATTCCTGTAGTCACAAAAATTGTTCCATCTACATTAGTAGAATCATTATCCCCTATAGTCCCAATGGCTACATCACTTCCTGTCACCTCAACAACAACTTCAGCAACAAAATCATCTACATCAACAACACGACCAATTGATGAAGCAAGTAATTTAGTTAAAGCAATGCAAGAAATGTCTACTCAGACAAATGAAATCAACAGAATTAAAGAACAACTGAAAAGTCTGGAGGATGAAAATAAACTTTCTCAGATTATGCACAAGAATGAAGAACAGAAAGAAAACATGTTGACAGAGAAATTGAAGAAGTTAGAAAAAGATCTAACACTGAAAGAACCAATGATACAAGCCAAACAACAACTATGGGCCAATATCATTGAATATGTCAATGATATTTGGCCATCAATCTAGGTTATTTATGAACAAAAAGATCTCATCAAAGCAACAAGAGAAGCTATCCAAAAAATCAAAGAAGAACTTGGAAAAAAGCCAGAAGAAGCAAATGAAATCATCAAATTCCTTAATTCCAAGAATAAGCAGGAACTAGAAGAAATTGGAAGTGGTGGCAGGACAGATACCATTCCTGAAGTCAGGAAGGTAATTTCTAAATGGAATTTAACTATTCAACTTGAAGAAAAATGCCAAAACATGGAGCTTGGCATAACTAGATTTATGATGAAATTTGACATTTTGAGACAGAAAGGCTTGCAAATCCTCTAGTTATTCATGACAAATTGATGAAACAAGAGGATTATGATAAGAAAATGAGAGAAGTGGCCAAGGATCAAGCTAACCTTCCTTCTTCACAAGGAATTCCAATAGGGAAGGTACTTTACGAAAGTTTTGAGAATATTTTTTCCCTGAAACATGAGGAAAAACACTTGTTCATTAACAAGCCTACATTCTCAAAATATACAGAGGCCGATGAGATATTTAGAAGGATGGTGAAAATTAAGTTACCAGAGGAAGAACTTTGGGATAAATTGAATGATTTACTATGAAGATCAAAGCAGTCAAACAGGGCAGTCAAATGAGAAACATATCAGTCAGGAAAAGATAAAATAGAGTAGGTATTTTTACAGTTATAGTTTGCAGTAAAGTACAACAGTAACAATGAAAACAAAATAGTCAAAGAGTAACAAATTTAAAGGGTATCAGGTGAAAGTAAAAATGTTCAATTCAAAGTAGAGTTGAAAGATGAAGATGCCAACATAAAGGACACTCTACTGCAACCTTTGTTGAGCAAAAAACAAAGAGATAAATTAGCAACAAACCAAATACATCAAATAGAAAATTCAATAAAAGCAGGGACAACTTGCATTAGTTAGGTAGCTGTCTCTATCTTCTTGCATGAAGATATTTATTTTTCCATGGATAATTCCTAAGTTTGTTTTAGTATATTTTTCAGAGTTTTTGTATAAATACTTCACATTTCAAAGTATTGAGTGTGGATGAATTGCTAAATATTTCTATAATTGTACTAAGTTGAAACTTGAGGGTTATTTGTACCATTTTCAAGTTAGCAGACTGGATTGAGCAATAAAGAGATCATATTACAGGATTCATGTGTTGGGCCACTTCAATGAAGTATTCTCAAATGTTCTTTGTTTTTATTTGAAGTTTTCACAATACTTGCATGTTTTTCTAAATCTAAATGTATATCAGTAGTGCTATTTCAAAATATGTTTAAAAGCACTCTGTTTTGAACTGTTATGTCATTTACATGTTTTCTACTGATATCAAGATTAGGGAATTCTTGATTGCTCCCTAGTTTCGATTGACCACTATATTTTCACTCATTATCCGGATCTGAGAACCCTTAATTTCTCTCTCATCCCGTTTGAAACCATTTTCACGATCAGCCTAAGGATTTGAAGTAACTCAACTATCTTTCCATGTGAACACTTCCCTTTAGAACATTGATTTTGATCTGACTGCTTGATACATTGACTCCATTAGCCCAATGGAATTCATACCTATATCTATCCATCTGAACTAGTGATTCCACCACCAAACCAAATCCAAAATCAAATCCCAAGTAATCCTACATAACTGGCCTAAAATCAACTAAAATCAACAAACATAAATCATATAGGGAGAGCCCTCTCTGAGCATTAGGAAGGCTATATCCTAAGGCTTAAAAGTAGGTTTGTGGTTACCTCTAATATTCTTTAAACCAAAATATAAACAACCGTTGAGAATTGTTGGAGTGATAACATCCTGGCGACCATATTGGGGAACTAACCAATCCTCAGAGCTTAAAATAAATCTTAAAGGAGATATTTTTACTTATCTTTTCATCTTAAGATTGTTTTAAAGGGTTGTTAAGTATATTTTCATACAAAACTGAAATTATGGCTTCCAGAAGAATCTACTATATCAGGTCTAATCCAGATCCAGAACCTGCTGTAATAGTAGATAATCCTAATTGAATTTTAAAGAAAAACAAAAAAGTAGAAATTTTAGGTAATAAAAATTCATTGATCAAAGCAAATTCTCTTCCCAATAAACTATCAAGTTTACAATTGAATTTGATTTAGCTTTTGAGCAATATTTGTTTTAAACTAAATCAGAAAGTGACATATATAATAGTGTAATAGATCTTGATTTCATTTCATTTATTGAAACTAAGAAGGAAACTGTTTCACTTGATTTAGATGAAAAAGATCTAGAATTTTATGATAAAATTGATGCTCTAACTGCAACTCTAATTAAGTAAATTGATGAAACTTATTTTCAACATTCAGTTGAATTGACTGCTTTATTTGCCCATACCCCCAAGCCTTCTTCCAGTCATTTACAGGTTGTAAATTCAAATTTATTTAGTACCACCTCATCCATTATTTCCACTACACCTCATTCCACAGAATCCTTCATTCCTAAGCTTCCTCTAAAACCTAGAGTTTTATTTCCATCCCCAAATACTGTAAGTTCGTCCTCTAACACTGCTGTTGCATTTTAAAGCACTTCAACCACATTTACAAGTACATCTTCTAGTGTACCAACATCATCTGCAAGTACCTCGACCTCATCACCACACACCACACATTTACCTCCTAGTCCAGCCAAAATCTTAGCTATGGCTGCCAGATATGCTCCTTTGGTCCTACCAGGGCAGTTACATAACATGCCCTAAGATTATCAAAGAAAAATCCCTCAAGTTGACGGAACTAGTCAATACACTGCACAACAACATGTTAACAAAATGACTGACTATTTTGAATTGCATGAAATTGATGAATCTGATGTCCAAATGAGACTGTTTGCCCAAACTTTCGCTGGAGAAGTAAAAAAATGGTTCAAAGCTTTACCTGCAAATCATATTGCTGATTTAGAAGCCTTCCATAGATTGTTTATCAGTAGATGGGAGAAAAAGAAGAATCCTTTACAAAATTTTCCTAAATATGAACACATAAAAAGAGGACCTAATGATTCAGTTCAGGACTATTGAACTAGATTCAACAGTATCTATAACGCTATTCCGGTAAACATTAAACCACCACTAGATCTAGCTTTACTTAAATTTCCTGATGGTTTTGATATGGATATGTCATACCAACTAAGGGAAAGGAACCCAGAAACACTAGAACAAATGCAAAACATAGCAGTTAGCGTAGAAGCCAATTTGTAAGCCAAGAGAGCAAGAATGAGAAATGAAAGAAGGGTAACAATAAAAGAGGAAACATCTACATCAGATAGAAAAATAGATAGTTTAGCAAAAGCCATGCAGAAAATGATGTATAGAATAGAAAGTATGGAAAGGAAACCACAGTGGGATAATCAACAACAATGCCCTCAAATAAAAAATCCAAACTTTAGAAAAAACACCAACACTGGTAAATCTAGAGAATCAACATCTAATCAAACAATAAGACCAACTTTCCAAGAGAACTATGCTGAATGTTCTCACCAAAATGAAGATGATGAAGACACTCAGATTAATCTAATGGGAATCAATGATGATAATACTATTTTTCTTACACAAGAAGAACATGAATTATATGAATTACAACAGTTATAGTTAGAATCTGGAGTCTTTTGATTACAAGCAAGGTTATGAGTTTTCCATTAATGAAGTTCACAAGAAATATAACCTTAGGAGTAAGAAAAATGTAGAAGCCCCTACTAAGAAATCTGCCCAAACTCGGACAAAAAAAATAGTAGAAGCTCCTACAACCAAAGTACTGCAAATCCTCCCTAGGGAAACCCAACAAAACTCTAGTTCAAATCAGAAAAATTCAAATTGTAATAAAAAAATTTCTAGTCCTAAAATTGCACCAAGTCCTAAAATTGTTGACATTACAAATATTAATGTTCAAACATCAGTTGATCCTCAAAAATCTGCTGCTGCTAAGACAACACCTTCTGCTAAAACAACAATTTCTGATCCGAAAACATCTGCTATTGATCACCAATCAACTGATCCTAAAACAATTGCTGCAAAAACAATTGCTGAAACTTCCAAAATTGCCAAAGTTACCACTGCAACTCAAACTTTCCCTGAAAAGAAGATAAAAAATAGTAAAACAATGGAAACACAAACAGCAAATGAAAAACCAACTGTAGGTAAAGAAGAGAAACATACTCAAATTGCAGTTAGTAAATAAGAAGTCTTTCAGTGAGGAAAAACACAAGCACCATTTAGCATCCAAATTGAAATTTCCAAACTAAAGATACCAATTCCTTTAACAAAATTGGTAAAGCATGATTTATACAAATCATAGATCACTGACACATTAAACATGAATGAAGGAGAAGACTCTGTTAATTTGAGTGATGACCAACCAGAACTAATATTTGGTCCTGAGGTAAATGGAAAACACCAAGGAGGAGGAGTTAATCCTTTCTACATTAGCTTGATTGTTCATGATCGAATTTACATAATGCTATGCTAGATTCAGGAGCCTTACATAATTTAATTCCAAAAGCCATTATGGAAACTTTGAATTTAGACATCACTAGACCTTATAAAGATATTTTCTCATTTGATTCCAGTAAAGTGAAATGTCTAGGCTTAATCAAAGATTTAGGTATCACTCTAGTCCAATGCCCTGAAAAAAGTATAGTCATGGATATTGTAGTAGCTGATATCTCTCCAAAGCATGAAATGCTGTTATCTCGCTCATGGGGAGAAAAATTGCAGGGATATCTACAACTAGACATGTCTTATGCCACTATTTCAGTATTTGGTCAACCCAAGAAACTTTACAGAGAAACTTTAATGAAGTACATGGTCAGTAGTGTAGAAAAACCTTGAAACTATCATATTTATTATACACCTACTGAAATGGACTCTTTCATTTTGTGTAATTCTGATTCTGGTATAGAGAACAACACAGAATTAAAACAGAAAAAAAAGAACTAGACAGTGAGAACATATTTCATGAATCAATGTGGCACTTATATTTTGATGGACCAGTGAACAAATTAGGAGTAGGAGTAGGAGTTTGGATTCATAACATGGAAAACAATCATTCAGAAGGTAATGCCTTTAGACTAAACTTCAAATGTACAAACAACATGGCAGAGTATGAGGCTTTGATCTTAGGACTGTAGATTGTTAGAAATTTAGGAGGCAAAAGAGTTTCTACCATGGGGGAATCTAACTTAATTGTAAAACAAATTAGAGGAGAATATTCTGTATATAATCCTAGATTAAGAAAATATAGAGAAACAATTTTAGATCTAATCAAAGAATTGCATGAATGTGACTTTGCTGTAATTCCTAGAAAACAAAACAAACAAGCACACAGTTTAGCAACTTTTGCTAGTACCTGCAATCTGCATTTTCAACCAAATCACCAATATAAAGCATAGGTAAGACACATGCCAACTATACTAGACAACTTAAAATATTGGCAAATTTTCACACAGGATACTCAAATCTATCACTTTATGAATGCTGAGGGAGAATTCCAGAATTGTAAAATAGATATAGATTATATAGTAGATGATAAAATAAACAATCAGATAGATGTAAATAATTTAGATTTTACTAAACCCACTAAATTTACTCAAGTAGAAATAGATAAACTAGTAAAGGTAGCAATTGAAGAATTAACAGATGATGATTCTGACATTTTAAACCTTAAGAATAGCTTTTTACCTAAGGGATTAGCCCCATTGGAAGATATTTTTGATTCAAATGACGTTGCAGAAAACCGAAGATGGAACCATTAAGATCATATATAGAAGAATGCAATATAGGAACAAAATAAAAGCCTAAAATCATCAAACTTTCCAAAGAATTACCTCGAGAAGAAAAATTGAAGTACATAGATCTGTTTAAGGAATTTCAGGATGTATTTGCATGGAGTTATGAAGACTTAAAATATTATGACACTAGCATAATATAACACAAAATACCTATCAAAGAAGATCAAAAACCTTTCAAACAAAAGCTTAGGAGAATCAATCCAGTTTTAATGCCTTTGATTGAAAAAGAGGTAAAGAGAATGTATGAAGCTCAAATCATTGCACCTATCAGATATTTTGATTGGGTTTCAAACTTAGTTGAAGAAAACATGGGAAATTAGAATTTTTGTTGATTTCCGAAACTTAAATAAGGTGTCCCTAAAAGATAACTACCCTCTCCCCAAGATGGATCATATTTTATAGAGGGTGGTTGGTTCATCTAGGATTTCCTTACTTGATGGATTCTCTGGATATAATCAGATCTTAGTTCAGCCAGAAGACCAACCAAAGACAACTTTTACTACTCCCTGGGGTACTTTGATGTATTTTAAAATGCCTTTTGGATTAATGAATGCAGGAGCCACTTTCCAGAGAGCTATGGATATAGATTTTGCTAAATAAATTCATGATTTTATTGTATTTTATCTAGATGATATAACTGTACTTTCAAAAACTGACAATGAACATCTAGATCATCTGAGACAAGTGTTTATCAAATGCAGGAAATTTGGTATTTCTTTGAATCCAAAAAATACTCTCTTTGGACTTGAAGAAGGTAAACTATTAGGACATATAATTTCAAAGGAGGGAATTAGGATAGACCCAGCTAGAATAGAGCCCATTTTGAACATAAGCCATCCTAGGAATATTAAGGAATTGCAGGCTTTCTTAGGTAAAATCAATTTTCTTAGAAGATTCATTTCAAACTTAGCAGAAATAATTAGAGAACTAAATAACATGTTAAAGAAAGAATCAACACTTAAATGGATAGTAGAGGTCAAACAATCCTTTGAATCAATAAAACAAGCCCTTACAAGAACACTAGTCCTAATAAGTCCCGATTTCAATTTTTTATTATTATTTTTTCTTTTGCTTCAGAACATACTATTGCTGCAGTCTTACTGTAGAAAAATGATCAGGGCTATGAACAACCCATTGCTTTTTTCAGCAAATCACTTAGAGATTCCACACTGAAGTATAACATAATGGAAAATTAGACACTAGCTTTAGTGAAGGCTATCAAAGACTTTAGAGTGTACATATTGTATTCACACATCATAGCATATGTTCCAAATTCAGTAGTGAATGACATTCTGACTCAAAATGAGCCCGATGGTAAGAGAGGGAAATAGATTGCCACCATTTTGGAATATGACATGGAAATTAAGCCCACCAAACTCATTAAAGGTCAAGGTTTAGCCTAAGTCATGGTTGAATCAAACTGTCATGCCTTAGATATAAATTTTATTTCCCAATTAGATGATCAGGAAGAGACGAAAACTCCACAGATTAGTGAATCCTTTTCAGATCACCATGGTATACATATATCATATTTGTATTACTAAATTTAAAAGCTCCTCCTAATTGTCAAGAACTAAAACTATTTTTTTAAAGTTAAAGGAAATGAAATTTCGTATCATAGATAATGCTATGTTTTGGAAAGATCATGGTGATATTTTATTGAATTTTTTTCTTAAAGATGAAGCTGATAAAGTTATGGAAGAGTTTCATGGAGGTGACTGTGGTGGACATACTGGAAGTCAGCTGCAGATAAAATCTTGAGGGTTGGTTTTTACTGGCCTACACTTTTTGTAGATGTAAGAAAATATGTGACCTACTGTCACAAATGGCATATCTTTGAAGGGAAGAAAAAACTACTACCTTTACCCCTTAAACCGATCTCCACATAAATGCCTTTTTAGCAATGGGGATTAGACTTTATTCGTGAAATTCACCCACCATCCTCAACCCAACACAAATGGATTTTGAAAGCCAAAAACTATTTCACTAAGTGGATAGAAGCCATTCCTTCTAGACAAGCCACTGATTCTGTCATAATCTCATTTCTAGAAAACAATATACTGTCTACATTTGGATGCCCCCAAAAGCTCATTACTGATAATGCAACTGCTTTCAAATCTAAGAAAATGATTTAATTTTGTAACAAATACCACATTAGCCTTTGCCATTCCACTACTTATTACCCTCAAGGTAATGGTCTTACTGAATCCTGCAATAAAAACCTTGTTAATATCATCAAGAAATTACTAGAAGATAATAAAAAGACTTGGAATAGAAGGTTAGTTAATGCCTTATGGGCATACAGACTCACCACAAAGAAGTCCATTGGTACATCCCCTTATCAGCTTGTATATGGGATGGATGCTATTTTTCCATCCCCTTTAGGAGTACCAGTGATGAAGATGATCCAAGAATTGCAGGTAGAAACCAATGATATCCAGAGAAAGATAAATTGGACCATACACTTGCAACAAACCAGGGAAGAAGTCTATCTCAAGTCACAAGTTTTCCAAGATAAGATTAAAAATATATTTGACAAGAAGACAAAGGAAGATGATTTTTACATAGGTGAAAAAGTTTTTAAGTGGGATTCCACAAGAGAATAGAAATGTAAACATGATAAATTTGATTTCTTATGGAAAGGTCCCTATGTTATTTATGGTTACAGAGGTAACAGTACATTCTTTTTGAAGGAGTTGGATGGATCAGATCTGTTAGAAGGACCTATCAATGGTAGAATGCTGAAGCATTACTGTTCCCCATAATAACAATAGTTCATTTTGTTTACTTTACTCATTGTACATAAAATTGCAAAGTTTAGATTGGATCGGATGTTTTTCTTGCAAAGTTGAAGCCCGAAGAGAAGGCCCTAAGCTTTGAAAGACAAAATATCATAAGTATGAAGCTCAGAAAATAGTTCCAAGGCAAAAGCATAATCAAAATTCAAAGGCTACTGATCTTAAAGTTCTTGACATTTCACTAGGAAATGCCACCCCCATGTCGAGCCACTGTTAGAGTCCTATAAAATAGGATTCATAATTTTGAATTGACTTTGATTAGCCTTGTAATATGTACATACTTTGCTTTCTGCAATTTTTTTTACCATATTAAAAATAAAAAATGTAAAGAGGGTAAAAGTCCTAAAAGAAAAATCAGAGGATTAAAAGAAAAAATATCAAAAAGAAAATAACAAAATGAACCCCAAACAAAAAAGAGATAAAAATAGATCATGAAAGTGATGCAAATTGAAATGCCACTACTTTTTACTTTTTACTGCAAAATAAGATTGTGTGCGGCTTGTTAAAAATGCCACAATGCATGAAGGTCAAACTACTTAATCTTGACATTTTATTCTGATAGATAGAGAATCCAGATCTAGTCAAATCGTTTAATCTTGGCAAATCAATAGTTAAGTAGAGAATAGATAAGGAGCTCAAAATTTTAATCTGAGCCCTTGAAAGAAACAAGGATAGAATTCGATAATTTGTTGTTAAAAGAAAAATAATAAGGGTCTGCAAGCTCAAATGCACCCAAAGAAATGAAGAAAAAATGTTAGGATAGATGATGGGTAGGCAGAAGCAGTTTTCAAAAGGCATGGATAACAGAAACTGGTCATTTCATATTTACTAATTTCCCTTCAAAATCATTTCCCTTGTAAAAATACCCCTTCCCCTTCATTTTTATTCTTTCCACTTACTTCACTCTTTTTCCCTTACAAAAAATCCCTTCTCCTAAGTTAAAATCCATATTTTCCTTTGGAAAAGTAAAAATTTCCTTTATTAATTTCCATTTCATTCATAAATACCCCCTAAAATACACTTATACTAAGTTTTCAAGTTTAAAATATCAATATTGGGTCCCATTATGAAAATACCACCCCGATAATAAATTTTAACACTATCCCTAGTGTATTTTAAAAACCCACACTTATTAACATTTTAGTGTATATTATTAATATTTAACTTTATTTATTAACTCCCGCATTAAACCTTTATCTCGTATTATATTAATTTCTTATTATAAAGTCCCAACCATTATGTTAATTAATATATAATGTTATTATATTATCCCCGCCTATACATAGGTCCCACTTTCCCTAACCCCATTGGCTATGTATTAAACCCCGACCAATGTATATATTACATATCCCACATAACTTAACACGGGCCCCATGCCTATTGAAATCCCCGACAATCCCTGATATTTTCCATTTGTCAAATCTATACCCATCAGATTCGACGAACGATAAGCCTTGTTGCACAACCGATAGCCATTTCTTTAACCAATACAAGACCTTGCAAAATGCGTGGTTTTCAGAGTGCCGTTCCGGGCTATGTGGCGCTGTTTGATTCGATTGCATCCTCAAAAAATTTACCGCCTACCACCTTCGGCCAATGCAAAAACCACTGAGCAGTGTTTCCGCCTGTTATCAAACCAACCTGTCATTAGAAATGACCCACACATTCAATGTTAATCACTGTTGGTTTAAAAACCCATATAGCCGCTCTTTGCAACCTTTTTCACCATTTCTGTTACAAATTCATGCAAACAGAGCCATTGCTGACCTAAAGAATAACTGCCGACCTTATTTTAAGCCAAACTTCAACCGAATTCAACCATTTTCTGCTAAAGACATTGCAAAAACAATCAAAAGCTCTATAAAGACCATCGAAAGCCTCAGAGAACCTCCACTACCTAAGAACCCCTTCTGTAAATAAAAAATCCTCATTTTCTCCAGATATTCCTCAGTGCTTAGGCCAAATACTTACAACAAGAAATTAATTCAATCATTGAACCTGTTAGGAACCTCTGCAGACCCAGAGAAGAAACCCTTGTTGCTTCCCTGTTATTTTCTGTAGACTCTAGGCGTCTTTTTACATAATTAACAAAGCCTAAGATTGTTTTTGAACACATAAAGAATATAATTTGATCAAATTAAAGTATTGTAGACTAGAGGATAGCCCTTGTTTCATTTCAAACCCTTCTAGAGACTGTAATTATCTTTCAGAGTGCTCCTAAAGGCCTAAATCTGTTTTTCTAAAATCAAAAGAGTAATCAATTGATAAAAAATAATAAATAATGGCTTCGAAAGGTATTGTAACTGTAAATCCCTTGCAACCTCCATTTGTAGATGTGGAACAAACTCCTTTAGTAGATAGATATTTTAAAATTTGTGACCCTGTCACTGACTTTAACCTTCTTGAGCTCCAATGCTGGAGCCATGACAAATCCATTGATGAAGCTAATGAAGTTTTTATTTGGGAGTCCAATTTGCCAAGTATGTTGTCTCACAGACTTTCCAGTGCCCAGAAGCAATCATAATGTTTCAATCTTGCTATTTCCCTGATCAGAGAGCCATTATAATCCCTGGAGAAGAAATTCTGTTCACCATCACAACTGATTCAATCAACCAAATGCTACAGATCCAACCTAGACCAGATGAAACCCCTTTGTCTATTGAGGCCCTTACACAGTTATACCTAAATCTGGACTTCCAAAAGAGGTTCCAGATATTTCACACATTCATTCCTTCATTTGTAAAGGCTCCCAAGACAAATCCTCCTTACCCATCTGCAATATTTTCTGAGAGAACCAGGCATATCATTAGCATGTTGTCTTTTATTCTAGGTTATTTCACAGATGAGCATGTTGATGCTTCAATACTAGGTTTCTTGTCTACTTTCACATTTGGTCAGCCTCTTGCTACCATTTTAAATTTTTCCCAGTACCTTGCTGATACTATGCATGAACAACTTGTCAAAATGCCCGAAGAAGGTGTTTTCAGTATTCATCAATCCTGTTCCATATGTTTTTGTACTTTCAGTCTGAGAAATTTTCCCCGAACCTTCAAAAACTTGATGTTGAAGGTAACCCACAATCAGTTATATTTTGGACTCCATTAATCAGAAAAGACTCCACACAGTCCACCTACATAAAATTCATTGATTCTTTCATACATCCAATGGTCAACATGCTGAACAATAGCAGTCAACCAAGAATCAATGAGGAAATTAAGAAGGTCCTACAATTATCAGAGCAGAGTAGGACTGGGGATTGGTACCTGTATCAAAACCATACAGAGCTTAGGGTATATGGATCTAATCTTCTTCCATATAAACTGCCCAAATACCTCCCAATGGGTTATTTTCCCTTGAGTACATCAGGCAAATCCTTAATTCTGATGCAATTAATTTCCTGGCAGCAAAAAAGAAAACACAGTTCAAAATAAAAAATCAGGTTGGCCCTTTTTTTGTAACAGTAGAGATGCAGGTCCACAGGCAGAAAAGTATTTGCAGGAGTTTAAATTTAGTCAGAGTTTTCAGTGGTATTATGATCTTCTAAGAGTAATAAGAAAATTGAGAGTTAAATGTAAATTAACTCCTTATGTGCATGAGTCCAAGCTAGATATTGAAAAATACTCCAATCAATCTGAATGGTTGGAGAACACTTTGACAAAGGCAAGTAAGCAAGGTGATACTAGTCAAATCTTGCAGATTCTAGCACAAGAAGATAGGAACTCAAAAAGAAATAGAGAAGAAGGACCATACACTATAGAGACTACCACTGAAAACAAATTTAAATTGATGTACACGAAGAAGCCAAAACTAAATCCTATAAATGAGGAAGTGGAAACAATTAAGGTAATTGACATAGATGCAGTGGTGAAAGACAATGCTCCTCCTGCAATTTCTGAAGAAACTCACCAACCTTCAACCTCAAAAACTCAGATGATTCAGAAGTAGCACAATATTGAAGTCTCCTCATCTAGAAAACCAACATAAAAAGAGATGGACATTATGCAGAAGTATAGAGAGATAAAGATAAGAAATGAAGCCTTAAAAGTTGATACATACACACAACACTGGAAGCAGTCACCCAGTGATCAGAGTAGGTTACTTTCTGCATTTGACTACAAAACTAGGAAAATGCAGATGACCTTCCTATAGCCAAAAGTCAAGCATCCAAAATCATCAACTGATTATAAAAAGACATCATATGAAGTTCAAACATAATATCTTCATCCAATTGATCAGATATAATTTCACAAACAAGCTGGTGAAATGCTTTATTCAACCATGACAAACAAAGCCAAGAATTTACATAAGCTGCAAAACACTCTTGGGAACATCAGAGAACAACTCAAATTAGAAAAGGCATCCTCACAAGCTAAGGATAAGAGAATCAAATCATTGGAAGATTTGGTTATTGAAGTAGGATATGATCCTCATAATGTCAAAGTTGTAGATGAACTGATCAAAAAGAAGAAACTAAAACTGCCTCCTACTGAACATCTTTAGGCAAAGGATGTATTATAGGATGCAAACCAAAAGGATGAGATGATGAGTCTCATTCTTCAGCTGACTGCCCAAATAAAAGAAATGGAGAATGAAATGGACAAGTTCGTCCAGGAGAGAAAGGCCAGATTAGAAGAAGTTCTTATCACTGTCATTCCTGTAGTCACAACAACTGTTCCATCTACATTAGCAGAATCATTAGCCCCTACAGTCCCAATGTCTACAACACTTCCTGTCACCTCAGCAAGAACTTTAGCAACAAAATCATCTACATCAACATCACAACCAACTGATGAAGCGAGTAAGTTAGTTAAAACAATGCAGGAAATGTCTATTCAGACAAATGAAATCATTAGGGGAATTTTGAGGTCTAAAATGGGTCTCCTAAGGAAAATGTACAATCAAAATTCACTTTATGAGATCCAATCACATTTTAGGGGATGACATCATCCATAATGGTTGAGGTGGCATTTCTTGAGTTAAAGATACTTACTTGTCACATTCTCAATGGTGGATAGAAACTCATGGTTAACCATGGTAGTGCTCTAAGTACTTTTAAAGTCAAAGTAAATTACTCATAATAAATGTCATTTCACACTTTTTGAATAAAATAATATTATTGTCATTTCATATTTCTTGAAAGAAACAATGCATATCCCTATACATTTACTATATTACATTATATTATTTTTATATAATATATTAATTACATGTTTTTATACAGTTTAAATAATATAAATTTTAATTAATAGCATATAATATAATTAATAATTTATAAATTTATATTTATATTTTATTTTAAGTTATTTAAATACAAAGGACAAATGCATTAGTTGTTCAATGATAATGATTTTTTCTTGGAAAGCTCATTCTTATTTTTAGTCACATCAATACAATTTTTTTATTAATTTTATTTTGGTACAAATTTTGAATTGAATTTAACTACGGTTACATGGATTTTGGTGCAAAAAGTGAATTACAAATTCATAAATATTATTTTATTGGTTTAGATATTATTTTATTATTTCCTTAGGAGGCCCATTTTAGACCTCAAAATTCCCCTAATGTCAACAAAATTAAAGAACAACTGAAAAGTTTGGAGGATGAAATGAAACTTGCTCATATTATGCACAAGAATGAAAAACAGAAAGCAAACAGGTTGACAGAGAAATTGAAGAAGTTATAAAAAGATCTAACACTGAAAGAACCAATGACACAAGCCGAACAATAGCTATGGGCCAATATCATTGAATCTGTCAATGATATTTGGACATCAATCCAGGTTATTTATGAACAAAAAGATCTCATCAAAGCAGTAGGAGAAGCTATCAAAAAATTCAAAGAAGAACTTGGCAAAAAGCCAGAAGAAGCAAATTAAATCATCAAATTCCTTAATTCCAAGAATAAGCAGGAACTAGAAGAAATTGGAATTAGTGATAGGACATATACCATTCTTGAAGTTAGGAAGGTAATTTCAAAAAGGAATTTAATGATTCAACTTGAAGAAAAATGCCAAAACATGGAGCTTGGCATAACTAGATTTATGATGAAATTTGACATTCTGAGACAGAAAGGCTTGCCATATTCTCTGGTTATTCATGAAAAATTGATGAAACAAGAGGATTATGATAAGAAAATGAGATAAGTGTCCAAGGATCAAGCTAACCTTCCTTCTTCATTAGGAATTCCAACAGGGAAGGTACTTTACAAAAGTTTTGAGAATATTTTTGACCTGCAACATGAGGTAAAACACTTGTTCATTAACAAGCCTACATTCTCAAAATATACAGAGGCAGATGGGATATTCATAAGGATGGTGAAAATTAAGTTACAAAAGATAGAACTTTGGGAGAAATTGACTGATTTACTATGAAGATCAAAGCAATCAAACAGGGTAGTCAAATGAGAAACTTATCAGTCGAAGAGATAAAACAGAGCATGCAATTTTACAGTTACTATTTGCAGTAAATAACAACAGTAACAATGAAAAGAAAACAGTCAAAGAGTATCAGATTTAAAGAGTATCAGGTGAAAGTAAAAATTTTAAATTCAAATCAGAGTTGAAAGATGAAGATGCCAACATAAAGGACACTTTATTGCAGCCTTCATTGAGAAAAAAGCAAGGAGATAAATCAACAACAAATCAAAGACAACAAATAGCAAATTCAATAAAAGCAGGGGCAGCTTACATTAGTTAGATAGCTATCTCTATCTTCTTGCATGAATATATTTAATTTTCCATGAATAATTCCTAAGTTT
This sequence comes from Pinus albicaulis, assembly GCA_034641835.2. NCBI lineage: Eukaryota > Viridiplantae > Streptophyta > Pinopsida > Pinales > Pinaceae > Pinus > Pinus albicaulis. Next base: position 386,747,226 of record CM076570.1, read on the forward strand.
GTTTTAGGATATTTTGTAAGAGCTTTTGTATAAATACTTCACATTTTGAAGTATTGAGTGTGAATGAGTTGCTAAACATTTCTATAGTTGTACTAAGATGAAACTGGAGGGTTCTTTGTACCATTTTCAAGTCAGCAGACTGGATTGAGAAATAAGGGGATCATATTACAGGATTCATGTGTTGGGCCACTTCAGTGAAGTATTCTCAAACGTTCTTTGTGTTTATCTGAAATTTTCACAATACTTTCATGTTTTTCTAAATCTAAATGTATAACAGGAATGCTATTTCAGAATATGTTTAAAAGCACTCTGTTTTTAACTGTTTGTCATTTACATGTTTTATACTGATATCCAAATTAGGGAATTTTAATTTCTCCCTAGTTTCAATTGACCTCTATCTTTTCACTCATTATTCGGATCTGAGAACCCTTAATTTCTCTCTCACCCGATTGAAACCATTTTCACCATCAACCTAAGGATCTGAAGTAACTCAGCTATATTGCCCTGTGAACACTTCCCTTTAGAACCTTGATTCTGATATGAATGCTTGATACATCGACTCCATTAGCCCAATGGAATTTAGACCTACATCTATCCATCTGAACTAGTGATTCCACCACCAAACCAAATCCAAAATCAAATCCCAAGTAATCCTACATAACTAGCCTAAAATCAACTAAAATCAACAAAGATAAATCATATAGAGAGAGCCCTCTCTGAGCAGTAGGAAGGCTAGATCCTAAGGCTTAAAAGTAGGTTTGTGGTTACCTCTAATATTCTTTAAACCAAAATATAAACAACCCTAGAGAATTATTGGAGCGATAACAAATTACAACCATTCTCCAGTATAAAAATGATATCCAATACAAAGTACTTCTTTCCTTTTATTCTTCAACTCTACATCGTTATTTTGTTAGATAATGTCTCTATTTTTAGACATGATGATGGGAGTGGAAACCATTTATTATTGGGATATTGTTTATATGGTTAATGAATGAAATTTTCTTACCACATGCTCTTTTTCTTTCCTTGCTTTGATATAATTGTTGATGTGGAAATATGAATCATCATTGATTCTCTTGTTGGTGTATAAACTCATGTTTATGTGTTAGGCAAAGTTGTTGTAGTATCTCTTTATGCTAACATGGTAGCTAACAAAGAAGTTTTGTTCCTTGGTTTTGAAATTTGTTGCCAATCGTTCCTTTTGGAACCTTCAATTCTATCATTTTCTTATGCACAATGTCTAATTTAGTATAAATATCATAGGATGGAGGAGGTAGAGTTGTTTGAATGTGAGTGGGAATGCTTAACAACATAAAATATTTGTATAAATTTTCATAAATAAGTAGTCCTCTGATAAGATCACTAATATCATTGAATTTTTCATCATTCATTCTTTCCTCCTCAAGAGTATAATATTCATAATTTTGAACACTGAAAAACCACGTGTCATTGTTTTATGGAGGTGGAAGCCAAAGTTCGTAGGCTTGTATGAATATGATTCTAAATTGTTGCCCAAATTGATGTATTTATTTGCACTTGTATTGAGTTGTCATTATGAAATTATGTTTGACATTAATTGTGTGTATTGTCATAATAAAAATAATTATGTATTTGATTCCTAAAATATCAAGATTAACCTTTGATCTATTATTCATAAATTTTATAACATCGGTGGCAACTTGTACATTGTCTCCCAAACACTCCCAATATTTTAAAACCTAAAGTTTGGCATTCCTTTCTATATTTTTGTGTATTTGAAAGCACATTGAATTGTTCTTTGAATTGTTTCATGATTAGGTTAGTTTCATCCCAGATACAATGTTTTTACCGACTTGGGTATTTCTTTGCAAATACTTTAGTGTCAAACTTCTTTTGTTTCTCTTACAGCTAAGTGATGAATTGTTTATGTTCAATAATTGTTTTCTCTTTTTCAATAACACTATCTAGATTGTTTTCTCTTCAATAATACTAGCTAGATAATTTTCAATTAGAGAATTCCTATTATCAAGTTGGGTTGTAAGTCCATAATTTTTGTAGATTTCCATTGGACCCGAGTTTTAGCCCTTTGTAATTCATATTACACCATGGATACTTGTGGTTTTCTCTTGATATGATCGTCTTGGAATTACTTTAACATCTTGATAGTTTATTTCTTAGCAATATTAGTTGATAATGTTGACTCCTTTTCTTCATTGATTTTGCTAGTAATCCTTTCAATTTTGGTATTCTATTCTAAAATAATTTTCAATTGAATTTTTTTCAATTTTCCTTCTCTCTTTCCAACTCTATTATTCTTTGGTATGAGTATGCTCACTAATTAGGTTATTCAACATTCCTTTGAGTAGTTGGATGAGTCTCTTGTAACTCTTTCATGGAACTTTTGATCAAAATCAATGATTGTGTTCATTTGACCTCTGTTTGTTCCTATTTCAATTTTTGATTGATTTTCTAACTTGCTCAATTGCATCGTTAGATTTTTGGCATTTAAAATTGTTTGGATAAGATCTATGGCTACTATATTGTTAGTTTGTTTATACCGTTCTATTTTATTTCTAGGTGGAATTTTCTCAAGATCAATAGAAAGTTTGATAGTTTCATACTCATGTGGTTGAAGCTCTTGCTCTAGTTTATTCATCTTTGTATGTATAATAAGCATATGTAAGATCATTTTTTCATGGTGGATGGATGGCATTAATTTTGATGGAGTAGGATTTTCATGGCTAATGTATTAATATAATATTTTTTTTGGCTTGTTTTGCAATTTTCTTCTCTAAATCCATTTCAATAAACATATCAACCTCTTCTTCAACAATTGCAACTAATTTTTAAATCTCCCCACTATTTATGATTTATTCTTTGGTATGGCTCATTCGATGCTGGAATTTGAGTAATTGATAACACTAATTTTTCAAGGAAAGATTCTTGGACAACTATTTTTCTTTGCTTGATTCTTCATTTTCAGAACTAATGCTTTTTTTCTTAGTTGGAGGTTCTTGTGTATCTTCCTCCATGGGATCATATGACATATTTCTTTGACTGTCTTCCTTTTTTGAGGTTTCCATTAGAATATCCACCTCAATTCCTAGCTGATCCTCAATTGTGATAGTTGTAGTGGATGCAAAATCCTTTATGACAATTTCCTCCTTGATGTTATTTTTCTAGGATGATTTCCGATGTTCTTGCAATATCTTTTGATTTTTTTCCCAAGAATATTTGTTGGCTAGACATTACTTGTCTATATATACATGGTGGATAAATGATGTAGAATCAACTACAAGATTCATATTAGAGATTACATGATATAAATCATATTTCTAGAGAGTATCTTCGTCAAAATTAAAATCTTTCAACATATTTTGGATAATAGCTATTATGTCCCTATAATACTAGTGTATCCCATTATTGTTATTGTTGTGCCCATGTAGTCCCCATATTGTTATTATTGTGCCCCATAGAAGCCCACTATTGTTATTGTTGTGCCCTTACATTATTATTGTTATGTTGGCTAGGATTATATTGTGACCCATTGGACTCCTGTATATAGAAAGGAGGTTTTGACATTCGTATCATCCAATAATTGTTCATTTCTGTAATGTAAATAAAGTTTCCCCGTCGAAGTGGATAATTTTTAAGTCATTGATTTATCTCTCTTTTCTTCTATTTTTGTGAGCTGGTTTCATCTATCTTTTTATAAATTAAAATCACCAGCTATTGAAATATAAACCCCCTTTTTTTCTTTTAAATAACCAATTTTATGATAGGGTCCTTTAGCAATGAGTTTCTTTTGAAAATACATATATTTTAAAGGTAGCCATGACTTGTCATAAATCTTAGTTCCCAAATCTATGCTAAATCCAATGTTGATGTCATTTCTAATTATTCTTCAAATTTAAGTTTCATGTACCAAAACATAAATGTTGGGTGACTTGGAGTTTATTTGTTTTAATAGATATTGAACTTTATTAAATTTTACTCTAGGAAATACATTTGTCAATTCCATACTGGTCCTTACCTTATCATGGCATAGACATGATAAATTTTCCAACGACCCAATTTACAGGCTAGTGGGTTTGACATGTTGAAGATTGTAACTAGGTTCGATCTTCATAATTTATATTTATTGTACTCGTCAAAATAATTAAAGAAAAATAATTTATATTATCATTTTGACATTTATTTTTATTATATAATGACTTATTAAAGCATGGGTTTCATGCTTGGGTCATATTTAGTACAAGGTACCAATTGTGGACTTCTAGGTTAGTCATTACAAATTTATATTGACCCTCCTTGGGCTTTTGAATCATGTAATTAGGTTTGTTTTTGAGTCAAAAGTGGTCTAGTAGCCCTCCAAATCAAGTCGGCCTTAAGGAGATAAAGTCAGCCTAAAAGGGAGGAATTCGAACCCATCAGAAGGCTCTAAATGAAAGGAGGTCGAATTTGTTTGCTCACTCATTCACTACAATTCACCGCAACAAGGGAAAAAGTGCAAAATTGAAGGAGGAGGCAAAAAAAGTGTGAGCCGAGTCTAGGAGAAAGAGAAAAAGAAAAAGAAAATTTTGGTGAAGGAATCCTTTGTTTCATGGTCTCTCTTGGGAGATTGAAGTCTCTGCTGCTGCTAGGTCGAAGATCTAGAAGGATGACTTGGTGTGGAGGGGAATTTTGGGTCATTTCTAAGGTGAAGAGTCTCAAAGAATAATATTGAAAGGAAGAATTATGTTGACTGGGTTTTCCCCTCGAGGGGTGTTTTGCTCTGGCATAGTGCCTATATATTGTGTCTCTTGTTTTTGATATTAATACAAACACAACATGGAAATCACTTGATGAAAGATAAGATAATAAAGAAGTAAAAGAAGCCAACACAATCACAAGTAATCATCAAGAATGAAAAATCAAACCCCAATATATATTTGCTTTGATTAACATGGTATTAGAGCTAAGGTCAAGAAGGATTGAAGATCACATTGTTGGCATGGAATATCCCTCATTGATGGAATGCATAAGGATGGGTATCAAAACTACTAGGAGATGGATCAATAAGCTTTTTCATTATCTATTCACCAAAGAAAAAGGTCAAGGACTTTTGGCTGCCCTTATAAGATCTCTCCATGATGAAAATGCATGGATCATTGATATTGGAGCATCAAGGCACATGCCTAGAGAAAGAAAACAACTACATACACTATCAAGAGAACCATCCTCACATGTAATGGAATTGGGTGACAACAAAAGCTATGCTGTGAAAGGACTAGGATCAACCTCGCTAGAATTAGAGAGTGGATTGAAGCTACACCTAAACAACATATTATATGTTCTAGGTTTGAAGAAGAAATTACTTTCTATTTCTTCTTTAGAAGATAAAGGTGAAATAATTTCTTTTGTTGATGGAAAAGTATTGGTATAGGGAAAATATTCTAGCATTAACAAAGCTAGAGTCATTGGATTTCGTGAAGGAAGTTTGTATAAGGTTACTACACCATATCCTCATGCCTTGGTTCATATGGAAATTAGTCCCATTGAACTATGGAATGGAAGATATGGACATCTACACTACATACTTATTCCCTCTCTTAGTCAATTGGTCAATGAATATCATGAAGGTGTGTGCAAGGGGTGCTCTCTAGGAAAACATACAAGAAAACCATTTCCAAATAGTGAATCTAGGGCCAAGGAAATCTTGAACCTCATTCACTTTGATGTGTGTGGCCCCATGTCTGATTAATCTCTTGGGGGTCATATCTATTATGTTACTTTCATAGATAACCATTCTAAAAATACACGGATCTATCTTCTCAAAAACAAAGATGATGTATTTGATTAATTCAAGGAATTTCGCGCTGAAGTGGAAAACCTCACCGAAAGAAAGATAAAGAATCTAAGATCTGACAATGGTGGGGAATACACTTCCAAGGAACTGACTGAATATTGCAAGGAAGCAGGAGTTAAGAGGGAGCTCATTGTTCCCTACTATCCCAAACAAAATGGAATTACTGAAAGAAATAATAGGTCTATTGAGGAAGGCATTAAGAGAATGCTCTTTGATTAAGACCTACCAAAATTCTTATTGGGAGAAGCAACCATGGCAACTGTGTACATACAAAATAGAAGTCCTCATAGAAGCCTCAAGAACATAACTCCTGTAGAAGTGTTTACTGGAAAGAAACCGAATGTGGATCACCTCTGAATCTTTGGAAGCCCCGGATACATTCATGTTGCAAAGGATAAGGGAAAGAATTTTGATTCTACAAGTATCAAAGGAATATTCGTTGGATATAGTCTCTCCTCAAAGACATACATAATCTACATCAAAGAAAGAAGGAAAATTGAAGTAAGTAGAGATGTCATATTTAATGAGAGCCAAGCCTACAAGAAGTCCAAGGATATTCCCATAGACTCCGATGACGAAGAATCTCCCGTATTCGAAGAAGAAGACTTACATAATGAAGATCCCACTACAGATCAAGAAGAAGAAAGACCAAATGAGCCTATTCAACCTATGGTCATCCCGACCACAAGTTAAATTCCAATTTGGTTAAAATTTACTCTACAAGATGTTGAAGTACATGAAGCTCCCATGGGAACCTCTAGGGAAAGTAAAATACCGAAGAGATACTTTGGTTATGCTACATACATGAAAAAGCTCATTCAAGCTAAACCATATAAATTTGAAGTGTCTGCTAAACACGATGTTTGGAAGAAGGTGATGAAAAAATAATACTAATCCATTATGAATGGTTTGGGAGATAATTTCTAGACCTAGTGGAAAATTAGTTGTCACATCCAAATGAATCTACAAAATTAAGCATGACGGTTGATGGAAGCATAGACACATACAAAGCAAGGTTTGTTGCAAGGGGCTTCTCTCAAAAGGAAGGAATAGAATATGAAGAAACCTTTTCACTTAAAACAAGGTATACTACCATTAGATATTTGGTTTTAGTGGCTGCTACAATGTGTTGGAATATCCATCAAATGTATGTGAAGACTGCATTTCTGAATGGGACCATTGATGAGGAAGTATACATAGAACACCTTAAAGGTTTCAAAGTAAATAATAGGGACTCTCACATCTGCAAACTTAACAAAACCCTATATGGCTTGAAGCAAGCTCCTAGAGCATAGTATGCAAGGATGGATGCATATCTCTTAAGAAATGGGTTCATGAAAGGTATTGCTGATCCAAATATTTACATGAAGGTCGTGAATAATGAACCCATCATTATTGTACTATATGTGGATGATCTATTCATCACATGTGTGGAGCACAAAATTGAAGAATTTAAGAAGATGTTGGCAGCCAAATTTGAAATAAAGGATTTAGGAACTATGCATTACTACCTGGGTCTCGAAGTATGGATAAAACCTCGGGAAATATACTCGGGGCAAGGAAAATACATTATCAAGATATTGTAGAAATTTGAGATGATGGAATCCAAGTCCATGACTACTCTATGATCACAAACTTCAAGAAGTTATAAGGTACCAACTCAAGTCTCATGGATCCAAACTCCTATCAATAGTTGGTGGGCTCCCTAGTGTATCTGGTAAACACTAGGCTAAATATATGCTTTACTGTGAACATCCTTAGTCAATTTCAGTTGTAACCTCCTCATGAATATTAGATATATGCCAAACATATATAAAGGTATATTCATGGTATTATACATCACTGCCTAAAATACAAGAGTGAGAAAGTTAATCTAATTGGCTTCTACGATTCTGACTGGGGTGGCAGTGAGTTCGATGGAAGAAGTACTACTAGCGGATTCTCTAGCCTAGAGTCTACTATGGTATCATGTATGAGTAGAAAGTAAGGACCCATTCTTGTAAGTAGTGTTGAAGCTGAATATGTAGCTGCATGTGAAGTAGGAAAGGAGGTTGTATGATTATGAATGCTTCTGATAGACTTGTTTGAAAGTCCTCTAAGTCCTAATATAATCAATTGTGATAATTAAAGCTGCATTAAGATGTATGGAGATCCTGCGCTTCATTCTAGGACGAAGCACATCAAAAATAAATACCATTTCATTATGGATTTGGTACAAGATGGGATCGTGAAGCTGGAGTATGTCCTGATAGATAAACTTGTGGCTGGCATACTAACAAAGGTTCTTCCTAACAAGAATTTTGAATATCTAAGAGACAAGATTGATATTATAAACATTTATAATTGTATTAATATTAATGATATGGAAGAGATATGTTAAGTATTTGCGAGTTAAGCATTGCCTGGAAAGACATTAGGGCTGACACCTTATGTTGATGTATGGTAGGGAGGGTGGCATCAAGTGGATGTGCACCTAGTTCCCTGGGTTGGTGGTTAGTAAGTAAGCCTGATGGTACCTATAGAGACTGAAATATTTAGTCCACCTTAGTCCCAAATGGATAGATTTCCTTGGTCAAGAATCTAGTCCATGGCATTACGGTGCCTAAAGAGATGAGTGACCAAATGGATAGATTTCCCTCGTCAGGAATATAGTCCATGGCACTGTGGTGCATAAATTTCTTCATAGTTTCATATAGTTTGAGATCTTCCCGTTGTATATTATGAATACCTTTTTAGCTAAGAGGGAGTGTTGAAGATTGTAACTAGGTTTGATCTTCATAATTTATATTTATTGTACTCATCAAAATAATTAAAGAAAAATAATTTATATTATCATTTTGAAATTTATTTTTATTATTAAATGACTTATTAAAGCATGTGTTTCATGCTTGGGTCATATTTAGTATAAGTTCCCGATTATGGACTTCTAGGTTAGTCATTACAAATTTATATTGACCCTCCTTGGGCTTTTGAATCATGTAATTAGGTTTTTTTTTGAGTCAAAAGTGGTCTAGTAGCCCTCCAAATAAAGTTGGCCTTAAGGAGATCAAGTCGACCTCAAAGGGAGGATTTTGAACCCATCAGAAGGCTATAAATGCAAGGAGGTCGAATTCCTTTGCTCACTCATTCACTGCAACAAGGGAAAAAGTGTGAAATTGAAGAAGGAAGCAGAAGAAGCGTGATATGGGTCTAGGAGAAAGAGAAAAATAAAATCGAAATTTAAGTGAAGGAATATCTCCGTTTTGTGGTCTCTCTTGGGAGATCGAAGTCTCTGAAGTTTGGATGTTGTTGTTGCTACAGATCTGCAAAGCTGCTGGAAGACTAGAAGCTGTTTCTGCTAGGTCGAAGATTTGGAAGGCTGACTTGGTGTGGGAGGAAAGTTTGGCTCATGTCTAGGGTGAAGAGTCTAAAAGAATAATATTGAAAGGAAGAATTATCTTGATTGGTTTTTCCCCTCGAGGGGGGTTTTGCCCTGGCATAGTGCTTATATCTTATGTCTCTTGTTTTTTATCTTCATACACACATAATATGGTAATTGCTTGATGAAAGATACGATAATAAATAAGAAAAAGAAGCCAACATAATGACAATAATTATAAATATCGAAGAATCAAAACCTAATATATATCTGCATTGATTCTTCAACATGACAGGACGTGATACCATAAGTGGTATTGACCTTTCATAAGTGGTTCTATAATTTAATAAAATATTCCAATGCAAATCAAATGTTAGTTACAATGGAGGAAAGTGAGAAAGGGTGAAAAGAATTTGGTATTCAGACCTTTTCTTAGTTTACCTTACCTACATTTAAAATTCCCAATGTGAATATAAACCATTGATCTACTTATTTCTCCACTATTGCATTTAGAGACTAACTATATTATAAACGAATTGTTTATAGTACAACACCTATAGATTTAGTCTATGATCATGTTCTTCAGCTCCAAATGGATTATAATAGGCTCTTTTGTTTACATTGTTAGCTTTTAGGCAATTAAAAAAACCAATTTGCAACCTTGATATTATATGTTTCATTTTTCTCCTATTTGCATAGAAAATTGTAACACCTTCTTCTAATATTCTATGAATAGGTTTAACACTCTTACAAAAATGTATTTTCAATAAGAAGCATTAATTTCATGGAGGTAAAACTTATTCATATATCAATACTCATTAGGAAAATGATATTTTAAAAGTGATTTTATTACTAGTAAAAGAGAGAAACTCTGGATCTTGGATTGATGAATAGCAATATGGTTTAGTAATTCAATTTGATAAATACCTTCAAAATCCATCAATACTTAATGGGAAAATATCTTTCCTGTTGAAAATTGCTTGTATTCAAAATTCTGAAATTTTTGGAAATTTAAAATTTGATTTTTTATTAGTAAATGAGTAACTAAAAATTAGAAATTGCAATATCTAGCTCTTATTGGAGACAATAATTCCCTATGTGGCATTAAGAACCGTAGACTTGTTCCTTTATCCCTTGGGCAGTGGAGTTTGTATTAATCATCATTTTGACATGCGTAAATGACCACTGCACATGTGAAAGCTATCAATCACCATCAATTAATCATACTAACCATTAAGATATGGTTATTCATTAATCTAATGAATGAAATGAAATATTTAAAGTACATTTATGATTTTGAAATGAAGAATATGTACTTCATAATAATTGGGATGATCTAAACTTTTATGAAATATTTCTATATATTCATTCATAGAAATCAAGCTTTTTTATCCAATTTGAGTTGAAAAAATTGGAAATGGCCATGAACTCAGATGATTGTACATGGTTCATGGAAATAGTTGGTCTAGTGTATTGGAAGGAAAAGGAAATAAAGGAAAATAATAATAACAATGAAAATATTGAGCCATAAATCTTTTACAACTAAAGGATTTATATATAAAATTTCTTCTTATTTTCCTATTGAGCTAGTTCATCGTGTAGATTCAAGTTCTAAGATCTTTAGATTTTGTAGTCATAAGTTTCAATCAAGGAAATGACACTGGAATCTTTCAAAAAAAAAAGAAATACAAACAAGGTTGATTATATGAAAGAAACAACAAGATCAATTTTTGGTCCTTAAAAGAATTTTCATAATATGTTTGAATCAAAATTTAACCAAATCATTCACAACACAATGAGATGGAAAACAAAAAAAGTGGACAAAAAGCAATATGTTCATATTCTGAGATTCCATATTGTCAAGTTGCACTTTTTTTATAAATATTATTTTTCAAAAAAATTGTAAATTGTATCAAACAAGAAAGATAGAGATAATCCTTAAATATGAGGTATAATGTAGTGGTAAAATGTTTTACAACAAATGCATTTTATTAATTCATTTGTTGTAAAACATTTTACCACTACATTCTAATTCATGTTTAAGGATTATATTTTTCTTTGTAGTGTGATACAATTTACCATTGGTTTGAAAGCACTATTATTAATAATAAAAAAATATTTAAAAAATTTTAAATATAATATTTTTATTTTCATTTGTTAATGGATTAAAAATATTTAAGAATTTAATATTTTTATTTATAATATAAGCTCTATACTCATAACACTCATATTTGTTTATAATTATAGCACTAAATTTTTGAAGAAATAACAAGTAATGAGATTTTAGATTTTAGATTTCTGTGAGTGATATTTTGATATTTTGCTGTAGTATATCTTCCGGATTCATCGCATCAAGTGATTAGTTCTACCGAAGCTTAGAACCATCTATCGAGGTTCATTCTCAACATTGGTAGATGATTAGAAAAATCGATATAACTAATCACTTGATGTGATGGATCCGGAAGATACACTACAACAAAATAATAAGATATTGATGACTTAATTTAAAATTCATTTTAAGACTTGAAACAAAAAATTTCTATTTTAAAATAATTATACAAAAATTTGAAATTTTATAGAATTTTAATTTATTTAATCAAGAAAACTTCTTTTTAATATTTATCTTACAGTTGACAAAAAAAATTATTACCCTGGTGGAGAAATACGGATATCATAAACCTTAGTCAATTATCAATAAGCATTCATATCATTTCCCAATTTTAAAATCAAATTGATAGACTTTCCCCACACACATGAATTTTCATGGTGTAATCAATTATTGATGAGATGGTTGTTCGTAAAAAGTCTTATTATAATTAAGAAAAATGTCCTCTTTCATATTTACTCTCAGAGATATATTCTTATAGTTAATGGAATAATGTAAGATTTTAGTAATATGACTTTCTTTAATTCTTTTATGAAAAGGTTAAATTTTTATTTTCAATAATAACTATTAAGAACAAAATAAATTTAATAATCATAGAATTGGAGTAATGTAAAAGTCAAACAATACATATAAAAAATATAAAAAATAAGATATCTGAGATTATTCATACATACATTTATATTTTATTTCAATTCTAAAACAAAAAATAAATATTTTAGAAAAAACCTAAATAAAGTTAATACAAAATAGTTATAAAACTAAGAAAATGCCAATAGTAAATAAAGTTAATACAAAATATTTATAAAACTAAGAAAATGCCAATAGTTATTGAAAAACAAGGTTTTAGGAAACGACTATTAAGATACGTTTCCAAATTTTCATTTGATACAATTTTCATTTGATAGGTTTTGTTGGGAAAATGATTTTTTATTGATTCCATTTTAAAAGAAAGCCTTGGTAAAAATAAAATCAGAGTTATAAGATTAAAATAAATGCATAAATAATACAAATGAGACACTAATCTGTATGGTTTATTTGATTTTGGCAACGTTCACAAGAAATATTTTTTCTTTCTTTGTATTATATATATATATAAATGAAGAGATTATAAGTTGCATCACATTTACTACAAACTCTTCTTCTCTATCTCATAGTCTCCTCTCTCTCAACTACAATACTATCTCAATAAAATACAATTACAATATAATTTTCTCATAAAAGAGGGTTTTTTTCTGGGAAAAAAAATCTAACATTACATCAACCTTTAGATCTACGACCTAATGATGATAAATCTAGATTGACTATGAAATTAAAATATTTTACAAAGCAATTTTCCCAAAAAATTCTCTTCAAGGGCACTTCCCCAAAATGCCTAAGCTCCAAAGAGTTGCTGCCAAGCCCCATGAACCCCCTGGCGATAATCCTTCCTACTTCCTTCATCAAGAATTGGGGTCCAAACATAGTTGAAATAAAAAATAAAAATAAAAATAAAATGAAAAATGAAAATAAAAAATATAATCAAGCTCCACAAAAAAAAAAAATCTCTCACTTGAAACTAATTACAAAAACCATGTTGTTCCTACACTACTTGGACAATCCTTCAACTTTAGACCTGACTAGTTTCTCATCATCTTCTTCATCATTAAGGGAATTTTGAGGTGAAAAATGAGCCTCAAAATGAAATATGTATTAACAAAATCAACTTTAAAAGAACTAATAAGATTCTAGATGATGATATCATCTCGAGATGTAAATATTTTTATAGGGATTTACATATTTATTTATTTATTTTTAAAATTTTATTTTAAGGTTATCTCCTTATAGGTTTACTCAAATATCAAGTCTAGGCACGGGTTGGATGCAAATTAAATTTCACATCCAACAAATACCCACTCTACATAATTTTTAGTAGACCTACATAAAAAATTAAAAATACATGAAAGAACCTGTTTATTAAAAGAAAGATGTTTTTGCATATATATTTTCAAATATATATATATATATATATATATATATATATATATATATATATATATATATATATATATATATATACATATATATTATTTATTTATTTTCTGTGTGAGTCTACTAAAAATTATGTAGAGTGGTTGTTCATTGGATGCATAATTTAATTTTACATCCAAATAGTTCCTATATTTGACATTTGAGTAAACATAGAAGGAGATAAGCAAAAAATATAACTTATGAAATGATACTTGAGATATATATGCTTAGTATTAGAATGAAAGGTTGAGTTATTTGCAAGATGAATCACATTCTCACTATCATTATACAACCTGCAACTCTCGCGCTTCTTTCCCAATTCCTCCATGAACTTATGTAACCAAATCATCTCTTTACTATACTTTGTAACAACAATATACTCTGCTTCTGTTGTTGAATGTGCAAAATACCTTTGTAATTTTGAAACCTAACTTATTGTTGTTCCACCTACAATAAAAACATACCCCGTGGTGGTCCTCCTACTACCTATGTCACTTACCATATCTACGTTAATACATCCCTATAGAATGATTCTTGAATATCCAAGGAATAATTCATAAGTAGTAATACCTCTCAAGTACCTAGGAATCCAATTTACTATGTTCCAATGCTCTTTACCTGCATTGTTCATATACCTACTAAAAATTCCCACTGTATGTGCAATATTTGACCCGACGCACATTATTGCATACATCAAGATACCAATTGTTGATTAATATGGAACCTTAGATATGAAGTATATCTCCTGATGTGTCTTGGGACAAATCTCCTTAGTAAATTTGAAATGTCTAGAAAAAGGTGTACTAGTTGGTTTTGCATCCTTTATTTTTAATCCTTCCAACACCTTTTCTATGTACTCACTATAAGACAATGTTAATTTGTGAATTTTCTTGTATCTTGTTATACTCATGCTAAGGAGTTTCTTTGCAGCACCCAAATCCTTTATAGGAAATGAATTATCTAATTTTATTTTGAGAAAATTTATTTCCTACATGTTAGACCTACAAAAAGCATGCCATATACATACAATAACAAGATAATATAGCTACCATTATCTAATCTCTTAAAATAAATACAGTGAGAAGATTGACATCTACAATAACCTAAATATGTCATAAACCTATTAAACTTCAAATGTTATTTCCTTGGAACTTGCTTTAAACCATACAAGCTCTTATTCAATATGCATATCAATTTTTATTTCCCTTTGGCCTCATATTCATGTGGTTGTTCGGAATATAAATTTCTTCATCCAAGTCCCCATGGAGAGAAATTTTCCTTGCATATAACTACTCAAGATGAAAATCTATTGCTACTAAAATTAAAATAATTCTAATTGAAGTTACTTTGACAATAGGAGAACATATTTCATTAAAATCTATACCTTTATTCTATGCAAACCTTTTTACAACAAGTCTACCTCTATACCTATTTTTTCCTCCATATTCTCCCTTCTACCTAAAAACCCATTTATTATGCAATGCTCTTTTACTTGCAAGAAATATGACTAAGTCCTAAGTCTAGTTATGTATCAAAGAGTCCATCTCTTCTTTCATGCCTTGCTACTATTTACTTTTAGTTTCTACTTGCATTGCTTCTTCATATCTTTTTGGTTCACCAAATTAATCAATAATACATAATATAATGAAAGAGAGTATCATTCAATGGGTCTACTTAACCTGGTTTATATTCATTAGGGAAATTTTGAGGTCTAAAATGGGCCTCCTAAGAAAAATGTACAACAAAAATAAACTTTCTAAGAACCAATAGGATTCAAGGTGATGATGTCAACCATGGGGGATGATTAACCATTTTTTAAGTAAAAGGGTAAAAAGGTTAAAAAATAATAAAATAATAAAACTACTTTTTCAACTCATATTTTCAACTTATATCCCAAAGTTTTTACTCAAATTTTGAGTGGAAGTACTCGTTGGATGCAAAATTTAATTCCTCATTCAAGGAATACCCTTGTTGCACACTTTTGATGGACGCTGCTACATGAAAAATGAGAAATACATAAAAAAACGTGATTGCAATCACATTTTCCATGTATTTCTCATTTTCCATGTAGAAATATCCATCAAAATTATCAAACATGGGTACTCTTGGATGAGGAATTAAATTTTGCATCCAATGAGTACTCCCGCTCGAAATTTGAGTAAAAAATTTGGAAGATAAGTTGAAAAAGTAGTTTTTTATTTTTTCCCTCTAAAATTTGATGATGTAATCAAATCTTATTTTATTATTTCCACTATTATTTTATAATTTCCTTAGGAGGCCCATTTTAGACCCCAAAATTCCCCTAATGCTTGAATTTATGTCAACATACTCCATTTGTAAATGGCCAGTATGGCACGATGGAGCAAACAAACCTGCCCGAACGCGATTCCTTAGGCGCTCTCACAATACATCGTGACCGGACCCGACCCGACCCGAACGCGTTTCCTTGGGCACCATCACACGACCTGACCCGACCCAACACACCCGAACGTCGATTAAGTTGGCACGAGGGAGCAAAGGAAAGGGTTAGGGGTTAAGGGTTTAGAGGTTTAGGATTTAAGGGGTTAAATGGGTTAGGGGTACCTAACATACCTTGCCTTGTCTCTACCTCCTTAGCACACCTAGAACTTGTTAAAACTCCCTATCACACACTCTTATTCATGTCGGTTGTTTCATAAAGGAAAGAAACATTGATGCAGATTGTTTACCATTATTTGTAATCAAGCAAAATCCAACCAAATTACCCGACCCGCCCTAAACCGCCCGAATGCATTTCCTTGGGTGCCCTCACACAACCCGACCCGACATGACCCGACCCACTAGAACACGTTTCCATGGGCACCCTCACACGACACGACTTGACCTAAATCGCTCGAATGCATTTCCTTAGGTGCCCTCTCACAACCCGATCCGACCCACACGAACATGTTTCCTTAGGAGCCCTCACACGACCCGACTCACCCGAATGCATTTCCTTGGGTGCCCTCACACGACACAACTTGACTAGACCCGACTTGAACTGAACGCATTTCCTTGGGCGCCATCACATGACCCGACCTAACACGCCCGAACGTCGATTAAGCGGGCATGACAAGGGAGCAAACAGTAAACGAGTCGCACAAACGGGCACAAGGCACATGGGCGGTCACAAATTAGCTTTTTTGATACGACCTCCCTCACACGATATGACCCAAATGTGTTTCCTATCGTGCCCTCACATGGCATGACCCAACCTGCCTGAATGAAGGCACGATGGAGAAAACAAAAAACAGATCTCACAAACATGTAGTACAAGTCACACAGACGGTCACAACTTAGCATTTTTGATATGGCCACCCTCACACAACTTGACCCACCTGAACGCGTTTCCCTAGGTGCCCTCAAATTACCCAACGAGACTCGACCCACCCGAACACATTTCCCTGGGTGCCCTCACACAACCCTCCCTGACCCTCCCTGACCCGTGGCAAACACGTTTCCTTGTGCGCCCTCACACGACCCGACCCGATCGAACACGTTTCCTTGGATGACGCCCTCACACGACCTAACCCGACCCGACCTGCTTGAATGCGTTTCCTCGGGTGCCCTCACACGATGAGACCCAATAAAACTCGCCCGAATGCGTTTTCCTGAGCGCCCTCACATGACCCGTCCCGACCCAACCCAACCGACTCGAACGCATTTCCTTAGGTGCCCTCACATGAGACGACCCGACCTAACCTGCCTGAACGCATTTCCTTGTGCAGCCTCACACGACATGACCCGATCGAACCCTACTCGACCCACAGGAACATGTTTCCTTGGGCGCCCTCACACGAGCCAACACGACCCAACTCGGACGCATTCCTTGGGTGCCCTCACATGACCCGACCCGACCCGACCTCACATGACATGGCCCGCCCCGACCCGACCTCACACGACCTGACCCGACCCGACCTAACTCGACCTCACACTACCCGACTCGACCCGACCTCACACGACCCGACCTGACATGACCCCACCCAACCTGACTGGACCTACCCGGACAAAGGCAATTGGGATGTGAAGCTTGCAAAAATGATAAAGGGATGACATGCATGAACATAGGAGAGGGTAATAGAAAGGTCGAGCAAAAGGCTAGAGAGGGAGAGCTATTGAAGGTAGAGAATGGCTAGAAGGCCAAGTCCTTAAGGTCAAGAGGCCTTCGCTGAGAAGTTGAATCACAAATTTTACGACACATATTGCAACCTGCACCGAATGATATTCTCTAGTTAAAAGGGATGTTGATCTTAAATAACTTTGCATGGTCATGGTAATTAAAGCACATGAGATTATTGGAATGCATAATATTGCTGAGACTGAGGGAGATCACATTACCATTATTCGGGCACACTATGTATGATTTAAGGGTGTTTCACTCTAACTGGAGTTGCGATGGATATTCTGCTACGTGCCAATGCTCTTGTTATTAAGGGTGTTTTGACAATGAATGAGATCCATCATATTACCATTATGATACAAAGTATTCACCATCAACGATTATGTGGTTATGTGTGAGGTTATACTGGCGTGGTACAAAAATTAAGTAATGTTGAAGGAAAAATGTCATGTTGAAGTGAATTTTCAAGGTGATGCGTGCGTTAGTCAGTACTAGGCGAGTGAAATTCATGTTGCAACTCTTGAAAGTGTGATCTGTCACCATGTCAAAGCAGGTGTGGAGGGCCCACATTGGCCTACAATTTGTGGGGTAATCACAATACAAATATTGTAATGAAAAAAATGATAAATATTCTTCAATACATAGGACATTATATTTTGAAAAGGTTATAATAAAACTTCTAATTTATTCATTCATTAAAGTTAAAGATAATATATATATATATATATATTCATCTTAAGATTAAACATGTTATAAGTTAAAGAGAAATTAATAACAATTAAATATAACAAATATAAAAAATATATTATTATTTTTGTTAGCTTGACCTAGCTAACATAGTAATAGCTAACATCATAATGGTCAATTAAATCACCCTAGTAAACAAATAAGAAATATATTATTATAATCCTATAAAAATTAATAAAATAAAAAAACAATATTACAAAATATTCCGCCATTACACAAAATGTTACAAAACGTTACAAAATGTTTATCGTCGTTGCTATTTCGATGTTTGGTGTAAATTTCACAATACCAGCAGTTGTCCCCAAACCGTCGCAATACCGAAGGTTGTCTGCAAACTATCGCAATACCGACGGTTGTCCCCAATACCGTCACACTACCGAAAAGTGTCTCTACACGTCGCAATAGCGATGCTTGTCTCCAAATGTCGCAATACCGACTCATGTATTTTAAATGTCACAGTTCTGATGTTGTGTCCCGAAATGTCGGTATTCCGATGATGTTCCTAAACGTCGCAATACTGACGATTTCCATAAACGTCACTATAGCGACGCTTGTTGGTGGGATTTAAACAATTGAGAAAAATTGGGGAAATTTCTGACAATACGTTGAAAGTGTCAGAATTTTGACCAAATGTACTAGTGAATGCACTCATCTTCCAACAACCTACAAACATCATCAAAGTGGGTTATTGCTTGAGCTTGTGTATGGAGGTATCTTTTAGCTAGTCTGGGATCCCTTTCAATCTTCATATGGTTATTGATGACTCCTCTAGGGTTGAGAAGTTCTTCCTTAATGTGTAAGGGTTCTCTGTTTTTTCTTCTCATAACCCTCCTCACCTCTTCTGCTCTTGTTTCCTTATTTACCATCCATGATGCTAAGGCCATTAATTTCATATCCCCCATTATAGGATTGGGGTCCCAAATATTTAAATATGTTAACACAAGGTTATACAGATAAAACTCTGTCATTTTCGCCTTTTCAACCACACTAGCTTGATTGTAGAAATCAATGAATTGTCTACAATTTTGGAAAGGTAAGGATCCATGAGAGGCTAAATTTTTAATTTGAAAGAGGAACCACTGCTCCCTAAGGTAAAATGCATATGAATATGAAGGATACCTGTGTTGAATGGCCTCCATGCACAAATATACCATGGTGGTCACTTGTTTACATTTTTGTTGAAGCTGCTCTTGTAGTGCTACATTCTTTGCATGTGCTTTTTGAAGCTTCTCCTTCAAAACTGACTCTTTGAGCCTCACATCAAATAAATATTTCCCCAACTCAGCTACTTTTCCTTCCATAACCCCCATATCATACACATTTAAATGTGGAAAGCTTCATACAATGATGAGTGCGTGCCCTCTCTTGCTCCAACTGATAAAACAAAGGAATTGTGAATTTTTGAGGAATTAATCTACCCCCCTCAATGTAGGTTTAGTAAGGGTTGAGATTGGATTAAAGGCTAGGGTTTGGCACCATTGTAACAACTTTTGGGATTTTATTTTGGTGAGGTGGCCTCTTCTTCATTATCCTTTCCTCCATATTTTTCATCATGTATTTCCTCTTGTGTCTTGCCCTCAGCTTCCTTGACCTCTTGCACTCTTGTGGTTGTGTTTTCCTCCTCAAACAAGGAATTTTTCTCCAAATTTGTGCTTAATGCTGGAGTTTCCTATAGAAAAAATATTGTTTCTTGTAGCAAAATCTTTTTTTTATTATTATTTTTATTTTTTTATTGCTGAAGACTCGCTTCTTTTTTATTTTCACTCTTTTCACTCCTTGGAGGGTCTGTGGAGGTTGCATGAGGTGCGTGGGTTTCCAATTTGTCTTAGTGTATCTTGATATATGTTACAGGGGTCCTCATGGGTGAAAGGACTTCTTGTACCCTTCCTTCCTCTAATCTAATTTCTTCCTCCTTCTGTGGTGATTATTCAATGGTGACACGGCTCTTCGTGGGAGTTTGTGGTTTTCCCTGTCTCACCCTCTAACTCTTCCTAGTTCTGAAGTACATAGGTGTTTGTCTCTTTTTTTTTTTTTAAACAGGTGTGCTCAAAGTAGTTAGAGTGGTAGCTTACCTCTTGGTCCGCAATGTCAGGTGACATGCTTGTGTCTTGAGGGGAGGTTTCATGGCTTAAGATAGGTTCCATATATTATTTTTCCTCAGTATTTACTTCCTCCTTTCCCTCAACTTCTCCTTGATCTCTTTCTGATGTCTCTATGTTTTCTGCCTCTTCTTCCTCTCTGTTTTCTGTCTCTTCTTCCTCCTCTTCTACTTCTTCTTCTCTAGGGCTAGAAGCAGAGGTTTTCCTTATTTAGGTAGATATAAAGGCTTCCTTATCCATGTCTATAAAAGAGGTCCAGGATACAGGTAGGTTTATTCTGATCAAAGAATCATTTACAATTAATTTTATCAAGCCATGATGGGCCAATTGTTGATATTTCCTTTTTCTCACTTTACGGCTCATATCAGTGATGGAGTTTAGGAGGAAGTGAGGGACACTTAATCTCTATTCGAGTGGAAGCTCTCCTTGGAACCTAAGTTCATTTAACAACTTGAAGTGATATGCATAGACCACACTCAATCTGCCTTCACAAGAGATTAATTTCACGATATGGAATGAAAATTCATCCCAGGGGTATGGAAGACTCTCTTTTCTTACAAAATTTTTGTCTTCAATATATTCCTCTCTTGGTAGGAAGAAATTCTTTTTGGCTGCAGTGCTAGGCATTCTTTCCTTGATCCATTTGACTCCAAAGGAAAAGGTGGTAACTCTGCTTATGAGTTTAGGAGATAAAGTGATGGCTAGTCCTTTTATCAGAGTGGTGGCTCTTTCTTCTGAATGTGACTGCAGAGCCACTGCAAATTCCTTAGCTATCTCATCATCATAACCTTTCAATAGCTCAAAGAACCATAGCCATTGCTGATTTTAGAAGATATCCATAACTAGAGGGTGCTGCCTAATTCTCTTAATGTCTACAGGCTCCCTTCTGTTGAATCCCCCTCCCATTTTAATGTTGTGAGAGGTTTTTAGAGGTAAATCTTGGAGATGGAGGCCTTGAAGAAAAACACAAGAAAATTATTTTACCCTTTGACTGTTCAATATATTTTTGCTGAATGTGAATTACATGGAGGAATTTCAGTGTTGGAGGTTGACAATCCACTTACCTTGGTCCTCTACTATTTTGGTTTTATATATGGAGGCTTTGGGAAGCCAATCCACCCACAAGAAACTCAGTGCTTCCCTCTAAGCCTCTACAGGTGTACTGCTGAAGTTGCATGTAACAAAACATTGTTTCCTGTAGCACGAAATTATCAACGCAATGGTGGATATGAGACAAATCTTACCTTTATAAGAGTTTTTTAACCAAATTTGGAGCATTGTGGTGACTCACTGACTTAACTCGAGTTTCCTCTTAGAGATTGTTGGCCCCCACTTCTGTTAATCATTGCTGACCTCGTGATCACTCCCATTCGTACTCACCCACTCTTACTTGACTTGATTTGACATGCCAAGGTGGCATGCACTTTCACTTTTCCTTTAGTTTTACTTTACGAAGGTGGCCAAGTTAACTGGCCACCTTTTTGTCTTTTAAACTTCTAATTCTTGAAATTTAATTATTTTGGTCATTATGGATGCACAACGAGGGGTGAGAGACCATACCTGAGCTTACTTGGTGTTGGTGAGGTGATGCAGGAGCTAGTGCAAGAAGCTGGAGCTGGTGGTGGTAGCCTGAGTCTTTTATTTGTTGTGTCTTCATTTTTTTTAATTTTAATTTATTTATTTATTTTAATTTATTTTTTATTTATTTTTATTTTTTATTTATTTATTATTTATTATTTTTCTTTTTTCTGAGTGAGTAGCTTTTTCTGAGTGCGCTGCTTATCTTTTCGGAGTGAGTTTCTTACCCTTTTCTTGTTTTATTTCTTTTGAAAGTATTGCATGGAGGGATTCAAATGCCATTTTTGGTGTGATTTTCCCTCTGGAGTCTGCTGGCGGTCTCCTATAGTCATCTACATCAGTTTTCCTTCATATTTTACCCTTGTTGTGCCACACACAGTTTTGCTACAGGAAACTCTCTGATACCTGTAGCAGTTTGTTCCTTGCCTCTTCTTTCTTCAATTTGTTTAGGAATGGAGGGATATGGGTTATGGAGGTTATGGAGGAAGTCATGGGATGAGTGGAGCGAAGGATAGGAAAGAGAAATGGTTCCTATGCGAAGTTTTCAATGATTTAATTGGCCATGGTGCAACATAGGGTTTAGATAGGAAAATACTTCACATGGAGTGAAATAGGGTGTTGGGAATTATAGGCATAGGAAAAACACATATTATCATGCCCTAAATGAAGTTTCATGTAGCATTTATAGGAGTTTTATGTAGTGCTACAGGAATCCTATAGTTGGCTGGTTTGCCTGTAGCAATTCCATAGTAGGGGGAAAAAATGAAATTATTGCCTGTCTGGTGGGTGAAATTGATTAAGGGATGGATGATGGAGTGGCTAATGGAGTGTGCAAGCAGAGAAGAGAAAATGATGAAGAAAAACTTCTCCTCTAGTTCCTAAAAACCATCTTCAATTGTTAACCTGCAAAACAGAAAAACACATAAATGCATAAGTATTTCTTTTTCTTTTATTTTTTCCTTTTTTTCTTGATGGAAAGTGGGATGCCTCCCTACAGAGAGGTTTTCAACCCAGAGGCCTACCTTGGGTGCCCCAGAGAGGTTTCCACCCAAGGATCTTTTATTCTCTGTTTCTTTTTTTTTCTTGCTCCAAGACTGCCTCATGGAGGTTTTTAACCCTGAAGTTGGCCTAGGGCGCCTTAGAGAGGTTTTCATGCATGCATTTTTATTTTCCCCCTTTTTTTTTCTTTTTTTTAGGGGGCATTGGAAAATATGGAGTTTCCCATGACATACACCTCCCTGCTTATGGAATTAAAAAAATCTGCCCTTGACAGGGGCTTCTTGTAAACCTTGAGTTTGAAACCATTGAAAAGTAGGGGAATTCCTTCCTCATATATGGTTCTGATATAAACTGCACCATTATCATAGCATTTTTCCACTTGTAGGGTCCTAGCCACCTTGTCATCAGTTTGCATTTGAAGTCCTTAAAACTTGAGTCATGCAAAAACGCCCAATCTCCTTCTTGAAAGATCTTTTCCTTAATGTTATTGTCATGCCATACCTTCCTTTGCAGATGAATGACCTTTGTGTGGAGGATTTCTTTCATATTTAACTCATCCAATCTATTTAATTGCAACAACCTATCTTTTTGGGAATTTGAGATGTCTAGGTCTAGCTCAGCTGCCATCCTCAATGTGTTGAATTCAAATTCAACTGAAAGTAGAGCTTTCTTGCCATAGACTAGATCATAAGGAATGAATCTTGTTGTTGTTTTCTAAGTAGTGTTGTAGGCCCAAGTAGCTTCTACCAATATGTCTGCCCAATATTTTTTGTTGTTGCTCACAAACTTGGTGAGGATAATATCTAAGGCTCTGTTAGTCACTTCCACTTGGCCATTTTCCTAAGGGTGGTAGGGAGTAGAAGTCTTATTCTTAATCTTGTGCATCCTCATAATATTCTCAATGAGATGAGAAGTGAATTATTCCCCCTAATAAATGACTACTTCTTTGGGGTACCCAAACTTGTAAAACACATTCTCCCTTAGAAATTATACTACTTTCTAATCGGTTTCTACCTTCACATATTTTGTTTCAACCCAATTTGTCAGGTAGTAAGTGTAGACTATGCTATACTTTTTTTGTCCAGATGGTGGATCAATAGGTCCAATGAAGTCAATGCCCCATTTATGAAATGGCTCAAGGGCCACCTGAGGGTGAAAAGGAATTTCATCCCTTTGTGTAGTTTTCCCCATCCTTTGGCACTGGTCACAACTGCTAGTGTATCTTCTGGAATCCTGGTAAAGGGTAGGCCAATAGTATCCTACCTGCAACACTTCGAAAAAAATCCTTTTTTTAGCAAAGTGACCTCCACATGGGCTATCGTGACATGCAAAGAAGATATCAAAAAATTCTTCTTCCTTCACATATCTCCTGAGGATTTGGTTAGGGCTTAGCTTGAAAATATTTCCCCCAATCCATGTCAAAGGGGCGCTTTTTCTGATGATCTTGGTTTTCTTCCTGAATGAGATATTAGGAGGGAACTTTCCAGAAACCAAGTAGTTAGCTATGTCACCAAACCATGGTGAGAGTGTTGATATAACAAAGAGATGTTCATCTGGCAGCTAGTCATCCACCATTCCTTCTTCACCTATAGATAAGCTAACATGGATAAAAAATCTGCAACAACATTCTCCTTTCTAGGCTTATCAACAATAGTTAGGTCAAACTGCTGTAAAAGTAACAACCATATAATTATGCTAGCATTAGCATTTGGTTTTTTCAATAAATATTTGATGGTTGCATGGTTAGTGTGAAAAAAGGTATGATACCGAGTTACATAATGTCTAAATTTGTTTAAAGCATGGACAATGGCTAGCATCTCCTTCTCTGTGATAGTATAATTTAGCTCAGCCTTAGACAAGTTCTTATTGATGAAAGAGATTGCATAAGGTAATTTTTCTTCTAACTATCCTAATGCTTCCCCCATATCTTTGTCGGATGCATTTGTGTGGATGTGGAAAGGAAGGTCCAATTTGGACCTTGGAGAATGGGGGCAGTAGTCAACTTTCCCTTAATGAGCTCACAATCCTCTTGACAAGGATTGGACCAAATAAACTCAGAATCTTTTGCCAATAAACCTAATAGTGGTGAAGCCATATTACTAAAATTTTTGATGAATCTCATATAATAACTAGCTAATGCTAAGAAGATCTTGACATATCTCTGATTTTGAGGAGCAGGTAACCTTTTGATAATAGTGATTTTTCTCGGGTCCACCTGTATTCTTGCTCGGGAGATTGAGTGTCCTAATACAACTCCTACTCTCTTATGGAATTCACACTTTTCTGGGCTCAGGGAGAGATGCATCTCAATGTGCCTTCTCATTACTTTACCCAAATTGGAGAGAGCTTCGCTTCCTAGAAGTCATCCCCATATGGTGTGAAGTAATCCATGTATATTTCAACAGAGTCATGTACTAGCTAAGAGAAAATGCTCAAGACAACTCTTTGGAAGGTAGTTGGGGCATTGCACAACCTAAAGGGTAGGAATATATAAGCGAAGGTACCCCAAGGGCAGGTGAAAGTAGTCTCATCCTGGTCTTCAGGGCTGATTTGAATTTGGTTGTACCCACTGAACCCATCTAAGAAGGAAAACAACTTCTTCCCTGCAAGTCCATCCAGGACTTGGTCTATAAAGGGCAAAGGGAAATGGTCCTTCTTGGTGTATTTTTTAAGTTCCTGATAATCAACACAAAATTTCCATTTTCCATTCTTCTTCGGGACTAGGACAAGAGGAGATACCCACTCATTGTCTTATATATGATAAATGAAACTTGCATCCAACAATTTCTTCAACTCTTCCTTGACTATGTCCTTCAGAGCTGGGTTCATCCTTCTTTGGGGTTGTTGCATAGGATTGCATCCTTCTTTGACGTAAATATGATTTCTGAATACTGAGGGATGCACTCCTTTCACGTCCTTGTAATCCCAAGCAAATGCATCTAGGTTTTCTTTTAAAAGCTGGCATAACTGCTTTTCTTCTTCATCCAAGAGGTTTGAATTGATTTTCAAAGATCTGGATGGGCCAAAATCAACAGCCTTGGTGGTTTCAGAGGTTGAATTGACTGAGTGCACTTCTATCCAAGGTTGGATTTCAGACCCTTTGATTAGGTTTTCAAGAGGATTTTTAGTGGGGGACTGGTTTTGAATGGAATAGTTGATGAGGCTGTCTTCATCAAGTTGTCCCCCTCTAAGAAAACATCTATGGTACAAATATGGGTGGTGTTATATACCTCATCTTCTTCATCCTCCAACCATATAGGTAGATCATGATCAATGGAACACTGGCTTGGAGGATACAATACTAGTTGTTTAGACAAGGGACCATTTTTAATAGTCATGTTTAATATAAGCATATGTAGTGGCTAACCAAGGTCTCCCTAAGATGAGAGGGTATCCATTGAACTTGGTTTTCAGTTGCAGAACTAGGAAATCTGTAGGATACTCCCAATATTCATTTGTAACCATAACATCCTCAACAATTCCTTCCAGAGTTACTGTGGACCTATATGCAAGTTGCTGAACTGTTGTGGTTTTCCTCAAAGTCCCTTGGAGATTAATTTTCAACATATTTTCCTTGGTCATAACATTGATGGAAACCCCTAGATCAATCATAGTATTGGGGACTATGACACCATCTATTTGCACATCTACAACTGGACTGCCAGGGTCTAGGCACTTTGGAAAGATCACCCTTCCTAGCATTAAGTCGGACAAATGTCCTACTACATGGTGGGGGTATCTTTATTCTTTCTCCTAGGTTACTTGAAGCAATTTTCCTTGATGAGACTACTGTAAATGGGGAAATCCTTAATGGCCCGGAGAAGTGGTATCTTTACACACAATTTTTTTAACTCTCCCAGAAGTTCAGTCTTCTTTGGGGTGTGATGGATAGGATGGATCAAGCACTCAAGAAAAGGAGGTTGTTGGATGTGAGTGTTACCTTCTTCCTTTTCCTCCTCAACCTCTACAAGTGGAGATGGAGGGTGGTTGTCTAGGAGTACTCTTCCCGACCTGAGATTAATCTCCTGTATCTCCACAACATAAGCTGGATAGGATTTCTCTCCACTGTAAACATGTCATCCTTGTCTATTGTTCGGGTTTGGATTTGGCTGTGCATGCATTTGAGGTAGCTTGGGTGGAGCAACATGAGTAAGTTGAGGTTGAGGTTGGGGTGGAGGCATTAGATCAGGAAGTTGATTGTGTTGCGGACTCCACCCTTGGGATGGATTGTTCCATTGAAGTTATTGTGGAACATACTGCTGAAATAGTTGGTTCACAGGCTGAGGGTGATATGGAGGGTTGTAAGGCCAAGTAGGAGGTGTAGGCCAGGATGGAGGAGTGGGGGTGTACCAAGGTTGCATGGGTGCACTCTGATTATTGTGATCATAAGAGTAAGGTGCACCTTGCATACCCTGTTGATATGGCATAAGGCCTTGAGGTCTTCTCTAGTTGATGAAACAGAGTTGCTCTGGCCCTACTTCCCCACCTTGATATACAACTTTAAGTCCAAGCTAGGAGGGGCACTTGTCTGTGGCATGCTTCTCTTCACATACAAAGCAAACCTCTATGACACTTAGTGGAAATTCATTTCTCAGGTGCTTTCTCGTACATCTAGGGAAAAATATAGCCAAAGCGCTTTCTGCTTCCTCTTTCTTCCCTTTTACCTACATTGTGTTCATTTGCAAAGCAAAGGTCTGCATCATGTCACTCTTGAAGTCCTCCAGTATGTTTCCAATCTCCTGTTTGATGGAGGTGGAAGAGGAAGGGGTATTCGATGTGCATTGGCCATCTTTTCCTTTCTTCCTAACTTCCCTAGAATGATTCCGGAAGATAGTCTTGATTGTTTCATAAGGAAGTTGGTAAATATCTCCTCTTGATAACATATTTAAGGTTTCTATCACATCCTCTCTGATCCCTCGGAGAAGTACAAGTTTAAGTGGTCCAGGATCAAGAGTATAGTTGGCTCTCTTATATTTTAACTTAAACCTCTCTTCATAGTCTTCTAGGGATTCATCAGGCCCTAGAGTCATCCTAAATATCTCATCCTGAGTTTCCTTGGACCTAAAGTAGTCTTTGTATTTGTTGTTGAAGGCCTCTTGCATCTATGCCCAGGTACTGATGTTGCTCCCAAGTAGACCCATGAACTAGCGCAAGGCTACATGCTTAAGGGTGGATGGCAATAGCTTCAATTTATGATCATCTAAGGCATAGTCATAGGTCCTACAGACAACAAAAAATTCAAATTTTAACGTGTCGGGGTCTTCTGAGGTAAGTACATGAAAGTGTGGAAGAGCTGAGGGGAAAATGTTTTTCATATTAGTTTCCCCATATGCCTTTCTAATGGGAAA
This sequence comes from Pinus albicaulis, assembly GCA_034641835.2. Lineage (NCBI taxonomy): Eukaryota > Viridiplantae > Streptophyta > Pinopsida > Pinales > Pinaceae > Pinus > Pinus albicaulis. The sequence continues at coordinate 386,775,716 of CM076570.1, forward strand.
GGCTTCCTGGGTTTCAGTGTCAGACATGGTTGACATAGGTGAAGGCACAGGTCCCTCAGTTGAAACAATATCTTCTTCTTCCCCAATAGGTTCTTCAAAATTTTCAGAAGGCTCACCTATGGTGTGTTCAATCTCACAGCCACTGAAGAAGAGTGAAAGGTGACTATGTGGTGATGTGGGGGTTTTAGGTAAGAATTTTCCTTGAGTATCCCTATTCCTACGAGGCATGAAAATCATAATTTTTTGTATTTTCTTTAATATTTCTGAAACAACATGAAAAAGGAAGGAATACAACAATGCTAAAATAAAATCAAAGCATCTACTAGACACCTCCCTGACAATGGTGCCAAAAAGTGGTGAGACCTAGCTCACTAGCACATTTTGGCCCATTTTCTAATGGCCAATTCGTCGTTATTCCGACACATAGGCGTCGCAAGAGTGAAAGTTTGAGGTCGGGAAAAACGTGGTTAGCCATTACGTCGCAATTCTGACACTTCAATAAAGTGTCGGAAGAGCGACACTATTTCCGACGTTTCCAAACAACCGTTGCTCTTCCGACGTTTCCAAACCATCTCTCTTCCGACGCTTTACAAGCCGTCACTCTTTCGACGTCCTCCCAACCGTTGCTCTTCCGACGTTTGTAAATTGTCGCAATTCTGACGATATGTGGTCCGACGTTTTGAACGTCGCTCTTCCGACGCTTATGTAACGTCGCTAATATGACAAAAAGGAAAAGATATTTAAAAAAGGAAACGTTTCTCTTCCGATGTGTTAGGCGTCAGTGTTCCTACGAACATGTAAAAATATTTTAAAATGAAACGTCGCTCTTGCGACGTGTATGGCATCGGGCTTCCGACGAAAGAGTAAAAATAATAAAAAACGAAATGTTGCACTTCCGACGTGTATGCTGTCGGTATTCCGACGTTTGGGTAAAAATATTAAAAAAAAAAGTATCGTCGGTCTTCCGACACAAGGCTAAAAAAAAAAAAAAAAAAAAACAATCGTGTAACATATATAAACTTCACAGAAAACTATAGATGCCAAAGCGATGCGAATTCGGCCAAACTTTTGAAGGAAGCCAGTTCTAAAACAAAGGAACTTATGGAATATATATGAAATTAATGATATCAGTGAATATTTGGAGGATGAATGCAGAGAGCTTTGGATGCAGAGGTGTCTGATTATTGGCACCCGCTCTGATTTTTTTACTCTAGTTACTATCTTCATATGAAGTTACACAGTTACACTATGAATAATAACTCAGATGCCAAAGCGATTCCAACCCATCGTGTCACAGGAACGAGTGAAAAATTTGCATATTATATTAGTCACTGTAATGGTGCCAACCAAATACAATGAGCATTAAATTCCTCATGTCTCCACAAAGGCATACGAACGATTGGGTGTGCATACCAAACCCATAGAGCACCAGCTATGTGAATCATCATACCAGAGAGTGAGCACTGTATAAATTAAATGTTCCATGGTGTAATGATCAGATTATAGTTAGTCTTGGATTGCATTACTGAGAGTGATATAACGTGTCATCCTACTGAGATCACCGAGCCATTGTTATCTATTATCTAACTGTGATTTACTGTGTGAAGTTATCATATACAAATTATTATCATCACACAAATGTGAGCCACAGAAATTTACAGCATGCCACTATTATATAGGATGAAGATCCAAAACACATCAAGCCTTTGCAATGTCATCAAATAATGCAATAGATATTGAAATTGTATACAACTTTAACACCCTGTAGTGAGAGTCATCTAAGAGATCCTCACGTGAGCTAATTAAATAGTAGAGTGAGCTTTTGTTGAACCACATAGAGGTATGTTCGATCCCTGAGGCATCACAGAAAATATGATCCAAGGTTTGTATAAGCCATAATCCATGCAAAACATGTTCATCAAGCCTTTGTTGACCATCGCAAGCTTTGAAAAATTATATGCGAGATTTTGAACATAAGAACGAGCCATTGTAATCTACAGGTGCGAGTGTCACTTTAGATATATACATATAATCCATAGAGAATTGAAGTGATATATTCTTCATATGTGAGTTTCTATTAAGCCACAGAGACAGATTTGAAACACTGTGATGTCACATAATATATTCATATTAACCACTCAGAAGAGTAGTCGAACCATAGGAATAAACCTTCCAATCAAAATAGAGATCATGGTTTTACACTTATATGCGCAGACTCTTGAATAGGATCATGGTTTTTACACAAGAATAAACCTTCGCATCACAATAGAGATCATGGTTTTACACTAAAATAATAAAAAAAAATAAAAATCGTGTTAGTAACATATATAAACTTCACAGAGAACTATAGATGCCAAAGTGATGCCAATTCGGCCAGAATTTTGAAGGAAGCCAGTTCTAAAACGAAGGACCTTATGGAATATATATGAAATTAATGATATCAGTGAATATTTGGAGGATGGATGAAGAGAGCTCTGGAGGCAGAGGTGTCTGATTATTGGAACCCACTCTGATTTTTTTACTCTGGTTACTATCTTCATATGAAATTACACAGTTACGCTGTGAATAATAACTCAGATGCCAAAGCGATTCCAACCCATCATGTCACAGGAACGAGTGCAAACTTTGCATATTATATTAGTCACTGTAATGGTGCCAAAAAAATACAACGAGCATTAAATTCCTCATGTCTCCACAAAGGCATATGAACGATTAGGTGTGCATACCAAAACCAGAGAGCACCAGTTATGTGAATCATCATACCAGAGAGCAAGCACTTTATAAATTAAATGTTCCCTGGTGTAATGATCGGATTATAGTTAGTATTGGAATGCCATCCTACTGAGATCACCGAGCCATTGCTATCTATTATATAACTGTGATTTACTGTGTGAAGTTATCATATACAAATTACTATCATCACGCAAATGTGAGCCACAAAAATTTACAACATGCCACTGTTATATAGGATGAATATCTAAAACACATCGAGCCTTTGAAATGTCATATAAAAATGCAACAGATATTGAAATTTTATACAACTTTATCACCCTGTAGTGAGAGTCATCTAAGTGATCCTCACGTGAGCTAAATAGTAGAGTGAGCTTTTTTTGAACCACAAAGAGGTATGTTAGATCCCTGAGGCATCACAGAAATTAGGATCCAAGGTTTGTATAAGCCACAATCCATGCAAAACATGTTCATCGAGCCTTTGATTATAGTGGGCTCAAAACTCACCCTCCAAAGAATAACTAGAACCTTTTATGCTGCTGCAACTTTTGTATCTTGAGACATCACTGCCCATTTTTACTGCCCCTCCAATATAAAGAAGCATATTGAGAGCCCCATGAGAGCAGGAAGCACAGAATGTTCAAATGACCCTTCTATGTTGGTTCAACTTTACCACTATATACCCGAGTTGTTACCATGTAATGGAAACACGCAATATGGCAGTAAACAGCCCATGATGCAGTTGGATTGAGGTCAAGAACAAAGTCCATTCATTTGCTGTTGGAGAAAGATCACACAAACAATTAGAGCAGATATATTCAATATTGGATTTATTGGCTAGGAAGATGGAATATTCAGGGTATATGCCAAATCTAGTAAACAACACATACTGAAGCTAAACCCTAAACACTAATGCATACGACTAAAGCAATATGTTAAGGGTCTAACTCGTGAAACCCTAAAAACTAGAGCAAATAGAACATGGGTCTTCAAAAATTTAATCGATCTGCTTTGATTCAAGATAGAATCAATAGATTTCAACGACAAAGAAAGAATCTGTAAATTATCGTATTGACATGTTGAAAAATAGAACTAAAATACAAAAGTAACCGCAAATAAAGTGCGAAAATCGCAGATTGACCTGTGATGGAGTCGATTATAGTTGGAATTCCTTCCGAGTTGTGGAGCGAGTAGACTTGCAATAGGCACTTGGGATCAATTTCTTTACTTACCACATCTTTCCTCCAAACCTGGGACAGTATGGCCGCATCCTCCCTCCTTCCTTGGACAAACCATGCAACCAGAGGGAAATGAAAGAGGGAAATTAAAAATATCAACCGGAGGGAAATGAAAGAGGGAAATTAAAAATATCAACCGGAGGGAAATGAAAGAGGGAAATTAAAACTTTTGATATTTGAAATTTTTTGACATTTTGAAATGAAATATGTGTGTTTTTTAAGGCCACTCAAATTCCATTAAATAAAATGTGAGAGACTTTTCTTGGGGTTAATAAGGGGTTTGAGTAAATAAATGGTATTGTTGATTATAAATAATTATTAATTAAATTAGATCTAAGACATTTATTTAAATTATTAATTATATAAAATTGTTGAATTTTTATTTCATAAACTAGGGATTTTGGTTGATTGTTTAATCTAATTATGTGATATTAAAGATGAATTATGGTAACTTAAAAATAAGTTTTATTTGGTTAAAAGGGAAGTAGTAATGTTATGGTATGAATGATTATTTTCAATGAATTTTTTGGTTTAGTAAGGATAACTCATCTATGGACATTTTCCATGATTTTTAAGACAAAGTCAATATAGGAAAGGTGATACTTAAAGGGCTCCCACATGCTTTAGAAATTTTATATCTATTGGTTTATAAACATTAGAGGTGGAAAAATATCCTAAGCTCTAGAGCTAAGTTTGTTCCAACTTAGCTATATCTTGAACAACAAAGTGTTGTTGACGTCAAGGATATGATAGAAATTTGGTGGGTTGTAGGGTAGTCTTGTCATGAAATAAATGTAATGTAGTTACTAGGTAGGTAGGGGGAACTATTTTGGTGGAACTTGGCCATAAATGGGACATCTATCCATGCATAGTTTTTTAAGAAAAAATACACCTAGTGGATTATCATTGTACAGGAATCACTTTAGGATCTAGGCTACTATGCACACACTAACTAAAGGGATATTAGTGAAACCCACAAAAGTAATATAGGTGCTTTTATATAAATAGGTTTTCTTGTGTTCTCATTGGTTAGTTATGGGCAAATGAAAATAAATTAAGAGAAGTTATAGGTGCTTTTATAGAAATAGGTGTTCTTGTGCTCTCATTGGTTAGGTATGGACAAATGACAATAAAGTAAGAGAAGGATTTGACTACTGGAAAATTAGAGGAATGTGTAATTAGGATAAGGGATTTTGAAGGGGTTCCCCCACCATATGACTGGAAGAAGAGAATGGTCATTCCAGATGCTCTGAAAGTGTTGAGGCTTCAACTAGGTCACAAGTATTGTCTGCTAGGAAGGCTTTCCAAAGAAGTTGGCTAGCATCACTATGACACAATTATGGAATTAGAAGGGAAGAGAAAGGCAAAGGCTCATGTATCATATGAGAGAAGGAAGAAATTGGCAAAATTGAGATCAAAATTAGTGGAGTTAGTCGAAAAGCAGCTTGCCCCAGAGATGGATAAGATAAAATTTGACAACATATTGGTCAATTTCCTTGACCCTTTATTGGTTATTCAGAAGGAGTAACCCCAAAGATGGAGCTCTTAGCTTCAATAAAGTATTAGATAAGATGCATGTTGTGCTCAATGAAGCAATCAATTTTGAAACGACCACCCTCAAACGAAACGACCCGACTCGACCCAAATGTGTTTGGGCGGGCGACCTCACATGGCACGCCAGACCGAACAAAGGCACAAGGGAGAAAAAAGAAAACAGGCCGCACGAACTTGCACAAGGCACCCATGCAGTCAAAACTTATAAAATTTGATACGATCATCCCCAATCGAAACGACCTGACCCGAATGCGTTTGGGCAGGCGCCCTCAACCAAAACGACCTGACCCGAACACGTTTAGGCGGGCGCCCTCAACCGAAATGACCCTACTCGAATGCGCTCGGCCCGAACGCGCCCAGCTCAAACGTGCTCGGTTGGGTGACCTCACACGGTGAGACATGATGAATGATGCCACAGGGGAGAAAATGGAAAACGGGCCGCCCGAACGTGCACAAGGAACTCGGGCAGTCACAACTTAGCAAAACTAATACGGGCACCCTCGAACGAAACGACCTGACCCAAACGTGCCCGGTCGGGCAACCTCACACGGCGCAACATGGCGTGCCTGAACGAACAATGCCACAAGGAAGAAAATTACAAATGGGCCGCTTGAATGTGCACAAGGCACTCGAGCGGTCACAACTTAGCAAAACTAATATGGTCGCCCTCGAACAAAACAACCCGACTCGAACGCGCTTGGTCGAGCGCCCTCACATGGTGAGACACGACGTGCCCGACCAAATGATGCCACAGGGGAACAAACGGCAAACGAGCTGCCTGAACGTGCACAAGGCACCGAGGCGGTCGCAACATAGCAAAATTGATACGGGTGCCCTCGAACTAAACGACCCGACCTGAACGCCCTCGGTCGGGCGACCTCGCACGACGCGAGACGGCGCGCCCGACCGAACGATGCCACAAGGGAGAAAATGAAAAACAGGCCGCTCGAATGTGCACAAGGCACCTGGGTAGTCACAACTTAGTAAAACTGATACGAGCGCCATTGAATGAAATGGCTCGACCGAACGAAGGCACAAGGGGGAAAATGGAAAACGGGTCGCATGATCGTGCACAAGGCACCCGTGCGGTCACAACTTAGCAATTTTGATACGGCTGCCCTTAAACGAAATGACCTGACCTGAACGCGTTTGGGCGGGCGCCCTCACACGGCTCGACACGACATGCACGACTGAACGAAGGCACAAGAGAGTAACAGGCAAACGGGCCACACAAACGTGCACAGGGCACTCGTGCGGTCACAACTTAGCATATTTGATATGAGTACTGCCCTCAACCGAAACGACCAGACCCAAATGCGTTGGGGCCGGCGGGCACCCTCAATCAAGACAACCCGACCCGAACGCATTTGGCAGGCACCCTCAACCGAAACGACCCGACCCGAACGGCTTTGGGTGGGCGCACTCAAACGAAACGAGAAACGGGCCGCACGAACGTGCACAAGGCACCCATGCTGTCACAACTTAGCAAATGGGTTAGGGTAGGGGGTTAAATGGGCTAGGGTTTTAGGGGGTTAAATGGGTTAGGGTTGGGAAATAGGGTTTAAGGGGTTATGGGTTAAGGGTTTAGAGGTTTAGGGTTTAGGGGGTTAAATGGGTTAGGGGTTAAGGGTTTAAGGGTTAGTGGTTAAGGGTTTAGAGGTTTAGGGTTTAGGGGTTAAATGGGTTAGGGGTTTAGAGGTTTATGGTTTAGGGGATTAAATGAGCTAGGGGTTGGGAATTAAGGTTTAATGGGTTAGGGGTTAAGGGGTTATAGGTTTAGGGTTTAGGGGATTTAGCAGTTAAGGATTTTAGGGGTTGGAAGTTAGGGGCTAATGGGGTTAGGTTTTAGGGGTTTAGATGGGTTAGGGGTCATGAATTAGGGTTTAAGGGGTTAGGGTTAAGGGTTTAATGGTTTAGGGTTTAAGGGGTTAGGGGTTAAGGGTTAATAGGTTTAGGGTTTAGGGGGTTAAATGGGTTAGGGGTTTAGGGGTTTGAGGATTTAGTAGTTAAGTATTTTAGGGGTTAGAAGTTAGGGGTTAATGGGGTTAGGTTTTAGGGGGTTAGATGGGTTAGGGGTTGGGAATTAGGGTTTAAGGGGTTAGGGTTAAGGCCAGTTTAATGGTTTAGAGTTTAAGGGGTTAGGGGTTAAGGGTTTATAGGTTTAGGGGGTTAAATGGGTTAGGGGTTTAATAGGTGTTTAGGGGGTTAAATGGGTTAGGGGTTAAGGGTTTAGGGGTTAGGGGTTAAGGGTTTAGAGATTTATGGTTTAGGGGTTAAATGGGTTAGGGGTTTAGAGGTTTAGGGGTTAAATGGGTTAGGGGTTGGGAATTAGTGTTTAAGGGGTTAGGGGTTAAGATGATAGTTTCATTGGTCTCTATTTGTGCACATTAGTTCCTTATTCTTTGTGTCTCAATGTAAAAATTTTGTAAGTATTGTTGCTTGTTTCCATGTCTTCTTATTTATTAATTTATAGTATTTGTTAGCCATTGCTTTACATTTATTGATGAAAATGTCTATTGCAATCAAACCAAATGTATGTTCAATCTCCAGTTTCAAACTCAGCCACATTGTTGTCACACAATTTATGTCCGGAGAATGGCCATCTGATGAAGTCTTAATAACCAGACTTCACCTCATGACTACTCCAGAAAATCTTAAGTTCGAGTGTCCCACATTTATGAGAAATTTGGCTCTAATTATACTTTTGCTCCACCTGACTGTGTCCTGGAAATACCCTTTTTTATTGCAAAAACATCCTAATGTTGTCGAACTTGTGCCTTAACAGACCAAGGAAACATATGTCACTGAGAGGAATGGAAAGCACTACAAAGTTGAAGAGAGTACAAAAGACTAAGATGGTTTAAAGGATTAGCTTGCAGAATCTAGCAGTGTTGAAACAACTAAAAGTTGTCCCAAACAAATAGTTGATAATGCGAAACCTTCTTCTGTACCAGTCAAGCAAGACTACATTCATGTGAGAGAAAGAAGAGGCCAAGAGACTGATAGGCATAGCCTGGAAGATAGGGTATGGTTCCCTCTTTTTGATGAAATATTTGATCTACATTTTGTCTATCGAAGACTAACCATTTTAACCTTGATAAGAAGGCGGACAAGGGGAGTCACAAGGGAGAGATGGAGATAAACTGAAGGAGAGGGGAGAGAAGGAATGGAGAGAGAGAGAGAGAGGGAGATGAGTGAGAGAGGTATATCATAAGGGTAAGAGAGGGAGATAGTGACACAAAGATGCAAGGGGGGCAGAAAGAAGGATAGGGGGAGGGATATAGTGAGAGGATTGGAGGGTAGAGAGAGAGAGAGAGAGAGAGAGAGAGAGGGAGATTGGGGAAGAGAGAGGGAGGCCCAAATGTGTTTCCTTGGGTGGCCTCATGACACGACACACCTGACCAGACGTGCACAAGGCACTCGAACGTGCACAAGGAACCCAGGCAGTCACAACTTAGAAAAAATGATACGGGCGCCCTCGAATGAAATGACCCGACCCAAACGCGCTCGGTCGGGCGACCTCACATGATGTGCCCGACTGAATGATGCCATAAGGGAGAAAATGTCATACGGGCCACCCAAATGTGAACAAGGCACCCGGGTGGTTACAACTTAGCAAAACTGATACGGGCACCCTCGAACGAAACGGCCCGACCCGACCTGAATGCACCCAATCGGGTGACCTAACACAACGCGACATGTTGCACCCAAACGAATGATGCCACAAGGGAGAAAATAGAAAATGGGCTGCCCAAACGTGCACAAGGCACTCGGGCGGTCAAAAATTAGCAAAACTGATACCGGCGCCCTCGAACGAAACGGCCCGACCCGACCCGAACGCGCTCGGTCGGGTGACCTCACACGGCGGGACACGGCGCGCCCGACCGAACGATGTCATAATGGAGAGAATGGAAAACGAGTTGCCCAAACATGCACAAGGGACCTGGGCGGTCACAAATTAGAAAAACTGATACGAGTGCCCTTGAACGAAATGACCCGACTTGAACGCGCTCGGTTGGGCAACCTCATATGGCGCGACTCGATGCACCCGACCAAACGATGCCACAAGGGAGAAAATGAAAAACGTGCCACCTAAACGTGTACAAAGCACCCAGGCAGTCACAACTTTGCAAAATTGATAAGGGCACCTTGAACGAAATGACCTGACCCGACCCGAACGCGCCCGGTCGGGCGACCTCACACAGTGCGACATGGCGTGCCCGACTGAACGATGCCATAAGGGAGAAAATGGAAAACGAGCCGCTTGAACGTGCAAAAGGGACCTGGGCGGTCACAACTTAGCAAAACTGATACGGGCGCCCGAGAACGAAACGACCTGACCCGAACGAGCTCGGTCGGGCGACCTCACATGGTGCGACACGGCACGCCTTAATGAACAATGCCATAAGGGAGAAAATGGACAACAGGCCACCCGAACGTGCATAAGAAACCCGGGCGATCACAACTTAGGAAAACTGATATGGGTGCCCTTGAACGAAATGACCCGACCCAACCCGAACGCGCTCGGTCGGGCGACCTCACACGGCGCGACACGACGCGACACGACGCGCCCGAACGAATGATGCCACAAGGGAGAAAATGAAAAATAGGCCACTGAAACGTGCATAAGGCACCCGGGTAGTCACAACTTAGCAAAACTGATATGGGTGCCCTCGAACGAAATGGCCCGACTCGACCCAAACGCGCCCGGTCAGGCGACCTCACAAGGCATGACACGGCGCGCCCGACCAAACGATGCCACAAGGGAGAAAATGGCAAACGGGCCACCCAAACGTGCACAAGGCACCCGGGTGGTCACAACTTAGCAAAACTGATATGGGCGCCCTCGAACGAAACGACTTGGGTACAACCGAACACGTTGGGTCAGCTGACCTCACCAAACGACCGACGTGCAAGCAGACGATGCCACAAAGGAGAAAATGGAAAATGGGTACAAGAAGGGTACACGAAGGCATTGGGTGGTCTGTTTCAATAAAGCGATACGAACACCCTCGAATGAAATGGCTTTGAACTGACCGAATGGGCGTGGGCGAGCCTCCTGCAAACGGCAAGCATGGCGCGCACGTGAAAACGATGCTGCAGGAAAAAAATAATGAACGTAGCAGATATTTCCAGGACACAGGTAATCACGACTTGGCAAATTTATCCGGGCGCCCTTCGCCGAAATGACCGAGCAAGCACGCCGGGCAGGCGGCAGCACGGTGCGCCCGAACGAACGATGCCACAAGGAGAAAAGCGAAAAACATGCCCCAGACATGCACTCATGCAGGTGGTCGCTTATAAAACGATATGGGCACCCTCAGCCAACAACCGACGACCGGAAACGCGCTGGGTCGGCCGGCCCTCCGACACGACCGGTGCGCCCGACCGAAGCTGGAATGCGCTCAGTCGGGTGACCTCACATGACGCGACTCGATGCGCCCGACCGAACGATGCCACAAGGGATAAAACGACATACGAGCCACCCAAATGTGCACAAGGCACCTGGGCGGTCACAAATTAGCAAAACTGTTACGGGCGCCCTCGAACGAAATGGCCCGACCCGACCCAAACGCGCCCGGTTGGGCGACCTCACATGATGCGACATGGCGCACCCGATTGAACGATGAAATAAGGGAGAAAACGACAAATGGGCTGCTCAAACCTGCACAAGGGAATCAGGCGGTCACAACTTAGCAAAACTGAAATGGGCGCCCTCGAATGAAATGGCCCGACCCGAACGTGCCCGGTCAGGTGACCTCACACGGCGGGACACGGCGTGCCCGACCGAATGATGCCACAAGGGAGAAAATGAAAAATGGGCCACTTGAACATGCACAAGGCACCCAGGCGATCACAACTTAGAGAAACTGATACGGGAGCCTTCGAACGAAACATCTCGACCCGACCCGAATGCGCTCGGTCGGGCGACCTCACACGGCGCGACACGACGCGCCCGAACAAACGATGCCACAAGGGAGAAAATGGAAAACGGGCCACCCGAATGTGCATAAGGCACCCGAATGGCCACAACTTAGCAAAACTGATACGAGCGCCCTCGATTGAAACGACTTGACCCGACCCGAATGCGCCCGGTCGGGCGACTTCACACGGGGCGCCCGACCGAATGATGCCACAAGGGAGCAAACAGCAAATGGGCCGCCCAAACGTGCACAAGGCACCCGCTCCATCACAACTTAGCAAAACTGATACGGGCGCCCTCGAACGAAACGGACCGACCCTACCCGAACGCAGCCGGTCGGGCGACCTCACACGGCGCGACATGACGCGCCTGAACGAATGATGCCACAAGGGAGAAAACAAAAAATGGGCCACCCGAACGTGCATAAGGTACCTGGGAAGTCACAACTTAGAAAAACTGATACAAGTGCCCTCAAACGAAACGACCCGACTCGACCCGAACACGCTCGGTCAAGCGACCTCACACGGCGCAACAAGACGTGCCCGACCAAATGATGCCATAAGGGAGAAAATGGCAAACGAGCCACCCAAATGTGCACAAGGGACCCGGGCTGTCACAACTTAACAAAACTGATACAGGCGCCCTCGAATGAAATGGCCCGACTTGAATGCGCCCGGTTGGGCGACCTCACACGGTGCGACCTAGCATGCCCGACTGAATGATGCCACAAGGGAGCAAATGACAAACAGGCCACCCGAACGTGTACAAGGCACCCGGGCGATCAAAAATTAGCAAAAATGATACGGGCGCCCTCGAACGAAACGGCCCAACCCGACCCGAACGCGCCTGGTCGGGCGACCTCACACGACGCGACACGACACGCTCGAACGAACAATGCCACAAGGGAGAAAACGAAAAATGGGCCACCCGAACATGCACAAGGCACCTGGGCAGTCACAACTTAGCAAAAATGATACGGGCACCCTCGAACGAAACGGCCCGACCCAACCTGAACGCGCCCAGTCAGGCAACCTCACACAACACGACATGACGCGCCTGACCAAACGATGCCACAAGGGATAAAATGGAAAAAGGACCGCCTAAACGTTCACAAGGCACCCGGGTTGTCACAACTTAACAAAACTGATATGGGTGCCCTCGAACGAAACTGTCTGACTCGAACCGAACGCACCCGGTCGAGCGACCTCACACGGCGCGACACGACGCGCCAGAACGAACGATGCCACAAGGGAGAAAACATCAAACGGGCCACCCAAACGTGCACAAGGCACCCAGATGGTCACGACTTAGAAAAATTGATACGGGCGCCATCGAACGAAACGACCCGACCCGAATGTGCTCGGTCGGGCGACCTCACACGGCGCGACACGACGCGCCCGACCGAACGATGCCACAAGGGAGAAAACGGAAAATGGGCCACTTGGACATGCACAAGGCACCCGGGCGGTCACAACTTAGCAAAAATGATACGGGCGCCCTCGAATGAAACAACCCAACCTGACTCGAACGCGCCTGGTCGGGAGACCTCACATGGTGCGACAAGACGCGCCCGACTGAACGATGCCACAAGGGAGAAAACGACAAACGGGCTGCCCGAACGTGCAGAAGGCACCTGGGTAGTCACAACTTAGCAAAACTAATACGGGTGCCCTCGAACGAAACGACGTGAACCGACCTGAACGCGCTCGGTTGGGCGACCTCACACGGCGCGACACTGCACGCTCGACCGAACGATGCCATAAGGGAGTAAATGGAAAACGGGCCGCCCAAACGTGTACGAGGGACCCGGGCGGTCACAACTTAGCAAAACTGATACGGGCGCCCTCGAACGAAACGACCTGACCCAAATGCGTCCGGTCGGTCAACCTCACATGGCGCGACTCGACGCGCCCGACTAAACGATGCCACAAGGGAAAAAATGACAAACGGTCCGCTCGAACGTGCAAAGGCACCCAGGCGGTCACAACTTAGCAAAACTGATACGGGCGCCCTCGAACGAAACGACTCGACCCGACCTGAACGTGCCTGGTCGGGCGACCTCACATGGTGCGACATGGCGCGCCCGACTGAACGATGCCATAGGGGAGAAAATTACAAACTGGCTGCCTGAACGTGCACAAGGGACCCCGGTGGTCACAGCTTAGCAAAACTGATACGGGTGCCCTCGAACAAAACGACCCGACCTGAACGCGCCTGGTCGGGCGACCTCACACGACGCGCCACGATGCGCCCGAATGAACTATGCCACAAGGTAGAAAATGACAAACAGGCCACCCGAACGTGCACAAGACACCTGGGTGGTCACAACTTAGCAAAACTGATACAGGCGCCCTCGAACAAAATGGCCTGACGCGACCCGAACGCGCTCGGTTGGGCGACCTCCACTACTACATTTGGCGGAAATTCCGACACCTGTTTCCGACGCTTTTGACCAAATGTTGGAAATTTTCCCAAATTTTTTCCATCCCGCCCGAAACCGTCGCTATACCGACGTCTATAGAAAAGTGTCGCAATACCGACACTTAAACAAGTGTCGCAATTGCGACGTTTAAAGGGAGACGTCGCAATTGCGACACCATGGCCCAAAGCGTCGCTATTGAGACGACTCTAAACGTCGCAACTGCGACACAATGTCTAGGTGTCGCCATTGTGACGTTTGGAGGCACCGTCCTAATAGCGACGCCTTTTCCGCCGTCGGTATAGCGACGGTTATTTTCGCGCTACATAAAAATACCAAACTTATATGGGCGCTACATAAAAATTCGAAACTTATATGCGCGCTACATAAAAATGATTTTATTGTTTCGTATTTGTCGCAATAGCTACATTAACGTTTGATATCACGCGCGCATTCGCCCTCTGCTCTTGCAGAACAGCATTTGCCCTCAGAATTCGCGCTCAGCTCTTGCAGAACAGCATTTGCCCTCAGCATTCGCCCTCAGCGTTCGCCCTCAGCTCTTGCAGAACAGCATTCGCCCTCAACTCTTGCAAAATGGTAAGTTCTTACTGCAGGCCCTTCCTCCTATAGTAGGGTTGACTCTATTTGAGTTTTTTTGGTCAATTCCATTGGATTGTGTTAGGCTGTAGGGTTCTCTCTAGATGTCAAGAATAAAGATTCAATACCCTCTATTATCTTCATCACCCAATACAAGATTTAAATTTTTCCCAAAGAAACGCTTATTAATTTGGCAGCCATTATTTCTCCCTGCTTTAAAAACCCTACATTTAAATGAAAACAAGCATTGCATTTCAGCTACAAAAATCTATTAGTGTTCAAATGTACATGTGTGCTACATTAACGTCTGATATCACGCGCGCATTCGCCCTCCGCTCTTGCAGAACACCATTCGCCCTCAGCATTCGCCCTCAGCTCTTGCAGAACAGCATTCGCCTTCAGCATTCGCCCTGAGCTCTTGCAGAACAGCATTCGCCCTCAACATTCGCCCTGAGCTCTTGCAGAACAGCATTCGCCCTTAGCATTCGCCTCGAGCTCTTGCAGAACAACATTTGCCCTGCATTCGCCCTCAGCGTTCGCCCTCAACTCTTGTAGAACAGAATTCGCCTTGCATTCGCCCTCAGCTCTTGCAGAACAGCATTCGCCCTCAGCTCTTGCAGAACAACATTCGCCCTCAGCTCTTGCAGAATAGCATTCGCCCTCAGCTCTTGCAAAATGGTAAGTTCTTACTGTAGGCCCTTCCTCCTATAGTAGGGTTGAATCTATTTGGGTTTTTTTGGTCAATTCCATTGGATTGTGTTAGGCTGTAGGGTTCTCTCTAGATGTCAAGAATCAGGATTTAATACCCTCTATTATCTTCATCACCCAATACAAGATTTAAATTTTTCCCAAAGAAACGCTTATTAATTTGGCAGCCATTATTTCTCCCTGCTTTAAAAACCCTACATTTAAATGAAAACAAGCATTGCATTTCAACTACAAAATCTATTAGTGTTCAAATGTACATGTGTGCATCACTTGTGTAGGGTATTCCTTTTCCACTTTCACATTATCCAAGAATGTGTGCAGTATAGTTCATATTTTTTTGTGATTTAGATTATCTTGAAAAAGGAAAGGTAAATTATTTCCCATGGAAAAAGAAGGTTTTCCCTTTTTATAGGTTGTTTGGACTTACGTGGAAAAATTTATGGTATGCTTTTCATATTATGTAGTTTAAATTTGAATTAACAGATTATTCTACATGAAAATATAATTACCTATGTGATTTCCTTCATCACTAATTAAAATTATAGGGTTTCAATTTCCTAGACTCTAACTCATCTAATGCTAAATTCTAGGTTCTCATTGGTGGATCACTCTTCCATTGATTTCCTCTCCCTCTGGATCTTGTCATACTTTAAAAGTCATCAATGATACATATATTATTTCAGGTATCCCAAAAGGCTTTATAGTAGAACATATTGTGAATTTTTTTTGACACTTGAGGATTCTTTTTAGAACTGCAACGTGGTCTATGCTATCAAGTTATATATCAAGCAACTTGTCCTTAATAACCACACTATGAGGTAGGTTCAAAGAGTTTGAACTTGTTGGGACATAGCATATGAAGTTGTGTGATGAGTCCATATCACAGGTCTATTATGGTGAAAAAAGTGAAGACATGTAATGATAGTTATTATGTTAACATTACTAGAAACATTTTCGAAATTATCCATGCTATCAAGATGTCAAAATTCCGGGCATTAGGTGTCAATACTCGTAGCTAATAGATAATAATAATAATATAAAAAAATCACAACTTTATTCTTGAAATATGATTGTTACACATTGGTAACCTAGTTCATGAGTTACTATCACCCAAAGATTGCAAAACAAACTTAAAATATAAATTAAAACGACATGAGAATCCAACTAAGGGTTTCTCGACAAAATCATGCCATAACCTGGCATTTTGAAACCCAAATTTGAATCCATCATAAGTAATACAATGCAAACTCAGATGGATTTTCAATGCATGTTTGCATGCTACACTTATTCTCTGTCTAGATATCATTTTTTAAATGGAATCATTAGTCAAGCCCACAGTCCTTTTTATGTGAAAAATTTCAGCTCTATTTGAGCTCCTTTTTGCTCCACCACCTCCATAAACCAGTGTTACACGGGGTCTCGCCCCCCACCTAGGGGTCTAGATTCCTCGCCCCCTCGCGCTCCGGGGTCTTGGGGACTTCTAGGGGATGTTTCCCTCATGCCCCCTCACGTCCCCTCACCGCCCCTTTTAGTTTATGGTTTCGTGTTAAAATTTGATGTGCCACTTAGCATATTTGAGAATCCAAGTGATTCTGATTCGGATGGTGACATGGTTGATCTTGATATATTCGTGCAGAAGTTGGATGCAGAGACTAGTGGGGCATTAACTTGAGCATTTATGCTCATTTATCAGTATGATGATATCATTTGATATTCATATGTTATGTTTTATGTTTTATGTTTCAGACATAACTTATTTGCGTTTAAGTTTTATGTTTCGGACTTGAGTTGTAAACTTCAGTTTAAACTCTATTTTGAATCTTGATATAATATGTCATATGATATCTTAAACTTTATTTTCATTGTACATTGTTAGTAGTTACATTAATGATTATATAGTTACAAACTTACAAACTTACATACATGATTGTATGATGTATGTTTTAACTTTTAACTTTTAAATTTGTTTCAATTATATGATTCATCGATTTGTAATTTTATCATTTATGATTTATCTTTCATGATGCAAGTGTATGATGACTGTATATACATTCCTTGCAAAAATATAGTTACATTTTAAATATTAAATTTTATAATTTTTATGACCCCGACGTCCCCCCACGTTTCCTGAAAATTGGTAGGGAGCTTTTGCATAGGCCGCTCTCGCGCTCCCTCGCCCCCTCGCTCCCACCTCCAGGGGACTTGGTGGAACATTTCCATAAACATATGCAAACATATATCATGATCTTGGAATTCCATTACATATGTATGTGCCAATGTTCCATAATCATGCCCCATCATCAATTTACGAAATTTCCATTGAATATCAAATTATGGAGGGGGGGAACTTTTTGCTGCAACATTTGGCTCAAAATCAGGGACCATCTCCGTATGAGGTGAATGAGAACTATAGAAATTTGAAGAAGTAGATTAGTGCCTTTTCCTCTGGCCATGGAGTCATATACAGTCATCCATCACAAAAAATTGTCTTTGTTCATTCTCACCTTGAAAGTTGCAAAAATTCATGCCCTAATTGAAACGACACTAAATTTGAAAGATATAATAAAAATGCAAGCTATAAGTGCCCTATTAATACAAAGGGAAAACCTTCCTACCTACCCTAACTGAGATAAATTTTGATTGAATAGGAAACATGATATTGCCAATGGAGTTGATCCAACAACTTGTTAAATGTATGGGACTAAATCATGCATTTTATTTCCAGGGAAACATGTGCATGAAGAGAAAAAGTACAGAATTAATGGAAAATCCATACATGCCACTTATGAAAACTACACCGAAAGGTCAAAAAATACTTAAGGCCTTAACTTAATTTGAATCCAAAAATGACAAAACGGGATTAGTGAAAACACGAGAGTGGTGTGGGTGAAAAACATAAATAAAAAGTGAAGATACCTTTCCCCAAGATGCCTTTGTCACCGTTGTATGAAAACATGTTTTCCTTTCCCTTTATACATGCAAGTGAATGCATTATAGGTATGGTGTTTTCCCGAGATAGGAGAATCCTACTTAAATATATCATTCGTGGATTGAATGTTTGGGTGCCTTAATGTGCAATGACATGTTTCCAGGACTGAATTCAATGCAAGGCATATTTGAAACTCTAACTCTGTCTTCCGGTGTCTTATTAGAAATTATTTCAGTTTTCATTTTGTTTTTTCAAGTTAGATATTGTTTTCAAGTTTTTACATTTATAATTTTATTGCAATGTGGCAGACTGATCAGAGCAGTGCAGGAACAACCCCGAGACAGGATGATCGCGGAAAGAGGCCAGTGGAAGAACATGTAAAGTGCCAGCATTGCTCTATCTTTAGGTATTTTAGTTATTTACATAATTGAAATAATATTAATTTTGTTCAAATATGCAGACACCTAGCCATGGTACGCTTGATAATTCCCTCTTTGAGGAAGAGCTTTCTTCATCCCTATCTCCAATGTTGTTGTTGCAAAAAAAGGCACGAGATGCAAGGTCGGAATTTAATGCTTTGATAGACGCGCCTCAAACACCTGAAACAGAAGAGAGGATACAACATCTTATGAGGCAGCTAAATAGATATCAGGTAATAATAAAAAGTCAAAAGGATATTTTTTTTGTTCTGCATGAGATGAATTGTGATAGTTTGATTTTTAATTTTTACATTGACTAAAATAACAAAAAGTTCTTTTGTATGTAGTGTTTTCTGGCACTTGCTGAACCCGGTGTTGGTGGTAGTGGGACACAAGGGCAAGAGATTGCCCAAAAACCCTCTCATACACCTTCTACTCCTTTAGGTGCCAGCCAAGAAACACACCCTGCCCAAGCAGACACCCAGCCAACCGTTGAACGTGTTGGCAATGATGAGGCTGATATGGCCAACTACATTATTGCGTTTCCTGGAGCTACACGTGTCAGCTCCACAGGGACCATTAATGGCACGTTGTTGGTGAACGATGAGGGTGTCCCTATAAAGCATGTACAACTCCCTGGTAAATTTTAATATTTTAAATATTTCATGTACTTTATCTAAAACATATTTATCATGATTTTTATTTTTAAATTAATGATAATATCTTCTTTTTCTTTTGGTTTTATTCTGTGTAGGAAACAATGAGTTCTACAGGATTCTGGAGAGCCATGCGTTGGTAATTTTTGGCCCAACCATACGCACAGGGTGGAATTCCCATAATTCCAACCTGAAAAAAGAACTTCTAGATTATGTAGAAGCCCTTTTTGGGGTCGGCACATTTGACAGAACATCGGTGGCTCAGGTAGCCGGCAAATATTTGAAATATACTAGGGACACCTATAGGACGCAATTTCAATTTAACCCTAGATATGAGCGTCCTCTCGCAGTTTCAGAGAGTGAGTGGAGAGCACTCATCCATGACGGAAAAGAGAAAAGGGCAAAGAAAAAAGGAAAAATGCCAACTGGACCCGCAAGGTAAATTACAACTTTAATTCAATAGATTTAATTTTCTTTATGTCTAAAATAAAAGTGTGCTACGTCATATCTGACTTCAATATTTTGATGCTAGGTTGCCTGACACCTCAAAGGCAACCAAAGCTAGGATAGAGAAAAAGGGCCATCACAAGCTCGGCCAGGGTGGCTACTTGAAATTAGCTGCAAGAATTGTAATTAAGTAGCTAAAAATCTTATAATTAATTGTATCGCCTTCCAACGTTTTTGTAATCCTATCAGATATGATTAAAAATACACAATCATATATAATGTAGGGTGATGACTTTGGAACAATAACTACAGAGGAAGATAAAAATATTGCTTTCCGTTTTGGCTATCAAGCTGTAGTTGAATGTCGTAGAAGCTTGGGGCAGGTCCCAAGATCTACAATGCCTGATAAGGTAAAACATTAACCTTTCAATATTTTTGTTTTCGTCCATAAATTTAATGTCTAACAAATTTGTTTAAATCAGGGGAGAAACACTACCGACGAGGTAAATAACCCAGTTTTAGAGCCAGATGTAGATGATCCTCTCGTGCAACCTGATCATTGTAGTGGGGACCAGGCCGACAATGCTGCTATCGGTGAGGGCCGTGACGGTAATTAATTTCCACTTATAATTTTTTCTAATTATACCTTGATGGTTGTCCTTATAACGTTTTTTGTTTAAATGACAGAGAATGTTTCCCTTGAGGATCTTACCACCAGAGAGGAAGACAGGGCAACAATCCCAACGGCGACAACTGGTGCACCAGGTAAATAATCTCACTGCAATTTTTTTTATTAATATTACCGAACTAGTTCAATGATATTTAAAAACTGATAATTAAAATTTAATATTATCTGTTTTTGGAGGCGATGCCCCGTCACTAGATGAGACCAAACATCGTGACAATGCAACTAGGTCAGCGGCGACAACTGGTGCACCAGGTTAATAATCTCATTGCAATTTTTTTTATTAATATTACCGAACTAGTTCAATGATATTTAAAAACTGACAATTAAAATTTAATATTATCTGTTTTTGTAGGCGATGCCCCGTCACTGGATGAGCCCAGACATCGTGAATACGCAACTAGGTCAGCGGTGCGGGTTGAAAGGCACGAAACAGGAGCAGAGCACGATGATATTGATGATGTAATTAGGAGCTTTAAAAATAGGAAGAAGAAAAAGAAAATTTGACAATGTAAAATATTGTATTATTATAAGACAAACGTTACCATACTTGGAACATTTTTTTGTGTTATATAAAAAACTCATTTATCATACTATTTTTATGTCAAGCATTAATTGCAATGTTTCCTTGTGTACTTTTTGTTGAATTGTTTTTTTATTAGTTATTGAATATTTTTTTTTATGCTCATGAAAGTAAAAAATGAAATATAGATTGGGTATTGGGGAATTGAGAGTGATGTGAGGGGGGGGAGGGGCCATAAGAGCTTCCACCTTCACGTGGTTGGCCTGTTTAGTAGAGAATAATTTATTGGAGCGATTTAATCTTGGAGCAAACCTCCCTCGATCCAGTGTAGCAACAAAAAAGTCACTGTTGACTTAGTTGCTACTCTTTCAGATCGTGGGAGGCTTGTTCCAAGTTCATGCGACTCCAATAAATTGTTCTTGAAACAAAGAGGAGCTTATTCATGTATGTTTTGACATTTTCAACATATGTTCTAACATTATCATAAGAATGCATCTTAGAGTAAAAAATACTACATCAATTACTTGTATTTATTGTATATATAATGATGGATTTTGATTGACTTGGCAGTGCAGGTACAAATCCTCTTGCATCATGAGCAATACAACTTGTCAACCAGGGTCATGTCCAGGATATTTTTGCTTGTGCGCTTGACCGGGTTCGTAATGTCACATTTTGTAAGTTCCTTTACAGTTCATAATTCAATATTAAGCTTGTTCATGATTATTATCTAGGTTTTTTGTATGTGTTTTTTCATCTATTTGATTGTAAGCAACTATGCATGTTTCCTGTTGTTCACTATGATTTCTCCCATTACCACTCCCGGGATGAATCCGACTTTATTGTTACATAGGTTACTTTATTGTTACTATGATTTCTCCATTTACGATTTCATAGGTTACATCATGTAAAGTTGTCAATCTCGGGTTGGTGATGAGCTTTAGTTCTCCAGATTTGGGGCTTTTCTGATATTTTCTCCCTCATGTCATTCTTGCATCACCTCGTTGTTTGAGCATGCCAATTGTCTACCACTTGTACCAATTGGCACATGTCAATCTCTGAGTGGTGCCACATTTCACCTATTTTCAGTTAGAGTTTAGGGTTTCTCTAACATA
Source organism: Pinus albicaulis (assembly GCA_034641835.2). Taxonomy (NCBI): domain Eukaryota; kingdom Viridiplantae; phylum Streptophyta; class Pinopsida; order Pinales; family Pinaceae; genus Pinus; species Pinus albicaulis. Next base: position 386,797,659 of record CM076570.1, read on the forward strand.
GCTTCAGAAATCCGATTCAGTGCCTGCTTGAATATTGTCACATAATACTTATGGTTTGGATTGATGAGCATGTTCTGAATGGTTGGTTGATTCATAAGAACCACCCATAAATCTCCCTTCCTCTAACACACAGAAAATAAAAATTTCTTTGACGGGAGACAGAGTTTCAATACTTTGAAAACAAACTTCTATTCCCTTCAATAACTCAAAAAAAAACTATTACACTACTTCCTCACTGAGAGGGATTACAAAATTATGACTGCTACAAAACGCAGTGCATAAAACCAACTCACTATCTGTTCAAAACAAACATACTTTGTCTCTAAAACACTCTGCTGTGTTTTTCCCTTTCGCACTGCTGTGCATACACACTTAAAAAGTTACACTCAGTCTTTCACTTTTTACACACTGCTGTGTAATAAAAAATTTACGTACTGTCTATAAAAAAAAACTACCAAGCTTTTTTGTCCTTTTTATTTTTATATGCCGTAACATATAAAACATATTATAATAAACCCTCTTTAAAAAAAAATAAAATTAAAACTAAATTCTATGGCCCACCTTTCATTTCGCATATGATATATATATAACATATGTATATATTAAACTATCAAAACATTAAAGAACCCTTTCCGTCGGACTTCAAAGTCTAAATAGATTGAATTTCAAACCAAATTCGCGTTCCAAAATGGGATGCTGACGTCTGCCTAATTTTAACTCGAATTCTCAATCCAATGTGCCCTATAAAAAATTCGGGTCCGGTTTTCAGGTTTTCAGATTCCCTTCAATTTCATGCGATTCAATATTAATGCTCCACGTGTCCTCCTTTTGAATTTACAAAACTGTCGGGTAAATTTATGTTTGTTTAATTTCTGGTTGGTGAATTGCGTTAATGCTGGCTGTTGTGTTTAAATACAATCCTGTACAGAAATATGGTTGTGGCCATCTACAAAAAAAACTTGCAGGAATTTTAAATGCTGAATTAAATTTCTGGATGGCATGCAAGCAACCTCCAAAAAAAAATGTTGCTGCTGCATCCGTCCTTCTGCTGCAGCAGTTGAAGTTAAAATTCAAAAGCACAGGGTTTAATAAGTGAGGGTGTAAAGGTAACTTTTTGTCGATAGTACTGGATTAAGATCATCTATTCATTTTTGTAGGGTCTTATGGTGTTTGGTTTTTAGTTTTGGGTTGGGCTTATTGAGTCTAAGATAGTTTTTGAGTGAAAAAATTGCTATCAGGTATTAAAAAAATTTGGTTCTTTTGTCAAAATTTATGATCTTGTTAGGAAATACAAAACTGACAATGGTTGTATCTTAAATTTGTGGAAAATAATTTGAAATGAAACCTTTTTTTTTAGGTTGTTGCAGCAGGTGCAAACCCCATTCAAATTACTAGGGGCATTGACAAGACAATAAAGGCCCTTGTTTTGGAAATCAAAATTTTGTCAAAGGAGGTAAACGCTTGCCTTTTGAGTAGGCTGGTTTTCCTTTTTGCTGATGGTTTGGTGTATCTAATTGAATTAGTTGCCTAAGGTATTTTTTGTTGCAAACTCCTTTTCATTTTTCATACAGTATTGGCCTTGTGGAATACATTTTATTGTGTGGTCTTGTTAGATCTACAACATTTGTAGTTGTTTAGTCTTATGGCCGAGGTGCACTTTTATTATGGAAATAGTTGATGCAATATTGTCATTTAATCCTTACTGCAGGGTAGCATGTTGAGAAGTTTTTGTGAAACATTTGGTATTCAAAATGACACTTGATCCTATACAGCATCATGCACTTGACTTCAAAATTCATATTCAAAGTGTGCCAGACAATTCTTGCAAAATTTCAAATATTTATGTTGTTTTAAACCATTATCTTTTTCATGTATTGGATGTTGAAAATGTGAAAAAGAGTTTGGTATGAAACCAACTAGTGAATAATTTCTAGCACAACAACCACTTCCAAGACATGATTTAGAATTAGAAAAAATGTGCTTATGAAGCATAGAAAGATATCCTTGATGCATTGTCAATGTTTGGCTAGGGTTATTTTTGGAGAAAATAACTCCTTATTCCTAGAATAGTGATCTTCAATACAAGTAAATGCCAGAGAAGAGAGATCATCGTGTGACGCAACAAAACTGAAATTGGACCCCCAAGGAGAGCTGGTGTGTCTACAATCGCTCTGTCAGCATTTTCCCTTGGTGTACCCCGTTCTTTTCCTCCAGCCTGAGTCTTAATTGACTTCTTCTTTCTTTGGGTTTATTTATCAAATTCATAGAATTTGATAAATAAATACTATCCACAATGGTTGGACTTTAATTTATATTCCCGAATTTATATTATCTCCAAGCCTTATAACCAATGTTTAACTTTCAACACTTTTTATTTATACTCCACGTTTCTTTTTAAATAAATAACTTGTAATGAACTTCCGGCTCTATATTTCACCACCCAGCCTTACAACAATCACGCTCCAGACTTATGCTAATTATCCGCCAATCGTTTAATTAAACAATTTCATTATACTCCAGCCCCACCTATATATATCAATAACCAATCAAACACTCGTATCGTACCTGGCTATCCTCCGCACACCTTAGTTAACCTCCGGGCAAGTTCAACGTGCGACCACCGTCCGATGGCCCCTTCTCCAAATCAACGACTCTTGGCAATTTCGCTCGGCTTTAACGTGCGATGGCGTGGGTTAAAGGGTTGTTTTCTGGGGTCACTTCGCCATGTGTCGCATTCCCTATGGAATCGCTCGCGAATAGGAAATACCGCCTACTCCGCAAAAGCGGTGCGATATGGGCAACCCGCTTTTGTGATTCCGCTCGTGGTTTTGGTAGAGGGCTTGACCACGGGTGCATGTCTGGTTCCGCTGTTAACTCATGTCCAATCCTCGGGTCAGGTTCCGAAAGCACAACAATTTTGTGTCTTTATTAAGCGGGATTTTAATATGTGTATTATCAAAGAAAACCAACACAAATTTTATAAGATGGGATCAAACAAAATTGTTCTTAAGTCGAGCCCGTCGGACTTCAAACGGCGATAAACCATAATTCAAACCAAATTCGCATTCCAAAATAACCTGCTGACGTCGGCCAATTTTGTGACGCGAATTTCTTATCAAATTCGCCCTAATATTTTACGGGTCTGGATTTCCACTGCGCGAGCGGCCTAAACAAAGATCCGCTCCAATCAATTTCTGCCACGTGTCCTCAATAAAAACTTGCCCTGCTCCCGGCTGCGGGTGCATTCGATGGCGTTTAAGGTGATGGGACATGGATATGGTGATTTCATATTAATCGCATTAACATTTAACGCTGTTCAATTAAGTTTTCACATCAAACCTGCATTAATTAATTTTTAACACTGTTCAAGATCGGACCTCCACTCCTCTGAGCGATTCCGCACGCTCCAATTTGATCCGGCCTTCGGCTCTCATTATTAATGATCAGATATTCATTATGACGGGCGTCCTTTGATTGCATTGCAGACGGGTCGACATACAAAATGGCATTTAGCCATGGTTTTTCAGACAAGCCGGTTGCTGGATTACACTGTCTGGTAACTGTGACGATAAGGAAAAGTGGCCAGCGGAACTTCTGCCTAGACTTTGCTGCATATTTCCATTTCTCTCGGTTCTGTCTCTGTCTGTCTTCCTCTGTTAATTGGAATTCTGCTTCTTCGTCTCTTGTGCCCACTGCGCTTGAGATTGCACCCATGCCTCGCGTGCGTCATAGGATGCGTTGCCGCAGGGGGAGCACTAGAGGTCAATCCCGGCGTGCTCCCTCCAGCACCTCAACAGAGATGACTTCCGGCCAGTCCAGTGATTATTACTTAGGTCGATATCCAAATACTAGGAGTGGGCGGGGTCGGCTTGTAGCATCTAGCCACCGTATGGATTCCCCTGCTCCTGGCTTCCCCACCGCTAGTTCACCTTCTCCCACGACGCGCACTGCGCAATTTTCCTTTGATTTCTCTCTCAACCGCCCACGAATCACAGCTGTAGTCACTGTGGTCTTCCGCGAGGAGGCCCAAACGGAGGAAGAATGCACCCGTCCGGCGGGTCTGAGCTCGGAAAAAGCCGGCCATCATTCGGGCCTTCAGGAGGGGAGCCGTGGCATGCATGTGGAGGTAGCACCTAGCGATCCTGGACCTTCCGAAGGATGGTGCCGAATCGTGGAGGAACCACCGGAGGAGTAGTTTGGTTAATTTGTTTTTCTTGCTTAGCGGGCCCACTTAATTGGGCTGCTTTTACTTTATTTTACTGTGCTGGACCTTTGTAATATTTTTGAATTCTGTAAATTAAATGTTCAAGACTGGTTTCCCCGTATGAGGGCAGTCTTCTTAATTTTTTGATTTTTGATGACAAATTTGCCATGAGTATGGCCAGGCAATGTTTTTGACTTCGGTGTAATTTTATTCGCAATGTTAATAGATTAACTTTACTTTGAATTCTCACATGATTAGCATTTTTCTTGATCTGTTCAAGGATTTTGGGTACTTTAATTTGTATTTGGAACAATGGACGTCAGTACTCTATCTGTTGCTTTACTGTTCTACATACTACTATTTCACTTTCTTATTGATGCCTCGGGCATATTTGAATGCTTTTTCAGATTGTCGATAATCTCCATGTGGACCGTTACTGGATTTTATATCATGTCCCTGTATGTGACATGGGGTATTTTTCTATCATTGTTTGGGGTGGGACTTCCACTTTTCTGGATGGATATTTGGGTTCCAATCTTTAGATGTGAAAATGTAATGACTTCATGGACTGTTTTACTTCATATAATATATTCAAAACAATGTTTTTTCTCTTTTGAAAAAAAAATGATTAATGTTTATCATTACGCCTTCAAAACTAGTGATGCTGGTCTATGTTGTTGGTTTATTGATATGGTGTGATGGTATTTTTATATTTTCGACATATCACAGTCCTCACATGATTAGCGTTTTTCTCTGTTCAAGGATTTTGGTTACTTTAATTTGTATTTGGAACAATGGACGTCGGTACGTACTCTATCTGTTGCTTTACTATTCTACATACTGCTATTTCACTTTCTTATAGATGCCTTGGGCATATTTGGATGCTTTCTCGGATTGTCGATAATCTCCATGTGGACCGTTACTGGGTTTTATATCAAGTCGCTGTATGTGACATGGGGTATTTTTCTATCATTGTCTGGGGTGGGACTTCCACTTTTCTGGATGGATATTTGGGTTCCAATCTTAGGATGTGAAAATGTAATGACTTCATGGACTGTTTTACTTCATACAATATATTGAAAACATCGTTTTTTCTCTTGTGAAAAAAAAAATGATTAATGTTTATCACTATGCCTTCAAAACTAGCGATGCTGGTCTATGTTGCTGGTTTATTGATATGGTCTGATGGTCTTTTTATATTTTGGACATATCACACTCCTCACATGATTATGATTAGCGTTTTTCTCTGTTGCAGGGTTTTGGGTACTTTAATTTGTATTTGGAACAATGGACGTCGGTACTTTATCTGTTGCTTTACTATTCTACATACTGCTATTTCACTTTCATGGACTGTTTTACTTCACTGTTGTAGGGTTTTGGGTACTTTAATTTGTATTTGGAACAATGGACGTCGGTACTCTATTTGTTGCTTTACTATTCTACATACTGCTATTTCACTTTCATGGACTGTTTTACTTCACTGTTGTAGGGTTTTGGGTACTTTAATTTGTATTTGGAACAATGGACGTCGGTACTCTATTTGTTGCTTTACTATTCTACATACTGCTATTTAACTTTCATGGACTGTTTTACTTCATTGTTGTAGGGTTTTGGGTACTTTAATTTGTATTTGTAAAAATGGATGTCGGTACTCTATCTATTGCTTTACTATTCTACATACTGCTATTTCACTTTCATGGACTGTTTTACTTCACTGTTGTAGGGTTTTGGGTACTTTAATTTGTATTTGGAACAATGGACATCGGTACTCTATCTGTTGCTTTACTATTCTACATACTTCTATTTCACTTTCATGGACTGTTTTACTTCATATAATATATTCAAAACAACGTTTCTCGTCTTTTATTTTTTTTTATTTTTTTATTTTTTTTAAATTGAACCCTCCGTCGGTCTACCGACGCCTTGTAGACATCGGAACTGTGACAACCCAGAAACGTCGGAAGAGAGACAGTATGAAAACGTCGGAAGAGCGACGTTCCAAACGTCAGACCACATATCGTCGGCATTGCGACATCTTCCAGACGTCGGAAGAGTGACGTCCAAAACGTCGGACAACGTTTAGTCGGAATTGCGACAGTTTAGATGCGTCGGAAGAGCGACGTCCAAAACGTCGGACCACGTTTAGTCGGAATTGCGACGGTTTACAAGCGTCGGAAGAGCAACATCCAAAACGTTGAACCACGTTGGGTCAGAATTGCGACAGTTTACAAGCGTCGGAAGAGCGACGTTTCAAACGTCGAACCGCATTTCATCGGAAGTGCGAAAGTTTACAAACGTCGGAGGCGCGACGGTTTGTGAGACATCAGAACAGTGACGCTTGTTCAGAACGACGGAAGAAGTGTCGATAGTGCGACACTTTTTACGTGCGTCGGAACGGCGACGGCATGGAAAACCACGGTTTGTCCGCCCCCGAACTGTTGCTCTTGCGACGACTATGTGTCGGAATAGCGACGAATTGGCCGTCGGAATTGCCGCCAAATTCTCTAGTGCTCACACGGCGCGACACGACGCACTCGAACGAATGATGCCACAAGGGAGCTAATGGAAAATGGGCCACCTGAACGTGCACAAGTCACCCGAGCAGTCACAACTTAGCAAAAATGATACGGGCACCCTCGAACGAAACGACCCGACCCGAACGCGCTAGGTTGGGCGACCTCACACGGCGTGACACGACGTGCCCGATTGAAAGACGCCACAAGGGAGAAAATGATAAATGGGCCACCTGAATGTGCACAAGGCACCCGAGCGGTCACAACTTAGCAAAACTAATATGGGCACCCTTGAACGAAATGACCCGACCCGACCTGAACATGCCCAGTCGGGCGACCTCGCACGGCGCGACACAATGCGCCCGAACGAATGATGTCATAAGGGAGAAAATGGAAATCAGGCCACCTGAACATGCACAAGGCACTCGAGCGGTCACAACTTAGCAAAACTGATACGGGCGCCCTCGAATGAAACGGCTCGACCTGACCCGAATGTGCTCGGTCGGGCGACCTCACACGATGCGACATGACGCACTCGACCGAATGATTCCATAAGGGAGAAAATGGAAAACGGGCCACCCGAACATGTACAAGGGACCCGGGCAGTCACAGCTTAGCAAAACTGATACGGGCGCCCTCGAACGAAATGGCCCGACCCGACTCGAACGCGCCCGGTTGGGTGACCTCACACGGTGTGACACAACGTGCTCTAACGAATGATGCTACAAGGGAGAAAACTGCAAATGGGCCACCCGAACGTGCACAAGACACTTGGGCAGTAACAACTTAGCAAACCTGATACGGGCGCCCTAGAAAGAAATGGCCCGACCTGAATGCGCTCGGTCGGGTGACCTCACACTGCGCAACACTGCGCGCCCGACCGTGGTTGGGGGCACACATTAAAAGTGAACCAAGGAGTGAGCGCATCACGTATTTAATATTTTATGAAACTCCTTAGAAGTCCCATCATAACCACCTTCCATCTTCATCACAATGTGATATGTGAACTAAATATATCTTATTATGTTGCTCCAACCATTCAAAAAGGGGACCCAAGTTAGATTATTATTTATTAAAGGAGAGGCCAAAGAAATTAATTTCCAAACCGTCGCAATAGCGACGCTTTCATACAAACGTCGCAAGAGCGACACTTAGCCCAAACTGTCACAATAGCGATGCTTTTGCCCAAATTGTTACAATAGCGACGCTTGTGCTTGAACTGTCACAATAGCGACGCTTTCCTCAAATGTCGCAATAGTGACACTTAGCTCTAATCCGTCGTAATTTCGATGCTCTTGCCCAAAATGTCGCAATTCTGATGCTTTTCTACAAACGTCACAAGACCGACACTTGTCTCCAAACGTTGGTAGAGCGATAGTTGTGGGCGAGATTTGAAAAATTGAAAAAATTTGGGGAAATTTCCGACATTTGGTTAAAAGTGTCGGAACCAAAGTGTTGGAATTTTTGCCAAATGTACTAGTGTAGTATTGCACCAAGAATGTTGCAACTCCCAGAAGTTGCCCTACTTTACTTTATCAACCCAGGGTTCGTATAAACTTGGAGGTGACAATTCTATATACACAGCAGATGCATTCTACTCATGTCATCCTCTTTTGAGCTCTACGAAAGGGTGCTACTTCTAGTGTTTCTAGGTGAAGTCTGCCTCACTTATGGAATTGGGCCTAGGCTACAAATGATTCAAAGCCATGGCACTATCAACAAGTACATAATTATACCATAGTAACCAAGTACATCTAACTATTCTGCAATGAAGGAAATCTACTTATTAGACTATCATAAGAATTGTAAAACAACCTATGTACCTTGCATGAAGTAAATTGGTGAATTGAAATGGCATAAAGGAATCTAATATAATCAAACTTAGCTGGGCCAAATGGCCAAACAAACTCTACTTACCCTATGCTCTATCTATCATGCTTTTATTCATGCAACTATTCATGACCTAACTATGCTTGAAATTGTGTTGTTTCGCAACTAGGAGAAGAAAGTGCTAAGGTGGATGATGGAAGGCTTGAACACATGGGGACAAGGCTGGAGGTGTATGAGTGGTTTTTAAAAGTTTAGGAGATGGCCATGGTGGTTTCTGGGCTTAAGGAGGGTCCCACAAGTGTTGTTTTAAGATATGCTACAGGTTTCATGTAGTGTTATAGACAAGTCCTGAATTGCTATAGGAAACAGGTCGAGGGAAATCTGACGCCAAAAATAGGTGGAAAAAGGGTAGGGAAGGTGGTGTGAAGGTGGATGAGGATGAGTAGGAGGTGGCCCACCCCTTGGCCAAGCTCAGAGCCTCTTGGGAGGCTTGTCTTGCACCCCTAGGGTTTTCTCACAGTGTAAGGATGAACAATATGAAAACAAGGTTGATGGTGATTTTGATGAACAGGGGGCTTAGGGAGGATGAGGGATGAAGCTGTAGGTGCTGGTGGAATTCTCCTTAGTTGAGCTACCTATACCTACAATCAAACTACCTATTCATGCAAGAAAAATAAACAAATTCATGATAAAGATAGTGGAAAATATGACTTGGATTTGTAAAGAAAATATATTCTAACCTATAAATAGATATCTACAATGACATACTAAACATGTTAATGGAATTGCATCAAATAATCTCATCCATTCAAAGAAATCATAAACTAAAAAGAATTTTTGGTCTATGGTGAAGGTCTACACTCCTCAAGCTCTACTGATAGAGGTGAGAGGGGGAGGCTTGACTCACTGCTTTATGGAGTTATCATCTATTCTACCACTCATGTAAGAAGACTAAATCTGCAAAAAAAGACAAATGGAAGAAAAATAAAACAGTAAATGAAAATACCAACAAACTAGCTAACTATTCATAAGGAAAACTAATTAAATGAAATGAAAGGAAAGAATGATTACACAAGAGAGGCTGAGGGACATGGATTGGTCCCTAACCCATAAGCCTAACTCTTTGGAACTATATCAGTAAGGAAAAGTCTGAATACTCATTTAATTTCAAAAGATAGTCTCATTATATCAATAGAAGTCTTGAAAAACCAATTACAAGAGAAAAGAGCCAAATGGATTTCTCCAAAATTCGAATCCTAATGAGCTATTGTGCACCTCTATTTAACCTAAAGGGTAGCTACCAACGAATCCCTAGAAAATAGGTGATGAGTCCACTTGACTCAAAGTGAAGTATGGTTTGAATGCACTTGGTCTCGAGTTTTCTTGGCTGCCTTTGATTTCGAGCCGTTGGAGGCAATATTGAGGATCCCTTGGCTTCCTTTTGGAGTTAAGGATGTTGAAAAACACCCTAGAATCTCTCCTTGCTGTCTACTCTGAGTATTTATGAAAAAATCTCCACAAAAATGCCATATCTTCATGATTTTCCTGCATTTAATCTTATGTTAGGTACTCGAAGTATGTTAAGCCTCAATCACCACCTACACTAGCACCATAAGACCATAATATAATTAAAATGCAAGAAAAGAGATTTAATAAGGTAAAAAGGTGACCATTAACCCCTCAAAATGTACCTAATGATGGAGCTCATAAAAAAGAAACTACCTTATTCTTGATTACTTCTTGAAAAAACATGTTGATCATCATTAAAAGTTGAATTAGGTTTTTACCAAGCGGATCATGAAACGAGGAATTATGAGATGTAGATGGTAGAGGTTGAAAAGTATCCCTTGAGGAAATTATGTTTTCAATTGGATTAGATTCAATATTAGGGTTATGTACATTAATGTGATCTTGAAAAACTAAGGGATCAACTTTTAATTCAAGCTCCATGTAATTACTAAAACTTTCCAAGTTCTCCTCAATAGGATCCATATCGTATGAAATGGGTGGAGGTCGAATGGATAGATCAAAAATTCAATTTTCATATTTCCCAAGTTTAACATCGTCTCCAAGAGGCACCCAAATTGGTACTAGAAAAGGAGGAGGACAAGGAAAAAATGGAATAGTAGGCTCCTCCTCACAAATTTGGGTTGTCTCATGATCAAAATAAGTTGGGAGAGGGGAATAATCAAAGGGTTCATGTTCAAAATATTTCAAGGAAAGAAGAATCAAGCTCTGAAACTTTTCACTGATAAAATATGAATCAATCATTCCCTTGGGAAATTCATAGAAAAGGTGAATAAAATGATTAAGAAAAACCTCTATAGATTCACCATATTTCATTTTGATAAGATCAATCCTATTACATACATCTTGATGATCATACATGTCAAAAGCTTGATGAAGCTACATGGGGAATTGATCAAATCAATGAATGGAAGCGAATGGTAAATTCTGACACCACTTCTTCACTCGAACTTTAAGAGTGAGGGTGAATAATATATAAACACCATCGATTTCATAGATTTCATTAGATTTACAAAAACAAAGAAAAACATATATATGTTTGGTTATGAATGTACCTCCCTTTCCATCAAACCTGAATTGAGACAAGTCATGAAATTGTTTTGCGAAGATGAAAATTTTACCATGGGATATGTTAGAATCGAAGGTGAAATTTCAAGTCCCAAAAGTACCCCTGCTTGAGTTATGAGGGCATATTTATAACAAATGAAATGGCTCTCCACCTCCCATGTGACTCGTAATATCCCTCATGACTCTTAGCTTCTACACTGAATTTTTGAATTCTTACATGACCTTTGAGCTTCTACATGACTTTAGAAATTTCTAGCGACTCTTCATATTCCATGTGGGACCCTTGGTCTTCCACACATTTTACATTTTCCCATTTTTTAGAATTGCATAATTACATTCCACAAATGACGTGGTAAGATGTTATGAAACATGTGACTCTTGAGATTACTCTTAACAATGATGATTGATTTTTTTGTGTTTTCATGATGGATCTTGCATGTATTTCATCTTCATCCTCCAAGGGGTTGATTGATATGCAATCTTATTGTGATATTGATCTTTTATATTTTTTAGTAGGCTAGTGTCCTTTCATCTTCTTACTCGATGACTTCTTCTTGGTTCCAGCTTCACAAGTGTCTTCTAACATAGTCTCCTTCTCTTCTTCTATAAGAATCATCCTATCATGTCAAGATATAGTACCTGCAAGTGGAATCCACTCATGACAAGATGACATCAGTCTGAAAATATCCTAGTCTAGCTTGCTTTATGAAAATGATTAATTGAGTTGGGACTGGGAACTAGACAAGGAGGAAGACTTAGGGATTGAGCAATGCGCATTTCTATAGGCCAAGAGTGAGGTACTGAGGCTTGAGATTGTGTAATGTACAATTATAGAAGCCTAGGAAGGAATACTGTGCATTCAGGGATATTAGTGAGGTAATTTATCTTTGAGACTGTACAATGTGAAGTTCAGGAGAGAGAGAGAGTGGGGGGAAATGGATTGTGTAGTTGCACATCTCAAGAAGGTAGGAAGACAAATTGTTTCTTACCACTACAGAATGCATGGAAGAAGACTGACTGAAAAGGTAATCTGTGTGGTTGTTTAGGTAAAGAGGAAAATTTTTAGCACTGATACTACGCAATGTGCATTCCTTGTAGGCAGGAACTGCAAATTTCATAGTTACAAGAGTAGGGGGAAGATTTAACCTTACTATTGCGCAATGTGTAGTTCAAGGAGGCTGAGTTGGGTCAAGTTGGTAGGGCATAAAGATTTTCAGGATTTGGCTAAGTGCAGGATCTGTAAGGTAGAAGTGAAACCAGGATTGAACTTATGAATGATCACACATAATCATAAAAATGACAAAAAAACATTTAACGCTTAATACAAAAGAACAACATGGTCCCCTCAATGCGACGACAATGCAACAAACTCCTCCAAGTGCGACACTTAGGGTACACTTTGCAATGAAAGTGATGACACTAATATGAAAATTCATAAAACTTTGGGAATGGGTCTAGTATATGTGTACGAGGTAAATAGGACTCACTGGTACCAAATTTTCCTCTCGCAATTAACCACAACTCTGATTTTACAATGTGTGACACACTTCCCATGCCAAAATATGACACTTGCGATATTAAGATAAAAGTGAAAATGACACTTGAAAATGTGAATGAAATTGAAAGTGACATGTGCCAGAGTGAAGATAACATGAAAATGACACGCATTAAAGTGAAAAAAGAAAAAGTGAAAAACATAAAAATGAAAGTGGCACTTGTGAAAGTGAAGGTGCACAAAAGCGACATTTGGAAAAACTCACTAAATAGAAGTACAATCGCAACCAAAAGTGGGAGATATCAAATGAAAGTGCACACTGACTGTCAACATAGGTTGAACATTGAACATGAACTGTCTTGATGGATTGTGTTATGCATGTTCAAGCTTGAGTAAAATAATGCACTCATGGACTTGTTATGGACTGAACATGTGTGAGAAAGTGACTTCACCACTTAGAAGTCGAGAAGAAGACTCAAAAACTTAGCATAACATTAATCGATCATGAAGAAACTATGGAATGACATAACATTAGATCCTCAGTAGGATCCAAAATTCACATGTAGGAAAAATTTTTGAGGGTGTTGATCGCAACGTTGACATGGAGACACATTTATTGATGAATATAGAAGGTACAATGCAAAAGCCATGAACTTCATTCTTAGTAGTCTTCTAGACACCATAAAATCCAATATTGATCATTTCTCATCAGGTAGAAGTATTTGGAATAATATCCATGATCTGTACTCAGAAAGGGATGCAAGTCAAGATGAAAATAATAATGATGATCATGATTCAGATTATAGAGGATTCTCAAGTCGAAGAATTTGGCAATGATTAAGAGAAAAAAGGAGTAGTTTATATGGAAGAAAAATTACTCAACACCTTATGTAATACAAACAAAGAAATAAAGTGAAATAAATCACTTAAAGAAGAGGTTTCCCATCTAATACATCAAGTGTAAGAATTAGAAAGGAAATTGGGAGAATATGTTTAGAAGCATGAGGCATGAATTAGTCAAAATCAAAAGGAACTTGACGCAGCTCGTACTGAAATCAACAAGCTCTAGGAATCGAAAAAGGAACATTTGCAAGATAATGAAAATAAGGTTCATATCATTAATATTTCAGTCGAATATGAAAGGAAAAAAAGCAGGTAAAGCTCCATGTGATGAAAGCACAAGATCTAGGTCCCCACCGAGAAAGATTGATGAGAAGACTGAAAATAGAATCCCTCAAAGAAAAAATTGAGATGAATGATAGAATAACGTTAAAAATGTTGTTGGTCCAAGAAGTCATGAAAAAAAGCTTTCACCTCCTCCAAAGAAGGATGACTACAAATTATCATCAAGATAGTACATCCCATTTAGGTACTCTAACATGTTTAATGGTTATTGCTTTTCATGTTCTAACTACAAGAATATGGATAGGGATTGTAGAATTTATGACAAGTGTGATTAGCAAAGACACCATCAAAACTCTAGAAGCAAGTTTACGGGATCGCGATATATATTTCAAGAAAACCTTGTTAGCTAAAAGTATATGTCACTTACTGTATCTTTTGGGCCCAACATCAAATGTTAAAAATTCCATAACTATGGGTATATATTTTGCGATTTTAGGTTCAAGATGGAATATTCAATGAAAGGCAACCCTAACACCAAGTACAGTAAGTTCTGGAGAAGAAAATAAAAATAAGAAGAACATGTCAATGGAAAATTATTTGTGGTCATGCTTTCATATTTTGTAAAGGCAAAAAGGTCGTGATGAATCAAGAAGTACATTGGAAGATTTCAAGCTTTAGGATGATCCGGCTAAAGAGTTTGACTCCTTGTACATGTTGAAGAGGGGGCGTCTATGTAGTAGCTATTGTAATTTTGAAGATATATCCTTTTGATAGGTTGACATTTGGCAGATATGAAGAACTCTTCATAACAACATTCAACATTATGGTAGTTTCAGTGGAGTAACATCATTGGTAGGAAAAGTTATCATTACAAGGAAAAGACCCTCTAGTGGATGCTTTTGAGGAACCCCTTATAAAATACCCCAGACATCCATTTCCAGCGGAGGTTCCTAGAGGAGGTTAGCAGGCGGAGGTTTTTGCGGATGTATTTTGTCCGGTGCTCCTATCACTGTACAATGCACCGGTGCGTTCAACACGAGAATGCACCAGTGCGGTCAAAAAATTGACACACTGGACACTGTGCACTCCGTACACACCCTCCCGGTGCGTTGTATTTCTGTAGCACATCGATACTTTGCATAAATTCTGCACCGACGCCTCATAAAAATCGCGCGAAAACTGAAACCGCCCGGGTCGCCCTGAAATCCCCGCACACCGGCACAGGGTTAAATAAATAAAAAATTATGGCCAAAAAACCGCACAAAAAATAGGCACACCAGACACCGTGCGTTCCTAACACACCAGCCCAGTGCGTCATATTCCTGTAGAGCACTAGTTCCTCACAGCTCTTCCGAATCGATGCTTCAGAAAACATGTGCGAAAATAGAAACTACCTGGTGTGGAGTAAAGCAAACGCACTGGGGCACCCATAAACCCTGCGCACTGGAAAAGGTTTAAATAAAAAAATTACGGCCAAAAAAGTGCACAAAACATTGGCACACTAGAAACCGTGCACTCCGTACATGCCCGCCCGGTGCCTTACCTTAAGGAGCCGCACCGGTGCATGTCAAATTGTCAGCACCGGTGCGTCATGAAAAGCATGTGAAAAATGAAACTTCATGGGGTAGAATGACAGAAACGCACCGGGGAACCTATAAACTCCGCGCACCGGAACAGGGTTAAATAAAAAAAAATTTACGACCAAAAACCACACAAAACATTGGCTCATCGGACACCGTGCCTAGTGTGTCATATTACTGTAGAGTACCTGTGCGTTACAACTATGCCACACCAGTGCCTCATAAAAGTGTGTGAAAAAAAAAAAATGCTCGGGGAAGAATAGTGCAAATGCACCATTACGCCAATAAAAACCCCGCGCATCGAAACAGGGTTAAATAAAAAAAAAATTACGGCCAAAAAACCACATTTTTCACTTTTTTCAGTGCTACAGAGCTCTCAAGCACCAGTGCAAGTTATCCTTGCTTGAGCTGCCCTAACATCCGTGCTCCCATTGCACTCATTGCACGCACTGCTGCTGTGCATTGCCACCAATCTCCCGCTTGAATTTTGTAAAACGGTGGAGAAATTTACTTTTCCAAATTCTAAAGCCAATATGCCTCCTTGACGAGTAAATTTTTAGGTATTTTTCTTGTTTTTCCATAATTAAGCCTTTTAGCAGATTAGAATTTCAAAAAACCCTAAAATTAACCATTAAAAAAAAAAAAAAATTTGTCACGCGGTGTGCTTGAGCCATTCGGCTCGCACTGGTTTGCGATGTTGCCTGTAAATTTACAGGCCGCACTACCACCAGTGCTAACAGTATTTGCATCAGTTCTGGGGCGGTACCAATAAGCACACCGTGTTATTTTAAAAAAATTTAAAAAGTGCGGTGCGGTCGTTTACCAGGTTGCACCGTTGAGAATGTGGTATCGCGGCAACACGGTGCGTTGATGGAATTATTCGTGCCAGGGTGCATAATGTTGTTAGCGCACCGCATACCGCAATTTTACATTGTCAATGGTTCGGCCTGGTAAACTGGTGCTAAGGGTATCTGCACCGGTTCCGGTGTGGTACCAAAAGCGCACCGTGTTATTTTAATTTTTAAAAAAAGAACGGTGCGGTCGGTTACTTGGCCGCACCGTTGACCTATTTGAATAGTAGTGATGTGGTGCGTTGACTGAAATAACCGCCCCAGGACGACTATTTTTGTCAGCGCACGACTTACCTTATTTGCCTGCGTCAACGGTGCGACCTTTTAAAATACCGCACTGACGACTATGTACGGTGATAGGAGTAGTGAGCTGACTTAGCTATACTTCCCAAGGCATATAGTGTAGTCAACGCACCACCCTCCTGACACCGCACGTAGTCAACGGTGCGCTAAAACCATTTTCTGGAGCACCGACCCCGGTGCACTGAATATCATTAGGTGCATCATCCTCGGTGCTATATGTTGAAAGACGCACCGGGATCGGTGCGTGAATTTGTTTTTGGCGCAACGAATGTTGTTTTATTTAATTTTCAAAAAATATTTAGATACATATATTTCTAAATACATGTGTCATTTAATAAAAAAATTGTGTTTAATATGTCAATCATTCAGAGACGTGAAAGGAGAGAAGAGGGGCAACAACAACAACAACAACAAGTGGAACAATATAACATGGTTCGCCTATGGGAGGCAAGAGAGAAGGAGAGAGATGCGTACCCTCGCCCTACTACAACAGTGACGCAGAGGCTCCTAAGGCAGGTAGGCCTCCTCAAGTTCTATGAGGAGGCTACTTCCCTAAAGTCCCATAGTTTGTTTTTGAGACATCTTATCTGAAGGTGGAATGCCCAGCAACAGGCTTTTCGGGTTGGTATCAACCAGTGGTACACGCCCACTGAGGAGGATATATACTTTATTACAGGGCTATCGAGGATAGGGGTGGATTTTCCCTCGTTCCCTAAGGTTCCAACTCGCTCTGTAGTAGGGAGCCAGTTAGTTTACTCCCAGAGATACATAGGAGAAAATTTAGTATCTCCTGCAGATTTTTGGGTCGCTGGAGGGCAGTTACGTATTGGTGCGTTTGGTCGTGAGGAGGTCCAGTGTCTCTTGCTTATAATTTCGACCATTTCGCACAACACAAGTGATGGGAAACACATTAGTTGCTCGCTTTTATATTATGTTGATTATTTAGTACAAAAACCATGACTTGTCAGGTGGTCTGCCATTTTTTGCGGCAGTTCTGTACAACATTAGATAGATGTCGTGCTCATACACAAGGGAGGGTCAACTTCCCTTTTGATTCAGAGATTTTTTATTTATTTGTTGAGAGGTTTCCAGAGACGAGGCCTAGTTTTCTTCGGGAGCCTCGTAGGTCGATTACTGAGGCACGTATGCACATGTGGGGGCAGATGATGCCCAAGAGGGAGGAGACTTTGTTTCCAGCGAGGATATCGGATGATCCCCTAGAGTTGCTAGCGAGTGTTGATGATCATCCCTTCATTATGGTCCCCTGTCCTTATCCAGGGTTGGATTGGTGAGGGTGTGCCAACATCCTCTTCACAACTAATGAGCCGCCAAATGATAGAGGTAATATTACTATTTTATTTAAATTTATTCTAACAAGTTCTTTAACTTGTTTTTATTAAATTGTGTAATGAAATTGTCTAATTATTGTTGTGTACTTGTATATATTTTGTAGACATTGGCTCTTTTGATGGCGAGGAGATTTTTCCACCATCACGTGATCCAGGTGTGGATCCTGATGATGATGAGGGCATGCCAGATGCCGAGGATCATCAGGAGGCTGGTGCAGAGAGACTTGCTCCTGTTGGTGGGCCGGTGCGACTTAGTGATGCTAGATACAGGATGGAGTTGGGCGACCAACTCATTACATTGATTGTTGAGGCGGGCATCAGGCCCGCTAATTACAAAGACATAGAGGCCGATGATAGGCTATTACGAATGTGGAGAGGCATGCCGCATGACATGTAAAACCTGATATGACATATCGTAGGAGTTACAATAGCTTTTACACAACTTACAAGGATTGTTTCACATTACGATCGAGCCGCAGCACGTGATGGACAGTCTACAAGGTGCAGCGTACCATCATCTCATGATCGTTCACCTCACACCACTTGAGATGAGCATGAGCCTACACTAGCATCTAGCAACAGTCATCATGGAGTCATCATGGAGAAGAGGCTGGACCATTGGCCACGTCCAGTCAGCAGCCTGCAACACTCATTAGTATTCATGATCATGAGCAGGCCTCCACTAGTACTGATATTGATCATGTTGTACTACCAGTAGCTGATCCATGAAATTTATATTACAGTTGTATATTTTTAACATTATTCACTTATATATATATATATATATATATATATATATATCTATATATATGGTCCATGTATTTTATATTCATGTTGCAATTGTACTTAATTTACATGTTGGTGATCATCATGATGTGTATGTTGTTAGGTCATGTTAGATATGTTCATTTAACGTGCGACTTGTAGATAGATGTGTATGTGATAGCATGATGTATTTGACATGAGATGTATATTTGATGTATATATAATGTTAATTGTGTTTTGTTAGATGATCATGATCACGATGATGCAGTTAGCGATTTTGAATGTGTTTTTTAGTCAAACATGATGTTTGTATGATGGTTATCATGAGCGTGTTTTTTATTAATTAATTTAATACTAAATGATCATGATATTGTAAAATTTTAATATTTGTAATTCTAATTGTATTTAAAGTTCTAAAATTGTAAATGTAATGGTATATATGTAAAATTGTAATTGTAAATGTAATTTTTTAATTTGTAAAATTGTAATTGTATATATGTAATTCTAAAATTGTAATTGTAATTGTAATTATACGTGAAATTGTAAAATTGTAAATGTAATTGTATGTAAAATATTTGTAAAATTTTAATTGTATTAATGTGAAATGAATTTATTAAAATTTGTAAATTTGTAAATTTTAAATAATTGTAAAATAATAAATCTAGAATAATATGATTTAAATTGTAACATAATAAAGTTTAGAAAATAATGCAAATAAATTCCTATACTTTAGAATTATCATTATTTTATTATGATCTTAGATAAAAAAAAAAGAATTAATTTATACAGTATGCCATTGTTTTTGAGATCAACATAATTGCAAATTATCAAGTGAATTATTGATTTTAACATTAACACAACTCAAATTACCAATTAATTCAAAATACATATTATATTAATATTTCGAAAAACCCATCTTAAAAAGTATAAATATTGATGAAATAACACATGTAACATATCATTATTGGTTCTCATGATCATCCTCATTATCTTCTAGCTCACATGGCATGATAACAGTATTGTTCTCAAAAATATGTTTTGATCTAGGGTCATGTGTCAATACGAACCACCAATCCCTATCCAACACATCTGGGTAAAAAAACACCTGGTTGCAGTGTTTAGGGAAAACATAGGGCTCCTTAGCTTCATCCCACATATTTATAGAGTTGATACATATCAACCGACTATCACGATATTCCTTTACATTATTCCGATCAAAGGTGTCCCACCACTTGCACCTAAAAATAACACATTGGAAAGAAGAAAAATCCACTTCAATGATCTCTTGTATCTTTCTGACGTAACCTAACGTCCCTCGTACTAGGCTTTGATCACGGTGGCTAGATCGACTAGATTGATCGAACTCAACTTCCACTCCACAGTCTTGTGTGATGTTTCCAACATCGGCGTTTTCTGTGCAAAAATGGTGTCCATATGCCCACATAGAGGGAACAAATGCACCTATTATAAAAAAGTTAAAAAAATCATAGTGTCATGTGTCTTATAAATAATAATCCAACAGTTAAAATATGAAATGTAGATGTCTTAATATAAGTTTAAAATTTACATATAAATTAAAAATATTATTACCAAGTTGCTATACCCAATCCCTACGTTTAGCACATCCTCTTTAGCACGTAGGTAATGATCGGTAGCACCGTATTTCTCTCTTACTTGGTCAACAACCCAACTGTTGGGGCATATTTTCTTTTAAATGATCGAAATAAGGCACACTTATACCATTCAACCATCTGAATTCTTTCCTGTCACTATCCCATTTCATCCTGTTTTTTTCGTACAATGCGACCCGTGGTTGTGTCGCTTTAGAATTGTAAATAAAAAATTTATTGATTGCTTCAATTTCTGCATTCGCTGATGAAATAAAACCAATATTATATATTACTTAGAGATCAAAATATACATTGTATCTAAGTTCAACATGAATATTAATTACTTTTTTTAAATTTGAAAAATTATAAGTCGCTTACTCTTTATCAAGCGCTTTTTTCCACTCGTTTGGAGAAACTCTCCTTCTCTTTTGTCTTCATCCATTTCATTGTCCCAAATCACTGCACCTGGTCTATTGTCAATCTGCTTCATGTACTCACTGGCATAATAGAAAGACTCATACGATATGTACCCCTCTGCCATATAACCCTCAGGTTTTTCCCTTTGTCGAACAAAACCTTTCAATTTATTCATGTACCTCTCTAAGAAGAACATCCAACGACAAGAAACAACCCTAAATAATTCAACCTCATATACTAGGTGTATTAGAAGATGAACTTGTAAGTCCATGAAACTTGTCCGCAGTTCCTTCTCAAACATATGAACAATCCCAACTATCTCTTAATGCTACCATGGAATGCTAGCCACATGAATCTCCTTTGACGTGATCCAACGTACAAATGCGGATAATTTAGATATGGCACGTCCTAGGGCTTGAGGGAATTCATGTTTCACACACCCACACACGAACAAAGGATAATGACACTGCAAAGTTATAAACACTTGTAATAATATACAAAATTAGTTATGTTTTATGATCCCTGCATGGAATACAATTTATTAATATAACAAATAATAAAATAATGCTTTTGACATTATACATACTCTTAGAAGATTCAAATGGTCATGCAATTTCAACCTCGACAAACGGTCATCCATAGTGAAGCAACGCCGTAGTGAAGACTCGTATGAAGTTGGCACCCTCACATCCATTATAACTTCATTTTCCAAAGATATATCATCTTTTTTAAAAATCCATGGGACATCACCTTCTTTGAAAAACCATGAATTAGAAGGACCAACGCCTGCCTATGATCCCAAACTTTCTAATCATCTTGGCTAATGTTTCTTTTTAGTTTTTGAAGTAATAAGATCTTTACTAATAGCCAATGTGTCACTTTATTTCGATGATATGTGCCTCCATAAAGAAGATGAAACATTTTTAAATATATGCATGGGATCTAATAAGTGGGCAATCTCAAGATGCTCCCAATATGGGAGGTCATAAAAGATAGATTTACTTTTCATGCCAATGGGAAATTTCTCAACATAGTTGTCGAAGAAATCTGGGTCATCGAACATAGGCTCCCCATTTGAATCGAACATCTCTATGAACTCCTCCTTCTCTCTCTCATATGCTTTAAGCCATTCAGCTGGTGTCATTATTGGAGGGCTTTGGGTTCTCTCTCGTTTACCATTGAAAGTGGATGTTGCTCTTCTGTAAGGGTGTTATTCTGGTAGGAATACCCTGGAGAAATCATACACTGGCGTTCACAGGTCCTTGGACCATCTGGCTTTCAGAGAAGGTCCACAACATTTACATCCAAAATACCCTTTTGTTACAAGACCTGCGAGATTATATTTGTAAACATTAATTAATATGCATGGCACGTTAAAGAATATCATGAAGATCAGAACAAATATTACAATGAATTAAATAACTAATATGTGAAAGAATATTGTTACATATATAAAAAAATCAATAAAATAAACATGTAATTTTCCAGAGCAAACTCCTAAGCCTGGATAATCATGTGTTGTGTAAGAACATATGCCATACAACATAAAACTCCTCTCTGCTGTGACAGGTATTGATACATCGTATACATTTATCCCATCCCATAATTCCTTCAATTCATCTACCAGTGGTTGCATGTAGACATCCTTATTCTTCACTTGTCTTCTACCAAGGACTATGAGAGCCAACATAAGATGTTCATTCTTCACAGAAAACCATGGGGGGATATTATTATTGATCACTACTACAGGCCAAACATAATAGTTGGTGTTTTGGAGGGAATATGGGTTGACGCCATCCATGGCTATGCTGAGTCGTAGACTTCGTACTTCACCCTTGAATTTTTTGGGCTATATATCCTCTATATGCTTAATGGCTATTGAATCAATTGGGATTCGCATAACTCCCAACTCACTTATGTGTGAAGCATTACATCCCTGCAACATAGCTAATTCTTTGCAACAAAAGAGCCTTTGAATCCTTGGGATTATAGGCATGTGCTTCAATATCTTAAAAGGAGGACCAGTACGTGATTTACCTTTCTTTTTGAATTTATCATACCTGTCATTCCCACATTTCAGACACATCTCTTTGTCTGCATATTCTCCTCTATATAGAATATAATCATTTGGACATGCATGATATGATATGTACTCAACACCCAACATTTTCAACAATTTGTTTGCCTCTTCGCAGCTACCGGGCAAGACATTATCACTCGGAAGAACCTTATCTTTGAATAACCTGTAGTTGGTGATCATGGAAAAATATATTAATAAATGTACATTAATGTCGATATAATTATTAACGTTCATAAAATTTTCCATTTGTAATTTTCATTGCAGTGTACTGATTATATTTAAAATTTATATAAGGGAGTAATTTATGGTAACTTACCTCAAAATTTCTGAGAAACATGCATTCGACAAGCCAAAATTTTCTTTTAAGTTGTACAGTAACATCATTGTCTCCAACTGGGTAGACTTTGACTGACCACCAGGTCCAAAGAGAGGGGTGGTGGAAGCAAATTTAAGGCTTTCGAAAAAGGTGTCAGTGATATGAGAATCATCCCCTAGTTGATCATCATTTTGGAATGCATCTAACAACATTGTCTCCATGGCAGTCGTATCCCTTAAGTAATCATCCATACCAAACTCTATTTTATTGCCTCCATTTCCAGATTGTGAATAACTACTATTGTTGTAGTTATTCCTAATTGGTGAATATGGACGTAGCGGGAATTGAATCAGTGGTTGATTCAACCATTCTTGGTATCATTCCTCTCTGATTTTTTCTCTTAATTCAGTCTTCTCTCGATTTGACATTGTCATGGGGTGAAATGGAAGATGGTAGGTAGGTCATTCATCATCACTAGAATCCTAATAATTAATTAATTAATTTTTTTGAACACGATGAGTAAAAAATATATGATATCAATCGGTAACCACGTTGACAATATTGCATGATTATATATTAGTTTGACATTGAAATAATTACATATTAATCAATATATATACCAAACAATTATAATTATAATTACCATCATTGTCCCGGGATTGTGGCTAGAAGATGCAATATTGTTACAATTGGTAGGGTGAAGCGGCTGTCCATTTTCATCTACCAAATGCGACTTGCGGTATGCAACTCCTGATAAGAACTTTCGACGTTTTGGAGCAGTTTGAATATTTTGTGCATCTGAACTTGATGCTGAATCTGCATGAATCTGCAAATTTGTATACATTATAAATTTAATTAAGTTGTGCATGATTGACTACATGGATAAAAAACATGAATTCAATTAGATAGTGAAAAAATAAAATAAATCTGAAGTAAATATTACGTCTCCAGTGGATAGGGAGAACTCCGCATGGACTTTGAGAAATATTATGGAACGAGCTAGATTTTGAAGAATTGTCCATTCCATATAATATATGATATTTCTCCCTGCATTTGAGCAAAACAACAACAAATTTTGGTGCACAAACCTAAATGTAATTTCGGTGCGTAATGTACAAATAACCGCACCAGTGCGTTTTTGGTATTGCGCACCAGTGCTGTTTTATAACCCGACGCACCAGTGCTATGCGATTAAAGGACGCACCGGTAAAAGAATAAATGCAAATAAAAAAAGCGCAACCCTATTTTATTTTAGTGAAAAAAAATGGTGAATTGAAAAATGGGTGGCAAAATATTTTCGTAAATCTAATTTCATAAAACATTTCTTTAAATACTAAACACTTTTCATTATTTCACTATTTTTGCAAAAAAATTTCAGCTAGAGATTTGCAGGATACATACCTGGAGCAAACAGAGCACGAGAGCACTGTGGAGCAGGGAAATACGTTCGAATAGAAGTATTCAAACAATCAAAATTCCAAACCTCTGGTGATTCAAACCTTGTACCATAGAATTTCAAATGATGTGAGTAAAGTTTATTGTTTTTTTGTACTTTTTTCTGCAGTTTTTTTTTTATGCAGTAAAAGAAAAAATCAAAGTCTATTGTTTTTCTTCTACTTTTTCTGTAGTTTTTTTTATGAAGTAAAATAACAAAATCAAAGTTTATTATTTTTTTTTTTACTTTTTTTCTGCAGTTTTTTTTACCTTTTATGCAGTTTTTAGAAACAAAAAAAAAATCCATTTTTAGAAACAAAAACCCTACATCCTTTTTGTTTTTGCCTTTTCTTCTCCCTCTTTCTGTAATTTCAGAATTAGGGCTTCTCAATTTAGATTTATAGGGTTTGTATAGTCATAAGACATCCAACCCACGGGACGACTTGCATAGTCGGATCCCAATCCATGTTGGCCCTTGCGTCAATCTAAAAAAAACCATATTTTTTTTTTGTCGATGCGCCCTGCCTAACATAACACACCGGTGTGCTCTGTTATACCAATGCACCATGAAAGTACAGTGACAAAAAAAATAAAAATAAAAAATAAAATAAATAAATAAATAAATGTTTTTATCAGTGCACCATATGTAACATATGGCACCGGTGCACTATTTCATTATAGCGCACCGCCAACGTTCTGTTTTGCAAAAAAATACCATTTTAGAAACAAACCCTGCACTCTTTTTATTTTTTCCCTTTCTTCTCCCTCTTTCTGTGATTTCAGAATTAGGGATTTTAAATTTATATTCATAGGGTTTGTATTGCTAAATATAAGCCTAAGACATCCAACCCACTGGGCGACCTACATATTCAGATCCCAATCCATGTCGTCCCTTGCGTAAAAAAAAAAATAAAAATAAAAAATTATTATTATTATTATTATTTTTTTTTAAAATTTTAATTTTAATTTTTTTTTTCGATGCGCCCTGTGTACCTAAGTGCACCAGTGCGCTTTATTATCCCAGTGCACCACACAATTACTGTGATAAAAAATTAGAAAAACAATTTTTTTTTTCTCAGTGCGCCATTTGTAAAATATGTAGCTGGTGCGCTATTTCATTATGGCGCACCGCGAATGTTCTGTTTCGAAAAAAAAAAATAAAAATTCAAAAAATACAAACCTTACATTCTTTTTGTTTCTGCCCTTTATTCTCCCCCTTTCTGTGATTTCAGAATTATGGCTTTTCAATTTAGATTTATAGGGTTTGTATTGCTAAATATAGACCTAAGACATCCAACCGACGGGACGATTAGCATAGTCGGATCCCAATCCACGTGGGCCCTTGGATGAATTAAAAAAAAAAAAATTTATCAGTGCGCTTGGCATAACATAGCGCACCGATGCTTTGTATTGTACAAGTTCACCGCATAAGTAATGTGATAAAAAATTAATATTAATATTAATATTAATATTATTATTATTATTGTTTTTTTT
Source organism: Pinus albicaulis (assembly GCA_034641835.2). Taxonomy (NCBI): domain Eukaryota; kingdom Viridiplantae; phylum Streptophyta; class Pinopsida; order Pinales; family Pinaceae; genus Pinus; species Pinus albicaulis. The sequence goes on from CM076570.1 coordinate 386,823,620, forward strand.
TTTCGGTGCGCCATATGTAAAATATGGCACCGGTTTATGATACAAAAACCAACACTGGACGATTTTTATTATTTTATCATGGTTAACCGGTGTGGTGATTGACATGTAATGCACTGGTGCTCCTTGTTGACATAGAGCACTGTACGGTCTATTAAATTGTTTGTACGGTGCGTTTGGAAGACACCCACGCACTGGCGTCGGTGGTACACCATGAAAGGCACACCGGTTTCTTGAGTTTTTTTTTTTACTTGAAAAGTTTACAATTTATTTATAAATATATTAATGAATGATATGGTACATGTTTGAGATTGATAAATAAATGATTGACAAGAGATCAAGTAACAAAAATACTAATAACACATCAAGAAAAGCAAAAAAGGCAAGTTCTTTGTAAATTATTTACAAAAAATATTATTTTTGAACTATATGTAAGTTTAACTAATATGTATTTTTTACTGTGTATCATGCAGAGCCACAAAATGACGAAGCTTGATAAGATTATTTCTGATCTAGGACCAGAAGAGTGTAAAAACTTGATGGAAAAATTGCAAAAGGATGAATCAGGTGAATGAAAAAATACTATCGATCCAATATGAGTTTCTTTTTTTAGTTCTCATTAATAATATAATTAAAATTATTAGATAACATGCGTGAAACAGTCTATTAATTCACATTTGTTTAATGTTCTATAGGGACCAATAACTCAGAAAAGGAATGTTGTTTTAAGAAAAGAAAAAAGATAGAACATGCAAATGAAAATGAATTGCTCCTTAGCTCATCTGGAGTGGTGCTGGAGGTTAATGAAAGGGGGAAATTTTTTTACAAAAGTTTGAGGGATATAGTGGAATGAATGTATAGATGTTCTTTCCACTTACAATACAAAAGCCAATCCAATGATTTCAAGAACCAAATTTTATCTAAACTACAAGAATAGTTTCCAGAGAATTGGTCAATGAGACATGTCAGAATTTTAATAGCAAAAACGTACAAAAAAAAAAAAAGAAGGAATGAAAAAGTAATGTTCCTTTAGATGCTTTTCTAGAATTATTTATAAATATCACTTTTTTTATACTTACTTTTCATATTATATCAATATAAAAATTAAATAGTTTATTGTCATGTTACATATGTAGGAAGATTATGAAAATCTCAAAAGATGAATGAGCTGATATCAGAAATATGCCAGTAGGAATGTCCAAAAAGGTGTACAAGGAGATGGTCAAAGAAATGGACAAAATTGCATCGTGGGAGGAGCCATCTCAACAACAACGTGCTTCAAATGTAATATGTAATCATTGAATTTTTCGATCATTAGGTACAATAAATAAAAATTTTTAGCAATAAATATTAATTTTCAAGTATTTTCTTGCAGAAAAGAAAAGAAAATGGAATCCATTCAACACATAAAACAAGACGATAAGGGAGAAAATGATTGATATCTAAGTTTGTGAGTAATTATTACTTCCTTATAACAACTTAACTAGATGTCATTTTTGTATTTTTTAAGTTATTTTACAAAAATCATCATTTAATGTCTTCAAACAGGTGCTAACATACAAAGAAGAACCATAAGAGGAATTGATTGAAATTGGGTTAAATATGGGTTGTGAGTATATGTTGGCATATCAGAACTTAATTGTGGAATTTGTAAGCATATATCGATATTGTTTTACTTAGCTCTGTCTATAATTAATAGAATAAATAAATCTTTTATATTAAATATATGATTTGTTATGGGGTATAAAACTTGCAGGAAACAAAGTATGGCACACTATGCCAACAGATCAAATCTTGAAAGATGGCATGTTACATGGTTTTGAAAGAATGTGTATAGTTTATGAGTCGATTGTTGCATTGGTACGCCATTTCTTTTCGATTTACATTGATGTATATTATTTAATATTGCAATTTTAATTATTCTCACCAATGTATATACACTCATTACAATTTATTTTTATGTTTGTAGATGGAAGTTGAAGAAAAAGAAAACAATCAACATCGTGAACAAAACATTCCTGAAAATAACCCAAGTCATGGAAGTAGCTCTAGCAGTGACAACAGTTTAAGTGAAGAATGATGATCACTATGTTTGGATATCAAAGCAAGGCTTTATATTTTTTGAAAAATATTTGTAAAATCAGACATTTTATTTAATGTAATGGACATAGCGTTCCAATTGAAAGAAGAAGGGATACCAATAAATGTCCCATTTTGTATGACAAAGAATGTCTTATTCATATATATATATATATATATATATATATATGTTTTAATTTATTCTATTGTGTTCTCTATTATTGCTATTGCGTTCTCCATTGTCCTTCTCAAATGCACTAAAAAAAATTTAATTCATATGAATATTGTTATAAGATATATATGTGTCAACTTTTGATGAATAATGAATTTTTAAAAACCACAATAATTATGATATGATATAAAAAATTAATCCAAACATCACATTCAAATGCATTAATAAAAATTTAATTAATTTGAATATTGTTATAAGATGTGCCGACTTTTGATGAATAATGAATTTAAAAAAATCACAATATCTGCACTGTCACAGGCCGATGTTTCTAAAAAATACAAAATGAAAACCTGTGCGTGTATTCTTATACTGGTGCGCTTGTATTCTTAAGTGCACCAATGCATTTTTACGACCTATGGGCACCGCACAAATACCAAAACCAGTTAAAAATATCGAGGCATTTGTGCAGTACGATGCTCCGGTGCGTTTATGTCTATATACGCACCGATGTCATTTTTCGACCTATGGGCACTGCACGAATACCGATACCAATTATAAATATTGGTGCGTTTGTGTGATACTATGCACCCGGGCGTTTTTGTGTCTATACGCACCGGTGCATTTGTATGACCTATAGGCACTGCACGAATACCGATACCAATTATAAATCTCAGTGCATTTGTGTGATAATGCGCACCGGGGCGTTTACGTGTCTATACACATCGAGGTGTTTATGTGTCTATATGCACTGATGCATTTGTATGACATATGGGCACCACACAAATACCGATACCAATTATAAATCTTGGTGCATTTGTGTGATAATGTGCACCGGTGCATTTATATAAGTCTACGCACCAGCGTGTTGATACAACCTATGGGCATCGCTCAAATCACAAGACCAATTAGAATGACCCCGTGTGTTATATCACCAACACTACGCTCGATGCTGTTTTATATCTTAACGACCTAGTGCATTCTCCTTCGACCACCCCAGGGCTTTGATTATAGGTACGCACCGGTGCATTAAATCCTGATTAGTGCACCGATGAAAAAACATCTATAATTACCTCCGGCCGCCCATTTTTTTTAGTTGCGTTGAATTTCCATTAAAAGCTCTGCCAAAACCTCTGTAACCATAAATAGATGTTGTAGCATATGTTTTTTTTGACAATTTTGGCCAATTTTATAAAACTGAAAACCTCCTTTATAACCTCCGCTAGAGGGTCTTTTCCTTGTAGTGTATGGATGGAATCGTAAAATGACCAATGTTGTTGATCCATAGAATAAACTATGGCAATATGTGTGAAGCATAAGATGTCAAGTGGAGATAAGTTGTTTATTGCAGAAATAATTAAGTTATAGAAGCAGTTAAATGAAGACAAGCATCTTGGAGGATGACATAGGAAGGAATTTTGTCGGAGGGAGAAACAATATGTTACACGTAAATAGCATCATACAATGTTAGTGGGAGTCACCCTTTTCCATTGACATCAAATAGGGGGAAAAAATAGGTCAGAAAGATTAGAGGCATGGAGTCAGGGGGAACAAGGATCGTAGGGGGAGTTCATGTGTTGCCAACAATGACAAAGGGGGAGATTATTGAATGATTTTTTCATTGATGCCAACATTAGGTATTGAAAAATATTAATATTTTTCAAGATTGCACCAGTTGGAAGCTCCAAAGGAAGAAGTCCTGGAAAACCCTAGAAGCTTCTCACTTGTTTGACTTTTTAAGGATGAAGATCAGTCAGGTTACTCGTAATATCGCCATCATTAGATGCTCCTCATAGAGTCAATTCCAATGGTATATGAAATGCCACGAGAGACCTCATGGATTGACAAATATGATTAATCAAAGATGGAACCCCCATTTTGTGGCAAAAATTCCCAAAAGAAAGATGACACGGTGACAAATATTGGTCATATTATGTTACATCACATGAGAAGTAGGAAGGGGTCAAAATTAATTTTTTAATTGTCAAGATCTTGGAGGAAATTTTCAAATAAACATTCAAAACAATATTAAAGGGACAAACTTATGAATTCAAATCTTTCCTTGCCTTGCCTTCTCTCCAAGACAAGTCGGTCCCAAAGTATGGATTTAATATTTCATTTTTAATCCAAAACAAGTCCTTTCTTTGTGGACATGTCGGTTTTCATTAAGTCCTGTGATTCATAAATAAGAAGCACTTTTGTCCTCCAATTGAAAAACATTGAACTAAAATTTAATTTGCATTATCTATCAAAATCTTATTTGGCCTTGTGGAGAAATTTCATATCGTTAAGGAGGTTGAAGTTTTTTGGGGTTTATTTGTGGTGATTTCTCTTGGAATTTCGTTGGGTTTTGGAATATGGTTTATGGGATGGGTTGGGCCCATTTTAATGGTCATTGAAATACAAATATTGAAGTATCTAAGTCTCATCATCCATCTGATTTTTTTTCCCCTTATCAGGGCATCTCTCTGATTAGTCTATGAAAATTCAAACCATATTTATTTCATATATTTTTAGGGCCTACAGTTCGGCATAAAATTTCAACATATGCTCTGAATACTAGTTCATTCTATTGGGGCCTTTGTTAGAGGATGGGGAGTTAGAATAGATGGAGCTCGAGAAAGAGACAACTGAAGCGGATCAACCCAAGACAACAGCTGACGGTCAACTGGGGACCGCAATAGCAGAAGAAAATTGACTCGGGACGAGTCAATAACTTGTGGTCGGGGCCTATTGGGGCCTTTGTTTTGGATAAGATGATTTTGAGTTGAAGAAGCCCAGGTGGCAGGAAGAATAGGTGGCGAAGAGTCAATATGAAATGAAAGGAACCGTTGCGGTTGCGGAAAATATGTAGACAGGTGGTGAAGCATAGACAAGTAGCAACACAAATGGTAGGAACAAGGGATAGTGAAAAAATAGAGGGACTACCAGAGGCAAAGCCGACCGCGGAAGAAGATGAGAAACAACAGAGCGCAAGAGAATAAACGAGCGAAGAAGGGGTGAAGACTGGCAGTGACATTCAGCGGAGGTAGATAAGCAAGGGAAAAGAGAGTTCACGAGGAGAATGAAGGAGGGGGAACTGTTTCGAAAAGGAGATTGTGTTTTGTGTCTTAGGAGTTATGCGGAGCCTGAAGTGTATTGTGCAGTATCACGTTGAACTCTATGGAGTATAATATGTTCTATGTTGATTATATAATATAATATATCAATGCTGGGTTGTGGATTATATAATGTGTATGCCAGTTAGTTTCTTAATCGAGTGTTCAATGATTTCAAAATTTTTGATGTTCTTATTGATAATTTCTAAATGGTAGTTTATGTCCTAAGTCATAGGCAATGAATGTGTTTTGTATAACTGTAATGTCCGGTTAGATGTTAGAAGTCTCTTTTCAGTAATATAGTTCTATATATTTATCTTACTGAGGTCATGACATACCTCGGGTGAGACTCCTTACTCTCTAGAGCAAGGTGAAAATGTCAGCGTTGTCCTATACTACAACATAATCTTGTTGGCGTCAAGCCTGAACCTAGGTCTTGCCCAAAAGTCACCCTTTTTCGCCAACAAATGGTTCCGTTGCCAAGACCTAAAAACTTACTAAAGATCCAGATCATGGTATCGAAGATCTACAAAAGGGAATTGCATAACTGGTGGATAATCAAGTAGATCAGTTCATATGCAATAGGTAGAGCTTTGAAATAAGAAGGAAAGGACTGTCAAGGATCAGGTTCTGTTCTCTGATCCAACGAGTGATTTGTATGAAATTTTCTAGGGAAATTTTCTTGAAGAGCTCCATAACTGGTTTAGAAGACTCCAAATTAAAGCACTTCGTGGATGATTTCATCGATCCCATTGCAGTTGGACACATGCAAACCTGACGACATTTAACAAAATAGATACGGAGTTAACCCGAGCTGTAGAATTTTCGGTAAAGACTACCTTGGAGGGATATATCGTAGAGTTCGCAGCTGAATTTTATCAATCCTTTACAAAAGAAAAAGATATATTTAAGTTTGGGTTGCGAGAAAAACTGCTGAAATAAATCCCATTGTGAATTAAAGCTTTAATGGTGGACAAGGGACTAATGCTTTTCCAAAGTCTCGCGATGGAAGCTTAAACCTCCAGTAATGTGGGAAGGACCTGAAAGAGAGATGCTATGAACAAGGGAAAAATGGGAATAGGGATATGGATGTTGGGATCTCCAATAGGTTGAGGGAGTTAAGAGGACATCAGAGGGCGTTAATCGCTGAGAAGTGGCGGGAAAGGGCAATACAGGAATTTGAGAAGCAGAAGAGGAGTATGCAGCAAGGAGGAGAGGTGCCACAAATCACAAGGATGATAGAAGATGAAGTAAGACTCAAAGGAATATAAGGGTGCACTAAAAAAGTTAGACAAGTTTACAGGATCCCACCTCGAAGAGAGAAGGGAAAAAGGTCCAATGAAGAGGAGGACACATGCCCCAAGGATGAGTCCGATGATGAGCTACATGTTGTGATGGAGAAATTGTTCCGAGAGAGACCGATGACCATAAAAAAAGGTAATCCTATCCCCCAAGTTTCAAGTAGCATTTTTCTTAACCTTCCCCTAGTACTTTACCACCCGCCTAATAAGTTTTTGATAAAGTTGCAAAAGTCTAGCAAGTTGTACAGTGTTCAGTCTACGGTGCAGATAGCCGCTATTAGTAGTACTAGCAACATAGTTTCTCAACCAGGAAGTAGAGGATTCATATTAGTTCCACCCACACAAATAGAAATGGCAAGATCATTTACTCGATATCCATATTTTTATGGGAAGGGTAACAATGATGTAGAACAACATTGGTATCTGTGTGAAGAGATTTGTAGAGCTCACCAGACTCTAGATGCAATTAAATTAATCGAATTTCGAACCACGCTCAGGGAACGATAATTGCGATGGTTTATAAAATTGTCGGAGGTACACTAGAACCCAACTATAGATGATGTTAAAAGATATTTTGTACAAGAATTCAAGCTCCCTCAGACTAATCCGCAAGGATTGTCCAAATTACGGGAGATTAAACAAAGGGAAGGAGAAACAACCTGGGATATGATGAGAAGGTTCAAACATGAAATCGAGAAGCTGAGCTACTCTACTGATCCAAATCACCAACAAGATTGGTTAATTAAAGCACTGCTACCCCTGACAAGAACGCCATTGACCCAACAAAAGATTGATACCCTTCAAGATGCACTAGAGAAAGAAATGAAGATAGAAGCAATGGCTGGCTACCCACAAGAGTTTAGGGGGGGAGTAGCTGCCCATGATCCTTCCATATTGGGATTGCAACATCAAATAGAAATATTAATATAAAATATCAAGGATATTCAGCCTGCATGACCAGCGTGACCCAATGTGTGGTGCACATTTTTCCTATTGGAAAGACATGTGGTTACAGAGTGCCCAACGTTGTGGGGAACCAATGTTGGGACTTCGGCAACAAGAGCACAAGGAACGCCACCGGTGGGAGGAGTTGTGCAAGTGAATACTCAAGGATTATACTAGGCACAACCCCATTTCCTAGGTTTTCCTAACCATCAAACTTCAACAGCGACAAAATAATATGAAATATCCAAGGGGATTGGTTATCCTCCATGTTTATGCCCAATCTTACAAAAATATTTAAATGTCCCAAATAATGTCTACTGTGAATTTTGTGCTTCAAAAAATCATCACACAGAGTAGTGCAAAGCCATGGGTGCATTAGCAGACTGACTGGATAAAACATCCTACTGAGTGAATGAAACTCCATGAGGATGAGGAGGATAAGGTATACGAGGGGGCAAGACTGGAGGAATAATACCTTCGAGATGTTACAAATGTGATCAAGAGGGCCATGGAGTGAGAGATTATACGCTACCAAGATGACCATGGTGTTCTCAATGCAGAGTGAATGCAAATGCCACTGAGGACTTCCTAGAACTGATTAAAAGTTGGGAAGAGAGAACTAGGAAACGGGGAGCGGAGCCAAGAGTAGTTGATAGAAAACCTCTACCGAGTGTGGCCGTAATAACCGGAGGAGGGAAGAAAACCAGGGAGGATGCATGAGAGATGGAGCTGGAAAAACTAATTAAACCGGTGTCCCCAAAGAAATTCTTTAATCCAGAGCAATAGAGACAATACTTTAAAGAAGCACTGGAAACATTCTCGAAGCTGGAGAGTTGCAAGGATATGGAACTAATACAACCAATCAAAGGAGGGAAGACAAGTACAACAAGAACACCAATTGAAGAATGGTTCTGACTATTTTTGAATATCATAAATGATGGACCGATGCTGTAACAATTAAAGAAAAATCTAAAAACAGTAGTAGAAGGAAGGATAGAGAACGAGGGCCCAATTAATACTAATCTTTCAGAAAAATATGTAAGGAGAGTAAAAAGAAACAAACCAAGAAAAGGAAAGGAATTTCGCATAAATGCTCAAATTGCAGGATTCCAAATAAGAGACACAATGCTAGATTTAGGATAAGATGTAAATATTCTACCTAGAAAGACATGGGAAGCATTAGGAAATCCAAAGCTGGTGTATTCCCCGATACAACCAAGAAAGGGGAAACAATATTGCATTTTACCGGTGGGAAGGATGGAAGAAGTTGAAGTAGATGTCACGGGAGTAAAAACATACCCAAATTTTGAAGCAATCGACATTATGGGAGACAAGGATCCATACCCAACACTATTGGGGATAGACTGGGCATTTGGAAATTATGCAGTGATATATTTGAAGAAGGATCTTATGATATTTGAGGACAGTGAAGTCAGAGTAGTCCAACCATTGGATCTGTATCAGGGACCCAAGTATACATGAACCATCGGGACCAAGGAAGATGAAGAAATTCTCGACCAAATTTATCAAATGACAACAGGAAAAAGAGAAGATTACATTAATCCTACAACAGGAGGAACAATAAGTTGGTGAAGTGTTCAAAGTTCTGACGTAGGATCGGAAGTTGCATGGGAGGATTGGCAGCAAAGTGGATACGAGATCAATACCAAAATATGTGCTGCTATTCACAGAGTTAATTGGATCGGCACAGAGGTAAGTGGTTACCCCACCCTTAATAATATGAAAACTGTAAATACTTTTATTAGTAAAGTTGAAGATAACGTACCATGGGAGCTTAAGGTTCCTCTCATGGATGTGGCATTTAAATCTACTTCAGAAAGGTGGTGGGAAAATCACTGCAACTCTCTTCATAAATGGGAAGAGGTATAAAAGGAATTGAAAGCGAGATTCCAAGAGTCTTAAGGACTGCAACAAGACGAGAAGTACATAGGAGTTTCTGATCCCTGAGTACATATAAAAAGTTGTGAATAAAAGTGGGAAATAGAGGGATACCTGAAATATTTGTGGGTGCATAAATTTTTACATTCATTAAATACCATACCACAAGATTGGTACTTGACAGAAGAAAAGAAGAGGAAAACATGTAGCTGGGAGACAATTTAAGAAATATTTACACGAAGTTTCTCCTTCAAGGGGGATAATAAATAGCTTACGGAGACCCTGCAAGCGATCAAAGGAATTCTATTTTGTTTATAACTTACAGAAGTGAAGAAATGCTTGTGTTAGACTATGTACCCGAGTCTAATTATCAGGAAGCAGTAGCATGAGGGAAGATAGACCAGGGAATAGATGGTGATGATTTGGGAAATGTCGGACATTTTTCATTTGAATAAAAGGAGGGAGAACAAAAAATTTAGGAGGAAGTTGCCATCAAAGGACTGCACTTGTTACCCCTAAGGACAAAGAAATAGAATATTGGTAGTCAAGAGAAACCCAAAATAACATCTATAGGAGACTACTCAGAAGAAGAGGCGAAAAAAGAAATATTTTATTTGTTAAAGGAATATGAGATCTATTCCCATCCTCTGTAGCAGAACTAAAAGGCATCAAGGGAGATTTGGGGGAGATGTGGATAGTGCTGAAACCAAATGCTAGACCAGTAAAACATAGACCTTACCGCCTGAACCCAAGAGTGAAAGAGAAAGTAAAAGTAGAGATAGACAAAATGATGAATGCAAGATTTATTTTCCCAATTGAGGAGGCAGAGTGGGTTATTCCAATAGTGATACAGAACAAGAAGGATAGGTCAGAGATCAGGGTATGTGTAGATTACAGAAGTCTAAATAATGTCCGTGTCCACGATCCTTTGCCAACACCATTCAGTGATGAAGTCCTAGATAATGTGGTAGGAAATGAAGCGTATTCGTTCACAGATGGATTCTTTGGCTACTATCAAGTCCAAATAGTTGAGGAAGATAAAATAAAAACCACATTCACTACTGAATAGGGATCATATGTATTTCACGTAATGAAATTTGGGTTAAAGAATGCACGAGAAGTATTCTCAAGAATAGTGATTGTAGCCTTGCGAGAGTATATCCTCAATTTTCTTGAGGTATACATGGATGACTGGACAATATATAGTTTGTTAAAGAACCATGCAAGCCTCCTTCGAATAATGTTTGATTGTTGCAGACAACTTCAAATCTCACTAAACCTAAAGAAGTGCATATTTGCAGTACCATTCAAAACACTATTGGGCCATGTGGTCTGTAAACAAGGAGTATGTGTGGACCCCGCCAAGGTGGCGGTAATTGTAAACATGGATTCCCTAGATAAATAGTTGAGATCATTGCTTGGACACACAGGGTACTACAAAAGGTTTATCCACAACTATGCTTGAATCACAACACCACTGGAAAAGCTATTGTGGAAGAAATAATTGTTCACATGGAATGAGGAATGCAGCAAGGCATTGGACACGCTAAAGGAGAAATTAGCAAGTGCACCTATTTTAACTCATCCTAACTGGGATAAAAAATTCCATGTACATATTGATGCTTCAGGCATTGCATTAGGGGTCGTGTTAGCGCAACCAGGAGAGACCAATATAGACCATCTGGTATAATTTGCAAGAAGAAATATTTCAAGAGTAGAAAAAAACTATACCACCACCGAGAGGGAAGCTCTAGCAATAATCTACTCTCTTCAAAAATTCCGCCATTACTTGCTTGGAGGTACTTTTAATTTTTTCATAGACCACTTTACATTGAAATACTTAGTAAATAAACTTATTCTGGAAGGCTGAATTTGTAGATGGCTTCTACTTTTTCAAGAATTTACGTTTGAAGTCATAATAAAGCCAGGGAGACTAAATGTCAGACTTGATCACCTATCAAGATTGGAAAATAGGGAAAATGGAGGACCACTTGATGACTAGTTACCAGATGCAAACCTCTTCCGAATAGAAGTTGTACCCAATTATCTAGAGAAAATAGCTATATACCTCGTTACAGGATAGTGCCCAAAAGAATATACAACAACTCAGAGAATACATTTGGTTGTTAAAGTAGTTGATTACCAACTTATAGCAAGTTAATTATACAAAATGGTTTTGGATAAAATACTATGAAGATGTGTATTAAACCACGAGAGAGAAGATATATTATGGGAATGTCACAGTGGAGTTGCTGGAGGATATGTGGGAGCAAAGCCTACCGCAAGAAAGATACTGCAGGGAGGGCTATGGTGGCCTACAATACACAGAGATAACAAAGAATATGTGAAGAAATGTGACGTGTGTTAAAGAACAAGGAAACCTTCACACCGCGATGAATTACCCCTACAGATTATGAGAGCACTACAGGTATTTGAAAAATGGGTTATCGACTTTGTAGGTCCCATTACACCAATTGCACGCCATCACAAACAAGATACATAATCACCACAATTGAATACCTGACTAGGTGGGAAGAAGAAGTGTTGGTGAAGGATTTTACAGCAGATACAACAACCAGATTTATCTTTGAAAACATCATTAGTAGTTTTGGTTGTCCAAGAAGCCTGAAAAGTGATCAAGGCACCCACTTTATTAATGCTACAGTCAGTTCATTACTGAAAATCTTCATGATACAACACCATACGAGTAGTTCGTATCACCCACAGGTGAACGGAATTGTTGAAGCTTTCAAGAAAATCTTAGAAAAGGGATTAACCAAGATCTACAACGCAAATAGGGATGATTGGACGAAATAATACCAACCATGTTATGGGAATACATGACTACTATAAAACGATTACACCACTAGACGCCATTTCAGATTGTGTACGGGAAATAGGTAGTGGTGCAAGTTGAGTTTATTGTCCCCAGTCTATTAATTGTTGCAACAATGCAAATGACTGAAGCTGAATCCATCTCAACACGCATTCATGAACTACAAGAATTAGAAGAAGCAATATTTTTTCTATATTTTCATCAATCAGTGGTGAAACAAAGATAGAAATTGTATCATGACCACCATATCAAATGGAAGATATTCGAGATTGGTAGAAAGGTACTGCTCTATGACAACAGGTTCTAGAAATTCCCAAGAAAAATAAAAATGCCATTGGATGGGACCATTCTACGTCATAGATATCCGTGACTCAGGAGAGATCAAGCTAGTGCAACTGGATGGAGAAATACTACCAGGTTGGGTGAATGGCGCATGCTTGAAAACCTACCATGAATGAACACAAAATTTTTAATTTCAATTAACTCTCGCACCTTAGAGGAGTCAATAGGTTAGGTATCAATAAATCTCTCACAACCGAGATGAGCCAATAGGTTAGAACAATTACTCACTTAATAAAATATGTTAGTTTCCATTTAAAAGCTAGGGGTCTCAAAAAAATAAGATTTAGGTCGTGCACACTCAATAGTCACCCTGTTGCGTGATAGGGACCATATCAGGGGGGGGGGGCAGAGGGAGGGGGGTGTGGTTATAGTGACTATACGACCAAGTGTGTTATCCATCACTCAGTCATAATGATCCATAATATAAGTGTCAGTTTCTTGCGTCAACGAAAATTTGAGAAATATTTGCCATAATTAGTAACACCATTCCGTAATAAATTTTCCACATCATGTAACAATTATTACCTATCACGTCCGCCCAAATTCTAAAGCCACCGTCAATAAATTCAGAGTCCACCTCATCCGAGTAACCAACCACATGATTGAAGTCGTAGAGGGTTCCAAGAGAAATTAATTAGCTATGCAATCGCATCAACCTCTTGCGTGCCAACATTCCTACTTAACCTGCATGGAGAAGGGAAAAATCAGAGTGCCAGAGAATTGCGAATTGAAAGAAGAGGAAACTTCCATAACGGGTAGCCAAACTATAGTAGAAGGAGCTCAAAATTGTAAACCAACAACATTATTGGTATATTGTAGGCAAGGAAGGATGACGAATATGGTAGTATCAATGGTTGAACTAGAACTTGATGGGAGGATTTAGAAATTAGAGTCACTGGTAGGAAGGTACAATAAAGCCACCTTGATAGACACAGATTTCACTAACTCTTTCCAATTTCCAACTCTAAAGAGGTAGGTATACATTGAGAACTATGCAAGGGAGGGTGGTAGAAAACCAACAAGATTCCATCAGGACTTCAAAGGAATCTAGAGGTCCACCATCTTGCACTTAAGAAGCTTACCAACGTTCGACAAGATTGGAGCAGCGATGTAGTGCACTAAAATTCTCATAAATAGAATTCATAACGGGTCACTTTGGCACATAATATAAATTCAAATCCATGCAGAGGATGTCCACAGGCTTACTGGATTATCGACAGCGGGAAATGATGTATCCACTTCTTTTCAAAATACATCCAACAGAGAAAATAACATAGGAGACTTCAACTATTACTAGAAATATGAGACCATAAGGGGAGGAAAGGGGGCAAAGATAGATCTTATTAACGTCCCCAATGTTAGATTTACATGTTATTTAATTGCAGGGTAAACAATGATGCACTACACCAAAGGAGAGTGTACTCTCGACACTATATCAGTTGCGGAACATTGTATATAGGGAGCACAGTTAAATTGGTGTGCCTTCTTGCTGCAAGAACTATTCGAAGCTTGTGAAGACAATTTTAAGAGGGCTACAACATTCATATATGGGTACTTAGTCATGGATTTGGCCATGTGGAAGTGGAGTCCACCAGGGAGGCAGTCTCTTGTGGAGATTTGTGAAGATCAACCGATGGCTCTCAGGTACACCCCATGGAGAATTTCAGGGGACCCTAGAAGTAAGGAGATAAATGAGGAAGTGTTCGTAGAATGGTACAGGAAGATGCTAGACGTTGTCAACACACAATGGAGAGTCCCTAGAATTCTACTAGATAAGTATTCCCATCAAGTATGGTTCGGTGTCTCCCACAACCACACATGGATTTGGACTGATTTTTGCTGCTGACACCTTTCATAAGAAACCATTGAAATTTCAACTGACAGAAGAAGATTTCCACATGGAAGCCTTGTATTGGACAGGACTAGCAATAAAAATTAGAGGGGAGCCCAAATACTTGTTTTCCGCTATTCTTTCGCACCCTCTACCAAGAGAGACTCAATCAGAAACAACCTAAAAATATTGTAGTTGCAACTCCAGCCCCTGATGCAAGAGCTGGACACTTGGGTACAAGCTTTCAATAAGGTAATGGGAAATATCGATGCAAATTCCGCTACATTTCCTTCATTTTCTGAATTTCAAACACTTAATTTTGAATCTCCATTATTCACAACCCCTTTCCTTATTTTACTCCCTTCCACTAATTTTCATTCATCTCTGCAACCAACCATCGCCCCTTTCCGCAAGAGCAAAGCAACCAAACCTCCCATCCCAAAACCTAAAGGGACGAGAGCTAGAAACTTGAGGTCTGATCAAGTAGTGGATCTCACAGAAGAGGACCATGTGCAGCCAATAGCCACAGGAATCCCAATCACCGAAGAACCTGAAGCATGCACTCAGACCTCCACCATCATATCGTAATCGAACCCTTTATCCTCACAGAGTGTACCAGCTTACTCATCACCAACTACCCAAAATTCATCATCGCATACCTCGCATACTTCCAAGGATAATTTAGCTCACACTCCATCCACTTCCCTAGAATTTTGTTTAGTTGTGACATTTGGGTGATCGTACTAGGAAACGTTTTCAATTCATATATAACTTGCATAATGTAGCATATCAGATTAGTATATGGCTATTTGTACCTAGTTAAGCAAGGTCAACTCTTAGCTGAATACTTTTAAAGTCACACGACTGCTCATTTATTAATCGCACAAGTCGAAAAGAAAATCCTTTGAGATTCGTGCTACCCATGTGAAGCCAAAAAACAACCTGTCTATGGGGCATTAATGCTCATAGTTCAAATGAAGAGGCTTGAGGGTGCATATAGATTGAAATAGAACTCTCTTCATGCCTACTTAATTATATTTCCTTAAATGTTAATCTAACACATGGAATATAGCTCATGGAGGAAGTGCATTCAAATTTGAAATAGGTATGGATGCTTATCTCGAGGCATTGGTATAGAAAAAACCTACCACCATGGTTTCTGATGTAATACCCACAGGCACCATAATGTATGTCGACACTGAAGCAGAGGTTAACTCGGTTATGACTTAAGTAACCGAGGTTAGTTCAACTACAATAGAGTCAGGAACCTTTTTAAATTTACTCATTCACACTGATTCACCCATTCCTGAGAATACGCCCACCGAGACTTTTCTAAATCCATTTAAGCAATCCATGTTACTATTACAACCATTCCTACCCACTCACATACCGTCCACTAGTTTTCATATTTCCGAATCACAAACCATTCCGCTGAGTCAACCTAGCTCTCCACAAGGTCAGTCCAGGCGCTCCATTGCTAGAAAACAACTGCTTAGAGAGAGAAATCCCAGTCCTGAGATGACAAGTAGTGGAGATCTTCAGAGCTGGGGACCCAGCCAACTTTTCAGTTTCATACAAACAGCACCTCGACAGGTAGAAACCCTTCACAATGACCTTCTTCAGAAGTATGAGCAGCAACATTAACAGGTCATAATGCTCACTGATGAGCACAATCAATTATAGTGAGAGAGGGACAACCTCCAACAAAAGATTGACCAAATCACAAACAACTTCCAGGAAATTTGGCCGACCATCACAAGTGTAGTTGAAGCCGCACCAAAGGAAATTTGGGCTTGCTCAGTAGTTGAACTCTCCACTCATATAAAGACAGCATGTGCCACTCTAGGCAATACAAACCAAGAGCTAAGGCATGAAATTTCAACCAGACTTGCACTACCAGACCCCTCTATAGTGTAAGCAGAAAATGTAATGCAGAGACAAGAGCAAATGCATAAGATAAAGGAGACACTAGGAAACGCTGCTACAAAGGCATACATTCTGCTCAAGCAAATCCGTGAATGCTCGAATTCCCTCACAATGAAGGGACGTCCCATATTAGAACAACTGTAGAAATGTTTTCTTGAGATCAAGGGAACAGCTGATCCAGACAACCCAGTTGATCCAGACAACCACAACTAGCTATGTGATCAGGCTGATGCGCTGTAGATATAGATAAATATAATCGAAGAAAATTCATCGAGAACGAAGAAACTCCTTTAGGGTCTCAGGCAACCAGTGAAACAAAATGATCCAGATTTATGCAGGAACGCAATAAAATACAGAAATATACATAAACATAGATATTCAACGAAAATAATACTTCATTTCATTAATATCAAATAACAGAAATATGCTTACAGACATAATGGAAATAAACTAGCTAGGGCATTGTTAGCTTAACTCTGAGGAGAGATGTGGTAGCTGCATGCCTCTGAACGGTGTTACAATGAGGATCAAAGGCCTATTTATTGTTGAGAAACAATGGAAAACCCTAAACATCCAAAAACCTAACCCTTGGAGATGAAGCGCCAAAATTATGGGCCCCGTTTGGGTAAATTCGTACATCAATCGTCCTGGGGACATAAATTTGGCATACGATCTCCGTTTGATGCGCTCAATACCTCATTAGAAAGATCTATCTGAGGGATATAACTTTTTTTTGAGAAAAATTGGTCCTTGGACCCATGTTGTTCTCGGTTTTCCCAAAAAGCGTTGTTTAGGGCCTCAAAATGGCTCCAGAAGTTTAGGACCCGAAAAACTGCTAAAAGTAGTAAGTTGTGCTGAAACTGAAAAACTGAAAGAACTGATGGTGGGGGTTCAAATGGAATATTTGGGTTGCCACCAATATCCACTTGGATCATTCCTCCCCTCTTAGGAAGCAATGGTCCCCATTGCATTGAGATCCTCCATGAGATTAGGAAAATTCTGTTGAACTGGGTGTTGGACGTATCGTAGATCTCATGGATCCGCTGGCGGACATGCTAGATGCGTTTAGTAAATTTGGTTTCTTTATCAGCCTCAGTCAGTACATGTGTGGATTCTGTCTGTGTGGTCACATGAGGTATGGAAATATCAAACGACGATACGCCTGGGGTCAGATCAATGGAGTGCTTGATTTGACAGTGTAGAGGAACCTATGTGGGTGAGGAGGAAATGTCCTCGTATTCCTCCATGAATTTTTACATCTGTTGTTGCCATGAAGGGGAGCCCTATTTCGAGGCAGTGGCCAAAATATTCTTCTTTTCCTGTGGGCGAATGACAATGCAAATAAATTTCTTGGTTTGGGAAATAATCTTACTGTGTTTTTTTGCAGTAGTTAAAGAGATGGCAGGAGAAAATACTACCTTTGGTATCTTGTACAAGTTATTTCCCAAAGTAATAATAATATCATGAGGCCTAGAATCATACACAGCATGTCGCCTCCACAAGTATGGTTTTCCAAATAATACATTAGCCACATCAAGAGGAGAAACATCACACAGTACCTCATCAGTGAATGGCTTGATGATGTACAAAAGGCGACACTGTTGGCGGATGCGGAGATCTCTTCCTTCATGAATCCACCCAATGTTATACAGGTGCGGGTGTACCATGGTAGGTAGGTCAAGCTACTTCATGAACTCTGCTAAAATGAGGTTCTTTTGGCTTCCACTATCGACGAGGAATTGCAGTGGAGAACCCTTCACCCACATCTGCGAATCCTTAGGATCCTCAGGATCCTCCCTCTGGAGCTTGGTAGTGGCAAAAATGGAACTCAGGTCTGCATCAATGATCTGCTTCCCTTTTTGATCTCCCTTGTATAGTTTTGGCTCAAGGTCAGAACATGCATCTGATTCGAGTGCCTTCAGTCTGGCCACCAGTGACTGTTTGGCCTAGCTCTCGTTTGTGATATGAGTGGGGATGTTATGAATTTCACACTTCCCCGTGTCCTTATTTGGATTTTTGATTGTGTTAGGAGTCACCCTGCTTTGGCTCTACCCCATGTTCTATGGTTCGGGGGCGCCTTTCCCTAGCTTCAGATTCGCAGATCCAAAGTCTCGCTTCTTCTGCTTAAATTTATGCTTGAACTTGGTGACATAGCAATATGTCCTGCCAAGTGAGGTGATGTCAAAGAATTCCATTTCCTACTGAATGTAACTATGAAGACAACTACGGTACTTGAGCTCCAAATGTCTCTCTGAATCTTTAATACCCAACTTTGTGCACAGGGTATGGAAAAAATTTGCCAGTTTGTGCACATCTTGATCCCTTTGCTGCCGTGGCATGGTCCATTGGATGTACTTGTCCTCATAGCTCCCCACAGGGTAATATTGTTCCTTGATGCCATCTTGGAATGAATTCCAAGTGGGTGCGACTGAGAATAAAGAGGATTCCCTCCCATCATTTTGCTTACAATAGGTTTCCCACCAGTCTTTGACATGGGGGGGCGACTTTGAGGAGTGCAAAAATAATCTTTTCTCGGTCAGAGAAATCATGGACTGAGAAATACCCTTCTAGAAAATTCAACCATCTATCTATGGATTCTCCATCTGTCTGGCCTTCAAATATAATAATGTCAAATTTTACATGTACCTTGAAGGGAGTGGCACCTCCAGAGTGGTTTTTGGATGCAGATGTGTCGTAGGTGGGTAGTTGTTGAAGGATCTGAGAAAAGTTATCCATAATTGCGTTCCCTTGTTCCTTGAGGGCCTCCTCGAGCAATATTTTGATAGGATCTACTACTCCCTCATCTTTCTTTTCTTCCACCATGGGAGGTTGTCAGATTTTGCGAGGCTAATCTTGTAGGGGTTCAACCAGATCAAGCCCTAACTCCTTATACCTTGACCTCATTGGGGACATGCAAAGAAAAAAAGCGAAAGAGCATATCGCTCTTATACTGCTGATCTAGATTTATGCAAGAACACAATAATACAAAGGAATAAGCATAAAAATAGAGATGCAGTGGAAATAATACTTCATTTCATTAATATCGAATAAAATAAATATGCTTACAAGCATAATGTAAATAAAATAGCTAGGGCGCTGGTAGCTTATCTCTAAGGAGAGTTGTGGTGGCTACAGGCCTCTGAACTATGTTACAATGAGGCTCGAAGGCCTATTTATTGTTGAGAAACAATGGAAAACCCTAAACATCCAAAAACATAACCCTAGGAGATGAAGCGCCAAAATTATGGGCCCTGTTAGGGTAAATTGGTACATCAATCGTCCCAGGGATGTAACTTTGGCATACGATCTCCGTTTGACGCACTCAATATCTCATTATAAATATCTATGCGAGGGATTTTAATTTTGAGTGAGCAACACCGGTCCATGTGTTGGGTACCAAATTTGTATACTTTTCTCTCCCATTTTCGCCCACCTTTCTATCTCCTTGCATCATTAATGGTTCTAAAATACATGGAGGTAAACCCCTTCCCACTATCTTACATGGAATATTTGATTAATGAAGTAATAGTCATGGAGTTTTTACCTTTACAAGCATTAACTCTAGTATTTTTACAGATTTGGTAAAAACAAAGGGATTACAGCTGTGAGCCACGGAGCAACTCCTAATTTCCAACGTTATCTTTACCTGCTGCTACAGTGCAATAGACTCCGTCTTACCCCAATGCTATTTCAGGATTTTCATGGTTTCATTTTGCCAACTAGGTTGTTGTTGTAACATATGTATAATTTTAGATATTTAGTTGTTAGAGGAAATCTATGATTCCTGAACATTTGTATAAAGAGGGCCTTCGGGCTGTGAATCAAGCATTTTTCAATTAATTGAATGCATAGTTCTTTTCTGTTCCACTTGTAAGCTGTGACTTTGTCGCAGCCCTGATTAGAGAGTTGGGCCCACTCTTTTAATCAGGTGTTGCATTGTATTTCTTTTGTTGATTTCATATTTCGGTTTGATTTGGTGTTGGAACAGGGTCTCCTACGAGCTGCGAAACTGGTCCAATTTTGCATATTTTTGATTATATTTAGTCTAGCGCAGGGGTTTTGGGGTGGGTCAAAGCCCCGAAAGCATTGTAATGGGTAAAAGGGTAAACCAGGGGTCCGAAAACCATGGTTTGCGGACCATAGGAAATTCTAGGCTAGATTATTATAAATAGAGGAACATTTTGTATTTTAAGGGTGAGGGAATGAAGAGCTATTGATGTGAATTGTGGTTTAAGTTGTCTGTTTGGGTTTTTGGGGAAAGGACTCCTGCTGGCTTTGTTCGCAGAGATCCAGAGTCCAGCTATGTGCGGACCCTGCTACTGTGTGCGCAGGATGGGAAGGGGATTGTAAGAAGGAATTGATGAATTGATGAATAAGAAAGGTTGATAGAGAAATGAAACTGTGAGTACTCTTTGTGTGAATCCTTGGTAATTAATGCATTATGTGCTTTCTGTATTTAAGCTGTGAAAGGTCTATGTAAGTGTGTTTTTTGTATTTGGATCTGTTCTGTTCTGTTTGTGCAATACTGTGCTATTGTCATAAGGTATATAATTATAGATCTAGCGCATGTGGATGCGAATAGAGACCTACTTGGCCCTGCGCAGAACAAGGCGATATGGCTATCACAGGGCCAAACGTAGCTCTGCTTGCCTTACCTATCCTTTCTCAGGGTGTGGAAACCTGGTTCCAGCACCCACCCATACTAATTCGAGTGCGACTTTGACCTGCGCAAGTAGGTCATTGTTGAAAGGGCCAGTAGTATAGGGGTTTTTTGGCAAACCTTGAACTCCAAACTTGGGTCAGGACCCCTCAAGCCAACAAATGGTTCTGTTGCCTGGACTTGGAGCATTTTGAGAAAGGGATCGGGTACTGACAAGCGAATACTGAAGATCTAACACGGAAGTGAATGGGTGCTACTCTGGATGAAAGTACAACACAGAGCAGTAAGTACTATCGAACCAATCAAGAAAGGGATCACTCTACCCATAGCCCACTGAGAAGAGAAGCTACGCAAGGCCCGCCAGTTACCCCAATGTCAGACTCACAGGAGAAGAAGCCCTCAACCAAAACCTCGCTAGAAGGAGACATGACAGTACACTTGAAATTACCTACCTCTAAAGGTGTGAACGATGAGGACATGGATCGTTTTTGGTTCGTGGCCAGCTCAGTATGGACTGCACAGGGGGTGGTAAGCGATACGGTGAAGAGAGCACAATTGTCCCTAGCCTTTGAAGAAAGAGCTCAGGATTGGTATATGTGGTACATATCTCAAAGAGGGAGCACATCTCTTCAAGATATTAAGGACGCCCTAAAAAAATGGTTCCAAAAGCCAAAATCTTACTCTTAGTTGGTAGCAGAAGTAAAGGACTTCAAGCAAGGTGCGTTTGAATCGGTGTGGGAGGCCGATCAGTGATTGAAGAAAGCAATCAAAGAAGGAGGGTTCAAGTACGACAATATACAACACATCGAATGGTTCATTTCTATGTTGCTACCTCACTTGCGTATACCGATGGACCAATAGACCTTTGAGTCGCAGGAAAAAGCCTTGGAAGCTACCATGAAACTCAAAGTTGCGCCCAAAGATGACACTTTGGGAGGAGTACAACAAATTCAAGAGCAACTCGGAGGCATGCACATGGAGATTCAGAGCTTACGGATGGAATGGGGAAAAGGAGCTAGCACAGACCTCTGGTGCATATGATGTCAGGCATCTGGCCATACAAAGGACCAGTGTCCTCTATTGACGAATTACATGCAGGCAACATGACCTAGTCTGCTACGTCCTGGCTCCAACAGGCCTGCGCTATGGTGCGATGATTTTTGGGTAGCAGGACTACATGATACGGCCCAGTGCCCTCGGCTAAGTATGGGCGAGATGAAGCAACAGTGGTGCAGGTTCTACCGGTCAGTAGGGAACGATGAGCAGAAATATCGCACATACGACTTGATTGTAGATCGAAGAAACTTCTATGCGGTACAATCAGACCTTGCGTCACCGAGATCCCCCGTGAACTTTGGTGGATCCCTAGTAAGGGGTAGGGGAGGTCGGGGAGGAAGGGTAGGATGGGGGCAGGGGTAGCTGATATGCTATAAATACGGAGAGGTAGGGCACTTCGCAAGGGACTGCCCAAATCCCACCAGGAAATCCTGCAAATATTGCCGATAGCTGGACCATGAGATTGAAGACTGCCCGATCCTGATAGCAAAAATGCAGGAAAAAAAACCCATGCCTATGCAGAATGTGCAGAGAGTTAAAGACGAGCTAAGAAATATAGAACTGAATGTAAAATTCATAACACGTAATGGGATGGTCACTCGGGGAGCAAAGGAAGCACCTGCCAGGGATCCTACGACCTCTCAGGAAGGATGGAACATCAGTTGGAAACAAGAAGTGATAGCGGCTATCGCACAGATGCCGACACACCTCAAGGAAGAAGAGGTGGTTGAGCCCTTTCTCTAGGCATGTCTGAAGCTACTACGCAACCCACAGGCTGTAGAGAACCTTCAAGCATTAATGCATAGCTGCGTAGCTCGGTCCACTCCGATCCCCGGGATCAAGGATGTACATAAGCTATATAGGTTTAAGAAATGCTATACAGGTTTAAGAAATGCACCGGAAGAGAAATGTGGTTGACTGCGCAGATTGGTGATTACGAGATGAATAAATTTATTTTAGATCTAGGATCAGATGCGAATGTGTTACCAAAGCAAACATGGCAACGAATGGGAGAGCCTAAATTGGAATGGTCCACCATCCAGATGCGAATGGAAAATCAGAAAAAGATCATCCCTCTAGGAAGAATACCAAAAGTCATGATTGATATCACAGGGGTAAAATTCCTAGCTGACTTTGAAGTAATAGAAATTGTGGAAGATGTGGATCCCTACCCTACGCTACTAGGACTAGACTGGGCTATAGACATGGGGGGTTTCATCAATCTCAAAAAGCGCAGCATGGTGTTTGAGAAGAATGGTACACGCGTAATAGTACCACTATATCCCGCAGAAGGTGCGCAGTATATAGAGCCAGCATACGAGGAGGAGGAAATAGATCACATTTACAAATTCACTACACATGACAAATACTAGGTTAACCCCACAACAGAAGGAATACTCTGTTGGGAGAAGGACAGTGAATGCTTTTTCGACCCTGATGGGGAATTGGAGAATTGGTAGAACTGGTTACACGATGTCTCAACACCGTGATGTCCTCAGGTCGCGAGGGCCCTCTACTGCATTTCTTCGGAGGTAAGAGATCTACCCCACTATGATGAGTCTAGTAGTGTTAAGGAATTCCTAAGAGAACTGGAAGCTAATGTGCCAAGAGAATGATGGCTCTAGGCCCTTAATATAGCTATGCGTGGGACACCTACACGATGGTGGGATATGCACAAGAAAGCATTCCCGGACTAGGAGACATGTCGGGATAGGATGATTCTGCGGTTCGCCCCTCCAGATGACATATGCACCAAGATATTCCTCGGACCCAGGAATCCCCACACGCATCTATGTACCTAGATGATCAAATGGTCCGATCGGACTACAGAAGAATGGGTCCATCTATTTGTTCATGCCTTGGGCCCTATCCCCACTGCTTGGTATTTAGATGCGGAGTTACATCAGCACACCCGCCACTGGGAAATAATAAAAGAGGACTTTATAGGAATGTTCGGACTAATTGGGGGGACGCAGACGCTCGACGAAGCTCTGCAGGACATCGATGTGTTTGTATTTAAGAATTCACAACACCATGCTGCACCAGCGGTCCTGACATTGGAAGTGTAGATGCAATACATAGTCAACTGCCAGAGCTTAGCGATAGACGAAGAAGAAGATAATCCTCAAAACATCTCTATTCTATAATTTGAAGGGGAACACACCATTATTGGACCCTCGCTGCAGAATATTGATGTGACGCAACCTCTCAAGCTGCACGAAGTTAATATTGGGACGGAAGAACACCCTAAGCTAGCTAAAATTGGGGACTATTGGGATGAAGGAACCATAGGCAAAATTGCAGAGCTACTTACGGAGTATCAGGACTTATTTCTGACAAAATTTTCTAAGCTCAAAGGAATCACCGGGGACCTAGGCATTATGCACATCACTCTGAAACCTAAGGCGTGCCCCATCAAGTAGCGACCTTACTGACTGAATGCTAAATATAAAAAAAAGGTCAAAGAAAAACTGGACAAAATTCTTGCCGCAGGTATCATTGAACCAGTTGAACAATCGGATTGGGTAATTCTAATGGTCATCCAAGAGAAGAAGACAAAGGGGGAAATACGCATCTGCATGGATCTACACAAGTTAAATGACACCTGCATCCATGACCCCTTCCTTACGCCCTTCTTCGACGAAATCCTTGATAGCGTGGGTGGACAAGAGGCCTATTCCTTCACCGGTGGGTTCTCAGGGTACCACTAGATCCGAATTTCACCTGAAGATCATAGTAAGACTACATTCGCGACCGAATGGGGGTCCTTTCAGTATACGGTCATGCCCTTTGGTCTCAAGAACTCACCGATATTTTCTCAAGGGATATAGTTGCTGTATTCAAGGAGTTTATTCAAAAGTTGCTAGAAGTTTATTTCGATGATTGGACGGTCTTTGGCCTGGTAAAGGAGCATGTCTCTAACCAACGATTAATGTTGGATGCATGCCGGAAGCACTAGATTTCCTTGAATATTAAGAAGTGCATCTTCTGTGTACCGTTCGGAATCTTGCTCGGACACATATTTTGTCAACAAGGGTTGATGGTTGAGCCTGCGAAGGTAGCCATAATTATAAACCTTGCAGTCCCAACAACAGAAAAACAACTGCGTTATATTCTTGGACACACGAGCTATTACAGGAAATTCATTCAAGGGTACGCACTGATCACAGCACCCACAGAAAGACTACTAAAAAAAGATTTTTCCTTTTTTTGGAATGATGAATGTTAGAAGAGCTTTGAACTTCTCAAGGAGAATATGATCTATGCACTCAAAATAATATTTCCTGCTTGGTCGAAGGAATTTCATGTACATGTGGATGCGTCAGGCATTGTCTTGGGCGCTGTCCTAACTCAACCTGGGGAGGGAGATATTGATCACCCGGTTTCCTTTGCAAGTCGGAAAATCTCGGGCATAGAACGAAACTACTCTACCACTGAGCGAGAAGGATTGGCTATGGTATACGCGTTACAGAAATATCGGCACTATCTACTTGGTGGACACTTTAAAATGTTCACTGATCATTTGGATTTCAAATACCTAGTCAAAAAGCCTATGTTGGGGGGGAATATTTGCCACTGGCTGTTGCTATTTCAGGAATATGATTTTGAGATCATCATCAAGCCTGAAAGGTTGAATGCGAGCCCAGATCATCTGTCTTGCATCAAGACAGGGGAAGAACCTACTAACTTGGAGGAAGGTTTACCAGATGCGCAGCTGTTCACCATTAAGGTTGTTGACACACACTTCACTGATATCATTAAGTTCCTCACTACAGGCGTGCCCCCCACAGAATATTTGGTGCAACAGAAGAAGGAGTTGGTTACTCGGGCAGCGGACTTTACTATCATCGTTGGTCAATTATACGAGCTAGGCGTGGATGAAATACTATGCTGATATGTCCTGGAACATGAACCGCCTGCCGTTTTAGTGGAAGCACACAAAGGTGTCGCAGGAGGCCACTATGCAGGGAGAGCAACGACACAAAATATTTTGAGGGCTGGGTTATGGTGGCCTACCCTACATTAGGATTCTTACACCTATTGTAAATCATGCAACACGTGCCAATGAACCAGACGACCCTTGCGCCGAGATGAGATGCCATTACAGCCTCAAATGGCTTAACAGGCTTTTGACAAATGGGCCATTGATTTTATAGGACCCATCAATCTGCCAGGCAAGAAAACAGGTGCGCGCTACATTATTACCGCCACTGACTATGTCACTTGATGGGATGAGGCACAAGCAGTGAAGGATTGTACTGTGGATACTGCTGCACACTTCATATTTGAGCAGATTCTGACCAAGTTTGGCTGCCAAAAGATCCTAATGAGTGACAAAGGTATGCACTTCGTTAACCAAACTATTCAAGCCCTAAATGAGGAATTCCAGATCCACCATACAAAGAGTACACCATACCATCCACATGGAAATGGGGCAGTTGAAGATTTTAACAAAATTTTGGAATAGGCATTAACCAAGGTTTGTAATGCCGATCGTAGTGACTGGGATGTTTGCATCCCCTCTATTCTGTGGGCCTATTGAACGACCTGCAAGAATATGACAGGCAGGAACCCCTTTCAAATGGTCTATGGAAAAGAGGCCATTATGCCCATAGAATTTATTGTTCCTAGCCTATGCATCGTATCATTTACAAATATGGTGGAACCAGATATCATAGAGGAACGCCTTGTGCAACTTTTGGCTTTGGAGGAAGATCGGTTTATTGCTAATTTTCATCAACAGGTTCAGAAGGCCTATGATAAAGCATGGCATGATCGACATATTTGCCAAAAGACATTCGTAGTAGGCGATCTCATCCTTTTATACGATAGCCAATTTGTGAAACACCCAGGAAAATTCCGGTAGCACTAGCTTGGTCCCTTCATTGTTAAGGAGATCATGGATGGCGGAGCAGTCTGGCTAGCTACCCTGTGTGGTGACATCTTACCTGGCTTTGTCAATGGTAGTTGACTCAAGCCATACAGGGCTAAATGACTATATGGAGGCCAGAGTGACTCGGGATGAGTCACAATATTGTGTTGGGGGACTGTTGGAATAGGGTCTCCTACGAGCTACGAAACTAGTCCAATTTTGCATATTTTTTATTATATTTAGTGTAGTGCAGGGGTTTTGGGGTGGGTCAAAGCGCTGAAAGCATTGTAATGAGTAAAAGGGTAAACCAGGGGTCCGAAAACCATTGTTTGCGGACCATAGGAAAGTCTAGGCTAGATTATTATAAATAGAGGAACATTTTGTATTGTAAGGGTGGGGGAATGAAGAGCTATTGATGTGAATTGTGGTTTAAGTTATCTGTTTGGGTTTTTTGGGAAAGGACTCTTACTGGCTGTGTGTGCGGAGATCCAGAGTCCAGCTGTGTGCAGACCCTGCTGCTGTGTGCACAGGATGGGAAGGCGGTTGTAAGAAGGAATTGATGAATTGATGAATAAGAAAGGTTGATAGAGAACTAAATCTGTGAGTACTCTTTATGTGAATCATTGGTAATTACTGCATTATGCACTTTCTATATTTAAGCAGCGAAAGGTCTATGTAAGTGTGTTTAATTTGTATCTGGATCTGTTATGTTCTGTTTATGCAATACTGTGCTACTGTCATAAAGTATATAATTATAGATCTAGCGCATGTGGATGCGAATAGAGACCTACTTGGCCCTGTGTAGAACAAGGCGATATGGGTATCATAGGGCCGAACGCAACTCTTCTTGCCTTACCTATCCTTTCTCAAGGTGCGGAAACCTGGTTCCAGCACCCACCCATACTACTTCGAGTGAGACTTTGACCTGCACAAGTAGGTCATTGCTGAAAGGGCCAGTAGTATAGGGTTTGTTGGCAAACCTTGAACTCCAAAACTAGGTTAGGACCCCTCGAGCCAACGTTTGGTAACTGTTGTTCCAGTGTAATTCTGTAATTGTTGTGGATACCTTTTTAATTCTACAATCATTCTTAAATTTTTGTTACAGTCGTTGCTTGTTTTCCATTAATTAAATCCTGTGATTCAATAGCAGATTATGCCATTGCTCTTGCATATACTGTGCACATTAGTCTTGAAATAGATAACGCACTCAGGTTGATAATTTATGTGGAAAAAGGACACCAAAATTTTGGCACCGTTTCTGGGGAAGGCTAACAAGGTGCAAGAACACGATCTGCAATTGATCTAAGGGTCAATCTCTCATCTTGGGGAGGGAATTTACTGCCTTGCTCCAAGTCCTTAGCGTAGTACTCCGTTTTTTTTTTTTTTTTTCCATTGTTTTTTTTAGAATTGATATCTCGTCTTGGGGAGGAAATTCATTACCCTGCTCCAAGTCCTAAGCATAGTGTGCTGTTTTTCTTTTTTTTTTCTTTTCATTAGAACGAATCTCTCATCTTGGGGGGGGAATCCATTACCCTGCTCTAAGTCCTAAGCATAACATTAAGTTTTTCTGGTTTTTGATTACTTTTCTGAAAGGGCCAACTTCTCGTCCTGGGGAGGGTACTTGATCACCCTACTTTAGGTCCTAAAATTTGATTTGATTTTAGTTTATTTAATTTTCTGTTTGAACCTACTCTCTTGTCCCATGGAAGAAGCTATCTTTCCTACTTCGGGTGCTGAGCGATTTTGTTATTTTAACGAATTATTCCCATCAATTGTATGAACAAAGATCTAAATAAGAGGGGCGGGGGAAGACCCCCAAAGAAAGGAAGGGATTTGGGAAGGAAGACATATATCCAGGAGATCATCACAAAGGCTGAATCTGAAGCATATTATCACGCTGCTGTCAGGGTAAGGGTGTAAACAAAGTCCGAAGGGCAGTCAGTTGAGTAGCCTGTGCCATCCACAGTACGACAGGAAACCCTTTTGACAACAAAAGGAAGAATAAATAAAGTATCAGTGGAGGAGATATCCCTGCTGTTGGCAGAGGCGGAAGAAATAGAAAGTAGAGGGTCAGAACAACTGAGAAATTTTGATCTGGAAAGAGAATTCCTGAAGGATTTTGTGTCGCCACGAGACCAGCAGAGTGTTGTGAAACCTCCTATAGTTGAATCACCCCAAGTATCAGTCGCAGAACCAATTGAAATTTCCGGTGAGTATTGGACAATATTTATGGCACCTACAAGTTCTTCTATTGATTTTCCAATTGGAAACATTTTAGGAGATGCACCAATGAAGGCCATTCCTTTAACGACTCTGCCTAATTTTCATGGGCTTTCTTCTGAACACCCCGACACATTCCTCTTTGAATTTGACATTGTCTTTCGAGGGTATGATTATATTTCCGATGTTCAGAAGTTAAAAATATTTCCTGCTACTTTAAAAGGGACAACCCTGCAATGGTTTATGGGTTTAGGAGGGAAGTCTATTTCTTCACGGGATGTGATGAAAGAAGTCTTTTTGGAAAAATACCAAGACTACTGTAAATCTTGTGATATCAAGGAGGATATTTTTTAAGTTTGCATAGAAGGAGGACAAGAACATGGAAGATTGTGTGGAACGATTCAAATATATACTGCAGAGATCAGGCCATAGTGACCTGGATAAAGATATCCTAGAAATCATCCTTCTTCGGGCACTGAGGGAAGATTCCTTGCAACTTTTGAACATAGTAGGAAAGGGGGATGTTTCAAACGAAGGATTCGACACCATCTATGACTTGTGCATTCAGTGTTCATGAGTGGCTACAAGAAGTGGACAAGGAATTCGGTCATTAAAGACTTTTGGTGGAGGGGTTACAAAGGTAGAAATCAGAAACCTACTGGATAACTTGAGGACTGATATCCTAAGCACATTATCCGCCCGGATGGACACTCTACAAGCAAAACATAAACATAGAATAGTTGGAGAGTACTATGGCTATATTCTGCCCACAGTGCAGAAAGAAGCATCCATTGAAATAATGCCCATTAAACACAGTGGAAGCCTGCGCAATCTGTGAATAGACTCATGCGACCAGATCTTGTCCTTCCTTGCAGGACTGAAGGCAGTTTTTCAAGGGGCAAGTGAAAAAAATGCAGTAGATCAATTATACTTCATGGGGCTGAGAAAGCCATGGCAACCTCGACCACCAGCTATGAATCCAGGTATGAATAAAGACCCATCTCAGTATTTTAATAATTTTATTATGGGTCCCCAGTGTGTACCTTTTTCACATATGTGGTCTTAGTGTCAATATCCCCCCTGGAAACAATGGGTCCCCCAGTCTA
The DNA here is from genome assembly GCA_034641835.2 of Pinus albicaulis. NCBI lineage: Eukaryota > Viridiplantae > Streptophyta > Pinopsida > Pinales > Pinaceae > Pinus > Pinus albicaulis. The sequence continues at coordinate 386,853,958 of CM076570.1, forward strand.
GTTTGAACCCTTCATGGAATCAGAATTGGCGTGGACCCTCTCCCACTAGGCAATTACCCCAATCTATGCCACAACGGAAAATCCAGTTGCCCTCTAATGTACCTCCTAGAAACCCAACCCTTCAACCCAAATTTCATATCCAGCCCAATCTGAATTCTAATAATAAAGGGGTCCAACAGACAAACACTGTTAACCTTCCATATTATAGCATTTCTACCATAGGAATTAATGAAATAAAGTTACGATCTAGGCGAGTAGTAAATGATCCTACTTCAACTATCATCATAGAACATATTGAAAGTGGAGTTATAGAACCAGAATAGAGGACAGTTAGGGAAAAACCATACTAAAACATGACAAACCAGACACCTCCCCAACCTGTTCTTAATCGAGGTCGTCCAACCACTCCACCATATCTTGAAATAATGACCCTGAATAAACAAAACCCTCAAGCAGAGTTTGACTTCTTGGGGGAATTGCAAAATATTTTTGTCAAAATACCCTTGCACCAAGCTATGAGGGATGTACCTATATATGCAAAAAATCTCAAGGAAAACTACTCTAAGAAACCTGGGAAGAAACCAAGGGATCCATTAACCATTCATGTGATGGGTAGACTGTCCGACATCATGCTAGGAAATACTATGACTGTAAAATATGGGGATACAGGAAACCCAATTCTAACATTACAAATCAATGGGGTCGAAATCTCAAATGTGCTCATAGATTTGGGTGCTTCCATCAATATTATTACCTCTGAAACAATGAATGCATTAGGTCTCAAAAAAATTAAGCCAACCCCTACTATATTGGAATTAGCAGATAGGTCTACAATTAAACCGATAGGGAAATTGGAAGATGTGACTATTTCGATGGATTCATGGCATTACCCTATGGACCTCCTTGTATTACAGACTCGATCCTTAGTTGGTGGTCATCCATTGATCTTGGGAAGACCTTGGCTCGCAACTACAGATGCCTACATAGGGTGTCGATCTGGGCATATGATTATATCAAATGGGATGATTACAAAAAATCTTACTCTCTACCCCCCTGCGGAACCTGTCCATCTGAAAAACTATTAGCCAGATAGAAACCTCTACCAGTAGAAGAGCTTGAACCTGAAATTGAAGAATTTAGACCAATTCTCACCATTGGGCAGGCCCTGCAATTCAAAACAGAAATTGAGGATGATACCATTCACATTTTTATTAATGATCCTAGTTCTGTTTCCAATTCAACTCATCAGATTTTAGAATCTTTTATGAGTTGTGAGACACAGGAAAAAATTGAACCAAAAGATTAAATTGAATATATTCTTGTAACTACATCCCATGATAGCATTCTGATTGAAATTGAACCAGGGAAAACACTCAATATCAACCCCAGTCTGTTTGAATCCCAGAAAAAACAACTTTTAAAAGTCCTTCAAGACCATTAGGAAGCTTTTGCTTGGGATTATACTGACATGAAGGGGATCCCTGCTAACTTGTGTAATCATCATATTTATATTAAGGAAGACTGCCGCCCTGTGAGAAAGCCCCAACGAAGAATGAATATTGCTCTAAAGAACATTGCCAATGAATAATTACAGAAATTATTGGATGTAGGTTTAATTTACCCCATCTCGGATAGCCAATGGGTATCTCCGCTAGTTATTGTTCCCAAAAATAATGGTAAATGGTAGATCTTTGTGGATTATAGGGAGCTAAACAAAGCAACTCAAAAAGACCATTTCCCTTAGCCATTCATCCAAGTCCTCGACACCTTGGTTGGGAAGAAGTTCTTTTGCTTGCTAGATGGTTTCAGCGAGTATAACCAGATGCAGATAGCTCCGAAAGACTAGGATAAAAAAACTTACACATGCCCATGGGGGACCTTTGCATACAAGGTCCTCCCTTGTGTAATGCTCCTGCAATCTTCCAGAGGGAAATTTTGGGAATTTTTTCTGATTTGGTGATTGACAGCGTTGAAATATATTTGGATGATTTTAGTCCATATGGAAACTCATTTGAAGAGGGGTTGGAAAATTTGGAAAAAGTGCTCAAAATATGTAAGCAGATGCATGTATCCCTGAGTACAGTCAAATGCCATATGATGAGGGAAGAAGGAATAATATTGGGACATTTTCTCTCAGCTATTGGAATACAAGTTGATCCAGCCAAATTAGAGGTAATATTGCACTTCCCGGTACCCAAGACACCCACACAAGTACGTAGATTTATTGGTTGTGCTGGTTATTATAGATGCTTTATAGGAAATTTTGCTAAAATAGCACATCCACTTATTCAATTGCTAACAAAAGATGCAAAATTCTTGTGGACTAAAGACTGTGAAGCAGCTTTCACGAAAATTAAGGGACTGATTTGCAAGGCTCCAATACTTCGAGGACCTGATTGGGCATTACCATTTCACATACATGCTGATGCTTCCCAGACAGCCATAGGAGAAGTCTTAGGAAAAAAGGAAGACAAAACACCATATGAAGTTTACTATGTCAGCAAGAATTTAATTCCTGTTGAATTAAATTACACGGTGACAGAAAAAGAATTCCTGGCTGTCATATATGCTATCAACAAGTTCCGGCACTGCATCACCGAGTATCCTACTTTTGTAGATACTGACCATGCAGCAATAAGGTATTTGATGAATAAACCTATCACTCCTGGTCGTATTACAAGATGGTTGCTATTGCTTCACGATTTTGATATTACAATAGTAGAAAAACCAGGGAAAGATAATGTATGAAGAATTTTTTTGGTAATAATCACATTAAAATGAAAATTTTCGACGCGTTGAGTCCTGATGATGAACCACACTGGTTGGTTCGAAACACGTCGAAAATGTTCATTTTAATGTGATTATTACTGAAAAAATTCTTCATAATTTTACGATGGATCACAAAAGCCAAAATTCTATAAAAAAGATAATGTAGTTGCTGATTTTCTGTCTAGAATGGATAACAATGATGAATGCACACCCATAGAAGATAGTTTTCCCGATGAGCATCTTTTTTCAATTTCTACTAAACCTCTGTGGTATGAATATATTGCTAAATACCTTGCTACAGGGAAGGTGCCTCATCATTTTTCATACAGGGAAAAAGGAAAAATTATTCATCACAGTGCCCGATATTCTTGGATGGTAGGGTACCTCTTTCATACAGGAGCCGATAAGCAGATTCGACATTGTGTATCTGAGGATGATATTTATGAAGTATTGAAGGCTGCCAATGATGGCCCTTGTGGAGGGCATTTTTTAGACAAAAGAAAAAGCCATAAGGTGCTACAAATGGGGCATTATTGGCCTTCTATCTTTCAGGATGCTCAAAATTATGTCTGGAGGTGTGATAGTTTCCAGCACATGGGGCAGCCTGGTCGAGCTGATGAAATTTCTTTGCAGGAATAGGTAGTCCTCAAACCTTTTGAGAAATAGGCTATCGACTTTGTTGGACCCCTCAACCCACCATCCCAGCAAAAGGTTCACATTTTGATCTGCACTGATTATGTGACTAAGTGGGTAGAAGCCCAAGCTGTTGCGAAAGCAATAGAGTAGGTGCTTTCAGATTTTATATTCGAATAAATTTTTTCTCATTATGGTACTCCAAGGGAGATTGTTTCAGATGGAGGAGTACAATTTACATCACACATAATAGCAAAGATAATGCAGAAATATAGGGTCAAGAACAGGGTGACATCTCCATACCACCCCCAGGCGAATGGACAAGTGGAAAGCACAAACAAGACATTGGAAAATATCTTGACAAAAACTGTGGCATACCATCGTCGAGACTGGGCTCAGAAGCTACCTGAATCTCTCTAGGCATACATAACAACATGGAGGAACACAACTAGGTTTTCACCATTCAAGTTGGTTTATGGGAAATCCCCTTATTCCCAATAGAATTTGAAATTAGTATGCTCAAAACAGTTCTTGAAGTTGGTTTGGACTTTTCAGATGCCCAGAAACACCGACTGACCCAACTTAATGAATTGGATGAAATTCGTTCAATGGCCGTCTAGAGGACTACTGTTATTTAGCAGCAGAGGATGAAATGGCATGATAAGTTTATCAAAAACAAGGTGTTTCATAGGGGAGATTGGGAATTAATTTATGACTCCTGTTTTAAGGATTTTAAAGGAAAGATTTGTACTCGTTGGATGGGACCTTACGAGGTGGACGTTGTATTTGATAATGGAACAGTCAGGCTAGTCACAATAGATGATACACGTGCTTCATTCATAGAAAATGGACATCGCCTGAGATTATACCAACGCCCAGCCTGTAAGGACGCTTTTATCAAACATCTCTTCGAGAAATCTGGTTTGAAGGTTATCAATGCAGAGAACTCTTCCTCTGCATTCTCGCTCTAAAAATATAAAAAGTAAAAAATAAATATAAAAATAAATAAATAAATAAATAAATAAATATATACATATACATATACATATACATATACATATACATATACATATACATCTATATATACATACATACATACATACATATATACATACATACATATAAATATATATATATATATATATATATATATATATATATATGTATTTAATAAATACTGTTACTATTTATTTTGTTGTCATTTTGCAGGAATTACTACTAAGGATTAATGTTTTAAAGCTCAAAAATTTCTTCTAATTATCGATGCTGTTACTTCTTGGATGCGGCTACTCATAATGTTGTTACTCGGTTGCTACTACTCATGATGCTATTACTCGGTTGCTTCTACTCATGATGTTGTTACTCAATTGCTGATACTCATATCGCTGTTACTCGGTTGCTGCTACTCATATTGTTGTTACTCCTTGATTGATGCTACTCATGATGGTGTTACTCGGTTGTTGCTACTCATGATGTTGTTACTCGGTTTCTGCTACTCATGTTGCTGTTACTCCTTTATTACTGCTACTCGATGTTGTTACCCCCTGGTTGTTGTTATTCATGATGCTGTTACTCTAGATGTTGTTACTTGCACTGCTGTTACTCCGGATGTTGCTACTCGTCATGCTGTTACTCCGGATGTTGTTACTCACACTGTTGTTACTCCAGATGCTGTTACGTTGAATGCTACTACTCGTCATGTTGTTACTCTGAATGATGCTACTCGCATTGCTATTTCTCTAGATGTTGTTACTCTAGATGCTGCTACTCGCATTGTTGTTACTCTAGATGTTGTTACTCCGGATGCTGCTACTCGCACTGTTGTTACTCCGGATGCTGCTACTCGCACTTTTGTTACTCCATCCACATCATTAATACGTCATCATTCTACCAAATGTTACTTCCTCCAGGTAGGCTGCCAGGTACGTCTCCACAATTAAATATTCCATACCAAGAAATTAATGTCGTAGACAACAACTTTTAAGTTCGGGGGGGGGGTGCTATCATAACTAAACGACAGTGTAATGATGATTTCAAAAGCCATTATTACAACTTCGTGTTATGGTACACCCCACAATCCTTCCATATAATCATTAAAGATACATTGGGATTTGCAATACGCATACGATACAGATCGATCAGTCCTTTCCACCTCATACGAAATAATGACTATTCCATTCATCGCACTTACCATACTTTTTCATGATTTTTCCCGTTTCCCGAGAATTACCATCCGTATTTACCCTTATTACTCCTCATTTTTCACCATGCTCTTTTTCCAAATTTGGTATCCACCACTCTGTCCAATGATCTACTATTCCAGAGTGCTGTTACAGTCTCCATAGGATGGGCGGACTAGCTGTGTGGCATGAACCTGAAAACATAATCTTAGTCCGTAGCGATCCAGATGTGGGGCAAGTTTTCGTCAATGCAAGATGGGATACTTCGATAGATTACAGGGGTTTGACAAGGGAATCACAATGGATTTTTCACTTAATTTGGACGAGAATCGCTCTTGAGTCAGAGGATTGGAAATTCATGTCATAGAAGAAGTAATTGCGGAAGTTAGTGGGTTGAGACAGCAAGGGCAGCAGTGGTTTGCTCAGAGAATTCCTCTCCCAGAGTTTTCCAAACTATTTTTTCAGGCCGACGAAAGCATCGTTTAATTGGGTAGAGGATATGAGAACAAGTATGTATCACATCCATGAAACGAAGTAGCAGGTTTTGTAATGAAATACATAAATTGCGAGGGTTAGGCCACAACTTTGTTCAACTATCATTTTAAAATCTTAGCTCACCTTCGATTTCCGCAGGCTCGGGTGCATTCATTAAACATGCCCTTCTTTCTATTAAAATAGTTACAACACATGGCACAATTTGCTGATGTTCACGCTGGATGCCGGCAGTTCTCTCCAAACATGGATTGGTTCGCTTACTGGTCATGCATGCAATAGTTCGATTTTGATTTTCTTGGGAAGAACTCTGTGAATCATTAGAAGAAGAGATATCGACCATCATTTCTACTAGGGAGGAAGAATCAGTATCTCCGGCTAGTTTAGCAGAAGAAGAACAGTCAGAAGAAATGGAAATAGACCAGGAAGAACCAAAAGAAATGGAGATGGAGGTTGATCAGGAAGAACCAGAAGAAATGGGAATGGAGGAGACAATTGGTGATACAGTCGAGGCTATCACATAAGAACCAACCTCGCCTGAAGAACCTAGAGATGAAGGAATTATGGATATAGTGAATGAATTTGAGACAGAGGGATGGAAAGTGATGATGTTTCACAAGAAATAACATCACCTGCCCAAGCAGATATAAATATTGAATTAAGTGGGGGTGTTACACAAGAAGCACCCTTGATTTAGCTAGAACAAGGAGACAGAGAAGCATCAATCTGTGAGTCAACACTGTTCCACAAGAACCAGTGTCGACCGCAGAAGAGGAAGCAATTCATGAAGAACAAGAAGATAGAGGAGAAATGACCAGCGAAGTCGGTACTGTCCCACAAGAATTAGTATCGACCACAGGTGAGGAAGTAATGCATGAAGGGTAGGAGGACAGAAAGGAAATGACCTTTAGAATCAACACTGTTCCACAGGAACCAACGTTGACCTCGACGGAAGTAGCAGTGCATGAAAGTTTTGCCCAAATTAGAAAAAAGGATGACGAAGCAGTTCCTCATTCTCCTTTTCAGTCTATGATGCCTATAGAGGTGAGAGGGTTTCTCTCGTCCAAGCGATTAATGGAGGAAATAGCTATTCCACTAGTGCTTAATTTCGTCGACCCAGGGAAGGACATGGCCAATATCGGCCTAGTAATTGCTGAATCTCAGCAGGAGCACCTAGAGGCTCACAAGGGAGATAGAATTCCTATGGAAACACTGGAACATAGGATGGTCAATGGAAGCACTGAACAAGAAATAAAATTCCTAAGGTAAATGCAGAAGAGAATGCCCCTAAAGAGAGGGAGCCCAGCCAGAAATACCTAGCAGAAAAACTAGTTGATGAAATCGACAGCATTCCACCACCTCTTGAACCTGTTATAGGCCTGGGAGGTGAATTTATTGTTAAACATGAATGGATTGAACAGTGTGAGAAAATGAGATTACCTCTAAATAAAAGGTATCAGCTTCAGTTCAATGAAACCATGTAATTGAACAAGGAAGTTCGGGAGTTGAAGAGGAGAGTTTCCCAGCTAAATAAGAAGGTAAAAATCTATAAGTGGAAGGAAGTAAAACCAAAAATTGAGGTCTCCTCTGCAGCTACATAGAATGGTCCAATCGAACAACTATTTGAGGGTCGAGAATTCTTCCTGGCTATTGAAATCCAGAGATGGCAGTCCATTGTGAATGGACATAAGAAGGAGACAATGCGGGTTAGAGAGCATGCTGTCAGGATCGTTACAGGGTACATAGACCAGTTGGATAAAGCACGACAAAGGCAAGCAAAAAAAAAGGCCAAGATAGAAGAGTTGGAGGAACAAGTGCAGTTGCTGCAATCAGATAAGGAGAAGATGTTTTCCTTGGTGTAGTAGGTAATGGCCCATAGAACTCCTGCACATAGCTATGCCTTATTCCTTCATAAACAATTTCTTTTATTTTGTCTTGAGAGTATATATAAAGAAATTTGTCATGAGATTGAGGATCCCATCCAGTTTCTCCGTATCTTAAAAATTCATAATATAATAGGAAAACACTTAATGTGCGATCTCTACATGCATGGTTACTTCTTAAGGCATGATCAAACCTTCAACACCGTTCCATTCATGGGGGATATTCATTTAAGAGCCTTCGCCTTCTACACCATCAATTAGATTAAATGGAGAAAGGCCTATGATACATTTGAAGAAAACCAAGTCACAAGGCCGCTAATGATGAGGAGGGAGCATGGCCAGGCATAAAATATTATAACAAGAATTTTACCTTTTTACAGATTGAGGGGCATAGAGGACACATGTTGAAAACCTAGAAATGGTGTGCTGACCTCTATGTCAGACATATAATAAATTTCCGTAAGGAAGCGTTGGATAATTTTCAAAGGAGGTGGATGTTTTCATCTTCAGTCATCAGAGGTCGAGAACCTTTTGGAGCACCTAACTTTGCACGGGCACTAGCAAGGGTGCCATGTTTTGTGGCATGCATTCAAACTTGTGGGGTCAGGTGGATGGGGCTTAGGTTTTAGTTTTCCCTTATTTTGTTGCTAGCTAAGCAATATACTCCTGCATACAACGTTGATCTAGACTGGTGGAAGGATGTTGTTCTGACGGAAGGTTATAAACCCCCTGGGACAGAGATGGATAAAGAATATGATCTCACATAACTTCATGCCAACCACAGTCAGTCCAACTCAGATATGAGGAGATTACGAGCTGCATGAGGACATGCAGATAGACCAGTTGGGGGAGAGGTTGGGTACCAAATATATAAACTTTTCTCTCCCATTTTCTCCCACCTTTCTATCTCCTTGCATCATTAATTGTTCTAAAATACATGAGGTAAACCCCTTCCCACTATCTTACATGGAATATTTGGTTAATGAAGTAACAATCATGGAGGTTTTACCTTTACAAGCATTAACTCTTGTATTTTTACAAATTTGGTAAAAACAAAGGGATTACAACTGTGAGCCACGGAGCAACTCCTAATTTCCAGCGTTATCTTTACCTACTGCTATAATGCAACATACTCTTTCTTACCCCAAAGCTTTTTCAATATTTTCATGGTTTGCTTTTGGAAACTAGGTTTTTGTTGTAATAGATGTATAATTGTAGATATTTACTTGTTAGAGGAAATCTACGATTTCCTAAAAAATTGTATAAAGAGGGCCTTCGGGCTGTGAATCGGGGTTAAGAAAGAAGAGATAGATTTTGTAACAGAAGCATTTTTCAATTAATTGAATGCATAGTGCTTTTTTGTTCCATTTGTAAGCTGTGAGTTTTCCGCAGCCCTGATCAGAGAGTTGGGCCACTCTTCTGATCAGGTGTTGCGTTATCTTTCTTTTGTTGATTTCATATTTCAGTTTGATTTGGTAACTGTTGTTCCAGTGTAATTCTGTAATTGCTGTGGATACCTTTTTAATTCTGTAATCATTCTTAAATTGTTGTTACAATAGTTGCTTGTTTTCCATTAATTAAAGCATGTGATTCAATATCATGTTATGCAATTGCTCTTGCATATATTGTGTGCGTTAGTCTTGAAATAGCTAACCCACTTGGGTTGATAATTTATGTGGAAAAAGGGTTTGAATATTTTTCACATCCGAACACCAACACCATGGACCCATGTTGCTCCCGATTTTCCCAAAAAATGTCGTTTAGGGCCTCAAAATGGCTCCGGAAGTTCAGGACCCGAAAAACTGCTAAAAATAGTAAGTTGTGCTGAAATTGAAAAACTGAAAGAATTGATGGTGGGGGTTAAAATGGAATAGGTAAGTGGCCACCAATATCCACTTGGATCGCAAAAGGTAGAGACCATACAACAACTGGTCTCTGAGGCTAACCCCAAGATCAATGCAGCATTTACGAAGCTACTGCAGCCAATTGACACCATGCATGGCGACAGGGTAGTAAGTGAAACAGACCCCATGATGAAAACATGGAAAGAAGAAATCACTGAATTCATGGACCTCAGGACAGAGACCATCAAAAAGGTTACGGAGTAAGGTTCCGGAGTTGGGGCCTTTGTTAGAGGAGGGGGACTCTGAACAGATGGAACTAGAGAAAGAGACAACTAAAGAGGATCAGCCCAAGACAACAGCCGACGATCAACTAGGGACCGCAAAAACATAAGAAAATTGACTCGGGACGAGTCAATAGCTTGTGGTCGGGGCCTGTTGGGGCCTTTGTTTTGGATAAGACAATTTTGAGTTGCGGAAGGCCGAGTGGCAGGAAGAACAAGTGGCAAAGAGCCATTATGAAAGGAAAGGAATCGTTGTGGTTGCGAAAAATACGTAGACAGGTGCAATAGACATGAAGTAGCATATATAGCAGGAACAAGGGACAATGAACGAAAAAAGGGACTCCGAGAGGCAGAGCCAGCCGCGAAAGAAGATGAGAACATGATACTGGTTCTTGTGGGACAGTCCCGCGAAAGAATGTTATTGGTGATTTGATTTTTTTTTAAACAAAAGTAGAGCATAAATGTTTGTGTCTAGTAAGGATTGAATAAAATTATTGAGCAGTACGAGTAGTTGATGAATCTCAGGGTTTAAAGAACATCTAACTTGTTTATTAAATCAAGGCTATGTCAACATGTTTATGGTTGGTTGATGATAGGTCGATGTAACTTGAGCAGAGGCTAACTGAAACTAGGTTTTAAAATTGATGTAAATATTAAGCATAAGGATATTTGATTAAGAAAATATTCTATTACAACTTTTTTTGTATTGTTATTAAGCACAGGTGGATCCAGTATGAAAATTGTGAAACGTGGCCCACCGATAGCTCAAGGTGGCAAGGTGCTGCAAGGTAGGAGAGTGGAGCCTCCTTCAAGTCAGATCATGAGAAACTTCAAGGTGGTAGGGTTTTTCTAGGGAAGGTTGTAGCATGCACAGGGCATTGGAGTGTTCTTCTAGTTGTAGCTGGAAAACGTGGTCTTGGATCATCCTTTAGGTTGGAGCATGTAAACTAGGGAATTAGAGTGTCCTTTCGATTGTACCTGGTAAATAGGGTGTTGGATCATCCTACAAGTTAGAGCCTATAAAGCAGGGGTTTGGAGCCCCCCTCAGTTGGAGCTGAAAATATTGATGTACGTTTTATTCAGGACAAATATTAAGAAGTGTTTGGTGGTTTTTTTTGCCGGAGAGGTTTCCACATAAAATCTTGTTGTTTATTTTCTTGATGTTTTCACATTGTTGAATGGTTTTTTTTACTATTGATATATATATATTTTTTTTTTTTTTTTTTTTTCTTGGTGGTTCACTTTCCTATGTGCCCGCACACACGTACTGGCTACATCCACGGTCTTAGGAAGTCATGGTACATCCTCTCGGGGGGATCTACTGTCAGGCCTAACACTGAGGCCTAACCCCATGGGTGTTAATGAGATTTAATCCTGTGACCTCTTAATCGGGGAGTACTTCAAGCGGGAACTCCACCGATTGAGCTAACCCTTGGGGCTCTGTTGATTTATATTACATATGATGGTAATGTTAATTAATTCTCTGTAAAGTTAAAAATATACTAATTGAAGAGAAATATTGATTCACCCCCCTCTCAAGATTTCCAACACCTTAATCTATAGGATTTGTATAAAACAATTTTCTACTATTATATACTTGGCTTCAGTTGTGGATAGAGATATAGATGATTGTTTATTACTTATCCATGATACAAGACAATCTCCTAAGAAGACTACATTGCCACTAGTGTTATTTCGATCATCAATGCTTCCTTCCTAGACTACATTAGTGTATTTTTTCAAGGTAATATTTTTTCTCTTAGGGTACCAAAAGCCAAAATTAGGAATCCCCTTTAGATGGGTAGACTATCCGACATCATGCTAGGAAATACTATGCCTGTAAAATATGGGGATCCAGGAAACCCAATTCTAACAATACATATCAATGGGGTTTAAATACCAAATGTGATGGTAGATTTGGGTGCTGCCATCAATATTACTATCTCTGAAACAATTAATGCATTAGGTCTCGAAAAAATTAAGCCAACCCCTACTATCTTGGAATTAGCAGATAGGTATACAATTAAACCGGTAGGGAAATTGGAAGATGTGACTATTTCGGTGGATTCATGGCATTACCCTTTGGACCTCCTTGTATTACAGACTCGATCCTCAGTTGGTGGCCATCCATTGATCTTAGGAAGACCTTGGCTCGCAACTACATATGTCTACATAGGGTGTCGATCTGGGCATATGATTATATCAAATGGAACAGTTACAAAGAATCTTACTCTCTACCCCCCTGCGGAACCTAGCCCATCTGAAAAACTATTAGCCATACAGAAACCTCTACCAGTAGAAGAGATTGAACTTGAAATTGAAGAATTTAGACCAATCCTCACCATTGGTCAAGCCCTACAATTCAAAACAGAAACTGAGAATGATACAATTAACACTTTTATTAATGATCCCGGTTCTATTTCCAATTCAACTTGTCAGATTTTAGAATATGCTATGAGCTATGAGACACATGAAAACATTGAACTAGAAGATGAAATTTAAGATATTCCTGTAACTACATCCCATGATAGTATTCCGATTGAAATTTGTAATATTCCAAAAATTTATCCTTCAAGCTAAATGGAATATTAGAGTTGTTTTATCACTAGGTAGGTGAATAAATGGGTAGGGAGGCCCATTAACCTATTTAGAAGGATCAATAACACTCCTAATGTGAAAGGATGAAGAATAAGTAGCTAATTTGAGAACCTTTGGGTGTGAACAGAGATGGAATCATGTAAATTCAGTCAACTTTGACCAAATCAACAAAGTTTTCTAGATACATTGAATCTCCTTGATGAACACCACAGTTTTGGTGGAGGACAACTTGCATGAGCTTGATGGCACATATGGATGGGACCCAATGTGAAGAGGTTCACTTGATATTTATAGAGAGGATGGAAGCATTTGTTATTCATGCTTTTGATAATATCATTTGATAGTGGTTTTTTTAGACTTGGCTTCCTCTTGTTGTTTAGCAGAGTTGCAGTGCTGTTTAGCACAGGGTGTTCCCGAGCGATAATCCCACCTCTTCCCTTGAGAGGCCTCTTGGGAGAGCTCTGTTATGTATTTATCCACATCCAGGCTTGAGGCCAAGCATCATTCTTTAGCCCCAACATTATTTCTATAGCAGAATAGTGTTGTTTTGCGGGGTGTTGCATTGGAGGTTTGATAACACCACTTCTGGGTTTGTTTCTTAGTAGAGGGTGTCTTCCTTCTCTTGAGAGATCATCTAGGAAGATTTCTGAGAAAATTTCACATCTTGGAAGTTGAACAAACTATTACTCATCTCCTATAGCGCAGTCCCTTGTAGGAACTGCGCCATTTTTCATAGAGCTATAACAACAGGGTTAAGACCCTTGTTTTTGAGCTAGTTTCCTAGGGAAAGGGCCAACCCTTCTCCTGGAAAGCTAGAGGAAGGGATTCTCATCCATATTTGTATTATTCAGATATATTTCTGTAATTTTGTAGTAATACTGTGTTTTCAGGCTGAATATTTAGATATCCTCCTTTTGTACCTGTACTTTCATGAAACCCTTGCCGGGTTGTCTTTATAATGCATTAAGGAGGGGAGATCTTCACTTTATTGGCATATTGTTCAAATAAGTTCCATATCTATGTTGTTATATAATTATAGTACAGAAACCCTCATAAAATAATGCTATCATTTTCTTCAGTAAATTCTGCATAGCTTAAGTCATGGGATTTGGCTATTTTTAAGCTGCTTTGAGGCCGAGAGGTCTGTTTAACTTATCATAAGTGATTTGTTTCAGTTAATATTTTGTATGTAAGGGCCTTAATACATATTATAAGGTATCCAACCTTTATTTATACTTTTTAAATCATAAAACTCTAGAAATAACATTTTAAGGGTCAAATTGCTGCATTTTCCCCACTTGGGAGGATGTAGAAGTGCTTCTTTTTGCTGTTGATTCATTCATTTGAGGCTATGTGTTTCTCAAAATTTTTTATGAATTAATTTCACCCTGTTATTCCAGTATTTTTCTTATGCACTATTGCATTCCCAATTTGGGATATTAAAAAATTGAACCAGGGAAAACACTCAATATCAACCCTAGTCTGTCTGATTCCCAGACAAAACAAATTTTAAAATTCCTTCAAGACCATCAAGAATATTTTTCCTGGGATTATACCGAAATGAAGGGGATCCCTGCTAACTTGTGTACTCATCATATTTATATTAAGGAATACTGTCGCCCTATGAGACAGCCCCAACAGAGAATGAATCTTGCTCTAAAGAACATTGTCAAAGAAGAATTACATAAATTATTGGATGTAGGTTTCATTTACCCCATCTCGGATAGCCAATGGGTATCTCCGCTAGTTATTATTCCCAAAAATAATGGTAAATGGCAGATTGTGTAGATTACAGGGAGCTAAACAAGGAAACTCAAAAATACCATTTCCCTTTGCCATTCATTGACCAAGTCCTGGACACCTTGGATGGGAAGAAGTTCTCTTCTTTCCTATATGGGTTCAACGGGTATAACCAAATCCAGATAGCTCCAGAAGACCAGGATAAAATAAATTTCACATGCCCATGGGGGACCTTTGCATACAGGGTTCTCCCATTTAGCTTGTGTAATGCTCCTGCAGACTTCCAGAGGGAAATTCTGGGAATTTTTTCTGATTTGGTCGATGACAACGTTGAAATCTATATGGATGATTTTACTCCATATGGAAACTCATTTGAAGAAGGGTTGGAAAATATGGAAAAAGTGCTCAAAAGATGTAAGCAGACCCATGTATCCCTGAGTACAGTCAAATGGCATATGATGAGGGAAGAATGAATAGTATTGGGACATTTTCTTTCAGCTGCTGGAATTTGAGTTGATCCAGCCAAAGTAGAGGTAATATTGCACTTCCCGGTGCCCAAGACACCCACACAAGTACGTAGCTTTATTGGTTTTGCTTGTTATTACAGACACTTTATAGAAAAATTTGCTAAAATAACACATCCACTTTTACAATTGCTAACAAAAGATGTTGAATTCTTGTGGATTGAAGACTGTGAAGAAACTTTCACGAAAATTAAGGGACTAATTTGCAAGGCTCCAATCCTTCGAGGACCTGATTGGGAATTACCATTTCAAATACATGCTGATGCTTCCCAGACAACCATAGGAGTAGTCTTAGGACAACAGGAAGACAAAACACCATATGCAGTTTACTATGTCAGCAATAATTTAATTCATGCTGAATTAATTTACACGGTGATAGAAAAAGAATTCATGGTTGTCTTATATGCTATCAACAAGTTCTGGCACTACATCACCAAGTATCCTACTTTTGTACATACTGACCATGCAGCAATACAGTATTTGATGAATAAACCTATCACTCCTGGGCATATTACAAGATGGTTGATATTACAATAGTAGAAAAACCAGGAAAATATAATGTAGTTTCTAATTTTCTGTCTAGAATGGATAACAATGATGAATGCACACCTATAGAAGATAGTTTTCCCAATGAGCATATTTTTGCAATTTTTGCTAAACCTCTGTGGTATGTAGATATTGCTAACTACCTTGCTACAGGGAAGGTTCCTTATCATTTTTCATACAGGGAACAACGAAAAATTATTCATCACAATGCCTGATATTCTTGGATGGCAGGGTACCTCTTTCATACAAGAGCCGATAAGAAGATTCGGTGCTGTGTATCTGAGGATGATATTTATGAAGTATTGAAGGCTGCCCATGATGGCCCTTGTGGAGGGAATTTTGCAGACAAAAGAACAGGCCATAAGGTGCTACAAATGGGATATTAATAGCCTTCTATCTTTCGGGATGCTCAAAATTATGTCTGGAGGTGTGATAGTTTCCAGCGCATGGGGCAACCTAGTCGAGCGGATGAAATTCCTTTGCAGGCACATGTAGTCCTCAAACCTTTTGAGAAATGGGCTATCAAATTTGTTGGACCCTTCAACCCACCATCCCGACAAAAGGTTCACATTTTGGTTTGCACTGATTATGTGACTAAGTGGGTAGAAGACAAAGCTATTGCGAAAGAAACAGAGCAAGTGGTTTCAGATTTTCTATTCGAAGAAAATTTTGCTCGTTACGGTACAACAAGGGAGATTGTTTCAGATGGAGGAGAAAAATTTACATCACAAATGATAGCAAAGCTAATGCAGAAATATGGGGTCAAGAATAGGGTGACATCTGCCAATACCACCCCCAGGCGAATGGACAAGTGGAAAGCACAAACAAGACATTGGAAAATATCTTGACAAAAACTATGGCATACCATCGTCAGGATTGGGCTTATAAGCTTCATGAAGCTCTCTGGGCATACAGAACAACATGGCAGAACAAAACTGGGTTTTCACCATTCGAGTTGGTTTATGGGATATCCCTGTTATTCCCAATAGAATTTGAAATCATTACACTCAGAAAAGCTCTTGAAGTTGGTTTGGACCTGTCAGATGCCCAGAAACACCGACTGGCCTAGCTTAATGAACTAGATGAAATCCATTCAATGGTCGTCCAAAGGACTACTGCTATTCAGCAGCAGAGGATGAAATGGCATGATAAGTTTATCTAAAACAAGGTGTTTCATAGGGGAGACTGGGCATTACTCTATGACTCCAGTTTTAAGGATTTTAAAGGAAATCTTTGTACTCGTTGGATGGGACCTTATGAGGTGGACGCTGTATTTGATAATGGAACAGTTGGGCTAGTCACAATTGATGATACACGTGATTCATTCATATAAAATGGACATCGCCTGAGATTATACCAAAGCTCAGCCTCTAAGGACGCTTTTATCAAACATCTCTACGAGAAATATGGTTTGAAGGTTATCAGCGCAGAGAACTCTTCCTCTGCATCCTCGCTATATATATACATACATATATATATATATATATATATATATATATATATATATATATATATACACTAAGGATTAATGTTTTAAAGCTCAAAAATTTCTTCTAAGTATCGATGTTGTTACTCCTTAGATTACTCGGTTGCTGCTACTCATGATGTTGTTACTCGGTTGCTGCTACTCATGATGTTGTTACTCGGTTTCTACTACTCATGATGCTGTTACTCGGTCGCTGCTACTCATGTTGCTGTTACTCCTTGATTGCTGCTACTCATGATGCTGTTACTCAGTTGCTTCTACTCATGATGCTGTTACTTGGTTGCTGCTACTCATGATGTTGTTACTCGGTTGCTGATACTCATGTTGTTGTTACTCCTTGACTGCTACTACTCGATGATGTTACTCCTTGGTTGCTGCTATTCACGATGTTGTTACTCCATATGTTATTACTCGCACTGTTGTTACTCTAGATGCTTATACTCGTCATGTTGTTACTCCAGATGCTGTTACTCGCACTGCTGTTACTCTGGATGCTGCTACTCGTCATGTTGTTACTCCGGATGCTGCTACTCGCACTGCTGTTACTCCAAATGCTGCTACTCGCACTACTATTACTCCAAATGATGTTACTCTGGATGCTGCTACTCGCACTGCTGTTACTCCAGATGCTATTACTCCAGATGTTGTTACTCTGGATGCTGCTACTTGCACTGTTGTTACTCCATCCGCATCATTACTGCACCATCATTCTACCAACCATCACTTCCTCTGGGTAGGCCCCCAGATACGTCTCCACTTGAATTTTATGAATTTAATTAAATATTCCATGCCAAGACATTAATGCTGCGGATGGAAAATTTTGAGTTGGGGGGGTGCTGTCATAACTAAACAATGGCGTAATGATGATTTCAAAAGCCATTATTACAACTTCGTGTGATGGTACACCCCACGGTCCTTCTGTATAATCATTAAAGATGCATTGGGATCTGTAATATGCATATGGTATGGAATGATTAGTCCTTTACACCTCATACAAAATAATGACTATTCCATTCATCGCACTTACCATAATTTTTCATGATTTTTCTCGTTTTCGAAGAATTACCATTTGTATTTACCATTATTACTCCACATTTTTCACCATGCTGTTTTTCTAAATTTGGTATCCACCACTTTGTCCAACGGTTTTCTATTCCAGAGTGTTGTTATAGTCTCCAAAGGATGGGCAGACTGGCTGTGTGGCATGAACCTGAAAACACAGTCTTAGTCTGCAACAATCCAGATGTATGGCAAGTTTTCATCAATGCGGGATGGGATACCTACTTCGATAGAGTGCAAGGGTTTGATAGGGGAATCACAATGGATTTTGCACTTAATTTGGACAAGAATCACTCACGGGTCAGAGGATTGGAAATTCCTATCATAGAAGAAGTAATTGCAGAAGTTAGCGGGTTGAGACAACAAGGGCAACAGTGGTTTGCTCAGAGAATTCCTCTCCCAGAGTTTCCCAAACTATTTTTGTAGGCTAGGGAAAGCGTCGTTCAATTGGGAAGAGGATATGAGCGCAAGTCTATACCGTATCCATGGAACGAAGTAGCATGTTTTGTAATGAAATACATAACTTGCGAGGGTCAGGCCACAACTCTATTTAAATATCATTTTAATATCTTAGCTCACCTTCGATTTTTGTAGGCTCAAGTTCATTCCTTAAACATGCCCTTATTTCTATTAAAATAGTTACAACACATGGCACAATCCACTCGACATTCGCGCCGGATGCTTGCAGTTCTCTCCAATCATGGATTAATTCGCTTACTGGTCATGCATACAATAGTTCGATTTCGAGTTTCTTGGGCAGAACTATGTGAATCATTGGAAGAAGAGATATTAGCTGTCATTGCTGCTCGGGACGAAGAACTTGTATCTTTGGCTAGTTTAGCAGAAGAATAAAATTCAAAAGAAATGGAAATAGACCAGGAAGAACTAGAAGAAATGGAGATGTAGGTTGATCAAGAAGAGCCAGAAGAAATGGGAATGGAGGAGACAATTGGTGATACAGTTGAGGTTGCCACACAAGAACCAACTTTGCCTGAAGAACCTAGAGATGAAGGAATTGTAGATATAGTGCATGAATTTGAGACTGTCTTACAGTCATCAACTTTCATTAATAAAGAACAAGAAGGAGGAACATCAGACAGAGGGATGACAAGTGATGATGTTTCGCAAGAAACAACGTCACCTGCCCAAACAGATATAAATATCGAATTAAGCGGGGGTGTTACACAAGAACCACCTTTGATTCAGCTAGTATAGGGAGACATAGAAGAATCAATCTGCAAAGTTGGAACTGTTCCACAAGAACCAGTGTCGACCGCAGAAGAGGAAGAAATTCATGAAGAACAGGAAGATAGAGGAGAAATGACCCGCGAAGTCAGTATTGTCCCACAAGAACCAGTATCGACCGCAAGTGAGGAAGTAATGCATGAAGGGCAGGAGGACATAAAGGAAACGACCTTTAGAATTGACATTATGCCACAGTAACCAATGTCGACCCTGACGAAAGTAGCAGTGCATGAATGTTTGGCCCAAATTGGAAACAAGGATGACGAAGTTGTTCCTTGTTCTCCTTTTCAGTCTATGATACCTAGAGGGGCGAGAGGGTTTCGGTCGTCCCAATGATTAATGGAGGAAATAGCTATTCTAACAGTGCTTAAGTTCATCGATCTAGGGAAGGACATGGCCAATATCGTCCCAGTAATTGTTGAATCTCAGCAGGAGCACCCAAAGGCTCACAAGGGAGAAAAAATTCCTATGGAAACACTAGAACACAGGATGGTCGATGGAAGCACTGAAAAAGAAACATAATTTCCTGAGGTAAATGCAGTAAAGAATGCCCTTGAAGACAAGGATTCCAACCAGAAATACCTAGCAGAAAAACTAGTTGATGACATCGACAACATTCCACTACCTCCTGAACCTGTTACAGGCTAGGGAGGTGAAATTATTGTTAAACATGAATGGATTGAACAGTGTGAGAAAAGGAGATTACCTCTCAAGAAAAGGTATTAGCTTCAGTTAAATGAAACCATGCGATTGAAGAAGGAAGTTACGAAGCTGAAGAGGTAAGTTTCCCAGCTGAAGAAGAAGGTAAAAATATATAAGTGGAAGACAGTAAAACAAAAAATTGAGGTCTCCTCTGTAGCTACACAGACTGGTCCAATAGAATAGCTGTTTGAGGGTCTGGAATCTTCCTAGCTGCTGAAATCTAGAGATGGCAGTCCAATACAAATGGACATAAGAAGGAGACAATGTGGGTTTGAGAGCAGGCTGCCGGGATTGTTACACAGTACATAGAACAATTGGATAAATCACGATAGAAGCCAGCAAAACAAAAGGCCAAGACAGAAGAGTTGGAGGAACAAGGGAAGTTGCTACAATCAGATACGGAGAAGATGTTTTCCTTGGTGCAGTAGGTAATGGCCTGTAGACCTCCTGCACATAGCTATGACTTATTCCTTCATGAATAGTTTCTTTTCTTTTGTCTTGAGAGTATATATAAAGAAATTTTTCACGAGATTGAGGATTCCATACAGTTTCTCCATATCTTAAAAATTCATGATATCATACGACATCACTTAATGTGTGAGATCTACATGCATGGTTACTTCTTAAGGCATGATTAGGCCTTCAAACCCATTCCATTCATGGGGGATATTGATTTAAGAGCCTTCTCCTCCTACACCATCAATCAGATTAAATGGAGAAAGGCCTATGATACGTTTGAAGAAAACCAAGTCACAAGGCCGCTAATGATGAGGAGAAAGCATGGTGAGGAAACAAATATTTATAACAAGCATTTGATATTTTTACAGATTTACGGGCATAGAGGACAATTTTCAAAGGAGGTGGATGTTTTCATCTTTAGCCGTCAAAGGTCGAGAACCTTTTGGAGCACCTAACTTTGCATGGGCACTAGAAAGGGTGCCACATTTTGTGGCATGCATTAAGACTTGTGGGGTTAGGTGGATGGGGTTGAGGTTACAGTTTCCCCTTATTTGGTTTCCAACCGAGAAATATAGACTGGTGGAAGGATGTTGTTCTGACAGAAGGTTATAAACCCCTTGGGATAGAGATGGCCGAAGAATATGATCTCACACAGCTTCATGCCAGCCACAATCAGTCCAACACAGATCTGAGGAGACGACGAGCTGCATGAGGACATGCAGATAGACCAGTTGGGGGGAGATGTTGGGTACCAAATCTATGTACTTTTCTCTCCCATTTTTGCGCACCTTTCTATCTCCTTGCATCATTAATTGTTATAAAATACATGAGGTAAACCCCTTCCCACTATCTTACATGGAATATTTGATTAATGAAGTAATAGTCAAGGAGGTTTTACCTTTACAAGCATTACCTTCTGTATTTTTACAGATTTGGAAAAAAACAAAGGGATTACAGCTATGAGCCATAGAGCAACTCCTAATTCCAGCATTATCTTTACCTGCTGCTACAACGCAACAGACTTTGTCTTACCCCAACGCTATTTCAAGATTTCCATGGTTTCCTTTTGGAAACTAGGTTTCCATTGTAACAGATGTATAATTGTAGATATTTAGTTGTTAGAGGAAATATACGATTTCCTGAACAATTGTATAAAGAGGGCCTTTAGGCTGTGAATCGGGGTTAAGCAAGAAGAGACAGATTTTGTAACAGAAGCAATTTTTAATTAATTGAATTCATAGTGCTTTGTTGTTCCACTTGTAAGTTGTGAGTTTTCTGCAACCCTGATCAGAGAGTTGGGCCCACTCTTCTAATCAGGTGTTGCATTATCTTTCTTTTGTTGATTTCATATTTCGGTTTGATTTGGTAACTTTTGTTCCAGTGTAATTCTATAATTGTTGTGGATGCCTTTTTAATTCTGCAATCATTCTTAAATTGTTGTTATAGTAGTTTCTTGTTTTCCATTAATTAAAGCATGTGATTCAATAGCAGATTATGCCATTTCTCTTGCATATATTGTGTGCGTTAGTCTTGAAATAGCTAACACACCTGGGTTGATAATTTATGTGGAAAAAGGGTTTGAATATTTTTCACATCTAGACACCAACACCATGGACCCATGTTGCTCCCGGTTTTCCCAAAAATGTCGTTTAGGGCCTCAAAACGGCTCCGGAAGTTTAGGACCCAAAAAAATGCTAAAAATAGTAAGTTGTGTTGAAATTAAAAAATGGAAAGAATTGATGGTGTGGGTTAAAATGGAATAGGTGGGTGGCCACCAATATCCACTTGGATCACAAAAGGAAAAGACCATACAACAACTAGTCTCTAAGGCCAATCCCAATATCAATGCAACATTTACGGGGCTACCGCAATCAATTGATGCCATGCATGGTGATAGGGTAGTAAGTGAAACAGACCCCGTGATGAAAACATGGAAAGCATAAATCATTGAGTTCATGGACCTCAGGACAGAGGCCAACAAGAAGGTTCTGGAGTTGGGGCTTTTATTAGAGGAGGGGGAGTCAGAATAGATGGAACTAGAGAAAGAGACAACTAAAGAGGATCAGCCCAAGACATCAGCCGACGGTCAACTGGGGACCGCAACAACATAAGAAAATTGACTTAGGACAATTCAATAGCTTGTGGGTGGGGCTTGTTGGGGCCTTTGTTTTGGATAAGACAATTTTGGGTTGTGGAAGGCTGGTTGGTAGGAATAATAGGTGGCGAAGAGCCATTATTAAAGGAGAGGAACCGTTGTGGTTGCAAAAAATATGTAGACAGGTGGCGAAGCATAGACATGCAGTAGCATAGATGGCAGGAACAAGGGACAATGAACAAACAAAGGGACTCCGAGAGGCAGATCCGATCGCGAAAGAAGACGAGAAACAATGTAGCGCAGGAGATCAATTGAGTGAAGAAGGGGTGAATACTAAGAGTGACAGTTGGAGAAGTATTTAAGCAAGGGAAAATAGAGTTCGCGGGGAGAAGGAAGGAGGGGGATTGTTCCAAAAAGGAGATTGTGTTTTGTGTCTCAGTAGCTCTACGGAGCCTAAAGTGTATTGTGTGGTATCATACTAAACTCTGCGGAGTATAATATGTAATATTTTGATTATATAATATAATATATCAATGTTGGGTTGTGGTTTATATTATGTGTATGCTAGTTAGTTTCTTAGCCGAGTTTTCAGTGATTTCAAAATTTTTGATGTTCTTATTGATAGTTTCTAAATGGAAGTTTATGTCTTGATTCATAGGCGATGAATGTGTTTTGTATAACTGTAATGTCTGGTTAGATGTTATCAGTCTCTCTTCGGTAATATGGTTCTAGATATTAATCGTACTAAGGTCACGACACACCTTGGGTGAGATTCCTTTCTCTCTGGAGGAGGGTGAAAATGCCAGCGTTGTCCTAGACTAGAACAGAATCTTGTTGGCCCCAAGCATGAACCTGGTTCTTGCCCTGAAGTCACCCTTTTTCACCAACACATTCACATAGATCTAAGGAAGTGAGGCTAGTTATTGGAGAAATTGTTGATGCATATTCTCTATGTTTTTTGCTAGTTCTTTTGAGTATTTTCATTGATTCTGTAGCAAATAAATTATGTATCTCCATGACCTAAAATATTCAAACATACTAGGTTGAATATGTGATAGCTTGTGAATGTGATCACTGTTTTTTTTTATCTTTTGGTAAGGTGATTCACTCCTCTTCAAGAGTATGTACAAAATGTTGATCAAAACAAGTGATCTTTGCGGTAGAATATAAATAAATGATCACCTTGTGATGATTCTCAGCCTCCAAGAGCACACATATTTCTAAGAATAATTCGCTCTTTTGAAGGCTAATGCTAGAAACTTGAGAGGTTTGTTTTCTTGAGGATTCTATTCAGAAAATGTTTAGATTACTAAAACGAGCCCATATTTTTCCCTTCTGAGGCAAGTTCACTGCACTAGTTCAAACCTTCTCTGAGAACATTGATGAAATAAATTATGAAAACTTTGAATATTAGGGAATAATTGCATAATGAAATTTCATATCCTTGGTATTTTTCTTGAAGTGATTACTCTATAATCTAGGCTTTAATTCGGCCTGCATTAAATTGTAGTTTGAGCCCTAATAACTCCTCTTAAAATGTATCTTGTGGCATTTCATTTGTACATTGTCTCATATTCAAACAAATGTAAGGCAGACACACAATAACAAACATATTTAGGACAAGGGTAGCATATCATCTTCAGATTGCAGGTGGATTTGTGAAAGTACACCTTTGGGCCAAGATCATTGACACAATGTCCAAGCATGTGCATATAATGTTTCTAGGAATCGAATACTTAAAGTGATATCATCATTGTTATACTTTAGATTGGGACACCAAAACTTAAGTGAATATCATAGTTGTGTTTAGAATGCATCTCATCTAAAAATAAAATTCATAAATAGTGGGTTACATTCCTTTGAACATATAACTATGAGTTGCAAAACTGAATTGACATGATTTCATGTTTGTGCCATGTTTGGTGTGAGTAATGTAGCAAAATCTAAGATCATATTTCTGGAAATATTGAAAAGATTGTTCATACGTACATTCCGATCATATGATTCACACATGGACTCATTATATTCTGACACCCTCACTTTATGTCTAAAATTGAAGCCTGAGCGGAATAAGGAATTGATACGAAATAGTATGGCATGAAGAAAAGGTCAACAATTTATTTTTAATTGTGGTAAAATATTAAGTTTTAATTTTCTAATTGACTTCATTTTGTATCATAATAAAGGGAAAGCCCATTTTATATGAAGATTTACATAGAGTTCAATAACTTTTGGAAGTTAGTGCACTCATTTTGAGCCAAATTGAAGAAGCATTGTAATTAGGGCTTAAAGACAGACTCTTCTATTGGGCATAAAGAATATTATTGTCGATTTGATTTTTTTAAAAACAGAAGCAGAGCATAGATGTTTGTGTCTAGTAAGGATTTGACAAAAAATATTGAGTAGTATGAGTAGTTGATGAATCTCAGGGTTTAAAGAACATCTAACTTGTTTATTAAATCAAGGCTATGTCAACACGTTTATGGTTAGTTGATGATAGGTCGATGTAACATGAACAGAGGCTAACTGAAACTAGGTTTTAAAATTTATGTAAATACTAAGCATAAGGATATTTGATTAAGAAAATATTCTATTATAGCTTTTTTTGTATTTTTATTAAGCATAGGTGGATCTAGTCTAAAATTTTTGAAACGTGGCCCACCAACAGCTCTGGGTGGCAAGGTGCTGCAAGGTAGGATAGTGGAGTCTCCTTCGAGTCAGATCATGAGAAACTTCAAGGTGGTAGGGTTTTTCTAGGGAAGGTTGTAGCATGCACAGGGCATTGGAGTGTTCTTCTGGTTGTAGCTGGTAAACATGGTCTTGGATCATCCTTTAGGTTGGAGCATGTAAACTAGAGAATTAGAGTGTCCTTTCGATTGTACCTGGTAAACAGGGTGTTGGATCATCCTACAGGTTAGAGCCTATAAAGTAGGGGTTTGGAGGCCCCCTCAGTTGGAGTTGAAAATATTGGTGTACATTTTATTTAGGACAAATATTAAGAAGTGTTTGGTGGTTTTTCTCTAGGGAGAGGTTTCCACATAAAATCTTGCTGTTTATTTTCTTAATGTTTTCACATTGTTGAATGGTGTTTTTTACTATTTATTTATATTACATATGATGGTAATGTTAATAAATGCTCTGTAAAATTAAAATTATAGTAATTGAAGAGAAATATTGATTCATCCCCCTCTCAGGATTTCCAACAACTTCATCTATATGATTTGTATACAACAATTTTATGCTGTTATATACTTGGCTTCAGTTGTGGATAGAGATATAGATTATTTATTAATTATCCATGATACAAGACATTCTCCTAAGAAGACTACATTTCCACTAGTGTTATTTTTATCATCAATGCTTCCTTCCCAGACTACATTAGTGTATGTTGCCAAGGAAATATTTTTTCTCTTAGGGTACCAAAATAAAAAATTAGGAATCCCCTTTAGATATCTTAATATTATTTTCACCACTTGCATGTGTGATTCCCTAGTGGCTATCTGGAATATTACCACCATTCCTACTACCTCCATGATGTCTAGTCATATAGTTGTTAGATATTAAATCCCTCCAGTCATTGATTTGTAAAGTGGTTCATCTACTATATGGGATTCATCGTCTTTACTCATCTTGAATTCTGTAACCATAGGTGTGCTTACAACATCACATTTTTCCATCCAAAATTTCTTAAGCATTGATTTGAGTTGCTTGAATTCCAAGAAATAAAGAAAAGTATTGATTTGGTCTTGTTTCTTAACATCAATAATATTAGTTTGGTAATTAGACCTGGACATTTTTTAGTTTTTTACTTTATGACCAAAATATTTTCAAAAGAAACAATGACCAAGAAAAAGAGCTTGATACCTATTAGGATAAGCTTTCCTTGATGAGATATTACTTTTAGAAAGGGAATACTTCTCATTTATTTTGTTTCCTATAGGGTTAGAATTATAATATATTTTAAGGACATCAACAAAACTTCTAGGCTTTTCTTCATGATATCATTGATTTCTTCCTTTGAATTAAAATATTCGCCTCTATAGCCAAGTTCGAATGTGTCATGTAGTGGCCTTTGAGAGACAAGAAATCTTAGGTCCCTATATTACTAGTGTAACCCCTTATTGTTGGTATTATAGCCCCCTTATTGTTATTGTTCTACCCTTGTAGCCACAATATTGTAATTATTGTGCCCTATAAACCCCATTATTGTTATTGTTGTGCCCTTACATTATTATTGTTAGGTCGGCTAGGATTATATTGTGAGCCCATGGACTCCTATATATAGAAAGGAGGTTTTTTCATTTGAATCATCCAAGTAATTTTCATTATGTAATGTAAAGGAGGTTTCCCATTTGAATTGGCTTATTTACAATGCTTTGATCTCTATTTTATTCTATTTTTGGAGTTGGTTTCATATAATTTGGTATCAGAGCTTTGGATTCTAGGGTTTCACTACTCCAAACAGGTCATCGTGGAATTTGTGCTATAACTTATTTTCTACGAAGGTTCAAAATCTGAAATGTTTACCACGAGAAGTCAAAATCCCGAGGAAATTTTTTTACAAATTTCAGATCTTGGTTCGCAATAATTTCGGAGATATGATCTGTGGAAGTTAGGGGTTTCGCAAGCTCCCGAATTTCATCTAAAAGAGGTAACCTTAGGAAAATCGTCATAACTCTCTCTCTTTGAGCATCTGATTTGAATTCTGTAAAAAATGGTTGAAATCACACAGACTTCAGTTTTCTATGTATCAATTTCAAAGCCGAAGGAGGAGACAACGACACGTGTCACATCATAGAAATTCGCTCTACTGAACTAGTCCATAACTAGGTCATTGTGGGAGATTGGACATAACTTTGTATTGCAGAATCCAAATTAGGCCAGACCTATGGCATTGGAAAGAATACTTAGAGGGATATGACAGGACCAAATTTTAAATCTCAAGAATCAGAAATTACAAAGATACATTAGTTTCAATATCGAGCTCCTAAAAAACAAGAAAAATGTGTGTATTTTTTTTCAAATTGCAGAAGTATTTTTTGAAAAATCCTTTTGAAGTGATTCCAAGGGAATATTGAAGCATAGATAATCAGTATTGGGTTCTAAAATGCCCCCTAAAAATAATTCCACACCCATTAAGCCCTTGGAAATCTCTACTATGGCACATGAAGAGGAAGAATTGCAGATGATATATCAAAATTACAGTACCAAGTGCAACAAATTTTGATCTTACAAAGAGCAATCAAAGATGTCATAGATGGTTTAAAAGCAGAAATGAAGGCTAAGTTGGAAGGTTTGAAGGGTCAAATGAAAGCTAATATGGATGATAAAGAAGTGGAAGATCATTTGAAGCCTCAACAACAAGTTCTCCAACTCTCAAAGGATAACCTAACTTTGGTGCAGAATCGAATGAAACAACAGGAAGATCAACATTGCAGCGAAAGAAGTTCTGAAGCAATCACAAAAACAAGAACTCGAAAACTATGAAATCGTTCAATATCAGAGTATCTCATCAAGTGGAAGAACTTCCCACTGAAGATTCCACATGGGAGGCTGAGAATTTTATACAGAAGCATCCAGAGCTACTCAAGCATTGAGGACAACACTTTTTTGAAGGAGAGGGGAATGTTAGGTCCCTATATTAATAGTATAACCCCTTATTGTTGGTAGTGTATCCCCCTTATTGTTATTTTTGTACCCTTGTAGCCCCCATATTGTAATTCTTATGCCCCATAAACCCCACTATTGTTATGCCCTTACCTTATTATTTTTAGGTCGGCTAGGATTATATTGTGACCCCATGGACTCCTATATAGAAAGGAGGTTTTTTCATTTGAATCATCCAATACTTTTCACTTATTTAATGTAAAGGAGGTTTCCCCCTCAAAGTGGATTATTTCTAAGGCATTGATCTCTCTTTTCTTCTATTTTTGGAGATGGTTTCATAACAATAAATACATGCAAGGTATGGGAACTCTTAAAATTCTTGTTGCCTTTTTCAAACTCTCATTTTAAAGATACAACTTCTTCTTTCAATTTTTCACAAGTTTCTTCATTTTCCTTCAGCTTATTGTTTAACATTTATCATATTCTTTTAACTTCTTCCTTCTCAATTTTGAGAGAGATGATTTCTTGATATAACTTTCTATTATTTTTCCTAAGTCTCTCATTTTCTTATATGACACTAATTAATAGTTATTCCACATTTCCTTCTATATCTTCTGCACTTTCTTTTTTTTATGGATTATTAGTTTCATTTGTGACAGCTATTAGCCACCTATAAATTTTTGACATAGTAAACATGTGGCTAAATAGGTTTCTAAGCCTTCAAGAAATACATTTCCTCTAAAAAAATATCATTCTTGAAGCCTTTGTGTGTCCTTTTCCTTTGAAAATATCTTCACTACTGTTTCCATAAAAAAGGCCTCACTGTTTGTGAAAAATTGTGCCCAAGAAAAGCCTCCATCTACTCCCTTGTATCCCTGCAAATTCCCCATTCTTACCCCTTTTTTTCCCTTCTCGAAATTTCCCTAAAAACCCTCAAAATCCCTTCCAAATTCCTCTAAACCATCGAATTCCCCTTTTAAAACCCTGTGAATCCCTTCATTTGGTGAAAAAATCCCTTTGTTCCCTTACCGGAACCCCTTTTTAAGCCTTAAAAACTCTGTTTTTGGCCTAAAAAACCCACTTTTACCATATATCAAGCTTAAGCCCCTTTCGGCCCAGCCCCTAACCCCTTCTCCGCATGTAACCTGCGCCCAGGACCAAGTGCTAAGCCACATAGTGCTAATCGCAATCGGAAGATTGGTTGTGAGCGTTTTTTCCTTTGTAAATTGAAAACTTCCGATGCGAGATTTATTTGTTTTGCAGGCCTCCGCTGCAATATGAACTATCAATTTGTAAAGATCCGATGGCTAGCGCTAATCTCACTGTACCCATAACATCTTGCATCAACCTCTTCGATCACATAGAGACCGTTGATTTCCCTTTAAATTCGACGGCCTTCGATACATCACATCATCGCCAATCACAAGGCACCACCCTTCGTCTCCCCTGTTGGCTGACTCCCAATTAGATCCTGGCCGTTGAATCCACAAGAACCAACGAATAGGATTTGATCGCTCTCTGCCTCCTGTGCCCTCCATTACTCCTCCTCCGATCAATCTCCACCATTGATCTCCACCTTGATCCGACGGTCCACGCACAATCGCAACATCAAACTTCGGAGTTTTTGGCCCCTGCCTTCTCCGATTGCGATTGGATCTCAGCCGTTCATTCCCTTTGATCCAACAACCCTTCTTCTCCCCACCCATTTCATTTGACCTTTTTCCTCTGCTTCCTATATTAAATCTTCGGGGTCCATCCCTTACATCTGACGGTTGAGATTTGTTCTGCCCATTGTTATGACCCATTTTCCCTTTTGTACATCAGCGCTCCCACCTTTGATCTCAACCATCAATCATGCTGATCTGAAGGCCTATATTAAAACCACCACTAACCTTGTCCCACCTTACTGACCACGCATCTTCCCATATTGCGCTCCAACCTGCACCGTCAGATCTCACAGTCCCACATCCAATGGCTGAGGTGCATTTCACATTTTTTCTATGCCCAAAGGATAAAACTTCAAATTTACGCGATAAAAGTGGTTTTGAGGGGGACACGTGTCAGGAGGCAAGCGATATCGCGTTTTTTTGGGCAAATTTCAAAACCAGTCTATTGCAGCACAAAAAAAGTTGTTTTCTCCTAAAAACCACTTCCCCTCTTCTGCCTCCGACAGAGCTTCCCAAAGATCTCGACCGTTGATCTGTATAGATCTACGGCCCTCATTCCATTGCATTCCCATTCAAATTATGTTCATCGGACCTCCAAAGGACTTCATCAGAGGATCTCAACCGTTGATCTCCTGCTGAGATCTAACGGTCCACGTTCAAATCGCCCTCTGCCCTTCCGGTCCCACCATTCAAAGCCCTAATTTCATTTGATTTAACCAATTTCCTTTGTATTTCACCTAAAGTTTAAACTTTTATGTTTTACATTAAAAGTTTATTTCTTCTGCCTAACTCCTCTAAAGCATCTCCACCGGTGGATCCTGACTGTCGATCTCCTCCATCAGATCGGATCCAACGGTCCGGAACCATTTCTTCACTAGACCTTCATTGGATCATGTTTTCACCATTTCACAGCATTTTTCGGCCATCTTCCACTGCATCCACCGCATCCATCACTGCTGCGCTACCATTCCCACAGTCTTCCACAACATCCATCCTTCCTCCCGCATCAATTTCTTAACATGTTTTTTTGTTTTGCATGGTTACACACGGTGAAACCATTATTTCTACACAGTCACTGTTAGTGTAATACTGTGGCACAGAATGCCATTTTTTCAGAGCCATAGATTGCAGAGAAATGTCTGGGAAGGTTTTTGAACGAAATATTTCATTAAAAGACCAGTGTTTAACTCTATAAAACCTCCAGCGCCATTAAAACTGCATTTCCACAGACAGAGACAGTCAAATAAGCGGAAAAGAGTATCAATGAAGGATTAAAGAGGTTTAATGCCCATTCTTGAAGATTTTAAGCTTTAATTAAGTGTTTAAAGGGAAAATGTACAAGATTGAAGAACTTAATGAATGACACAGAAGGCCTAATGATGCCTAAAGCACAAAAACAATCCTTGTCAGTGTTTCACATCAGCAAAAGTTTATTTCCCGAGAAAGGACAAGTTCCCATAATGTTTTTATTGTCCAACTACGTTCCTGAGAAGATCACCACCCTGACAGTAGTCCTAAGACTGCCAGAGCATTTTTTACACGGCATGGCAGGCCTCAAAGACATCTATCTGCCTTACTTGTCCCAGAGTACTACAGAGTACAGACAGCCGAAAAGTACACCAAAGAGACATACCTGGAGCTTATGTTAGCCTATCGAAGACCACTCTTTCATCCAAAGAGTACTAAAAGTCAATGAAGGGATATTTGAACAGAATGAGTCTTAAGCACTCTTCTACTTCTGTTTTAATGTTTCATTTAAAGTTCCATTTACCTCCTTTGCCTCTCTTTCAACTATAAAACTCTTGAAAAATACATTGTAAAGGTTGTTGTTTGGATAATCGTGGATTGTAAGTTGTTTCTCTTGAGATAGAGTTATGTGTGTGTTAGTTGTAAAATAGACCGAGGAGATGATTTCAGATTGAATATCAAGCTGTTGGACAATGTTGTACATGACTGGTGTTTCTCTTTAATATGACAAGAATTTTCTTT
The DNA here is from genome assembly GCA_034641835.2 of Pinus albicaulis. NCBI lineage: Eukaryota > Viridiplantae > Streptophyta > Pinopsida > Pinales > Pinaceae > Pinus > Pinus albicaulis. Next base: position 386,885,757 of record CM076570.1, read on the forward strand.
GGATCCTGATTTAAAGCAGCGGTGATGTGTTCTATCTTTATCTCAGTTTTCCTTCTGTAATTCATCATATTTCATTTCTCCGATAAGAATCAGTAATATGGCTTAGGATATACCCTTGCATGGTACCCTAATGCTTCTTGCTCTTCTTATATTTTGTGTTTGCTACTAAATGTGCTATATGAGAACTAATTCAAGGTAATTTAGCCAGTATAGTAGTTGGTTGTTCACTGCTTACTGATGTGTGAATTTAAGAGTATGTTATTAGATGTTCTTGTCTGGTTTTAATTGAAATAATTGGGATACTGGGAGATTTAGAACTAATTCTGTCTCACTAGGGTATTTTTCTAGCAGTTAAACCTTTCTAAGATCCCTTAAGTTGAATGTCAAAGCATTGAAAGTTCAAAGCCTTTCTCTGATCTCAGGCTTCAATTTTGTGTCAAGTCTTAAATGTTTTCCCTTGTTTGAAGAGTTAGCCTCATTAGAAGTTTGGTCATAGACGGTTAAGGCGTGCCTTATCCCTGGATTAGCTCCTAAGTGGTGACCTTGTAGGTTTCCTTGTCATTCACTTTCATTCCTTATCATTTCATCCCATACTATCATCTTTAAAGATCCTCTGTTTTAGATGAATAGCCCATTTGACAGCCTTGGATGTTGAATTGCAAGTAAACCCTTTTATGACTCTATTGCCCAATGGTCTTGAGTGTTCTTTGAAACTATCTCCCCATTGCCAAAATCCTTCTTTTCTCACCCTCTATCTTACATTTGAACCCTTCTTTCATGTTTCCCAACAACCAAGCAACAAAAAAAAAAAAAACAACCCTTGTGCCCATAACTAGCCTAATACCTTAAAATTAAGCTTCAAAGACATATATTTCTTTGCCTTTTATAGAGAGATCCCTCTCTGGATCTAGGAGGGCTAGATCCTGAGGTCCCAAAGTGGTTTTGATGTTGTCTTGTCTTTTGGTAGAGCCAAACCTGCCAAAACACAGGAACCCCAACATAATGGCGACTCCACTGGGGGACTTTGTTTAAAAAACACCTTTAAACACTTCTAAGAACTCATAGAAGACCATAGTAGCTTGAGTTTGGTAGTTAATCACTGTGGTGGACAGTAAACCTTATTGAAACATTCTAAACCTTCCACCTGGCGACTCCATAATTTCTTAATGATTAAAGGACTCCACTAGTGATCAGTAGGCCTGCTGATTATCTTGGCTTTCACTAGACTCCACTGGGAGACCATATTTCATTACAACATTAGCCATATTAGAAGAAACACATAGGATAAAGCTTCTTGGTTAGGAGACAAACATACTAGCTTCAAGAACCATTTATACTAGAGCTTATCCTAATCCAAACCTACCTGAAATAGTTGACAACCCTGAGAGCATTCTTAGGAAATCTCCCACCCCTAGAAAGCCAACTATTATCAGACCCATCCATAGAGCTAACTCTGCACCAGAAAACGTTGCATCTCTATCAGACACTCATATACACTTAGACTTACCAAGCAATTTAGCAAGAACTAAGTCATTCAGTGCTCTAGACCAGACAGACCTCGGGCCTCCAAGTTCACCATCTCATAGTGGTCAAAAAATTAGGGATAGAGAGACTCCTCCATCTACACCTCATGATATTAATTTTATTCAAAACTTGGGCCTCTATCACCCTAAATCAGCTTAGCAGTGTGTTGCTAGTCCTAGCATTTATTTCATTCATATAACTGCTGCTCAAGCCTATCCTTTACCTCCACAGAACACCATCATGGCAGCTTGGTATGCACCTTTAGTGTTATCACAACCTTTAACCCCACTACCCAACAATTATCAGTCAAAAATCCCTCACTTCACAGGAAAAGAGTCTACCACTGCTCAACATCATGTGGATAGGATGGAAGATGCCTTTGACTATATGGAAATTGAAGATGAAACTATCAAAATGAGAATCTTCACCCAGAGCTTAGGAGGAGAGGTGAAGAAATGGTTTAAAGGTTTGCCTCCTAATACCATCCATGATCTTCCCTCATTACATCAAACCTTTATAAACAAATGGGAAGTCAAGACCAACCCTCTTCAAATCTTAGCAGAATACAAGAATCTCAAAATAAATATAGGAGAGAATGTCCATGACTATTATACAAGGTTTAACAGTGTTTAAAACGATCTTCCACCACATATAAAACCTCCCCAAGGAATGGCCTTGGTGAAATACCCTGAAGGATTTGATGCTGACATGGCCTATCAGCTTAGGGAGAGAGATTACAACACATTGGAAGATATGCAAAAGGGAGCAGTGAGTGTAGAAGAAAACCTGATCGAAAAGAGAGCCAGAATGAGAGCTGAGAAGAAGGTAACATATAGGGATGACACATCAACTTCCACATCTGACCCCAAATACGATAGTCTAGCAAAAAAAAGTGGAAAGTCTAGAGAAAATGATGGAGAAAATGGTTGTCATAGTCAGTAATCAGAACATAAACCAAAACCAAAACCATAACTAGAACTTTAGGAGGAACAACCCCCCATACAGACAGAGAGACTTTGATCAACAAGTCATATCCCCATTTCAAGAGAACTTCCTTGATGAAGATGAGGGGATAATAGAAGAGTCTGAGGGAACCACAATAAACATGGTGGAAGTAGACAACCAAATTCACACTTATTCCACAGAAGACAATCAATATTCATACTCACACCGGGATGAGGAAGGGTTAGAGTCTGAGGATTATAGGTTGGGGTTTGAAAATGCCATCTTGAAGGTCAGAGAACAGTATGAAATTAGGAGAAAAAAGAGCTTAGACACTTCCAAACCAAAAGCCTTTGAGATCACCATTAAGAAAAGACATGAGAAAACTTCTAAAGTGAATGCTGAAAGTAACAAATTAGTAGCTAAGAGTTCTGGTAAGAAAAAAGAAAAAGACATCCAAACTACTGATAAATCACGTCAAGAAACTAGCAACACTAGCATTGTAGCTAATGCTCCTGATAAAACAGCTTCAAAAATTGTACATAGTGAGAATCAACAATCTGATTCTGTCAATAAAGTGGTGGCCAATAAAACATAATTAAGCCTTTCAAAGAGTCCATCTCCTTTCAACCTAGAAAGTGAGATAGCCAAAATCAAAATTTCAGTGCCTTTCACTGAGTTGGCCAGCCAAGATGCATATAAAGGCCAAATTTTGAAAGCTCTAAATCTAGGAGAAAACAGTGACATCGTCAATTTAAGTGATGATCAACCAACCCTTCTGTTTGGTCCAAAGATAGAAGGGAATTTTTAGGAAGGGGTAGTACCTCCTTTTTATATCAGCCTCAATATCCATGATAAGATCCTTCATAATGCTATGCATGACTCGGGGGCTTCACACAACCTTATGCCTAAGGTAATTATGGAGAAGTTAGGCCTAGAGATAACCCGACCTTATAAGGATTTATATTCATTTGACTCTAGTAGAGTGAAGTGCCTTGGCTTAATCAAAGATCTCTGTGTGAACCTGACCCAAATCCTGGCCAAGTGTATGGTTATGGATGTTGTAGTGGCAGATGTGCCACCTAAGTATGGCATGTTGTTGTCAAGGTCATGGGGTGCCAAGCTGCAAGGTACAATGCAGATGGATGGGTCATATGCCACAATCCTTGTCTTTAGCCAGCTCAGGAGACTGTATAGAGAGGCACAAATGAAGTTTATGGTTAGAAGCCCTGAAAAACCTGAAAATTCACCTCTGTAATCTGTCCATACAGATCTGGACTCTTTTATCCTTTTCAATGAAAAATCCATAGATGAGCCAGAGCTAGAAGACAGAGATGCGAACAATAGAGTAGAGCCCACAGATCTTAACATAATGGCCACTCTATATATAGAGGAAAACGAGAGAGAAACCTTTGGACAATGCACTGAATCAAAAACTTAGAGTGAACAAAACCATGACTGCAAACCGCAAATTAATCATCACTCTGAACTCTACGCATATCATGAAAAACAAAACACTCCACACCACAGTGTAGACCCCATAATACAACATAATAGTGAACCCAGCATTAGGGAGGAAAATGATGATAAACCTAAAAACAATCCCTTATGGAGGATGAAATTTGATGGATCTTTCACTAGAAATAATGCAGGGGGTGGAGAGTGTTTAGACAATACTGAAAGTAACTATGCTGAGAGTCATGCCTTCAAACTAGACTTTAAATGTACAAACAACATCATGGAGTATGAGGCTCTCATCCTAGGATGGAATCTATTGAAAAAACTAGGAGCCCAGAGGATAGCTATACATGGAGACTCTGAGTTAGTCATCAAACAAGTGAATGGAGAGTACACTGCAAAGCATCCTAGATTGAGGGCATACAGAAATGATGCCATGGATTTATTGAAAACCTTTGTAGAGTATGAGCTAGTGTTTGTTCCTAGGAGCTAGAACATTATTGCAAATGGATTAGCATGCGTTGCTAGTTCATACCATAAATCACCTAGTGACAAATAGATCATCATTCAAACAAAATATAGGCCTGCGGTGCCAGATAATGAGAAGTATTGGCAGATCTTTGAGGGTGACAAGTAGATAGAGGATTTCCTGCTTGGCAGAAATGAGTTTGAATTCTCCAATTTAGAATCTAAATCCAATGAAAACTTCTTGAGTGAAGAGCCCCCTGATGAAGAAAAATCACCCCATAAGGTAGAAATAAACATGTTAGCTAAAGAACTTGGAACTCAAACGAAAGAATACAAGAACATAGAAAAAGAAGAAATAGAGGTGTTGCAGTCCAAAGACAAGAATATACCTAGAGGACTGGCACCCCTAGAGGACCTTTTTGATTTCAATGATGTAGCGAAGAAACCCAATATAGAACACATAGAATCCAATGTTGAGGAATGCAACATAGGCACTGAGGATAAGCCTAAGATGATTAAATTAGCTAAGTCCTTGCTAGAAGACATGAAGAAGAAATACATCGAATTGTTTAAAGAGTTTGTGGATGTGTTTGCTTGGAGCTACAAGGACTTGAAAGCCTATGATACGAAAATCATCCAGTACAAGATCCCACTGAAAGAAAACCAAAAACCCTTCGGACAGAAACTGCGTAGAATTAACCCAGTACAACTGCCTCTAGTTGAAAAGGAAATCAAGAAAATGTATGAGGCAGGAATCATAGTGCCAGTGAGGTTTTCCGATTGGGTCTCAAACCTTGTAGCTGTGAGGAAAAAGACAGGTGAGATCAGACTGTGCATTGATTTTAGAAACCTTAAAAGAGCTTCACTTAAAGATAATTACCCCTTACGCAAAATGGAACACATCCTACAAAGGGTAGTTGGCTCAAAAAGGATCTCCCTGTTAGACGACTTTTCAGGCTATAACCAAGTTTTAGTACTCCCAGAAGATCAGCTCAAGATAGCTTTCACCACTCCATGGGGCACTTTCATGTACGTGAAAATGCCTTTTGGTCTAATGAATGTTGGTGCAACCTTCCAAATTGCTATGGACATAACCTTTTCAGAGGAAATAGGGCACTTCATTGTCATTTATCTTGATGACATAACAATCTATTCCAAGATTGATGAGAAGCACCTTAAACATCTGAGAAGAGTATTTGAGAAATGTAGAAGGTTCAGGCTTTCATTAAATCCCAAGAAGATTGTATTTGGCCTTTAAGAAGGTAAGCTTCTTGGCCATATTATATCTGATAAAGGGATTAACATAGACCCGAAAAGAGTTGAGGGAATACTCCAGATTAGCTACCTGAGAAACATAAAAGAATTGCAGTCCTTTATTGGGAAAATTAACTTCTTGAGGAGGTTTATTCCCAAATTAGTTGAGCTCCTTAGAGATATGACAAACATGCTGAAAAAAGATGTAGGGGTCAAATGGACTTTAAAGGCCAAAAAATCTTTTGAATTAGTTAAACTTGCACTTACCTGGGCACTAGTCCTAATCAGCCCCGACTTTTCAAAAGATTTCCTTATATTTTCCTTTGCCTCTGAGCATACAGTGGATGCAGTCCTGCTGCAGAAAAATCCAGAGGGACATGAACAACCTATTGCTTTCTTCATCAAGGCGTTGAGGGATGCACCCTTGAAATATAACATAATGGAAAAACAGGCCCATGCCTTGGTAAAGGCCTTGAAATACTTTAGGGTGTATATTCTGCATTCTCACATCATTGCCTACGTGCCAAACATAGTGGTAAAAGACATTTTGTCCCAGGATCCGGATGGAAAGAGGGCAAATGGAATGCTGTAATACTAGAGTATGACCTGGAAATAAAACCTACAGAACTTATAAAAGGTCAGGGCTTAGCTCAACTAATGGCTGAATCTAAATTGCAAGCCCTTGACATAAACATGGTGGATGCCTTGGATGAACATGAAGGATTACCTGACCCTATTGTTGAAGAAAAATTTCAAAACTTCCTTGGTATTTCGACATCCTATATGTGCTTACAAACCTTAATGCTCCTCCTGATTTATCAAATACTAAGGCAAGGTCTCTGAAGTTAAAGGCTAGAAACTATTGAATTTTGAATGAATGTTTATACTGGAAAAATGCAAATGGTTTGCTGCTTAAATGTCTGCCTGAAACTGAAGCAGAGAGGATTAAACATGAGTTCCATGTAGGAGAGTGTGGAGGCCATCTAAACTAGAAAGCCACTACTAACAAAATACTCAGAGCTGGCTATTACTGGCCTACCCTCTTCAATGATATCCCAAAAATGATAGTGGCCTGCCATAAGTGCCAGATTTTTTAGGGAAAAAGAAATCTCCTCCCTTTACCATTACAACCTAGAACTGTTGAAGCTCCCTTTCAACAATGGGGCCTAGATTTCATAGGATAGATCCACCCTGCTTCATCAGCCCAACACAAGTGGATTCTCATAGCCACATACTATTTCACAAAATGGATAGAGGCCATCCCTTCTAGGAATGCCACAGATTATGTTATCATTAAATTCCTTGAAGACCACATCCTCTCTAGATTTGGCTGCCCTAGGAATATAATCATTGATAATCTTGCTGCTTTTGGATCCAAAAAGATGATTGATTTTTTTCATAGGTATCAAATTGCTCTCGGTCATTCTACTGCATATTACCTACAAGGTAATGGGTTAGCAGAATCATCAAACAAAATTTTGGTGACCATCATCAAAAAGCTGCTTGAAGAGAATAAGAAATCATGGCATAACAAGTTAGTGCATGCTTTATGGGCTGATAGGTTAACAACAAAGAATCCATCGGGATGTCCCCATATCAGCTTGTTTATGGAACAGAGGCAGTGTTCCCTACTAGCCTAGGGGTACCACTGATTAAACTAGTCCAAGAAATTTAGTCAGAAGAAGACAACATGGTAAGGAGGATAAATCAAACTATACATCTCTAGCAGAAAAGAGAAGAAGTCTACAACAGAGCTCTGAAAGTGCAAGAAAACATCAAGAAGTTGTTTGATAAGAGAAAAAAGGCTTGTGACTTCAAAATTGGAGATAAGGTACCTAAGTGGGACTCTAGGAGAGAAGAAAAAGGAAAGCATGGCAAATTTGACAGTTTGTGGCAAGGTCCTTACATCATCCAATCCAGCATTGGTCTAAATGCCTTTTTTCTGCAAGAGCTAGATGGTATAGATCTGTTTTGGGGTCCTGTCAATGGCAAGATGCTCAAGCATTACTACTGCTGATTTCTAGTTTAAATGTTTCATTTCCATTGTAATTACCATTGCAGTGTTTTGTTTTAAAGAAAAAGAGAAAAATGTTCCAAAAAAAAAGAGAGAGGTTCAGACATGCTCAAAACTTGAACCTCTGAAGTTCCAAAGAATGGCTCAAATTAGCTTAAAACCTGAGCCAAAAGAGTGAAGAAGTTGGTTCTAATATGCTCAAAATCTGAACCAGCAAAGAAAGAAAGAAGAATCAGCTCTAACAAGCCCAAAACCAGAGCTGAAATGAAGAAAAAATGTGACTCTAACTAGCTCATAACCCGAGTCACAGGGAAAGAAGGATGCTTCAAGGTTTTGCAATTTCAAAGCCTTCACAATTTTGGTTCCAATTTTTTTCAAAGTTCAGTTCATGCACAACTGTCTTTATGCCATGAACCCACAGTAAACCAGACCGTGTAATCTTGGTTTGACTGTTTTTAAATTTCTGTTGTAGAATGTAGAGAATGAAATCTGCTAGATAGTTTAATCCTAACGGATATTAGTGTAGGTAGAGAAGCTATGAGGTCAACAGTTTAATTTGGTCTCATGGAGGAATAAGGGTAGAATTATATTAGTTTTTTTTCTGCTTTCAATAAAAAAAATGATGAAGAAGGTCTGTAAATTTAAATGCACCTTAAAGAAAAAATGTTAGGACTGTAGGATGGGTAGGTAGATTGTTTGGAAGAATATTTTCCGCTGATATGATGTCTTCATGAGTTATGGCAGCTGATCAAAGAAAGAAAAGATGTGTCAAGTATCAGGCATCTTTCCTACTTCCCAAAGAATATTTTTGAAGTTCTTGACACCTTCAAGAAGATGCCATCCCCATGTGGAGCCACTGTTAGCCACCTATAAATTTTTGACATAGAAAACAGGTGGCTAAATAGGTTTCTAAGCCTTCAAGAAATACATTTTCTCTGAAAAAATATCATTCTTGAAGCCTCTACGTGTCCTTTTCCTTTGAAAAGATCTTCACTGCTATTTCCATTAAAAAAGCCTCACTGTTTGTGAAAAATTGTGCCCAAGAAAAGCCTCCATCTGCTCCCTTGTATCCCTGCAAATTCCCCATTATTACCCCTTTTTTTCCCTTATCGAAATTTCCCCAAAAACCCTCAAAATACCTTCCCAAGTCCTCTAAACCATCGAATTCGCCTTTGAAAACCCTGAGAATCCCTTCATTTGGTGAAAATATCCCTTTGTTCCCTTACTGGAACCGCTTTTTAAGCCTCAAAAACTCTGTTTTTGGCCTAAAAACCCCACTTTTACCATATATCAGGCCTAAGCCCCTTTCGACCCAGCCCCTAACCCCTTCTCCACATGTAACCTACGCCCAGGACCAAGCGTTAAGCCACATAGTGCTAATCGCAATCAGAAGATTGGTTGTGAGCATTTTTTCCTTTGTAAATTGAAAACTTCTGATACGAGATTTATTTGTTCTGCAGGCCTCCGTTGCAATATGAACCGTTGATCTGTAAAGATCCGATGGCCATCGCTAATCTCACTGTGCCCATAACATCTTACATCAACCTCTCCAATCACATAGAGACCGTCGATTTCCCTTTAAATCCGACGGCCATTGCAACATCGCATCATTGCCAATCGCAAGGCGCCACCCTTCGTCTCCCCGATTGGTCGACTCCCGATTAGATCTTGGCCGTTGAATCCACAAGAACCAACATCCAGGATTTGATCGCTCTCCGCCTCGTGTGCCCTCCATTACTCCCCCTCCGATCAATCTCCACCGTCGATCTCCACCTTGATCCGACAGTCCACGCACAATCGCAACATCAAACTTCGGAGTTTTTGGCCCTTGCCTTCTCTGATTGCGATTGGATCTCAGCCATTCGTTCCCTTTGATCCAACGACCCTCGTTCTCCTCACCCATTTCATTTGACCTTTTTCCTCCACTTCCTATATTAAATCTCCAGGGTCCATCCCTTAGATCTGACAGTCGGGATTTGTTCCGCCCATTGTTATGACCCATTTTCCCTTTTGTACATCGGCACTCCCGCCTTTTATCTCAACCATCCATCATGCTGATTTAACAACCTATATTAAAACCACCACTGACCCTATCCCACCTTACCGACCGTGCATCTTCCCATATCATGCTCCAACCTGCACCGTCAGATCTCACAGTCCCACATCCAACGGCCGAGGTGCATTTCGCATTTTTTCTGTGCCCGAAGGATAACACTTCAAATTTACGTGATAAAAGTGGTTTTGAGGGGGACAAGTGTCGGGCGGCAAGCGATATCGTGTTTTTTTGGGCAAAGTTCAAAACCACTCTATTGCAGTGCGAAAATAGTTGTTTTTGCCTAAAAACCACTTCCCCTCTTCTGCCTCCGACAGAGGTTCCCGAAGATCTCGACTGTTGATCTGTATAGATCTACGACCCTCATTCCATCGCATTCCCATTCAAATTATGTTCATTAGACCTCCAAAGGACTTCGTCGGAGGATCTCAACCGTTGATCTCCTCTTGAGATCTAATGGTCCACGTTTAAATCGCCCTCCGCCCTTCCGGTCCCACCATTCAAAGCCCTGATTTCATTTGATTTAACCAATTTCCTTTGTATTTCGCCCAAAGTTTAAAATTTTATGTTTTACATTAAAATTTTATTTCTTCCGCCTAACTCCTCTAAAGCATCTCCATCGGTGGATCCTGACTGTCGATCTCCTCCATTAGATCTAATCCAACGGTCCGAAACCATTTCTTCACTAGACCTTCATCGGATCATGTTTTCACCATTTAACAACATTTTTCGGCCATCTTCCACTGCATCCACTGCATCCATCACTGCTGCGTTGCCATTCCCACAATCTCCCATAGCATCCATCCTCCCTCCCGCATGGATTTCTTAACATGTTTTTGTGTTTTGCAGGGTTACAGACGGTGAAACCATTCTTTCTACACAGTCACTGTTAGTGTAATACAGTGGTGCAGAATGCCATTTTTCAGAGTCAGAGATTGCAGAGAAATTCCTGGGAAGGTTTTTGAACGAAATATTTCATTAAAAGACTAGTGTTTAACTCTGTAAAACCTCCAGCGCCATTAAAATTTCATTTCCATAGACAGAGACAGTCAAAGAAGCGGCAAAGAGTATCAGTGAAGGATTAAAGAGGTTTAATGCCCATTATTGAATATTTTAAGCTTTAATTCAGTGTTTAAAGAGCGAATTTACAAGATTGAAGACCTTAATGAATGACACAGAAGGCCTAATGAGGCCTAAAGCACAAAAACAATCCTTTTCAGTGTTTCACATCAGCAGAAGGTTCTTTCCTGAGAAAGGACAAGTTCCCATAATGTTTTTATTCTCCAACTATGTTCCTGAGAAGATCACCACCCTGACAGTGGTCCTAATACTGCCAGAGAATTTGTTACACGACATAGCGAGCCTCAAAGAAATCTATCTGCCTTACTTGTACCAGAGTACTACAAAGTACAGACAGCCGAAAAGTACACCAAAGAGACATACCTGGAGTTAATGTCAGCCGGTCGAGGACCACTCTTTCATCCAAAGAGTACTGAAAGTCAATGAAGGGATATTTGAACAAAATGGGTGTCAAGCACTCTTCTACTTCTGTTTTAATGTTTCATTTAAAGTTCCATCTACCTCCTCTACCTCTCTTTCAGCTATAAAACTCTTGAAAAATACACTGTAAAGGTTGTTGTTTGGATAACCGTGGATTGTAAGTTGTTTCTCTTGAGATATAGTTATGTGTGTATTATTTGTAAAATAGGCCGAGGAGATGATTTCAGACTGAATGTCAAGCTATTGGACAATGTTGTACATGAATGGTGTTTCTCTTTAATATGACAAGAATTTTCTTTGGATCCTGATTTAAAGCAACAGTGATGTGTTCTTTTTTGTCTCTGTTTTCCTTCCGTAATTCATCATATTTCATTTCTCCGATAAGAATCAGTAATCTGGCTTAGGATATACCCTTGCATGGTACCCTAATGCTTCCTGCTCTTCTTATCTTTGATTTTTGCTACTAAATGTGCTATCTGAGAAATAATTCAAGGTAATTTAGCCAATATAGTAGTTGGTTGTTCACTGCTTACTGATGTGTGAATTTAAGAGTCTGTTCTTAGATGTTCTTGTCTAGTTTTAATTGAAAGAATTGGGATACTGGGAGATTTAGAAATGATTTTGTCTCACTAGGGTCTTTTTATAATAGTTAAACCTTTCTAAGATCCCTTAAGTTGAATGTCAAATCATTGAAAGTTCAAAGCCTTTATCTAATCTTAGGCTTCAATTTTGTGTCAAGTCTTAAATGTTTTCCCTTGTCTGAAGAGTTAGCCTCATTAGGAGTTTGGTCACAGACGGTTAAGGCATGCCCTATCCCTGGATTAGCTCCTAAGTGGTCACCTTGGAGGTTTCCTTGTCATTCACTTTTATTACTTATCATTTCATCCCATACTATCATCTTTAAAGATCCTCTATTTTAGATGACTAGCCCATTTGAGAGCCTTGGATGTTGAATTGCAAGTAAACCCTTTTATGACTCCATTGCCCAATGGTCTCGAGTGTTCTTTGAAATTATCTCCCCATTGCCAAAATCCTTCTTTTCTCACCCTTTGTCTTACATTTTAACCCTTCATTCATTTTTCCCAACAACCAAGCAAACAAACAAACAAAACAACAACCCTTGTGCCCCTAACTAGCCTAATACCTTAAAATTAAGCTTCAAAGACATATATTTCTTTGCCTTTTATAGATAGATCCCTCTCTGGATCCAGGAGGGCTAGATCCTGATGTCCCAAAGTGGTTTTGATGTTGTCTTGTCTTTTGGTAGAGCCAAACCTTCCAAAACACAGGAACCCCAACAACAACCATGAATAATAATTCACTGCTTCCACTATATTATTCTTCTTCATTGAGATCATCATTATCTTATTTGGAGAATAAATTATTTTTTTCTTGAGTCTTTCCTCTTTAAGGTTCTTCTTCATCATCATTTTCATCCTTAAATGTGGCAATAGGATAAAAAGTCTCTTCAAAACCAATTCCTTCAATTTGAGTGTATCCCTTACATACCAATCTTGCCTTATTTATGAGGACTTGTCCATATTAATTTAATTTTTTTATTACGCACCCACTTGGTTCATATGAAATTATTATCTTTTGGATAAGTTACTAGTTCCCATGTTCCATTATTTTCAATTTGGTTAATCTCTTCTTCCAATACCTATATCCAATGTGGATCCTTACTTTCTTGGGTGAAATATTTTGGTTCAACTAGGGATAGTAAGGCAATATCACTTCTTTTTAGTGATTTTTTCATCTTTATTCGAGTTTGTATTCCTCCATCGAAATCTCCAATGGTTTGGTCTATTGAATTATGTTTTTGTACAAAATTTAACTTTGATGGTGTTTGATATGGTTCCTCCTTTTGATTTTTCAACTCCTTCCCTTATTTTGCAACAACTTCCTTTGGATATGAAAAAATAGGGTCTTCTTCATTGATTTAAATAAATTTGTTTTTCAAGAATATCCTCATCAATATTTATATCAATACTTTAAACTATATTTTTCAAGTGATTGTTGTAGCATTTGTAGGTCTTGCTTCTTAATGAGTATCCAAGGAAAATTCCTTCGTCAACACATGAATAAAATTTGCATAGTGAATCATCATTAATCTTCATAAGTCATTTTCTTCCAAATATTTCAAAGTGTTTCACATAGGTAGGCCTTACTTTACATAGTTCATATGGATTTTTATCATTTTTTACTCGGAGTTGCGAAAACTATAGATTGTTGCCCCAACTGCCTCCCTCCAGAATTTAGCCTTTGAGTCAACTTCCAGCAACATTGCTCTTGTAGTATCTTGTACATATATATTCTTTCATTGTACTACAATTTTTTGTGGAATCATAGAAATAGAAAATTTCCTCTTGATTCCATATTTTTCATAGAATTCATTGAATTCTATTAGGGTATATTCTCCCTCTCTATTTGTTATTAAAATTTTTATTTCAACTCACTTTCATTTTCAATCAGTTCTTTGAAATACTTAGAAAAATATAGTGCTTATGACATATAGCTTATGAAAATTTAGCACATCATTCTAGTATAATCATCTATAAATAAAATAAATAACCTTTCTCCCCTTAGAGTTTGAGATCTAATTGGACCGCACAAATCTACATGAATGATTTTTAGAGGCTTTGATGTTGAATAGTCCTTTCATTTGAAGTTGGTCCCGGTCTACTTTCCATGTTGAAATGGTGCACAAATATAATTTTTTGGCTTTAAGATTCTAGGTATATCTTTCACTGCTTGATTTTTGATAATATTCACCAAGTTATCAAAGCTTAGGTGTCACAAATGCTTGTTTCAAAGCCATATTTCATTTCTTGACTCATGTAATATCTCTCTTCTTAAATTTCACTAAGAATGTATACATTATTTGTTGTTCTTACTCCTCTTCCTACCAATTTTCCTGAAGATGATCTCCTTATCTCGCAGTCATTGGAATGGAAAATAAGGTCAAGTCCTTGATCTCATATTTGGCTTACACTCAGAAGATTATGCTTGAGCCCTTCAATGTATAGAACATTTTTTCCTTTCCCCTTGCCATCGATGAAACTCATTGTGTCTTTCCCAGAAATTTTAGCAGATCGATTGTATCCAAAGGTCACATTAACATCCTTTTATGTGCCTATAGAGATGAAATTTTTGTGCTCACTTTTCATGTGCCTAGAACATCCACTATCTACAAACCATTGATTTTCCTTTTTCTAAGCACATAAAGCAAGACTGCAATTCTTAGAGGTAGATTCTTCAAATTTTTTTCTCCGAACTTTATATATTTGCTCTAGAGGAAAATGTTGTCCAATATGACTTGGATTATTGCATTCGTAACATTATAAACTATACCTTTAAAGAGGAGCAAAGGATTTATAAGTCTTGATTTGGTGTTGCTTCTTAACATTAATAGTCTTATTTTGGTAATTATATGTGGATAATTTGTAGTGTTTTACATGATGACCAAAATGTTTGCAAAATAAACAATGACCAAGAAAAAGGGTTTGATACCTATTAAGATAATCTTGCCTTGATGAGAAATTCCTTTCAAGAAGGGACTTATTTTCATTCCTTTTGTTTCCTATAGGGTTATAATTATAAGATCTTTTAAGGACATCAGCAAAACTTCTAGGATTTTCTACATGATATCATTTGTTTATTCCTTTGAATTAGAAGATGTGCCTATATAGACAAGCCCAAATTTGTCACGTAGTGGAATTTGAGAGCTGAGAATGACATCCAAGGAATGGGAAATCTTCAAATTCTTATTGGATTTTCCAACTCTCCTTTTAAAGTTACAACTTCATCCTCTAATTTTTCGTAGGTTTCTTCCTTTTCCTTCATCTTATTGTTCAACACTCCTATTATTTTAGCTTCTTCCTTATCGGTTTTGAGAGAGATTATTTATTGATATAACTTTCCATTCCTTTTACTAAGTATCTCATTTTCTTTTATGGAACTAATTAATATTTCTTCCACATTTCCTTCTACTTCTTCTAGAGTTTCTTCCTTTTCTAGATTATTTGTTTCATTTGTGAAGGCTATGAATAATACTTCATTTCTTCCACCATATTATTCTTATTCATTGAGATCATCATTGTCTTGTTTGGAGGATAAATTACTTTTGCTTGAGCCTTTCCTCTTGAAGGTTCTTCTCTTGGGTCCATCTTCATCATCATTGTCGTCCTTAAAAGGGAACTTTGTTACATAATTTCCTATTTTACCACATCTAAAGAAAACGAGAGGTAACTTACCTTTCATTTTGGATTCTTTCTTCATCTTCTTGAAAAATTGCGCCATTTCAGTATCAAAATCATTTTTTCTACAATCACAGTTTTTTCCTTTTCTTAATCTCTTGGATGCCTTGAATGCAACTCCTTATGAGTTGAATTTCCAAACTTCATCTCATATATTGTGATAATTCCATGAATTTCATCCATTGATAAGGAGTCCAAATATTTTATTTCTTCTACAGAAAAAACCTTGGCATCAAAACGATATGGAAGATATCTCAAGACCTTTTGGAAAATCATATTTTCTTTGAATTATTCACCTAGGCCTTTGAGGTATTTGACTACCTCATCTACTCAGATAAAATAAGCAACAATATCTTTTTCATCATTCATCTTGATACTTTGAAATATCCTTCTATATGTTTGAAACTTTTCCCTTTTTACCTTGTCATCCCCTTCATAAATATGGATGAGCTTGTCCCACATATATTTATCTATTTTAATACCCATAACTTTGGTGAATTTTGAATCTTACAGACCACTTGCTATAGAATTCAAAGCCTTTGTATTTTACACATATGTTTTCTCCTCGTCTAAACGTGTTGGGAGAGGAGATGGGATCTTGTAATAATATGTGAAAAATTTACAAACTTTAACTCCAAGGGACATTAACTAGTACTCGACTCTGATTTTCGAGAAGGAAAATATTTTTCCCATTAAATTGGGGGACCTTAGCATCTTTACTGGCCATTGTGATTCAAAAATCCTTCTTCCAACTACTTTAATGATCTTGAAGAAGCCTAGATCTGATACTAATTTTTGTAAATAATGAGAGGGTGGGTTAATCAATATTTATTTCAATTTTTATATTATGTCAGTTAATATTTGTATCACAAGTTAAATCGGAACACAAGAAATAGAACCAAAAAAAATAATTTTATTGATGAAGATAGGGAGGAATCCAATAATCTTTTATGAAAATTCAGGTTTCAACCTATACAATAGAAACTATAACATCTTCAAGGCTCCAACCTATACAATAGAAACTCAAACCTCTTCAAGTATCCAACATTGAATGAGGACTCCAACCCTATAATATAAATCCAGGCTCCAATCTAGTCTCTCTCAAGGCTCCAACCTTCAATGAGGACTCCAATCCTCACGGCAAATTCCAGATCCAACCCAGTCTCTCACAAGGCTCTAACATTGAACTAAACTTCAACAAGGATCCAACCTTCAACTACTTCAAAAACTGCTACAATAAAATTCTTCACAAACTACTTCAAAGATACTTTGCATGTTGCTACAAAAATCTTCAAAATTGCTCCAAATAACATCAAGTTTGTCTACAAAAGGGAGGCTTCAAAGCATTTCAAAGTATGATACAAAACCTGATCCAAATCTACTCTCAATCTAGTAAAAGTTTTACTCATAAACTAATCCAAAGCCACCTCATAGACTAATCAAGGTATGCTCTAAGGATGTTTTCAAAATAGTTTCAAGTTTGCTTCAAAATATACTAAAAAAAATGGTGCTCCAAAACTAAGGATATGTTTTCACTCTACAAGGTCAAATTTTCTATCACTATGCTCTGTCACAAGACATAATCATAGTTTTGAGTCTATAATAGTCAATGATTTTGGTATTCCATAGTCAAGTCTTCTGAGATACTACGGTATTCCATAGTCTGAGTTTCCAAAGTCTACCACAATAAATAATTAGCCACAACATGAGTTTCCACGATATTTCATAGGTCTGAAATAGCTTGAATTTTGTGCCAAAAGGAGGTTTAAGTGTTAATTTTTTAGCTCAGTTGCAAGTTCCAAACATGGGACGATATTCCTCTTTTCGAGAGGACCAATTTTGACTATTGAAGCACTCAATTTAGACAAGGAAAAGTGTGTTTTTTTATTATGAAAATCCCACATGTGCATAAAAGGTTAGGGCGGCCCAAAAGAGAAATTGGAAACATTAGAATGGAAATAAATACAAGTCAAGTGACTCTACTTTGGAAACCATCATGAAGCGCTCTTATATTCCCTTCATTGGTTTTGGCTCACATGGGTCTGAGGCAAGTTCACAGAGAATTAGTTTGCACTAAGTTGAAATTGTAGGGTCTGAAGTTCACATTTATGTTTTAGGGTTTTGGGTCTCATTCGTACAATTGCCATGGTGAAATTTCTGATGCAACCGCATGTAAGTTGGTTCATTCATGTAGGTCAGGCCTTTCAACCACACACACATCATGTATTCCCTGCAGTTGGAAATAATTTTTTGTTTTTTCCAATTACCGTAGTTGGATGTAGATTATTGAAATTGATTACAGTCTAGTGAAGTGATATTCGATCAATAATTTTTCTAGGATAATCCTCTTGAATGTTGTTTAGTTGATCTTGTTGAATAGTTGTATGGATGAAGATATGGATCATTGTGCTCTCTTTTATTGAATCATTCAATGAAAATATAATAATAAGAATAATTTGAAAGGGTTTTCCCCATAGTGGGTTTCTCCTTGGTCTCTGACCAATCCTCGTGTCTCTATTTGTGAATTTTTTTATTCTATTTTTCCTTTATGTTCCACTACATTGACGATTATATTATTCTTTCTATATAATTGCATATGTTGTTGAATAAATTAGTAAATATAAATAATGTTATGAGTTGTGGGGTGAATTCAATATGTAAATGATGAAATTCAATTATCCAATGCAAATATCAATATAGGCTTGAGAAAATTTAACATGATATTAGAGTTTTGCTGAATAAAATTCATTGAAGATCACCCTTATTAAGACACCATTGGTGGAAATAAGAGAATATGGAGGAGACCTTAAATAAGGCTAGGGTTTGAAGGAAACCATAGGTAATTTGGTTATTAGGGTTTGATGGATAGTATAGGTTTTGGAAGAAACCCTAGATTATGAAAAATATTTGAGATATGCAATATAGTAACCCTAGCATGATTAGTGTAAATATTTTCTAGAATTTGTGAGAGATTTGATGTAGCACTAGATGGGAAAATCTCATTTAGGTGTGGTTGTTGATGAAGTCGGTTGAAATATAATAAAGGAAATAATGTTATATGGTCAATGGATATTCATGAATCTTGAAGGTTGGTTCAACAGAGAGAATGATTACCTCTCATTGAAGATAAGTAATTTTTTTATTTATGTTACTTCTTTATGTCTTTACTTTTTATTGATTTGATCATTGATTATACTACCTTCATGTATATTTGAGTATTTGGATACTTATAATATCCTGATGAGATGTGATAAATGGATCATTCTTGAGGATCATATGACGTGTAGGAAAATATGGCTAGTGGAGGAAGAGAAGAGATAGTGCTGGAAAAGGAAAGAGGCACCTGGTGAAAATTTGAGAAAGTGCTCCAGCTGCCAATGTCCAGGTCCATGGGTATCTGAATACTATAATGTATGCATGTTGTATTGTTTCAATGTTATGTTTTGGCTGCAATATTGGATGGCAAGGTAATCCCTAAGATGTGATGGGAATTTCACCTTCATGAATGACTCATATATGCATATGAAAGTAAGTTTGATTTATGGTACATGTGATATATTTGTGCCCTTGATATTTGAAAAGTATCTTACATTTTAGACATGATGGATTTCTTAATTTTGTGAAGCAAGCTTGAGACATTTTTTTTATATATGGTAACTTGATACTATTGTTACTGCTTGTGATAAGCATGATAACCTTGATAATAAAAGTGTAACAATAAAGTTTAATATTCAGGATCTTCTTGTTGACCTTGGTTAGGTTTAGATAAGCTTAGTAATTATGACATATGGAAAAATTGGATGCCATGTCTTAATGGTTGGATAATATAATAAAGAAGTGATACATATATCATCTTTGATCTTTGAAGTATACACTTTTCATTTTCCCTAATTATATGACACTAACCCTTGATGAAAATTTGATGTCATGTTCATATGCGATGATGAAGTAGTTGATGTTAACATGTTATGACCACGATAAACATATGTTTTAGAACTTGATGTAGTTTTATTTCATGATCTAATTTTTTTTTAATGCATGGAAATATTATTATAGATAGGTTCATGTTTTTAATGATGATGACTAAAGTAGTTTCTAATTAAGAGAGAGAAACTATTCATAATATCCCTGCACCTATTATAATTTGCATTAAATGTATAGAATATTCCTTATTGTTGAAGTAAATTTTGGACATAAATAGACAAATATCTAATGTTATTGGTCTACAGCAAGTTATGATATGAGAAGAGAGGTTTCTCTTAGTCTAATTCCAAACTACACGGAGGAAGGCTTAAGAGTGTGTTTGTAAGCCTCTCAACTGCACGAAAGAAGGCCTATGGGTGTGGTTCCTGTAGGTCACAAAAAATTGAAGCATTATGCATGAAATATGGAGTTCACCAAGAGTATGAAAGTCCTACAAATATGGAGCAGACAATAGAAAGTTCTATGAGCAGGGAAGTTTGAATGTTTGACTTACTATAGATAATGTGAATGTGTTGACTAAACTTGTGTTCACAAGGGACAAAAATATGCATATCATTATGTTATTTTTATTTGATAATTAAAGCTAGTATATGATAATAATTGATAATAGTTTCAAGTGTTTGAAAATACTTGGCTTATTGGTTTAATATAGATGAGAATTATTTGAGTTTTGACATGATGCTTGATATTTCATAGATATGTTTTAGTTATGGAGTGATTGAACTTACAATGATAACAAAGTATGGTTTTAATTTGATAACTGGTGATTTTCCTTGATGACAATGCTATGTGGTAATAATGAATTTCAGTGACTAATATTGTTATAGTGATTATGTATTGACATCATTGGATTTGGCACATTTTTAAAATAAAAATAGTTGTGATTCAATATGCATTAATCTCACAATGAATGCATGCAACTTATATGACTTATCCTTGTTGTATAATGACAAAAAATAGTTTGTATTATGATTATGTGGATGGAATAATGGGGTTTAAAAATGCTTAATAAATTTTTTTTGACATGAAAATAGATGAATTCATAACTTGGTATTCAGATGTGAGCTCTACCTGACACTTGGTTCGAATAGTTTGCTACAGTGATATTGACAGAAACTTTTATGGATTTGATACTAGTTTTTGATCTGGCATCTAAGGTTTGATAAGCTGACATAACTGATTTGATTTCACAGTGTTGATTTGTGTGAGGCTGTTTATATCAGTATAATATTTTCAGATAGAATCATAATGTTTTTAGCAAGCTTTGTGAGCCCAGTATGTCTACATTGACAATTACCTAGTGAAGCCAATAAGATGTAGCAATTCAATCCTCTACTTCAAAAGTGATCCGAGGAATTAATTTGATTTTGTTTTTATACACTAATGGTATATTCTTGACAGGTAATGAGCCTTTGATGATAAAAGTAATAGGGAGTTTACCTCTGAAGTTCTAAATGAAGAATCATGGAATGATGAATTATTTTATGAAGTTTTGAAAAGAAAATATATATCGTGAAGCTATTGAAGAGTTTTTGGAAAGTGGAAATGAAAATACTTGGACACTCTGATTGAATTTCAAAAGGGTATGAAGAGATATTATTGAACCTTACTTGGAAACCAATAGTTGATTAAGGAATTTATGTTCCATGTGAAAATTTATTCTTACATATATATGTTTTGCATAGAATCTAATTCAATTCATGATTGATCCACTTCATACACAATGGGTTGCCTCCAAGAACACTTCGAGATATTTTCATGGGACGATCAATTTTTGGTATGAAATATTCTTCCTATGATATGTGATTGCATGGATGTATTGATGTTGTTTGGGATCGTTATTAACGAGATGAGCACATCTGGGTGTTGCTTTATTATGAGATCTGACATAATGTTTTTAGATGACAAGTCCATATATTTAAGCACATTTGAGGTTGAGTGCATTGTTGTTGGCATGAATAACTATGAGGCATGTTGAATAAACTCTTTGGAAATCAATTTTGAACATCTTTTGGATGTGACAGTGATACATTTGTGATAATAATGAGTAGGATATTATTGGAAGTAAATCTCATATATATATTTTTGGGAATGAAATATCGTCATATATTGAGACAATGTTTTTGTATGAGACAAGCTTAGGCCTGTAGTTGTTTCCTTCGTGAGAGGGAGGATGAATAAGATATCCTTTTTTTATATGTACTTGTTTTGATATAATATTTGATTTGATGTCCTATATGAGTAGGGGAATGTTGTTACTAAGACATTATGATTGAACTCTTCAATGATTTTTTTAATATGGTACAAGATATGAGCACAATGATATGATTCAGATCTACAGAGAGTAGGGTTGATAGATGGCATTGATCCATCTCTTCCCCCTTGTATGAGATCCCTAGGTGTGGAATTGAGATGGAGATATCCTGGGGTTAATGGATCTATGTACAATAGGGTATCACCCATATATCTTCCACATAGGGTTGTAGAAGTTGCTCCCATATCTCGGTCATTGAATCATCTTTCCCCCCTATTTTAGCTCCCTGGGTGTGGAATTGAGATGGAGGGATCCTAGGGTTAAGGGATCTCTAGACAATAGGGTATCACCCATATTTATTAACCATAGGGTCAGATATGTTGCTCCCCTATCTTGGTCTATGTAGAGTATAACCCATTTTCCATCATACCTACAAGTTGGGTTTTGTGGGAATACCTCTCCCCATCTGGCTAACAGGTTGAGAGAGTACTTGGAGGTGTACAACCCAAGCTGATTATGATGCAGGTGTTCCACCACATGAATATTGAGTATCATTGTTGGGAATATTAGCAAGAAATAGGATGGTTGTGATCCACCTTGTATTGCAAGTGGTATCTATCCCATTAACTGCATCATGGGATGGCTGTGATCCTTTCTTAGTAAGTGGTATCTCGCCTACTACTTGACATGGGGTGGGAATGTCCCGTAGGACCTTCCCCACTATCATGGATATGAGGTGAGAGTTTCCAATAGGAACTCCTCATTTTCATTGGATTTTAGGTTGAGATGTGCCCCCCAATGTGGTTCCAGGTTTAGCAAGGCTCCCTGGTGTTAAGCTCTCTGATGTTTCCTGGGTGGTAGCATTGGGCTCCCTACTAGCATTGATTTCAAGTGGTAGCAATGGATCCCCAATGAATATAGTGTAGTACCTTAGGCTCCCCTCCGATATCAAATTATTCTTCTTTTATATTCGAGAATGTTCAACATAAGAGCAAAGACAATTAAGAGATGACTAGTGACAACATTTGATGACAAGATACTTGAGATAGGACATGATTTGATGCAAGGATAATTATGATTATTATGTGATGCAGTTGGAATTCATCCCTAGCTGAGAGGGATTGTTAATTTGGAATCTAAGTGACAAATTCCAACCATGGGAGGAGATTCCTCTTTTTGAGAGGACCAATTTTGACTATTGAATCGCTCAATTTGGATAAGGGAAAGTGTGTGATTTTTTTTAGGAAAAGCCGCATGTGCACAAGAGGTCAGGTCGATCCAAAAGAGAAATTGGAAACCAAAGGGTGGCTATAAAAAAAATTCAATTGACTCTCATTTGGACATCATCGTGAAGCAATATTCTATTCTATTCATTGTTTTTGGTTTGCACAGGTCTCGGGCAGGGCCACAGATAATTGGTTTGCAAGAAGTTGAAATTGTAGGGAATGAAGTTCGCATTTCTATTTTAGGGTTTTGAGCCTTAGTCACAAGCTTACCATAGTGAAATTTTGGTTGCAAATGCATGCAGGTCAACTCATCCATGCAGCTAAAGCCTTTCAACCACACACACATCATGTCTTCCCTGCGGTTGGAAATTAGGGTTTGTTTTTTTCAATTACCATAGTTGACCGCAGATGACTAAAGTTGATTACGATCTCGTGAAGTGATATTTGATCAGTACTTTTGTTTGGATCATCCTCTTGAATGTTGTTTATATGATTTTGATGAATGGTTATGTGGATGAAGATATGGATCATTATACTCTATTTTGTTTAATCATTCAATGACAATATAATAAGAAGAAGGATTTGAAAGGGTTTTAACCATAGTGTTTTTTCCCCTAGTCTCCGATCAATCTTGGTGTCTCTATGTGTGAATGATTTTCGTCTATTGTTCCTTTATTTTCTATTGCATTGATGATGATATTGTTATTTCTATATAATTTCATATGTTGTTGAATAATGTGGTAAATCTAAATAATTTTATGAGTTTTGGGGTTAATTCAAAATGTAAATGATGAAATGCAATTATCTAATGAAAAGATAAATATAGGCCTAAGAAAATTTAACAACAAAGTAGTACCTCAAGTACAATCCTATTTTTTCTCCAAAAGATGCCACTAAAAAGGATGAGTTCCAATAGAAGACAACTTTCAAAACTAATCAGAATAATATTGCAAGAAGCCTTAATAAAAAAAAAGATAGAAATCCAAATATCACTCCTTCAAACAACTCCTAGGTTCATGAGATATGAACCTCATTGTTCACTTCCTCAGGTCCGAATCTTGTGTCTTCTCCTTGACTAAGTTGATCACCAAATTTGGAGGAAAAAAATCTTGTATTTATAAAATTTTAATCATTGAATCATCACAACTAATGAGGAGAGGAGGGTTAACTTATGTTTATGTAGGTCACATTGACAAAGATAAAAAATAGGTATTTTCCAGCTTGTAACTTCAATTTATCTTCAATGAGGAGGAATTAGGAGGAAAGTAAATACTCGTTGGAAAGGGCTTAAATTCCTTTTTAAACCTATGTGATTTTAATATTCATTTTAACTATCTTTGACATCAATAAAAAATAATTTCTAAAACAAGGTGAACTAGGATTTACTCCCTAACTACTTTTTTACTGTATTTTTACCATTGATCAAAAGTAATTTCACATATATCACTGGGAGGAAACATGTTGCCTACATGGAACACTTAAAGTTTCCAATTCTATATTAAACACTCTAATATATTTCTTAATTTTGGGGAAGGCACATTTAAGTTGTGTGGTTTTCTTAGCTTCCTCAATTAGGACCTTCTTTAAATGTCCCTTTACTACATGATATTTTTTGTACTTCAAACTTTTATTGCTTTGGTATCTCCTCAAATTTCTATAATACTTAGTCTGTTGGATGAAATTTTTTTGGTGGACAGAGGGAAGAAAGATGGCATTAAGTGGCAGTATCCTCAATAAAATTCCAGATCTTAATTCATGAAAACCACACATTATTTATTTCTCTAAACTACATGAGAAACTCTGCTCTAATAATTGAAATCCTATTCAATTTCATATATCTATGCTTTGCTCAGAAATTTATGATGTGGTCCATATCCTCTATGTTTTTGAATTTTTTGGTGAACTCGGGTCAGTATTTTATTTTTCCTAGGTTCTCTCACCACACCAAATTATTTTCATGCAAAACAGAAAATTGCGACTTGAGCTCCTCTAATTTAAAATCTTTGGGAAAAAAAAATTCCTTTTTTAACATGTGCATTAGCACCATCTTTTTATAGCATATGCTTTATATAGAATGTAATTAAGTGTTCTGCATATTTATAATGTGTTTATTTGTTTTAAAATAATGCAACCTTTCTCTCAAGGTTTTGAACATCTAGGGACTTTGATTGTGTTGAAAAATGTAGCAAGAAATTCTCAATTCGATTTTGCCTTGATTAAATTCAGAAAATTTGAATTTCTACATCAACATACAACTTGGACGGGTTTTACTTGTGTGACATGGCTTGTGTCACCTAGTTTACTCAATAAATTCAAGTTAGAGGAGTTAGAGTTTTAAGTTAAGCATGTGTGATTTCTAATTTGTAGCAATCAAGGTCAGTTATCTAAGGTTGTTTTCGGTTAAACTAGTTCCAACTGTTGGAGGAAATAGTGGAGGGCCAATTGTGCTGTGGGACTTCAGCCAAATTCAGTGATTATCCAGTTAACTGGACAATCAACCCAAAATAGTTAGCGCATGCAGATAATTCGAGTTCCCTAGGCTTGGTGGAGATCCCAATGCAATGTAACATCATTTGTAGACTAGTCTTGAGTGTACAGGTGTTGCATGTAGTCAGATGATAATCCTAAGGAATTGCGCAATTTAATTTGAGGAATTTCTTAAATAATAGGGGCATAATTCTTAAAGGAACAATGAAATGAAATAGGAGCTCAAGCAGAGGCATAAATTGACTAAGTCTAGGTCATAGCTTCTTAGTGAGCAGAGAGATGGTTGTTGCACTTGCAGGTTGTGCTCAGTTGAGTAAATAAATTGTAATACAAATCTATTATTATGATTTAATGCAAGTTGGCATTGGGGTTTTGATGAAATTTATTTCCCCAAGGAAAATACCATTTCCATGTGTGTGATTTCTTATTGCATGTCTGCTATTTTTGTTCTAAATTGTAAATTAGTGTTTGTGGAGAAGTAGAGTAGGTTTTTGTCTTGTGATTTTAATTAAAAATTCACGAGAAGTTGAAAATATACATCATAATTTCTACATGGTACTAGAGTAGGATTCATGATTAGAGAAAGAAATTTGAAGTTGTTTCTCAGGAGGCTCAAAATTTGGAGATCAATGCAGTGATATTTCTTCAAAACTGCGAAGATGGCCTTCAATGGACTAAGGCTAAAGTATACCTTGGAAGGAACCTATAATTTTATTACATGGAAGGATCACATGGAGGCGATATTGGATGATAATGGATTACTAGATACATCAATATATATTTTGAACAACCATTGGAATATGATGCCCAGGGTTGGGCTTAGTGGAACAAATATGTAGCCAAGGCGAGGAGAATAATATCGAAGGGAGTACAGAACCACATTTTCTCAAATATCCACAGAAAAGAAAATTTGTTCACAATGTGGAAAGAACTGACATAATTGTTAGAGAATGATAGTTACCATAGGAAGATGGGGCTCAAGGATAAATTTCAAAGTATCAAGATGGAGAAGAATGAAAAAATTCTACAGTGTCTGGGAAAGTTTACACAGTGTCATGATGAAATTGGTGGGGTTGGTCTACATGTTCCTGAAGAATACTTGGTAATCCTATCCCTTTTGTGCCTTCCCAAGAGCTGGAATAACTATCAAGATTCGATAAATGGGAGGGATAAACTATCGAATTGGGGTCTCTTATGGTCCGATTTGGTACAGGAGGAAATAAGGCAGAATACTAGATATGGGACCTCATCTAAAGAAGAGAAAGAGGAATTTTCTCTAGTCAGGAAAGTAATGAAGGCCAAGGGAAAAAAGTCCCAAGGTAAGGTTGAATCTAGGCAAGAGGGAAAGAAGAAATACTTGTACAAAATTAAATGCTTCAATTTTCATGAATTCAGGCACTATGCTACTAAGTGTACACACAAAAATTCTAGTAAGAAGGAGTCTCTAGGAGCAGTAGTAGGTGAATCTTTGGCTTCGCAGTTTGAACTAGATCTCACCCTTGTCGCATGCATGGCTAGCATTGTGATGGGGAGTATGTGGTATTTGGATTTGGGTGCCTTGTTCCACATGACTGGGTGTAGATATTTTTTCAGTAGCCTGAAGGAGAAAGATCTCCAGATGAATATTGAGTTTTGGGATGACAGAAGATACAGTGCAAATGGGATTGGTATAGTCACCTTTCATAAGGATTCAATCTCCCCTCTCAAACTCAAGGATTTCATGTTTGTTTTAGGCCTAAATAAAAATCTCATATATGTTGCAGTCTTTGAAGACCATGGTTAGGATGTGATCTAAAGCAAATGAAAGGCATTCCTAAGACACATAACCATGAGATAGGTGAAGAAGATCGGAATTCAAGTCAAGAACCTGTATATTTCACTTGAGTTAGAAGATGAATGCACAACCTTGAGGAGCAAGGCAGGGATTAGAGATATGGTGGTTGAGATGGAGCAGAATAGACCTCTCAAAATGGAGCCTCCGGAGGAGTCACAGGAATTTATGGAGCAATAAAAAATGGAGAGGCGGAGTGGAGACATCCACTAAAGTAAAGACCTCCAATATAGGGAAATTTTGAGCTAAGTGGGCAGAGGAAGCACATGCAACCATACCTCCAAGTGTGAGGTGGGGTGATGTGAAGCCCTAGTCTTAAAATTGCAGAAATTTGGTCGTGGTCCATTGAGGTATCCTCCTCATGGATCATTACCTTGCTACGGGGGGCCACAACATTCAGTAGTAGGAGGATGAGTGTCATTCAAACACTGAGGAGTGTTGATAGTAGAGCAGGAGGATCAGAATTAGAGTCAATATCAACACAATTTTCCCAGTAGACAGTTGCAGACATAGTTGATTCAATGTTTTTTTTGTTTTCTATTTTACTTCTCAGTTATAGATGTTGCAGTAGCAGCAATAAAAATGAGATTTTATGCATGCAGCACATTCCACGGGTGTAGGATAGGGGTGGTTGATAATCAATTTCTTGTTGAGAGGGAGTGTTGAAATATGCAACATAAATTTTAAATTTGGTTTTTCCTTTGATTAAATTGAAAATTTTTGAATTTCCACATCAGCAGATAACTTGATGATATTAACTTGTGTGACATGGATTATGTCACCCAATTTACTCAGTAAACTCAAGTTGGAGGAGTTAGAGTTTAGTTAAGCATGTGTGATTTCTAATTTGTAGCAATCAAGGTTATTATCTAAGGTTGTTTTCAGTTAAAATAGTTCCAATTGTTGGAGGAACTAGTGGAGGGTCAGTTGTGAAGTGGGACTTTAGTCAAACTCAGTGATGATCTAGTTAACTGATCAATTAACCCAAAATATCTAGTGCATGCATAGAATTCATGTTCCCTAGGCTTGGTGGATATTCCAAGGTAGTGTAACGTCAGTTTTAGACTATTCTTGAGTGTACAAGTGTTGCATGCAGTCAGATGATCAGCCTAAGGAATTTCGAAATTAAATTTAAGGAATTTCCTAAATAAAAGGGGCATAATTCCTCAAGGAATAGTGCAAGGAAATAGGAGCTCAAGTAGAGGCATAAATTGAATAATTATGTTTCAGAGCTTCTTATTAATTAGAGAGATAGGTTATGCACTTGCAGGTTGTGCTCAATTTAGTAAACAAATTGTAATACATCTCTATTCTTATGATTTAATGCAAGAAGACACTGGCGTTTTTAGCAGATTTCTTTCCCCGGGAAAAATACCATTTGCATGTATGTGATTTCTGATTGCATGTCTGAAACTTTTGTTCTAAATTGTGAAATAATTTCCACAAAGCAGTAGAGTAGGTTTGTGTCTTATGATTTTGATTAAAACTTCACGAGCAATTTCAAATCTATATCATAATTTCTACAAATTGGGCCTCAACTATGATGGCATGTTTGATGGTCAATATGCATTATAGAAATTCTATTAGTTTTGTTATTTTTGTGTCTAGTACTTTCTCTTCATTACTATTCTCCAATTTAATCATTCTTCTCCTTTGAGTCTTCTTAACAATGGTAATCTTTCTCTATTCTAAGAAATTAATTCCAAATATGCCACATTGTGAAGTGGAGCAAGGAGTTTATGTTACCACCATGATAAGATATTCTCTAAGCTATTTGGATTATCTACTTGTTTTTTGGCTCAAGGGGTCCTGACCCAGGTTCGGAGTGCAAGGTTTGCCAACAAACCCCTATACTACTGGCCCTTTCGGCAATGACCTACTTGCGCAGGTCAAAGTCTCACTCGAAGTAGTATGGGTGGGTGCTGGAACTAGGTTTCCGCACCCTGAGAAAGGATAAGCAAGGAAAGAAAAGTTGTGCTAGGCCCTGTGATACCCAGATTACCTCTTTCTACGTAGGGTCAATTAGGTATCTATTCGCATCTAGGTGTGCTAGATCTATAATTATATGCTTTTATGACTGTAGCACAGTATGGCATAAATAGAATAGAACAGATCTAGATACATAAAACACACTTACACAGATCTTCGCAGCTTAAATACAGAAAACGCACAATGCAGTAATTACCAATGATTCACACAAAGAGTACTCACAGATTCAATTCTCTATCAACCCTTCTTATTCATCAATTCATCAATTCCTTCTTACAGTTCCCTTCCCAGCATGCGCACACAACATCAGGGTCTGGACATAGCTGGACTTGGATCTCTGCGCACACAACCAACAGGAGTCCTTTCCGCAAAAACCAAAACAGATAAATTAAACCACAATTTGCATCAATATCTCTTCATTTCTCTACCTTACAATACAAAATGTTCCTCTATTTATAATAATCTAGCCTAGACTTTCCTATGGTCTGCAAACCGTGGTTTTCGGACCCCTGGTTTACCCTTTTACCCATTACAATGCTTTCGAGGCTTTGACCCGCCCCAAAACCCCTGCGCTAGATTAAATCGAATCAAAAGAATCCAAAATGGACCAGTTTCACAGCTCGTAGGAGACCCTATTCCAACAGTCCCCCAACACAATCTTGTGACTCATCCCGAGCCACTGTAGCTGCCATATAGTCATTGAGCCCGGTATGGCTTGAGTTGACTACCATTGACAAAGCCAGGTAAGATGTCACCGTGCAGGGTGGCTAGCTAGACTGCTCTGCCATTCGTGATTTCCTTAACTATGTAGGGACCAAGCCAGTGTTGTCGGAATTTGCCTGGGTTTTTCGCAAATTGGCTATCGTATAAAAGGATGAGGTCGCCTGCGACGGATGTTTTTTGGCGAATATGTCAATCATGCCATGCTTTATCGCGAGCCTTCTGAACCTATTGATGAAAATTAGCAATAAACCGATCTTCCTCCAAAGCCACAAGTTACGCAAGACGCTCCTCTATGATATTAGGGTCTGCCATATTTGTAAATGTTGCGATGCGTAGGCTAGGAACAACATACTCTATGGACATAATGGCCTCCTTGCCATAAACCATTCAGAAGGGGGTCCTGCTTGTCAGCTTCTTGCAGGTCATTTGGTAGGCCCACAGAACAGAGGGAATGCGAACGTCCTAGTCACTACGATTGGCATTGCAAACCTTAGTTAATGCCTGTTCCAAAATTTTGTTAAAAGCTTCAACCACCACATTTTCCTGGGGATGGTATGGTGTACTCTTCGCATGGTGGATCCAGAATTCCTCATTCAAGGCTTGAATCATTTGGTTAACAAAGTGCGTACCTCTGTCACTCATTAGGATCTTTGGGTAGCCAAACCTGGTTAGAATCTGCTCAAAGATGAAGTGCACAGCAGTATCCGCAGTACAATTTTTCACCGCTTGTGCCTCAGCCTATTGAGTGACGTAGTCAGTGGCGGTGATAATGTAGCGCGCACCTGTTTTCTTGCCTGGAAGATTGATGGGTCCTATAAAATCAATGGCCCATTTGTCAAAATCCTGTAAAGCCACTTGAGGCCGCAATGGAATCTCATCTCAGCACGAGGGCCGTCCTATTCGCTGGTAGGTGTTGCATGATTTACAATAGGTGTAAGAATCCTGATGCAGGGTAGGCCACCATAACCCAGCCCTCAAAATATTTTGTGCCATTTCTTGCCCTGCATAGTGGCCTCCTATGACACCTTCATGTGCTTATGCTAAAATGGCAAGTTGTTCATGTTCCAGGACATATCTGCACATTATTTCATCTGTGCCTAGCTTGTATAACTGACCAACAATGATAGTAAAGTCCGTTGCCCGAGTAACCAACTCCTTCTGTTGCACCGAATATTCCACAGGGGCCACACCTGTAGTGAGGAACTCAGTGATATCAACAAAGTGTGCGTCAACCACCTTAATGGTGAAAAATTGTGCATTTGGTAAGCCCTCTTCCAAGCTAGTAGGTTCTTCCCCTGTTTTGATGCAAGACAGATGATCCGGACCTGCATTCAACCTTCTGGGCTTGACGATGATCTCAAAATCATATTCCTGGAATAGCAACAGCCAACAGAAAATATTCCCCCCCAACATAGGCTTTTTGACCAGGTATTTTAAATTCAAATGATCAGTGAAAATTTTAAAGTGTCCACCCAGTAGATAGTGTTGATATTTCTGTAACGTGTAGACCATAGCCAATCCTTCGCGCTCAATGATAGAGTAGTTCTGTTCTATGCCTAAGATTTTCTGACTTGCAAAGGCAACCGAGTGATCAATATCTCCTTCTCCGGGCTGAGTGAGGACAACACCCAAGGCGATGCCTGATGCATCCACATGTACATGAAATTCCTTCGACCAATCAGGAAATATTAGTATGGGTGCAGAGATCATCTTCTCCTTGAGCAGTTCAAAGCTCTTCTGAAATTCATCATTCCAACAAAAGGAAACATATTTTTAAGTAGCTTTTCCATGGGTGTTGTGATCAAGGCGTACCCCTGAATGAATTTCCTGTAATAGCCCATGTGTCCAAGAATAAAACACAACTGTTTTTCTGTTGTTGGGACTGCAAGGTTTATAATTACGGCTACCTTCGTAGGGTCAACCATCAACCCTTGCCGACAGACTATGTGTCCGATCAAGATTCAAAATGGTACACAGAAGATGCACTTCTTAATATTCAAGGAAATCTGGTGCTTCCAGCATGCATCCAACATTAATCGTAGGTTAGAGACATGCTCCTTTACCAGGCCGAAAACTGTCTAGTCATAGAAATAAACCTCTAGGAACTTATGAATAAACTCCTTGAATACAAAAACTACGACCCTTGAAAAAATAGCATGTGTGTTCTTGAGACCAAAGGGCATGACGGTATAATGAAAGGACCCCCATTCAGTCACAAAGGTAGTCTTACTGCAATATTCAGGTGCAATTCGGATCTGGTGGTACCCTGAGAACCCATCGGTGAAGGAATAGGCCTCCTGTCCACCCACACTATCAAGGATTTCGTTGGAGAAGGGTGTAGGGAAGGGGTCATTGACGCATGCATCGTTTAACTTGCGTAGATCCACACAGATGCGCATTTCCCCCTTTGTCTTCTTCTCCTGTATTACCATTGGACTTACCCAATCCAATTGTTCAACTGGTTCAATGATACCTGCGGCAAGCATTTCGTCCATCTCTTCTTTGACCTTTTGCTTATATTTAGGATTTAGTCGGTAAGGCCACTGCTTGACGGGGTGCACCTCAATTTTTAGAGTGATGTGCATAATGTCGAGGTCCCCGGTGATTCCCTTGAGCTCAGAAAACTTTGTCGAAAATAAGTCCTGATACTCTGTGAGTAACTCTACAATTTTTCCTACTGTTCCTTCATCCCAATGGTCCCCAATTTTAGCCAACTTAGGGCGTTCTTCCGTTCCAATATTAACGTCGTGTAGTTCAAGAGGCTGTGTTACATCAATATTCTGCAGCGATGGTCCAATAACGGTGCATTCCCCTTCAGATTCCAGGACAAAAATATTTTGAGGATTATATTCTTCTTCATCAATCACCAAGCTCCAGTAGTTGGCTATGTCTTGCATCTGCGCTTCCCATGTCAGGACCACTGGTGTGGCGTGGTGGTGAGAGTTATTAAATACAAATGCATTAATGTCCTACAGAGCTTCGTCGAGCGTCTCTCTCCCCCCAATCAATCTGAACATTCCTATAAAATCCTCTTTTAGCACTTACCAATGGCAGGTGTGCTGGTGTAACTCCGCATTAAGTACCAAGCGGTCGGGATAGGGCCCAAGGCATGAAAAAATAGATGGACCCATTCTTATGTAGTTTGGTCAGACCATTTGGTCATCCAGGTACGTAGATGTGCACGGGGATCCTCGAGTCCAAGGAATATGTTGGCGCATATGTCAGCTGGAGAAGTGAACCACATAATCATCCTATCCCGACACATTTCCCAGTCCGGGAATGCTTTCTTGTAGGTATCCCACCAACACGAAGGTGTCCTACGCATAGCCAGATTAAGGGCCCAAAGTTGTCATTCTCTTGGCACCCTAGCTTCCAGTGTTCTTAGGAATTCCTGGACACCACCAGACTCATCAAAGTGGGGTAAATCTCTTACCTCCGAAGAAATGTAGTAGAGGGTCCTCATGACCCAAGGGCAGCGCAACACCGAAACCTCATGTAACTGGTTTTTCCAAATCTCCAGTTCCTCATCAGCGTCAGAAAATCATTCACTATCTTTCTCCCCACAAAGTATTTCGTCTGTTATGGGGTTAAACCTGTCTTCATCCTGCGTAGTCAATCTGTAAATGTGATCTGTTTCCTCCTTCTCGTAGGCTGGCTTTGTATACCGCGCACCTTCTGTCGGATCTAGTGGTACTATTATGAACGTATCGTTGTTCTCAAACACCATGCTACGCTTTTTGAGATTGATGAAACCCCCCATGTCTATAGCCCAATCCAGTCCGAGGAGTGCAGGGTACGGATCCGCATCTTCCACGATTTCTATGACCTCAAAGTCAA
The DNA here is from genome assembly GCA_034641835.2 of Pinus albicaulis. NCBI lineage: Eukaryota > Viridiplantae > Streptophyta > Pinopsida > Pinales > Pinaceae > Pinus > Pinus albicaulis. The sequence goes on from CM076570.1 coordinate 386,919,557, forward strand.
CTAGGACTTTTACTCCTGCGATATCTACCATGACTTTTGGAAACTGTCCCAATGGGATGATCTTCTGTTGATTCACCATGCACAGCTGGATGGTGGAACATTCCAACTTAGGTTCTCCCATTCATTGCCATGTTTTCTTTGGTAATATGTTTGCATCTGACCCAAGATCGAGAATAACTTGATCCATCTCGTAGTCGCCAATCTACGCAGTCAACTGCATTTCTCTTCTGGTGCGTTTCTTATAGATTTATAGCTTGTGTACATCCCTGGTCTTAGGAATTGTGTTGGGCCAGGCTGTGCAGCTATGCAGTAATACTTGAAGATTTTCTACAACCTATGGGTTACGTAGCAGTTTCAGACATGCCTTCAGAAAGGGCTCAACCCCTTCCTCTATCTTGAGGTGCGTTGGCAGCTGCGCGGGGGTTGCCAGTGGTTCCTGTTCTTTGAAATTCACTCCTTCCCGAGAGGAAAGCTCCTCCTTTTCTCCCTGGGTGACCATCCCACTGTGTGTCATGAATTTTACACTCGGATTCTCCTTAGCTTGGTTTTAACTCTTTACACATTCTGCGTAGGGGTGGGTTGTTTTTCCTACATTTTGGTTATCAGGATTGGGCAGTCTTCAATCTCATGGTCCAATTGTTGGAAATATTTGCAGGATTTCATGGTGGGATTTGGACAGTCCCTTGCGAAGTGCCCTACCTCTCCGCAGTTATAGCATATTAGCTGCCCCCGCCCCCATCCTGCGCTTCCTCCCTGACCTCCCCTGCCCCTTGCTGGGGAGCCACGAAAGTTCGCATGGGATCTTGGAAACGCAAGGTTTGATTGTGCCCTATAGAGGTTCCCTCGATCTACAATCAAGTCATACGTACGACAGTTCTGCTCATCATGCCCTACCGATCGGCAGAACCTGCACTACTGTTGCTTCAGTTCACCCATACTTAGCCGAGGGCATTGGGCCGTATCATGTAGTCCTGCTACCCGGCAATCATCGCACCATAGTGCAGATCCACTAGAGCCGGGGCGTACTAGACTAGGTGCTCCTGCCTGCATGTAATCCATCAATATAAGACACTGGTCCTTTGTATGGCCAACCACCCAACATCGTATGCACCAAAGGTCTGCGCTAGATCCTTTTCCTTGTTTCGTCCGTAAGCTCTAAATTTCTAGGTGCATGGCTCTGAGCTCCTCTTGAATTTGTTGTACTCCCCTCAACGTGTCATCCTTGGGCACAACTTCGAGTTTCATGGCAGCTTCCAAAGCTTTTTCCTGCGACTCGAAGGTCTGGTGGCCCATTGGTATACGTAAGTGAGGTAGAAACATTGCGATGAACCATTCCGTGTGTTGTCTGTCATCGTACTTGAACCCTCCTTCCCTGATTGCTTTCTTCAATCGTTGATTGGCCTCCCACACCGACTCAGACGTACCTTACTTGAAGTCTTTTACTTCTGCTACCAACTGAGAGTACGATTTTGGCTTCCGGAACTGTTGTTTTAGGGCATCCTTAATATCTTGAAGAGATGCACTCCCATTTTGAGATATGTACCACATATACTAGCCCAGAGATCTTTCTTTGAAGGCCAGTGACATCTGTGCTCTCTTCACAGTATTGATTACCACCCCCTGCGCAGTCCATACCGAGTTGGCCACGAACCAAAAACAATTCATGTCCTCATCGGCCGCGCCTTTGAAGGTAGGCAATTTCAAGTGTATTGCCATGTCTCCTTCTAGCGAGGTTTCGGTTGAGGAATTGTTCTCCCATGAGTCTGACGTGGGGGTAACTGGCGAACCTTGCATAGTTGCTCTTCTCAACGGGCTACGGGTAGAGCGATCCTTTTCTTCATTAGTTCGATAGTACTTACCGCTCCGTGTTGTACTTTCATCCAGAGTAGCGCTCATTCACTTTTGTGTTAGATCTTCAATATTTTCTTGTCAGTACCTGATCACTTCCTCAAATGCTCTAGGTCTCGGCAACAGAACCATTTTTTGGCTCAAGGGGTATTGACCTAGGTTCAGAGTGCAAGGTTTGCCAACAAACCCCTATACTACTGGCCCTTTCGGCAATGACCTACTTGTGCAAATCAAAGTCTCACCCGAAGTAGTATGGGTGGGTGCTGGAACCAGTTTTCCGCACCCTGAGAAAGGATAGGTAAGGCAAGCAGAGCTGTGCTAAGCCCTATGATACCCAGATTACCTCGTTTTGCACAGGGTCAATTAGGTCTCTATTCACATCCATGTGCCCTAGATATATAATTATATGCTTTTATGACAGTAGCAAAATATGACATAAATAGAATAGAATAGATCTAGATACAGAAAACACACTTACACAGATCTTCGCAACTTAAATACAGAAAACGCACAATGCAGTAATTACCAATGATTCACACAAAGAGTACTCACAGATTCAATTCTCTATCAACCCTTCTTATTCATCAATTCATCAATTCCTTCTTACAGTTCCATTCCCAGCCTGCGCACATAGCAACAGGGTCCACACACAGCTGGACTTAGATCTCCGTGCACACAACCAACAAGAGTCATTTCCCCAAAAACCCAAACAGATAACTTAAACCGCAATTTGCATCAATAGCTCTTCATTTCTCTACCTTACAATATAAATGTTCCTCTATTTATAATAACCTAGCCTAGACTTTCCTATGGTCCACAAACTGTGGTTTTCGTACCCCTGGTTTACCCTTTTACCCATTACAATGCTTTTGGGGGCTTGACCCGCCCCAAAACCCCTGTGCTATATTAAATCTAATCAAAAGTATCCAAAATGGACTAGTTTCGCAACTCGTAAGAGACCCTGTTCCAACATTGTTCGATTTCAATATTTATTCCTAAGAAACCTTTCACTAAAGATACACTTTCTTTTGGAATGATCAAATCTTCCATCGTTAAATCAATTACATTGTCAATGAGAGGGTGACTAGTTTGAGTCTTCTGTTAAATAAACTACTTTATAGGTTCAACATTACCTTGTTTTTATTCCCTTGATTCTTCCTTTTTAGCACCTTCTTCCCTATCCTTGTTGGCTTTTAGTCTCCTTTATTGTTGTTATTTCCTCTTCATGTGTGTTCTTCAACTATGCTGTTGCATTCTCTTCAATTTCCTCTTTTCTTTACTTCTAATGTTTTTATTTTTTATTATTCTTTCTTCCTTAACTACTCAACCTCAAATAGATTTTTTTTATAATTTCAATCACTCTCCTAGATTGGATCCTTAGGTTTCATTCTTGCTTTCACCTATTTTCATATTCATGAACATATGGCCAAAGACATAAAAAATGTGTTTTAAAACAAGCTATTTAGGGTTATTCCGCTTGACCCATCCTTGTGAGAATATATACTCAAGTATACAATTAGCCACTTAGATATCATGTTTAGAGTTACTTAGCCCATAATGACCAGTCACTAATATGTTGGGCATGTGTATATTCTTTCCACGACTAGCCCCACACGTTGTACGTTGCACCGGGCGCAGCAGGGGGGAGGCAGCCCCCACTATTGGGGTTCAAGGCAGCGCCCCAGCGAAATTTTTTTTTGGTGTGCGGGCCCACTCATAGGTGGACCCACCCATGTTTTGTGCATGAGTTTGCACATGGTTTTTGGGTACGATGGTTTTCGGCCCTTGGTATTTTGTAGATTCGGTAAAGGGAACTACGGTTATGTTCTAATCCAAGGTTAATGGATTGGGGTTTATGTATGCTTCGGCATGTATATATATGTGTTGTAACACTAAAAGGAATATAATGAAAAATCAAGCTGGTCGTCCCGATTTGGGATCCAGGGGAAAATCTCTGTGTTTATCTGTTTTATGTTTTATGCTCTTGCTATTGTTTATTTTCTGTTATAAGAATCGTGTGTAGATATTTCTGTTCAGGGTTAAAACCTACATTTGGTATCGGAGTTGTTTTGGCTTCAAGGGGACGCCTTTGTTGTTGAGGGTTTTTTGCTCGGGCCTGTGGTAGACCCTGTGCAGTGGGAGATCTGCGGGATCGATTCTTGCGGTGAAAGAATATGGCGAGCGGTGGAAAGATAGAGATCGAGAAATTTAATGGTTAGAGTTTTGAGTTGTGGAAGCTTAAGATGGAGGATCTGCTAGTGGATAAAGATCAGTGGATCGCGGTAGATCCAGGTACTAAACCAACGGCAATGTCAGATGAAGACTGGAAGAAACTGGATCGGAAGGCTAAGAGCACAATACGGTTGTGTGTGTCAGATTCAGTATTGTTGAATGTATCTGGGGAAGCTACGACGAAGAATTTGTGGGAAAACTTGGGACTTTGTACCAATCTAAGTCTCTGGTGAATAAGTTGTTCCTGTGGAAAAAGCTGTATAACCTGAGGATGAAGGATGGAGACTCAGTGACAGAGCATCTGAATGCCTTCAATACTGTGGTAAGTCAGCTGTCATCTGTTGATATTAAAATCTCAGATGAAGATAAGTGCATCAGTTTTTTGTGTTCTCTACTAGACTCGTGGGATAGTCTGGTTATTGCAATAGGTAGCAATACAACTACCTTGAATTTTGATGACATTGTCTCAGCCTTGCTGTCGGAGGAAATGAGACAGAGAAATATGGAGGGCCAGAATGGAGATGCCTTATCTGTACGAGGAAGGTCCCAAAACAGAAACAAGAATAAGGTTTCGAGTGGGAGATACAAATCTAGAGGGAGATCTAAATCTCCTGGAAAGTTTGTAAAGGTGTGCTGGAAATGCGGAAAGGAAGGGCACTACAAAAAGGACTGCAGATCTAAAGCTCTTGAGAAAGGAAAGGGATCCGATGATGCTCCTTCTGCAGAGGCAAAAACCACCTCGGATGAAGGTGGGGATGTGTATTTGGCTTCTTCTTCAAATACACATGTAGATCATGAGTCATGGTTGATTGACTCAGGTGCATCCTTTCACTTCACTCCCCATAGGGAGTGGTTCTGCGAGTATGAAAAATATGATGGTGATGTCTTCCTAGGGGATGATAGGAAGGCCAGAATCGTTGGACGTGGAAAGGTCAAGCTAAAGCTGCAAGGTGGAAGGATTAGAACACTTCCCGGTGTTCTGCATATTCCTGCATTGGCCAGAAATCTGATTTCTGTAAGCAAGATGGATGATGCAGGTGTAAAAACAGTGTTCGAGAAAGATGCCTGCAAGATGGTTCGGGGAGCACTGGTATTAATGCGGGGAGTTCGGACTGGAACTCTATACAAGCTATAAGGTAGCACTGTTATTGATGGGTGTAACAGTTCTGTGGTTCCTGAAAGTGGAGCGGAAAGCCTAGCTGTCTCTGGAGAAAATACCATGTTATGGCATCAAAGGCTTGGACATATTGGAGAGAAGGGCCTTCGGATACTGCATAGAAATGGTATGGTAGAAGGTATGTCTAATTTCTCTCTGGATTTTGATTTATGTGAACATTGTGTATATGGGAAGCAGAATCAGGTGAGTTTTCCTTCTAGTTCTAAGAGGGCGAACAAGATATTAGAACTTGTGCACAGTGATGTGTTTGGACCTGTGTCAGTTCCATCACCAGGAAAGTCTGTGTACTATGTTTCATTCATAGATGACTTGTCAAGGAATACATGGATATATTTATTGAGGAAGAAATCTTAAGTTTTTGACAGATTTAAAGAATTTAAGGCTCTGGTGGAAAACCATACAGAGAAGAAGATAAAGGCGCCGAGGACAGATAAAGGTGGGGAGTTCTGCAAGAAGGAATTTGAAGAGTTCTGTAAGAAGTGTGGTATAGCACGATAGAAGACTACTCCATACACACCTCAGCAAAATGGAGTTGCAGAAAGAATGAATAGAACACTAATGGAAAAGGCAAGAAGCATGCTCAGTGGTACCGGGTTAGGACAAGAATTCTGGGCAGAGGCAGTGGAGACCGCATGCTATCTGGTTAACAGATCACCTTCATTAGTGTTGGAGGATAAGACTCCACATGAGGAATGGACTGGTAAGAAACCCTCTCTTTCACATCTAAGGGTATTTGGATGTGATGCATATGTACATGTTCCAAAGGAGAAAAGGACCAAGTTGGATAATAAATTTGAAAGGTGCATCTTTATTGGGTATAAGGATGGTTTAAAGGGTTACAAGCTTTGGAACCCAGAAACAAGGAAGGTTGTGTACAACAGAGATGTGGTGTTTAGAGAAGTGAAAGATGTTGTTAAACATGAAGTCCTACCAAAGGAACCTGAGAAGATAGAGTTTGAGCTAAAGGAGGATGAATCAGACTCTACAACAGAAGAAGACTCAGAAGATGAAGAGCCACAAACTCCAGCTTTGAGAAGATCAGTTCGAGAAAGAAGGCAACCAAAAAGGTATAGTCCATCTGCTTTCTGTTCAGGTTTTGCCTTAACTATAACTGATGATGAACCCAGAACTGTCAGGGAGGCAGTAGATTCAGAGGATGGAAAACTCTGGAAGGAGGCCATGGTTGATGAAATGGCATCCTTGTACAAAAATGAGGCATGGGATCTGGTGGAGTTGCCGGCTGGAAGGAAGCCCATTGGGAGCAAATGGGTGTTTAAAAAGAAGATGAATGTAGAAGGCAAGGTGGAGAAATACAAAGCTCGGTTGGTAGCAAAAGGTTATTCCCAGGTGCCGGGAATTTATTTTGGTGATATTTTTTCTCCTATTGCCAAGGTTACTTCTATTAGATTACTTTTATCTGTTGCTATTGCATTTGATTTTGAGATAGAACAGATGGATGTGAAGACAACATTTCTTCATGGGGATCTAGAAGAGGATATCTACATGAAGCAACCTGAAGGCTTTATGGTGAAGGGTAAGAAAGAACTGGTATGCAGGTTGAAGAAGTCTCTGCATGGGTTAAAACAGTCACCAAGGATGTGGTATCAGAAATTTGATACCTATATACGGGGACTTGGCTTCACCAGAAGCAAGGAGGATCACTGTGTTTATTTTAAATTAATTGGTGACCGTGTTATTTATTTGGTCTTGTATGTGGATGATATGATGTTGATTGGAAATGACAAAGAAATTATCCAAGATTTGAAGACCCAACTGTTCTCCAAATTCGACATGAAGGATCTTGGTGCTGCAAACTATATTTTGGACATGGAAATTAAGAGAGATCGGGCAAAGAGGACGCTCTGGTTAAACCAAAGGAAGTATGTCGAAACTATATTGCAGAGGTTCAATATGTAGGATAGTAAACCAGTGAATGTTCCTATTCCTGTAGGTGTAAAGCTGTCTACTGAACAGTGTCCCAAGACACACGAAGAAGAGGAGTATATGTCCCATGTTCCATATGCGAGTGCAGTGGGTAGCCTAATGTATGCAATGGTCTGTACTAGACCAGACATTGCACATTTAGTGGGAGTATTGAGCAGGTGTACTGGACAGCAGTGAAGCGGGTTTTCAAATATTTACGTGGCACTAGTGATTATGGCTTGTGCTACCAAGGAAGACCAGGATTGGAAAGAATGTTGGAAATTCGTGGTTTTGTTGATGCAGACTGGGCTGGAGATCTGGACCAAAGAAGATCTACAAGTGGGTATGTGTTTAGCCTATTTGGAGGCGCAGTCAGTTGGATGAGTAAAAGACAGTCTGCAGTGGCTCTTTCAACTACAGAGGCAGAATACATAGCAGCCACTCATGCAAGCAAGGAAGCAGTTTGGTTGCAGAGATTGTGTTCAAGTATGGGGTTGGTACAACAAGCTATAAGGATAGACTGGGATAGCCAAAGTGCAATTTTCTTGGCTAAGAACCCTGCTTATCATTCAAAGACAAAGCACATTGATGTTCAATATCACTTTGTTAGAGATATGGTTGAGGCTAAAAGGGTGTTTCTGGTAAAGGTGGACACTTTGAAGAATGTTGCAGATGCATTGACGAAGTCTGTGAGCACTCAGAAGTTCTCTTGGTGTAGAGAAACAATGGGTGTTGAAGAATTGGCCCAATGACTAAGCTCTCCTATGGCCCCCTATGGAAAGAAAACAACAAATGGGAGAATGTTGGGCATGTGTTATATTCTTTCCACGACTAGCCCCACGCACTGTACGTTGCGCCAGGCGCGGCAGGGGGGTCACAAGGGGGGAGGCAGCCCCCACTATTGGGGTCTGGGGCAGCGCCCCGACGAAATTTTTTTTTGGTGTGCGGACCTACTCATAGGTGGACCCACCCATGTTTTGTGCATGAGTTTGCACATGGTTTTGGGGTACGATGGTTTTCGGCCCCTGGTATTTTGTAGATCCGGTAAAGGGAACTACGGTTATGTTCTAATCCAAGGTTAATGGATTGGGGTTTATGTATGATTCAACATGTATATATATGTGTTGTAACACTAAAAGGAATATAATGAAAAATCAAGTTGGTTGTCCCGATTTGGGATCCAGGGGAAATCTCTGTGTTTATCTATTTTATGTTTTATGCTCTCGCTATTGTTTTATTTTTTGTTATAAGATTTGTGTGCAGATAATTTTTGTTCAGGGTTAAAACCTACATAATACAGATGGGCAGAAAATTCAACGATGGAATATGACGGTATGGATAAAAATAAAAATAAAATTGTTGGGAGTTAATGTTTTTTTTTTTTTTTTAAGTTCCAATAGTCGTCTCATATCCGATGTTATTTCCTTTACCATCACATATCCGAAGTTATTTCCTTTACCATCGAATATCTGACGTTAGTTTGAAGGCATCAAATATCCAAAGAATGTCAGGTTGTGATTAGATAAAGTCAAATTCCACCATTAATGTCTTTTTTTCACTGAATATCATATAACTTTGATGTAGCTACTATACTTGTCACAGTTTTGAAATGTTGTTGGCATATTTTAAGGTTAATTTTTGAAGAAAATCACCACTAAAATTTTGGTGAGGAAAAATTTCACATAACAATATTCCTCAAGGAGGCAAAGGATATGTGGGATTGGCATTGGGAGCTTCGAACGATTGAAATTGTTATTTCCCTTGTAAAATATGAAAGGGCTTGAATATAAGGAGACTTCTAATAACAACAGCTAAAAGGCATTGTAGAGACTATGGACACACATAAGGCAAGCATGAATATAATCCATCAATAAGCTATTCACTATATGTCTTTGTATTATATATTGTTTTTGTAAATGTTTATATGTATATTGTATTTTAGATTATATGTCTTTGTATTGTAAATGTTTATATTCTTTTAGGAGATATTTGACCTATGTTGTCATCTTGATGTGGAGAAATATTATTTGATTATTATGGTTAGGTTCGATTAAGGGGTTAGTGTTTAGGGGTTTAAGGGCTTATGGGAATGGGTTAAGGTGTTAGGGGGTGTTACACAGCATTTTGTCACCGTCCCTGCAATCCATCGTCCCATACATTGGAGGACTATTTCCGTGACCTGTGAACAATAAAATGCCCTGAAAACACCTTGATGGAATCCTTTTGCATAAGGAAAATAATTCTCCTCAAGAAAATTTCCTCTAAAAAAACCTAAAAACCCATGTTTTGGCATTGGCGTGGGTAGCCAGTTCATCCCTCGCGCCAATGGGGAAAATACACACTACTTTTTTTGGATTCTCTGAGCTTGATTTTGATCCTGGTTTGTTTTTCTGATTGATTGAGTGCTTTGAAGTCATTTTTTACTGTGTTTAGCCCTTGCCCTCCAGTTGTTCACCCTTTTCTGTCAGTTTTTCATTTTAGCCCTAGGGCTTCTAGGCACTTCAGTGTGTTGAGCCTCTCGTGGGTGTTTTGGGTCTTTGATTTCCCGGTCAACTTTGTTTCTGCTTCTTTGCATTCATCTTGTTGAATCCAATTGAGTCATTGCGTTTATTGAGTGATTTTCCTCTCTTTCATTCAATTTCGCTTTGTGTTGCTCCAAGCCTAGATCACACAGCTTGTTTGAGTCTCTTTTGAGGTTCTTCTTCGCTTTGAGGGATTTCATCATCAGTTTGAGTCTTGATTGTGTTTGTTTAAGTTGAGTGAACTTGTTTTGTTTCAGATCTCTCTTTATCATTCTCAGATTGATGTTTTCATTAGTTTTTCATTTATTTAGTGCATTTTCTCTAATATATTGAAAAATAAATAAAAAAATCTTTTGCATTTTTTATTGGCATAGTGAAAATTGAAAACTCTTTCACATTACTAGTGTTGTATAATTCTAGAGAAAAGTCTTCCAGTTTCATTAGCTTGCATTGAAATCAGTAGTGGATATTTTTGTGTGTTCATTTCGCTATCATTTGAAAGCTCTCAACTCTTTCCTAGATAGCTCTTCATTGAACGAAATGATATTTTGTGGCATGTAGTTTGCATCTAGAGGTTTTATGAGATCCAACATTCGGTAGGGCCTTGAAATCGAAACGTAAATTGAAGATCAACTTTAAAATTTACTGAATTAACCTAAGGCAGCATTAAAACTTAACAGAACATCTAGTAGTCTAAGGTAGAGATGTGTTCTGGCGTCTTTAAGCCTAGTAGCTGTCACTCGCCATCTGGATACAGACATCGCTAGTACGGACTTGTGCTCCCTGTATCGTCGCGTATATAATGGGAGACCCCATTAGGTTGCAAATCCTTTATCCATTGGAAGTTGAGTCTGCCGCCTTTTACCCGTGATACACTGGACACATCATTCAGAGAGATTACATGCACGTACATTAATTCCTTCGTTGATTTCTCTCTCATTTTTACCAAGGTGTATATGGCAGTTCATGGATATTTGGTACACCCATTTTCCTAGATTACCAAAGCAATCATTTTGATCTTTACTGACTCCCTAAATTTGAAAAGATCATCAAGTGCTTGTCCTTTCATGCTTTTTTCCAAACTGAAAGTGATAGAGTCACCTTTTACATGTTTCTAGACTCTTAAAACATGAAACAGTAAAATTTACAGTTTCAATGTGGTAAAATTAATCACCTACGATCACACGCCCATTTAGAGGTTGATTTTTCTCGGCCTGTTTTTGTTTGCCTTGGTTTTGCCTATGTGTCTTTGTTTTTTATCTCTTCCTCTTTTTGCTATTGTCACTGTGGCGAAACCATCAATTTTGTCTACTGGTATTCCTTATAAAGACGATTCATCAGAGGTCTCTCAATCCTCTGCTGAGCATCAACAACCCATTGTATCCGAGTTTCCCGACGGGGGACCGGTTATATTTGAAGTTCCTTTTGGAGGACCAGTTGAGTTCAATTGGCCCTTGTCCAACACTTGGTTTGGATTTGGAGTTGGGGAACACTTCCCTCCTCTTACATTGGGATCACCATTTTTGGTTGTTGTCGTACCTCCTAGTCCCCGTCGTCTTTTAGAAGATCTTACGACAGGGTCAAATATGGACTCATCCAGTCCTATTCCTTGTGAGGGAATTCCTACTTCTGGTGAAGACTACCAACTTTTTCCCGAAGACATCCCCGAACCATCTGTTCTATCTTCACCTGGTCCATTGCTCCCAGCTAGATATAGGTCTTTAAGTCAGGTCATGGCCGCTATTGCTTCTATGGGAATATCGACTCCGTCCACAGAACCGCCCATTCCCTCGTTAGGGATGTCGCCATCGACACCTCTCACGGCATCTCATTTTGTCACATCAGTACCTATTAGACCTACTGTGTACGTGGCTGCGTCTATGCCTATTGTCACCACTCATTCAACTAGGACCTCATCAGTTCCTGAAGACGTTTATATAGCTACTGCCATTCCTGAGAACCTTTCTCCCGAAGAGTATCGGTTGAATTTACAGCTGCTGATCTCCCAGGTTGATCAGTCATCTCAAGATCTTAATCATCCTTACTTTTCTCATTATGGAGCGGATGGTACCCCAATCTATTCATTTCCATTTCAATATGATGAGCACGGTAACCCCATTCTTTTTCCAGCTCCAGAGGCTTATCAATATATTAACAGTTTTATACCTACCCTGCCTATGCAACCTTCTAACCAACAAGGACAACCCTTTCGGGGACAACCTTTGTTTCAGCAAGGATATGCTTCTAGACCACAAGGACAACCCTTCCAGGAACAACCTTTGGCCCAACTAGGGTATGCATACAACTCGCAAGGGCAACCCTTACAGGGACAACCTTCGGTCCAGAAAGGATTATTTTACAGCCCAGAAAGGCAGTCTTACAATCCTCAAGGTCAACCTCTACAGCCTCACCCTGTGGTCCAACCATGGAAACCTCAAGGACTGGCAAGGAAACTGATGTATCAACCTCGACCTTCATATGGTCCCGGGGGGCAAACGCATCCTTCTCAACCATTGGTGCAACCTAAACAACCTCATTTTTGAATTGGTCAAAATGTTGCACAGCCAGAGCCATCCTATGGTCCTGTCCCAGGTCAACCTGGTTATCAAGCACAACCTGGCCCACTCCTGCCATCAGGTGAACCTGCTCAACCAGGGCAACTTGGTGTCCCTCATTGGCCAGGTCAACCTTTTCAACCAGGACAACCTGCACAGCCTGTTAACCCTGCTCAGCCGCCGATCTATTCTATGCCACAACTGAATCCACCTGTGCGCCTGACTTATTCGACTCAGCAGGGCCCCACTTACTAACAACCCGTTCGACCCCAAGGTGGCTATTACCCTCAAGGTCAGTCTCGACCGGTTTACAACCCACCTCAAGGTTCTGGTTATTACCCTCAATAGCCAGGCTATACTTATACTCTGCAGCAAAATCCTTACACTTCTCAATCGGGACCCATGTATACTCAGAATCAATATCCTAGTTATTAAGCCCCGTATCCTGGTTTTCAGCCGCCATATCAACTCAATTATCCGAATTATACCCCTTATGGTCAGAATCTTCCAGGACAGAACCAATGGGGGCAGAGTTATGCTCAACCAAGATGGAGTACAGGTACAGGTCCTTATCGAGGACCCGGCATGCCTTTTAACCCTCAATTACCTTTTCTTGCCACGTTGGAGTTACCAGATGTGTCCAAACTGACCAGTGATCTAATTCTTCATAATCCATATTGGCCTCCAGTTCCGACGAAGGTGCTTGGTGATTGTCCTAAGTTTGAGGGAAAATCTGGAGAAGACCCCCAAGCACACATCATGACATACCATTTATGGTGTTATTCGAATTCTTAGGTAGATGACTCCATTCATCTGCGTCTTTTCCAGTGCACTCTTACCGACGATGATACTAAATGGTACATAGAACTCTCCCATGGTATTTTTCAAGATTTTAATACTCTAGCTATGGCATTCCTGACGCATTTCCAGTTACCGGTTCGTTACGAAGTCGGGACGCATCTCCTGACATCTTTGAAACAGAACAAAGCTACTCATATTTCAGATCACATTCATGAATGGAGACGTCATCGTCGTCTGATCAAGTTTGACATTCCTGATCAGCTTCTGACTCACTGGTTCACTACCTCCTTTGTCAATAATATCGCACAGGACATTGCTATGGGGGCATGTGTAACCGAGGAACAAGCCATTGCCCGCATATAGTACCTCGATTTAGTGTACTCTCAATCAGGCACATTGTATGACATCTTAAATGATGCCCCGCGACCGGGGACCTCTAAAGCATCGGCTACTCCATCAGTAGACGGTGTTATTGGTTCTGTCTCTCAAACATAGTTTTCTACCTTTTCGGATCTATGGGACTACCTATGAAAAGGGACTGTTGGAGTTTTATTTTTCGGTGTCTCTTCAAACTCTCTAAACATGAAAATACACTGAGTTCTTCCTTTGTCAGACTCGTTAAAAATTGATGACATCGGACTCCGTCGTAATGACGTTACTCGAGTTCCTCCTTCCTAGGGCTCATAAAATGTACTAGGTTGGATTTGTCTGAAGGACAAACTTATATCGCAAGCACATGCTATCCCCTTCAAGCTTATTTCCAAAAATAATTGGGGTACTCGCCAGAAATGGTGGGGGAAAATGGAACCAATATTATAGTCGTGTCGGCAGTATGTCGCTCTTGAACATGGCACTTGTCTGCATTCGTGTCGGGTTGGGGACATCTCATCTCATTATCTTCTTGTCTTCATGGGTTTGGGTAATATCTTTTGACCACTCATCTTCTCTTTGCCACGTCACTGTGACCTCAAATACCTTGATGTCAAATACTACCAAATCTAATGTCGTGTTGTCGATATGTTCAAGAGAAGTTGGCCTCTACAGCTTTCAACCTCCCTCTAATTCTCTATTAGTCTTGATTCACAAAAATCATGTCCCTCTGTCTCGTGTCAATGATGTGGGAAAAATTATGGCCCACCTTCGATCAAAGTCACTTCTTGTCGACTTCAACTCATTATCTAGGAAGTTGGTCTAGAGACTCCCTTCAGGTACCTTGGAGCCTGCATGCCTCAATGGCAGGTTCTTCACATTCGGCACAAGGTTGTCGTTATTGGCCTTCGATCAGATGATTCTGCGAGTGTTCGACGCCAGCTTACTGTTCACATTCCGCGGATTGTACCTATTGTACCTTGAGAGCCATCGTAATTATTGGTGGTTTCTCTCGCCTCTGTTAACAACTTTCATTATTGGCTGGTAATCAGACAATGTTCTTGCATGTTCAACTTCAACTCACATATTCGCATGCTCGAACTTGTACTCTGTTCGGGTCGAGATGGAGCGCAAGACCCTGGATTTTGTCTGATAACATCCAAGCTGCGGGTTCCTTGTGGATTATTATGATTTATTACATGACTCTTTTGATTGGATGGCTGCGACCATACCTGAGTCTACTCGTTGATCCTTATTTTACTAGATGGCTGCGTCCATGCCTTGGATCCCAGTTTTTGTACACTTTATTATGGATGGCTGCACCCATACCACATATCATGTATCAGAGATATCAGTTGTATTTTTATTCGTAGGTTTTCTGACGATAGTGTTTTCAGTTGGACACATTCTCATAAAGAATTTCACCCCTCCCTCTCTCTCGAACCTCATGCTTTAGGGGGCATTTGTTACACAACATTTTGTCACCATCCCTGCAATCCCTCGTCCCGTACATTGGAGGACTATTCCCGTGACCTGTGAACAATAAAATGTCCTGAAAACACTTTGATGGCATCCTTCTGCATAAGGGCAAGAATTATCCTCAAGAACATTTCCTCTGAAAAACCCTAAAAACCCATGTTTTAGCATTGGCGCGGGTAGCCAGTTCATCCCTCGCGCCAATGGGGAAAATGCACACTAGTAGGCGCAACAGATAGCCCTCTGTCCCTTTGTTCAAATTATATAAAATATCTAAAATATCTGGAAAACAAATATATTGAAATAATTATTCAAATTATTTTACCATTTTTTACAAGGTTGTTTGATTTTATTTTTAAATAAGATAGTTTCAATATTTGGAAAATAATTAATGTTTGAGTTTTTAGTATAAGTATTTAATTAATTTAAGTTATAATGTATGGTTTGTTTATAATACAATGGGTTATCTTTAATATTGGTTAAGTGTTATGAATTGTAAGTAAGAGATTTAGGAATTAAGTCTCAAGGTTGTTTACTTAATATTTGATATTATAGACCTAACTAAATGTTTAAAGAAAAGAAAGTTAAATGCACATTAATTTTTCAACCATTATGAAAAAGATAGAAGACAAGAAGATGTAATGGCTCTTATATTCCCAGAAGATGGTTAGGATTTTTTTTCTAAAGTCAACCAGGGTTAACACTAACTAGACAAATAAAAATTGTAGGTAATGTTATAGAAAAGAGTCAAAATTTCTAATTGAACCTACAATATATTAATTTCCTATAGTTCATTCATGTGGAAAATAAGGAAAAAGGGTAAACAAGGAGTAGTTATCACCTAGTTCAACCTATGGAATGCTCAATCATAACCTAGAAAGCAATTTGGGAAAAGTATAAATGATTTGGGTAAAGCATTTAATATTTCCAACTAAAATTTGAGTACAAAAAGGATCATACAACCAACATAAAATGAGTTTCTTATATTAAAATTACCCCAAAATTTTAAATTTACATTTCACTTTCATTTTCTTCAATTTGGTGATAATTTATGGCAGAGGATACAAATTTATGTGTGGTGTTTTTTTTTTTTATGCAACAACTACGGATTTTATAATTTATAAAATGTTGAAGGACCTAGTTAGTTCTAGTTACATGATCCAAAAACTTTTGAAAATAATAATATGAAAGACTAGAAATAAAGGTTTAACAATTTTCCATAGTTTAGAATTCCACAAGAGAATCAAATTTAGTACCCTAAAACTGTAAATTATGCATAAAACTCCTAGAATCATCATAGCCTTAATAATCATAGTCCTCCTTTCCCTTTAAGATAACATTGTCGAATTTGTTGGATAAATATGAGTGAAACACCAACAATTGTTACCTTTTGCGCCTTTTATTTTTATTGTAATCTAAGTCCATTCCATAGAGCCTAGAAGTTGGTGAATTGGTCATTGGTGTCCCCTAGGCCCCGAGAAAATTTTAACTCTTTTTGTTCGTTGGGGTAGTGGATAACCCCTACCAATCTTTCCACCCTAAATTCCCTCCCACTCATACCACCCTAAATTTATTAGTGATGTTATGTTCCTAACCATAATGTATTTCTCTCATAAAAGACACTCTTTCTCATTTTTTCACGAAAAAAAGTATGGGACACAAACCTTGCACTTGGAGTTTCAAAATGTTTTAGGTGAAAATGAAATTTTTAAGCCCAAGTGATATAGAGTGAAGAATTATCTATATAAATTATTATTTTTATAATTAAAGGGTTTTTTTTGTTGTAAATTGTGAGAAAACTTGAAGTAATATCAAAGCTGTAATAGTTCTAGGAAGGTTATATTAACGAAATGATTGATAAATCATTAATGGTATTTTTTTACAAATATATCCTAATTATTATCACTCATGAAAGGTAGAACATTCAATTTTGAATGTCCTTTGAAGTAGGTGCAATGTTTTTATTCTATAACATTAACTTACCACTAAGTACAAAGGAGTGAGTTTTTGACATTCTGGCCAAATCAACCAAGTAGTAAAAAAGAAAGAATACCCCGTTTTGTGTATAAGATTGACCCCGTGGCTTAGTAAAAAAGGGTTTCCTATGAAAAATGTCTTTAGTGGGTTCCTACCACTAACCTAAAGAAAAAATGGGATCCTATCTAATTTTTTTACATAGGCTATTGATTTCAAAGTATATAAATGAAAACATATGATGAAAATACAAAATAAATGCAGCTAATAAGTTAGATCAATAAACACAGGGCGGCGGGATCAGGAAGGGTGATTTATAACCTCGAAGAAAATATGAAATAAAGTACACTTGGGGACTAGAGAAAGCCTTGAACAACCAAGTCAAAGCGCTCTCAATTTGGAAAGGCCTGAAGATTAGCATCTCTAAAGGCATCATGAAATTGATCATTGTTAGTGACTCAATGCTGGCAATTGAAAAATGTGTAAGACTTTCTAGGAATGAGTAACTTATTGACTTTGATTCTTCTCCCTTGGTCATAAGGATAATGTATCTTCTCAGAAAACTAAAGGAATACAAAAAATTTCATGTCAAAAGAGTAAACAACCATATGGTTGATCTCCAAGCCAACAAGGGAGTGGAATTAGAACACGTAATATTATGCATTGATCATTATAGTGTCATATGTCACGTACCTTAAATGAGTTATTAATCAAATCATTTATGGATCACATCCAGAGCATGGGAATAAACAAGGATCAACAGACCATTAATTGTGATAATATTATGAGGACATGCAAGATCTCCTCAAGAGCATCGACAATAGCTGGGAGTTTAAGAACAGGTGGGTGTGGGGGTGTAAGGCGTCCATGTTACAAGACAAGTGGACTTCCTTCCCTTGGTTAAAAAAATGGGAATTCAGGTGAATTCAGTTTCAATATCATCGTGGTTCGGGTTGAAAGGAATTTCGTGGTGATAGAGATGGCAGAAGGTGGCTTGGCTATGTTATAGACAGGAAAGGCATTAAATATTTATAAGGTGGGAATAATATTCAATAAAGAACAGGTTGTTATTTATAGAATCTAGATGATGCAACTCAATCATATGATCATTCTTGTGCAGGGAAGGATTGAAAAAAATATGGCCTTTGCAAGTAACAATGGCAGTGGGAATGAAGCAGAGGAGCTCCAACGCAGTGTGAGTGTGGCTAAGATGATAGAAAATTCAGGCAAGTAAATGGTTAAGGAGATAGTCAAGGAGATTCAATAAAATATGGCAATTGTGATTTCCCACCTGTCTAGATTAGGGAAGGATATGGAGTTGATACAAAAGGTGATGGAACACATGAACACTTGAATGGTCAATTTGAAACTCAAAGTGGATAACATTGAATTGCGAGTGAAACTGCCACAGTTGGAGTGTTGAAGGAGGTAATTGGGCTATGTGTAGTTGTTGTGAGATGAGAGTTGGAGCCTGATGTTGGGAAGAACGTGAAATTGGGTCAACCATCGTAGGTGGCTCAGGAGGAAATTGAACCTGTAATTCGCAGGTAGATTGTCACTTTTATTTCATGTTTTTTAGAATAGTAAAGTTCTATGGGGTTTACTAGAAAATATATTTTTAGAATGATGTAAAGAAAATATAAAGAAATAAAATTGATAGCAATAGGGTCTCTATGATTATGTATCTGCAAAACTCCGAGACAGAGATTATCTCGGTTGTAAGGGACTTGGCCTGTTTCTAGTTTTGTTAATGTAAAAATTCTACATGTTCCTTTAAAAAAAAAAGTTAGATCAACAAACACATTGTTGCCTTGATTTTGATAAGCTAACCTGGACAATGTGATACCTACCTATTTAGGAGAAATGATGCAAAAAATAGGAAATTAGGCATAAAAGGGTATAGAAATAATAATTAGAAACAAACAAAAGACCAAAAAACAAAGAATAAGAAAGAGTTATCTTCCTCTTGTACATTCCTAGACCCATCTAGCCACCAACTAATTTTAGTAGTAACTTTAATTGTGAGAATACCTTTCATATAAGATTAAAAGTCCACATCCTTTTTAGAAATACATTTTTTAATTAAAAAATTATTTAAAAAGATAATATAAGATTCACCCTCCACTTGTCATAATCAAATATTTGAGAGGAGTTGAGGATAAAATATATTTTATTTCCTTTACCCTCTCATTCTCTTGTCTTATGGAAGCCATTACAGACAATATTGTAGTATTTACCTTGTGGTTTTCCTACTTGAACTTAATTGGTATTTCTTTGATTCAATGGTATTTGTAAATGTGATGGAATGAAAAGGGTTTGATGATTTTCAGGTGATTGTTCCTAAATTTTTTCAACATAATCTTAAACATCTTGCTAAATTTCACAAGCTTTGTGATCGCATTGATTTGTTGTATTTGTTTCTTACTCTCACCCAAGCTCGCGGTTGCTCAATATAGAATGCCAACTCTTAAGTACACCTAACCCATGGATGGAAAATAACCTATTAACCACTAAGGCCTTAGCCCTTTAGCCCTTATAAACCCCTAAATCATTACATACCCATATACTTGACCCCTAATTACCCCATATTAAACCATAACCCCTAATGCTCGAACCACTGACATATTATCCCCTAACCCTCAATTCTCAACCCCTTGTAAATTAAACATTGGTTCCCACGTTGGGTTGGGGGAAGCTTCCATCCTCATAATAATTCTGGTCTCCAAGTGAAATCAAGAAAGAATATGACATTATAATTATGAATGAAAAATAAAATCAATATGTTTTTTATAATGGTTGTGATTATATATCTCATAAAGTGTCTCTCTTCCTACATGTCAAGAAAATTAACACATTTCCTCTAATTTTTTCAACATATTCTTAAATAACTTGATAAATTTCACAAGTATCATCATTGATGATCTGAAATGTGTGAACTAAATATTTTTCATACAGAGATAGATTGTAGGGGCTTTTACTGGTTATTTCACCTTTCAAAGAAAGGATGAAAACATAAGCTTCTAGCCCTCTTACATACTCTGCCTAAAGAAATAGGAAGTAAACACTAAAGCGATCTGGTAATGAAAGTATTTGTTTTCTGATTCAAAGTATTCATTAACCAATATTATGAGTGTGCAAGCATGTTAAGGTGTTTTGCAATGGAACAAATGTGTTTTGGAATGGAACAAAATATGTTTTGATAAGTGTATAAGTATTTTTGGGTTAAGAGGACTTATTTCAATTTACTTTTTAAGGTATTAAACTCTGGAAATAAGAAGCAAGAATTCACAGCATATAAACAAGCATCTGATAAGGCAGTTCACCCCTCTCTTGGGCTACATCTGCCGGGTCCAAAAGCCCCCAAATGGGCTTTTCCCTTCTCTTATAATGCTAAAAAATTATTATACATCATGAAGAAAGCCTCAATAGGCTGAAATAGATGCTTAAATAGAATCAGAGTGTTGGAAACAGTAAAAATTGACTGCAAATTCACCTCAAACAGATGAACATAGCCCAATACAGCTATTCATTCCCAAAGCCCTGGTGGCTCCTTAAGCTAATCCGCTGATAAAACCTCTAACAGAGTGCCCTGATGGCTCTATAACCTATTCCAGTAGCTTTAGAATGTTCCAATACCCCTAAAACAAAAACAAAAATTCGTTTCAAATGGACTCCTCTTGCTCAAGTTATGGTCAAAACAAGTTTGCCCTAAACGTCTCCTCCAAAAATGGGCAAACTCCAGTTAATCCCACTAAATGTGGGGCGGCCACCATAAAAGGCGGAATCTGCCAATAATCCCGCCAGTCGTGGGTGCTAAGAGATAAGGGTTGTGAGTCCATAGGACCGCACCCATCGAAAAACAGTTAGCAATCTTGGAGTTTGATGCGGAGTCGATAAGGTTTAACCTTATGTTAAAACAATGCACTTAATGTGAATCTGCTCCATGTGACCGAAGCTGCATTCCACTTTTGTGTTACGCACCATTTATTGGCTCTTGGTTCCAGCGCTGTGGTTTTATCATCAAGGGGGCTGGCCCCCTTACAGCCCCACCATAACGCAATTCAAACTTTATAATAAAGCGTTGACCATAACTTTATAAGAAGTACCATTAGAGCGCCCAATCGGGCTGTCCGGCTGCCATAGACCCGACCCAGGGTCAAATCCCGTCCGCGACAATAAAATTTTGCAACAAAATTTCATTGACCCTTGTGGCAACGTGGTGGCCTCCGGGCTGTCCACGTGGTGCCCTGCCATTGGTTGTTTGTCCAGAATATTCTGCAAAATATTCCCAGAATATTTTGTGGAATATTTTTTTTAATAAAATTTTTTATAAAGTCAAACTGGGTCAAACTGGCCTTTTTACCTGAAATTGAGAAAATTTAAAGTGGAATAACTTTCTCATACAACATCAGTTTTCAGTGTCGTTCATGACTACAGGATCGTCTTTTCAAGCTCTTCCTTGTCGTTCTAGTTTGAACCATTTATGAGCAATCAAATTTTTGAGCATTTTTCCATTAAAGATATGATCACCTGATCACACCTCCCAAATGGGAAGCTTTTGGACCCTCAAAAGCTCTCTGATTAGTGAAACTGATAATGTGGAGACTGGTTCTCCACTCTTCCACCCTTGAATAACTGAAATCCACCCGATTTCATCAAATGGAGCTTTTCAGAAAATGATAAATTCTCTTTGGAATTAACTGATCGACCATTGCTAAAACTGTCTGAGTCATGATGCAAATTCTTAAAATTTGCAGAACAACAACTGTAATTTGCAGAAAAAAATTGTTTCTACACTGATCAAACTTCCAATAAGACTTAAAATAACTTTCACCTTGCAAACTGTTCATATGGCGAATTCTACCATTCTGAAAGCAACATTGCCCCATGCTGAATTGTGTGTCCTCCTTGCTTACACTGCTTTGCTTTGACACTTCATTCACTGCATTGACTGACCCCAAAGGTAACTTGTGCAACATAATGTCATCTTCTTTCAAAGACAAACAATTATCAAACTGAGACATATCATTAGCAACATCATGAAAAGGTAAATGCACAAAATCTTGTCATTTCAACATCAACAAAGTTAGACTTTGACTTGCATTAACCAGCCTTTTCAATTGACCTGTATGGAGTAAAGAAGATTCCAGCTTCTGCTTGTGTGCTCTCACAATGTACTCTTTACCATCTTTGAACAAGTGATACTTGTTTTCATGGCGATAGAAGATGGCCTTCCTGTCAAATAAGTAAGGACTTCCCAAAACAATTCCTGAAATATCAAGCGGCACCACATCAAGTTCAACTGTGTCAATAAAATGTGTAGTTATTGCAAAGCGCAATATGCACTTTCTTGAGACTTGTAAGTTTGCATCCTTGCATATCCACCCAAGTGGATAAGGCTTTGGATGTGGAATGGTCTCAAGTGTTAGCTATTTGACCAAATCTTCTGATATGAAATTAGCTTGTGACCCACTGTCAAACAGTGTGTCAATTTTTGTATGTTTTGAAATTACCCTCACATGGAATAGCTCTATCCTCCTCTTTTCTTCTTGAGTATCTTTGTGACAATTTAAAGAGCTAGAACTGGGAATTGTGTCTTGCACCACTTCTTTCCCCTTAATTTTCTTTAAAACCATGGCTATACTTTTTGTCTCATCACTTGAGTCTGACCCTAAGTCTTGTTCAACTGTTGCTACAATTTTCCCCTTTTCTTTGGTCTTGTCTTTGTTTTTGTATTTTTCTGGTTTCAGCTCAAGATGAAGCTTCCAACAGTGGTCTTCATCATGACTTGTCTTTGAACAGTTCTTGCAAAAGAACTTTCCTTTTTCCTTTCTTGAATTTGCAACTCTTTTTCTTCCTTTGTTTTTGAAATCACTATCCTCATTCAATGCATCAAAAGTATTCTTTCCTCTAGCTTCTAAATGTGTAGCCTGTACACAAACTTCATCTAAGTTGGTAGGATTAAACATAAGAATAGTGTGTTGAAGGTAACTGTGCAAACCACCTATGTACTTTAACAAAGTGTCTTGGCTTTGTAAATCTACCCCAAGTAAGAGTGCTCTTCTCCTAAATTCCTGGGTATAGTCTTGCACATTCTGTCCCTTAAGCTGTCTAAAGTTTTTCCAGTTCATTATAACCTTCTGGAAGATAAGCAAGAGGATAAAATTGTTTCTTGATAGCAGTAATAAACTCAGTCCATGTTAGAGTTATCTTACCATGCTTCTTGATTTCCTCCCTGTTCTTAGCTTCCCACCAAACCAATGCTGCTCCATCCATCCTTAATGAGGCTAATTGTATTTTTGTGTCATCATTATGCAGATTATGAATACTTAGATAGACTTCCAGTTGTCTAATCCAATTATCTAATTTCTCTGCATTAACATCACCATTAAACATTGGAAACTCAAATTTGACATCAAGCTTTAACAAAGGATTTGTACCAGTTGTTTTTTACTTATGTGACTGTTTTTTTGAAGTTGAAGAGGATGATGTTGAGGAAGAGGATGACGATGGAGATGGTGGATCACCATTTCCTCCATTCCCTTTCTTTGAATTTTCATTGTATTTCTTTCCTCCTGAAGAATCTCCCTCTTCTCTTTGGTTTCTAGACCCTTCTCCAACAATCCTATCATTTCTTTCTTGATAGAGGATCCTAACCATTTCAGTCATATCCAAGAAATATTTTCTAAATATTATTTCTTCTTCCTTGGGATCCATTTCTTCATGATCTTCACCTTCTCTTGAAGACATGCTTGCAGCTGCTTCTAAGGCTGTTGAGGGTGTGATAGAAGGTGGAGATAATGGCACTATGGCCCTCCTTGGTTGTGGATTAGTTTGTGCACTGACCAATTGTCCTTCCCCTCTTTTCAGTTTCAACCTAGTAAGCATCAAATTTGCAAAACAGGAAAATATATCTTGCACAAAAGCAACACTCAAAAACTGAGTTCAACCTAAGCTTTGATACCAATATTATCTGAAATTTGTGAACTAAATATTTCTTATACATAGATAGACTATAGGGGCTTTTACTGGTTATTTCACCTTTCAAAGAAAGGATGAAAACAGAAGCTTCTAGCCCTCTTATAGACTCTGCCTAAAGAAATAGGAAGTAAACACTAAAGTGATCTGGTAATGAAAGTATTTGTTTTCTGATTCAAAGTATTAATTAACCAATATTATGAGTGTGCAAGCATGTTAAGGTGTTTTTCAATGGAACAAATGTGTTTTGGAATGGAAAAAAATATGTTTTGATAAGTGTATAAGTCTTTTTGGGTTAAGAGGACTTATTTCAATTTACTGTTTAAGGTATTAAACTCTGGAAATAAGTAGCAAGAATTCACAGCATATAAACAAGCATCTGATAAGGCAGTTCACCCCTCTCTTGGGCTACATTTGTCGGGTCCAAAAGCCCCCAAATAGGCTTTTCCCTTCTCTTATAATGCTCAAAAATAATTATACATCATGAAGAAAGCCTCAACAGGCTGAAATGGCTGCTTAAACAGAATCATAGTGCTGGAAACAGTAAAAATTGACTGCAAATTCACCTCAAATAGATGAACATAGCCCAATACAGTTGTCCATTCCCAAAGCCCTGGTGGCTCCTCAAGCTAATACGCTGATAAAAACTCTGACATAGTGCCCTGATGGCTCTGTAACCTGTTCCAATAGCTTTAGAATGTTCCAATACCCCTAAAACAAAACAAAAAAAATCGTTTCAAATGGACTCCTCTTGCTCAAGTTATGGTCAAAACAAGTTTTTTCCAAGTTTTCCCTAAACAGCTCCTCCAAAAATGGGAAAACTCCAGTTAATCCCACTAAATGTGGGGTGGCCACCATAAAAGGTGGAATCCTCCAATAATCCCGCCAGTCGTGGGTGCTAAGAGATAAGGGTTGCGGGTCCATAGGACCGCACCCATCGGCAAACAGTTAGCAATCTTGGAGTTTGATGCAGAGTCAATAAGGTTTAACCATACATTAAAATGGTGCATTTAACATGAATCCACTCCATGTGACCGACGTTGCATTCCACTTTTGTGTTACGCACCATTTATTGGCTCTTAGTTCTAGCGCTGTGGTTTTATCGTCGAGGGGGATGGCCCCCTTACGGCCCCGCCATAACGCAATTCAAACTTTATAATAAAGCGTTGACCATAAATTTATAATAACTACCATTAGAGCGCCCGGTCGGGCCTTCCGGCTGCCACAGACCCGACCTGGGGTCGAATCCCATTCGCGACAATAAAATTTTGCAACAAAATTTCGTTGACCCTTGGGGTCACATGGCAGCCTCTGGGTTGTCCACGTGGCGCCCTGCCATTGGCTGTCTATCCAGAATATTACCAGAATATTCTGTGGTATATTATTTTTTTTAATAATTTTTTTATAAAGTCAAACTGGGTCAAACTGGCCTTTTTACCTGAAATTGAGAAAATTCAAAGTGGAATAACTTTCTCATATAGCATCGGTTTTCAGTGTTGTTCGTGGCTACAGGATCGTCTTTTCGAGCTCTTCCCTATCGTTCTAGTTTGAACCATTTCTGAGCAATTAAAATTTTGAGCATTTTTCCATTAAAGATATGATCACCTGATCAATTGATTTGTTGTCTTTGTTTCTCGCTCTCACCTTATTTTTCTTTTTCTGTCTTTATTTTCCTATATTGTATTTGTAAATGTTTGTAATATTGTTTAAATATTTGATATAAATACTAATATTACTTTATTGATTGTAATTATGTAGTACGGCCACCCTAGGGCATTTCTCGACGAGGAAGAGGTGGTTGTATTACAATCGCTTGTTCAAGAACATGGAGCAAATATTGGGGATCAAGCTAATGATCCTATGGAAGAAGATAATGGTGTTGATAACACTGTTGAAGAATATGGGACAAATATATTGATCCAAGAGAGATTTAATAATGTTGGTATGGATGATGATGGAAAACGGTATGATGGTGCTTATGATATACTTATACCTGAGAGGGAAATTCAACCTCTTTATGAAGGATCATAAATATCTCTTCTCCTTGTTATATCATTGTTGGTAAACTTAAAGGTGGTGAATGGTTTGTCAAACACGTGTGACATAGCTCCAAAGGTAAGTAATATATTTTGTCACATTTAGTACAACATGATAAAGAAATTATTCTTTCCTTTGTTTTTAATGTTAGGACATTGATCATCATTTATTTTCTAACATTTGGATGCAATATGTATGATTAATATTGTTTACATTAACTAGTACTACTCATTTTTATGTTGTAGATTGTTAGGTGATTTTTTGTTACCACTGTCAAATGTTTTACTTCGTACATACCGAGATTTGCATGCCATTATGAAACATACTGGAATGGAGTATCAAGATATTCATGTATGTTCTAGTGATGGTATTCTATATTATAAAGAACATGCATCAAAAGACAAATCCCCAAAATTTGATGAGAGTATATATCAAACTGATAAAGTAAAAAAAAATTGCCTTGCAAGATTCTTTGTTATCTTCCCATAATTCTATGTCTGTGAAAATTGTTCAGGTGCAAAATCATAGCACAATTTATGGATTACCATGCAACAAAAATAAGTGAATATGGTGCTCTTTGAATACTTGCAGACGGATCTATGTTTAGGAATATAGTGGAAATTTGGCCAAAGTTTAAATAAGAGCCTCATAATCTTAGGCTTTCATTAGCAGTTGACGGTGTCAATCCATTTGGAGAGATCATATATACTTACTCGGTGTGGCTTGTGTTTGTTATCAAAAATAGCGTTCCTCTATGGAGTCAATAAAGAGGGAGCACGTAATGTTGACAATGATTGTTCCAGGTATTAATTTGTTTAGAACAATTATTTTTTAACACAATAACACTTCATTTTTCTTGTTTGTTTCATAATTATGTCTTATATTTTTTTGTTTACTCATATATGTTCAATTATGTCTTATATTTTTTTTATTTACTCATATATGTATTAATTATGTATTATATGTTCAATCAATTAGGTAAGTACCAGGTCAAAGATATGAATGTATTTATTGAGCCTATTATCAATGAGTTAGTGGAGTTATGGAACAGTGTCACTATGTATGATATCTTTAGAACAGTAGATGCACAAAGGGAAATTGGATTCCATGTAATGCTTGTATGTAAAATTCATGATGCCCTATGGCTAACACATTTTTGTGGTATATTATAATGTTAACCTGGCACACTTTAATAGTGTTTAATTTTATGAAGGTCATTTCATGTATTTTTTTTAAATAGTCCCTTCATTGTACAAACTTAATAATTGATATAAAAATTATTCCATCTCTTGCAGGTCTTCAAAAAAATGGTAAATTTGTTTGTCCAGTTTGTGTTCCTAATATCAAATCTCATCGTCCAAGAAGCTTAGGAAAGGAGATGTTTTATGATTATAGGAACTTCCTTTATAAGAACCATAGGTATTGAAGTACCAAAACAACATCATTTCAATTGAAAATAAGAGACTCGATTAATACCATGGAGAATGACACCTCGTGCACGGAAGTTGCAATATAATAAAGTCTCTCAAGGTATGGATTGAATCATCTATGTATTAATGTACATTATATTTTTGGATTATTTTATATTTTTATTGCATTTTCTTCATTGTACTAATTGACAGGTATTGTTGTTATTATATCTTTAATTATGATTCACCTTGTAGGTCATCAAGGCATTAATAACAGGGCACTTCCACAAAGAATGAAAATTTATCCCGAGCAATTCAATAGATTCCCCAACTATGAGCACCTAGAAATTGTTCATTTGTTTGATACAATGCACATCAAGAAGAATGTAACAAAGCTCATATGGAAAATCTTAGATCGAAGGAGAGATAAATAGAAAATTTTGAAGATTTTTCATGACATTAAGGAGGTCAATCATGTAATGAAAAGTGTGATTCATTCAAATAGTGATGGAGACAACCAAAATATAAGCACCCTTCCATGGTTATTAACAGAGCATCAAAGAAAGGATGCTAAAGAGGTTATTGTAAAAATTATATTTCCAACTGGATTTTCTTCAAACATAAAGAATATCTTGACAAAGAAAGGTGAATTAGGTAGGGTAAAATATCATGATTGGCATACGTTCATTAAGGTAATTATTTTGATGTATATATTTGTACATTGGTGAAACATCTTGTTAGTTTTTTTTTATAACAATTTTGGAATAAATAATGATCGATCATTATTTTTGTTACTATATGTTTTACCTCTATCTCTCCCAAACAAATTTTACATCAATTCCATACAAGCTATATATGATCTTGGAAAATACATGAGGTAAGTGGAGATTTATGTGAAAAGTTTAATTTTTTCAATAATTTGTTGTATAAATTATATTTGATTGCATGTGTTTTACTTGTGTTGTACTATAAACTTTTTTTGTTGAAACTTGTGACTTTATTGCTTCATTTATATATGGTTGTCATCTAAAGAAATCAATAAAAAGGATAAATTATTGGAGGAAATAAATTCCTCATCTAATGTGTGAAATGCAAAATTATCTACCTCCAACATTTTTCAATGCACAAGAACACTACCTCATACACCAATATGAGGAGACTGAAAAGTATGGTCATGTACACACAAGATAAATGTGGATGGTTGAGAGGCACTTGAAATCACTAAAGGATTTGTTCAGAAAAAGAGCACGTCCTGAGGGTTCTATTGTATAGGGATATAAGGCATAAAAAACCATGGTTTATATTAGTCAATATAGTCCTACAATAGGAAAAAGTATTAATGTATTGGATCACATTTGGGATGTCATATCCATGAACAAATTTGAAGGGGAGCACCTATTGGGGACAGGTAGAATGAGGAAAGTGAGATGTAAGTAGATAGTGGATATTTATAGTAGATTTGACTTTTTTTGTTTTTATGTATATTGTACTTATTTAATGTTTAGTCTTCATGCATAATCCATTACTATTAAGATATGACATGGTAACTAGTTATATATATGTGTGTGAATTGTTTTATTTTAATAGAGTCGACTGAGAGTGGGATGTAATACATTTATACATTGCAAAAAATCTTGATTGGATGATGATATGGATTGAATGATGCAAAAAAGATAATAATGGTAGGTTATCATGGTATGGTGTGTCTACATTAGTCAAAGAAGTTGAATGTAGTGGAGATACCAATCTGAAATAGAGGGAAATTGATTTAGGATATGGTTTAAAAGAATATTAGGAAAGCATATTCACCCATACTAAGTTTTTTTACAATTATATTGATACATATGGCGTGTTTTTTTCTTAATTTGCAAATTTCGCATCAAAAGGTTGGATGAAAAGATGAAAACTTCTGATAGTGGGATAACTGTAGTATTTCAAGTTAGCAATGTTTCCTATAAAGGTGACAAACATCCAAAAGTATCTGATAATTGATATTATGGTTATCTGGATTATATAATTGAGTGTGAATTTAAATCGTTCAAATCGGTCACATTCAATGTCAAAAGGTTCAAGCTACAAATCCATTGACGTGGCCCTAATAGATATTTTATTGAACATGCTAACATATTTACCATGGTTAATACAAGGAACATTGAGCCAGGAACATAGCCCTATGTATTCTAAGCCAATGCAAACAAGAATTTTACGTAGATATTCCAGGTAAATATGGGTTGGTCATATGTTGTTATATATGATCCAAGAGGAAGATCACTAAAATGTAATGAAGCAGAAGAAGGTTAAATTGAACAACAAGATGATGTAGAGGAGTAGGGGGTTCATGTGTCAGATGAAGACATTGAATAAGTTCAAGGATACGTTAATCGAGAAAATGTTAATTTGGATGAACTAGATGATATTGATGATGTTTCAGATGAAGAACTTGAAGAAATCAAACCAAATGTATAAGAGCATGTTCCAAATGATGATATAGATGATGATGATGATGATATTGATATGGTGAATCTTATGAACATGAATTTTGAATTGGATGATACAAATGATGATTTGGATGAGGAATAATATTAATGATATAAAAACGTTGAAATTTATGAGGTATGTATTTATATTTTTTCAGTTGTTTTTTTCTCTTTCATTCACCTTAAATTTTTATTTTCCTATTTTTTATGTTTGATTGTTATTGTGTTTCTTTCAAATATATTATAGTAAATAAATTGTGAATTGGGGAATTGAAAGTGATATGAGGGGGCTAGGGAGGGGCCATATGATCTTCCAACTTCATGTGGTTGACCTTGTTCCACCAAATTAAATTACTAAACTATATATTATACAAATAGACCGGGTCCATCGTCAAGACATGAGAAAGATAAAGAGAAAAGGTAAAAAATAATAATAGATAGGCCAACAAAAATAGCATAGTTAGGAAACCCTAAGTTCGATTAGTGACAATAATTAATTGAAAATATATGATGAATAAGGCTATATAATTTTATTGATGTTTACTGAAATTAATAATAATGTTTTATTAAATTAATGTGGTAAGCATATATGTATTAATGTAATCCTCAAATTGTATCACTAATTAAACCCCCCTAATCAATGTATATATATTAATAAATATTAAATTATAAGATATAATTCTAAGAATATATTATTGAGTTAGTGATACTAATGAGAAAATGACCTAAGTAGGGACTTAAAAAGTGTAACTAGGACACTAGAAAAAGGGAGAAGGAAGAGAGTGTGGAAAAATTAACATAAGGGGGAGGGGACTAAGAGGAGGAGAGGGAGTGGAATATGGGATATGTGAGAGCATAGAACAAGAGGGAAGAATGGATAATAGAAGGGATAATGAGGAAAAAATGGGGTAAAAAGCAGATATGAGGGACAAAGGCAAGGAAGGAAGGAATATGAACCAAAGATGGTCTATGTGAGATCAAAATTAGTGATTTTTGGTACACAAGGGGAGTCAATTACTATTAATCTCAAGGCCATTGTCTATATTAATGTTGTTTGGGATTTTCTTTATTTCAAGTGCTTCTCTAATTTGTTGTTTGTAATAATGATTTTCTTTAGCATTTCTCTTAGTTTATTTTAGACCAAGTAGATGTTAATAATAATCATCGTCAATTATAAACAAAAATATTTTATATAGAGAGAAATGTGATATATATATAATCCCTAAGGGTTAGCTCAATTGGTTGAGTTCCCATCATTAAAGCACCTTGTTAATGGGAGGTCACAAGGTCAACTATCCTCAATGTTGTTAGGGTTAGTCGTTGCTAATGAGTCAAAAAGAAGTGATCCCTTCGAGGGGATCTTCCCAAATGGTTCCCGTACATGTAGCAGCCACTAATCTCTAGTATCTGTGAACCATACACACAGACACATAAATTAAAATAATAATTCATATTTATAACCACTATATTTCAAAACTTTGTATTAAATAAATAAATGTTATTTATACCACATTAAAATATTAAATTAAATAAATTATAAAACATGTGAATTCCATATATATGTAATTATATGTATTATTATGATTTTGTTAATTTAAAATGATAATATTTTTATATATAAATATTTGAAATTTGTATAAATATAAATAATATTATTAAGAATTATTGTAGATCTATTTTAATTCTAAAATTACAAAATGTCTGAAATAAAATATTTAAAAATGTAAATATAATTTAATTATTTAATATTATTAACAAATAAAATATGTTGGGGGCTATGGAATCGAAGGAGGCTATGGTTTCGAGGTTTTTGAGGAGAGGAAACCATGGCATTGAAGGAGGTTGTCCGTTGACGTACGTGGGGTTGAAATGACCTCCCAAATGGAAGCTTACGACCTCCATATAGTGGTTATGTATACAGTCAAGGGAGTAGTGCTGCATTTGGAGGTGGTCTCCTTGTTCTTGCGAAGGCCATAGTTTTAGTCATCTCCCTGATGCTTCAGTTATCCTTAACATTTTCTGAGTGTATTTTTTGTGAGGTGAATATATTACTGTGGAAGGTTTGTTTGTTATTATCTTAGTTATTGTTACTTTATTGTTACATTATGATTTTTTTTGCATAAAAAAAATGGTAAAACCAACAAATTTTGTCAACCTAGAGCTGGAGGCAAAGGATATTCTTACTGTGTGGGGGTTGGAGCCAATGAAGCATAACATGGCAAAGGTGAAGCTTCCATCTTGGTCTCTAGATGGCATGAAAAGAGTTAAACGTCTCGCGGGGTTTTCAGAGGGAGGTTTTAGATCTATGGGTTTTGAATACTTCGACGGTATAAGGGTGGCTCCATCTGCTTATGATGCTAACTCGTCGGCAGGTGTGAAGGAAGCATGTTTCGGGGTGGACTAGGAGAAATTCGAACAAGTGGAAAAACAAGCAAAACCCCCTCTGCAACCTTCTGAAACATGTATTTTTTCTAGAGGAAAGGAGGATATTGTCATATGTAGTGGTTTGTGAAGTAATGATGGTCTGAAGGAATGCTTGGAAAACAATTGGTGGTTCAATGACTAGATTTTAGGGCTCCCTCTCAAAGCAATTTTCACTGACATAGGACATGACAGTCTTCATCAACCCGTGAAAGAAGAAGTGTCTCAGAACTATGGTTTTGGAGAGATTCATAGATAAATGGGTATTCCAATGGAAGGGTTACCCTATTTTCAGTATGGCTCGGAAGGGAGGGTCCTGTCGAGTGACCTTTTGACAACACCTAGTGGTCTCTGCAAGGAGTCTCAAGGTGATTACTTAAATGAATAGGAGGTTTTGTCTTTTCATGGCTGTGATTTTGGAACTTAGGAACAATAATCATTTCCTAGGATCTATATTACTAGGTTGCCATAGGCAGAAGAATGCCTAGGGTGGTCTGATGAAGAGGAGGTTACTGTGCGTAAGGGACAATATCTAAGCATCTCAGAAGCAAATGGTCGACAAGCAAGACAAAAGCGGAAAAAATGGAATTTAATCAAGAGGAAATAAAAAATTATCAATCTGGTGTTGGAGGTGGATATTCAGATAGATAGTGCTATGTTATTCTCATATCATACATTGGTGAGTAGAGTGAAAGGAAAATCCTTCTTTTCACAGTATATCATAGAGTGGATTGAAAAAACCTAGGGTGAGGTGCTAAATAAAGAAATGGAGTTTTTTACACTGTAAAAAGGATGGTTTATGAAATGTTTTTCAAAAAGTGAGGTTGTGGACTGGGTCCTAAGTTTTAATTTGGGTTTTGGATTGGCCCCTATTCTCTTTAAACGACGGTCACCCTTATTTTATGCCCAATGTGAAAGGGTGGAAGAGATCTCAGTGTGGGTACATTTACCATCTTTCCCTCCTCATCTCTGGACTGAGGATGTATTCAAAGCTATTGGTAACAGCCTGGGATCCTTCTTGGAGGCGGATAAATTATTCAAGGAAACAAAAAATATAAATGTAATGCACATACTAGTGAGTTTAGATCCACGGGAAGGTATATGTTGGACACCTAATCCTATATGGGTAGGTGTAGAGGACAAACAGACAAAGGAAGTCCAAGAGACCTTGGAATATGGAATCCAAGGGTCACTCCATGTATGATAAATATGTATCATTGTGAGTAATAGTGCATTAAACGTTTATCTTTCTCATGTGTCTTGTGTATTTATCATGCTCACCATGTGTGTGTTTAACATGGTACCAAAGCCATGATGTGTGGCATTTTTAAACCGTTTCCTAGCGTCAATAGCTCCATTCTCCACGTTAAGTGATCTCCTTGGTTCTATCAATTTATGACAGTGAGATGGTGCCTCCACACAAAATCAAATTAGTGCATCTACTGGGAGATATCTACGTTGAAAGCACTTCAGTTCCCGAAGAATAACGTACTAATCTGAGGTCAAATTCCATTGGCTCGATTAATTTTATGAGTGCTTCTGAGTCAGTCTCCCACAAAATTTTGGCCTTCCTCAGCTTCTCGGGTGTCAATTCCTAAAAGCGTGGTATTTCATTATTGCGCATCTGACATCTGACAATGAAACACTCTTTCTCAATGCTATCTACGCTATTCTACAGGGTGTATTTCATACGTTATATTACACTGGTTTTTGTTGAGTTGTCTTTAGCTCTAGACGTGCATGTCAGGTCTGCAACATTCACCTAATTTTCCTGCAATTCATTATCTCTGTTAACATAATCTTGTTGTGAATATACAGTCCTAAGAACCTGATGTAAAAGATATTTAATATTTTTCTCAAATACATCTTCTTCTTAGCGCGAGTCCTTTTCCTTGTAAAGGATTTGAACAGTTCACTCTCCCTCCTTGGCCATCGGCCCTTCCCTCACCTCATTCATTCCACTGCTGCTCCATCTCCGCTACATTTCTCACCTCTCATCTCTTAAATTATTCAGAAATTAAACCATCTATGTCATAACGCCTTTGATCAATAGATGTTCGAACACTGACCAGTGGGAGGAGGAGGAAAACTCATCGTGGGTGGAGGCTTTTAGCAATGCTACATTACCTCACAACCTTCTCCCTCTTCGCACACTGACCCACTCTCCCCTCCGCCTCCCTACCTCTCCGCACTCCCACTTCCACTGCCTCCTCACCACTCTCACTCACTCTCCCTCCATACCTCCCATTGCTCCCTCCTCTGCTTCGCTCCCACTCCCTTCGTACTCCCTGCTTGTGGCACCTCTCCACCCAACCTCGAACCCCACTCCCACCTCCCTCATGTCTTGCCCTCTCGCTCTCCCCATCCACTCCCCTCACGTCTCGCCCTCACGTCCCATCCCCGCAATATCTCTAGCATCCCTCACCTGCGCTACCCCTGCCCCTCCCCCTCCCTCATGTCACGTCTCGTCCCCTCACCTTCCCTCCCCATCATAAATCCTCCCCATCCCCATCCCATGCGCTCCATTCCCTCCACCTTTCTCCCACAACGCTCCATTCCCTCCATACGCATATCCCTCCACCTTTCTCCCACAGCTCCCTCCTCCCTCCATACGCAGCTCTTGTTGCTCCACCTCTACCATTCCAGACAGCCCAACTCCCCTCTCGGCCCACTCTCCCATAAATTAAATATACCAATGGTTTAAAAATAAAGAAGTTTGGAAATGGTGGCCTCCAAAGCTCAGTAGCCAAGCGGAATTTCCTTAGCCGAAGAAAAAAAAAAAGACAACAGCAACGACCGACACTGGAGTCAAGGATATAAGATAGACTCCTCTCTTTTTCAGTCAATATACCTCTTAGAGTGTTAAGATTATATGACTACGATATGGAGCTGGAATCTCCACTCGAGACAATAACCTATCTGAGTCACCAACTATTTGGTTAAACTCACAGTCGATACTTATCGAGCACCTATAATTCTCTTAGAGAGATTCGACCCTCGGATTTGCGGAGAACTCAAGGTGCACGAAGCTAAGAGAGGAAGCGGATGGTGAAAGAAAAAAAAAAGATAAAAGAAGAGAAAATGATTGGGAGTCTAATACAAAAATAAACGAAAGGCACTACAAGTAGGTAAATATATGTGCAATCAAGAGAAAATGTATTTACAGATGTTTTATAGCACAATTCATCCAAGTCATATTTTTGTATACTCTCTAATAGACCTAGTCTACCAAGGTTAAATTCATTTTCTGAACCTTGAGCTCTGAAGCATGCCTTGAAGTCCACCTGCTCAGACACAAGGGTGTGAGGAACATTTGGGTCTTGTATATATTTTTCATCGACATCCATCTTTGATCTCATTAAATTAAGGTTATGATTGAACTAGTTTGACCTAGTTTGTTGA
Organism: Pinus albicaulis; assembly: GCA_034641835.2. Classification (NCBI taxonomy): domain Eukaryota; kingdom Viridiplantae; phylum Streptophyta; class Pinopsida; order Pinales; family Pinaceae; genus Pinus; species Pinus albicaulis. Next base: position 386,955,158 of record CM076570.1, read on the forward strand.
GCAACATTGGGTTTTTCATTGTTGGCACTATTACAATATAAAGAATTTTTCCTATTGAGTCTGCTTTGTTTTAAAAATGGCCACACTTAATGGAGTATTAGAGTTACTAAATACTCTAATACAATCAACTACTGACAACACAATCCAAATTAGAAAAGACTCTATCTCTAAAATTCAAAGATGTTTGCAAAATGCACAAGACAAGATTGAATTTTTGCAGCTTGAATCTCAATTCCAACAAGAAGAATTACAGTAGTGGAGTCATCATTCTGAACCTGTTTCTGTTCAGAAAATTGAAAGAGACTCCTATAAGAAACAATCCAATAATGCTATGGCTGATTCACATTCAATGCCCAGTATAAGAGCAGATTTGCACGTAGAAGCAAACATCCAGCTTGCGCCTCCCAAGCCCATCATTAGACCTTGGGAAGAGATTTTCCATAACAAGCACAGAAAAGGTCTTGGATATGACAAGGAGTTGTCCTTTCATATTCTAGACTACTCCAAGCCCATAAAATTTCAGATGTCGGATTTCTATATGACAGTTCACCTTCAGCTATTCTAGATCCTACTCCTCTTCCAAATCAGAAACAAAAGATTGAAAAATGCTAACACTGTGATCAAGTTGGCCATATGAAAGATCATTTTTTCGATCTTCAGCCATGCAAGCACTGTGGTCGGCACACCCATTCTTCACATAGATGCTTTAGAAACAAGCCTCCTGCAAGAACAAATATTCATCTTAGATGGATCGCTTCTTGGCAATGGGCATCAACAACCAAGAAGATGTTTAAGTCACATGTTAGAACTTGTTCTAAAATATTGAGAAAACTTGCAGTTGAGTTTTTGCCATCATCTCACCTTGTACCTGACAGGGGGGGAAATGGTGGTCACCTACAAGCTTCAAAGCCACATCAAGCGAGCCTGAGCCATAACCTGTCATTCCAGATTCAGATTTGTAGCCAGAGACACAGCAGTTCAAGCGAGCCTGAGCCACAACTTTTCATTCCAGATTCAGAGTTGTAGCTAGAGACACGGATGCCCATGAGCATTCCTTTAGTTGGTGGGAAACCTTAAACCATATATGTGACGTTGATATTCTTCCTCTTAAAATAATTCGGAGCACTTCCTCTAGCAGAAGCCCTCAGCTTCTTGCCAGCTTTCGTAGAGTTCAGGGAAATGCATTAAGAATTATAGTGTTGGTAGTCATCCTTAAACCATCACATGTTGTATAACTCCCTTCTTCTAGGTTTAAGGTCTCCCTCTTCAAATATGAGGGATACTTCCTCTAGTAGAAGACCTCAGCTTCTTGCCAGATTTGGAAGAGTTCCGAGAACTGCAATAAGCATTGTGTTCCAGTGTTGGTGGTCATCCTTAAACCACCTCTTTATGCCAACATTTCAGAGAACTGATTTAGCCTAAGTGCTGCCATGTATACTTTGCAGATTTGTATTACAACTCTCTTCTTAGACTCACACATACCCCTTCGGATTAAGAGGGGGAATGTTGGAAACCTAATCCTCTATAGGTAGGTGTAGAGGACAAACGAACATAGGAAGTCCAAGAGACCCTAGAATATGGAATCCAAGGGTCACTCCATGTATGATAAACATGTATCATTGTGAGTAATAGTGGATTAAACATTTATCTTTCTCATGTGTCTTTTGTATTTACCATGCTCACCATGCGTGTGTTTAACAGTCTATTGGAATAAACAGATTCAGAGGGATGGTTTTTCCTTTTTTCAAGCTTTAGATTAAGAACACCTCTCGTTTTGATGCCACATATGCAAAAAATATGGCCGTATATTCTGAGACTACCCATTGATATTTATAAGGAGGCAGAAATAAAGAGACAAAAATAGGAAGAAGAGCCGGACAAAAATTGAAGCAGAAGAGCAGGTCCAAATGGAAGGGGTGGAGACCCATCAGGTCAGGGAATAGATGGTAATGGAGGGAGAGGTTGATCTGAATACTCAACAAGAGATGATTCAAACTTTGGCGCTAGACCAACCTCAAGATGTCATCATCACGGGGATTTTCCCAAACTCAAAAAGGACAATAAAAAAAGAGGAAGAGAAGAAGCCCATGTCACTGAAGAAGTGGAAGATGCTGAAAAGAAGAAATCCAAGAAGTAAAATATCTCTACTATGATTGAGATAAGTCCTCTCAACCTAGTTCTTTTAAATTCTTGTATAATATGCATATTATGGTGGGAACCATAAGAATCATGATAAGATGCATAATTTTAGGAGATGGCATCATAGGAGCATTCGACTAAAGAAAGAGCTCAATACATAATCATAAGAAGCTTGAAATATAGTTGAAGTAGGATTCTATTGAAATAAGTAGCTCTTGGTAACCTCAATAGAAGAATAAGTAGAAATTATGGGTAGAGGTAAGTCATCTAGTATAGAACTAATCATACATCATGGGAAGGATCATCTGCAATATGAGGATAACCATGATCCTCTGTTGGAATTTTCATTAGAAGGTTCATCTCTTCGAAGATGTCTCACTACGATTTCCACTTGGGATGGGATTCATTGTAAGAATAATGATGGTATGATGACAAAGGAATGCAACAAGTCAAATATTATTAAATCACTCCCACTCAATGGTAGGAAGAATTTAAAGGAATTCAAGATGACCAAAGAATAAAAGAGGTATGCATGCATATGTTTAATGATTCAAGGCATGTCATTATATAGTTGCAGATATTAAGGATACATGCTCTACCTCATGAGCATGATCAAGGGAAAATTATATCTTTCATTAAAAATATGCATACAGGCATGGGTCACATATTAACTAGAGGAAATCGATATAATGTGTCCTCATATGGAATATGATGTGGTTGAAAAAAATGAAGGAACTATGATTGGGATTTCTTGGGAAGTAATATTTGAATAAAGAGAAAAGAAGAGATCATGAAAAATGCAACTATGGAGAAGGAAATATACATCCTACGACTAGAAGAATTGACTATGATATCTCCATGGGAAATATATGAAGGCCTTGGAAAGGTCTTAAAAGAAATAATACCGTTAACAAATGAATAACTTGGAGATGTTTCAATATGATACCAGTCTCTTGTCCCTCAAGAGCCATTTATAACTCCAATGCTTAATTTGTATTCAATCTTGGCCAAGAGCCACTTCCAGTCATTCTTTTTGTAGGATTTAGGTTTTAGGTGGAATCCCAAGTATTTGAGGTTGTACTTCATATATTTTTCTTTCGAAAAGAAATAAAGACTATGCCTTGTAGATTTCTTCCTAAGATAAACCTTCATGTACTAAAATAGACATCTAATCATTTATACACATACCTATAGCTTTTAGAAACAATTTGAGAATCTCTTTCAGTTGTTTAAGAACCCTTCTAGACCCATCATTGAACAATACATTTTCTTATGTGAAGAAGAGGTGTATTATAAATAATTTTGTGGCTACCTAAATCCATTTCACATCTCCTCTGCACTTTGCTGCTAGATTTTTTCCCCAGGAAAAATCATAACTTTCATTAATAAGATGAAAATTACATGTTGTAAATGCTTTGTGTAGCATATGCATATATGGTGGCCAAAGCCACATTCAAAAAATATATATCAGTAATAATAAAAAATAGTTATGAGTTCGAGAAATATATACATATAAGTAATAAGATGTACATAATTTTAGATAAATAAGTGCAATCTTGAATAATCAAAAATCCTCAAAAAATTATGGCCCATCTACCCCCTTTTCTGATGCATCTTCATATGGCCTACATAAATACTAGTAGAATTGATGTTCATTTTTCTCCTGGATCACCAAATGATCCCTTGGTTGGTGTGTAGCCTCTGATGGGCATCTAAATTAGACATAAATTAAGGCCCATATAACCTTTCTTAGGCACATAAAATATATATGAAATCTCTCCTTCTACGCTTAATAATTTTTTTTTTAATATTAAATATATTCTTAGGAAGGTTTAGAGATAATTGCATATTTGTGCCTAATATTATTTATTTTTGAAGGATATTTTGAGAATATTGGGAAGATTATGGAGATTTAGAGAGGGAGACAATTTAGGGACTTTCTCCCTACTACTGGAGGATCAATATTGGAGAATAAATGAACAAAATATCATGAAATTATTGAGAAATTCTAGAGATATTCTGGAACTCCTATGATTGAGAAAATTTAGGAATGTGTTCCCTGTCATTTATTGCAAACTCCTATTGTTGGGAACCAGATCCACTGTTTGAGGGATTTTTGAAGGGAAATATTCCTCCTTTCAAGGAGAATTCTTCCTCATCATTTTTTATAATTAAAAATTCGAATTGGCCTCTAGGAGCATGTATTTTTTAGACTTATTGTAGAGAAAACTTGTTTTCTGGAAGCTCCACTTTCTTTTCTTGCAGCGATGTACTTGGACTGATTCAATAATGAATATTGGCACCATTTTTAGATTCTAAGGCTGGTTTCTTCCATATGACTCTGATTCCTCCTTGGGCTTGGCCATTGGATGAGTCTTAGAGCCCTCTTGCACAATTTCTTATGTTCTTTTCACTTGTTATTCACATGTATCTCTTATTTCTGTTTTGCATATTTCTGTATTTAGTATTGTTTTTTTTCTTGTTGTAGGATTGAGTTAAATGATCTAAGTGAGTTATTTTGCAGGTTTTTTACAGGTTCAAAATGATTATTCATCCTTGGAATAAATTTGGAGGGTCATCTTAATCATTAAGCTACTTGGATTTGGTTACTAGTTCACGAATATAAGATTTCTGGAAATGCCTTGTAGCGAAATAGTAGTAAATTTGTGCTATTTTTTAGAATGGGTTAATGAGATCCATTTCACTGATTCCACTTGTATTAGGTCATAATAATTTTAAATTTAATAACAAAATTTACCCCATTTCATTTCCACTTGATTAGGTTAGGAATTTTTTAGGTTAACTAGCTCACTAGTTCTTTAATTTCCAGATTTTAGAGTAGTAATTTTCTGTTATTTTTTTAGCACATGTGAACAAGGGTATTTTGGAGTGATTCCACTTGTAATGGAGACCTAAGAAGTCATAAGTAATAACAAAAAATTTCCCATCCAATTTTTTTTATTTACTTAGTCATTCAGTGAGTTATTTCCAAAACATACTTTCTTGTAGCACTCTTGTAGCACATGTAAACTCAACCATATTTTCTCCCAGAGCTTGGTATTTGTCTCTTAGGCTTGAACCATGACACCTAGGATCTAAATCCATGATTGAGGAAGAATAAAAACCACTTAGAACATCCATTTTTACAAAGTAGATTAGGCCTATTTATTTGAATTCATGCTCTTAGGATTTCAATTACAAATCGTTGTTCTTGCCTGGGATTAATTTGTTTTCAAACCAACACTTCCATTTCTAAAATTATTTTAGGCTTTGATTTCATGAAATTCACTCCATTATATCATATCAACAAAATAAGGACACATTGTATGTTGCACATATAGTTTCAATACCTCTTAAGTTTGTACGAACCCTGTGTTGATAATTAAAGTTGTTAGCCTCGGTAGTTGCAGCATTATTGTTGCAATATTGAGGATCATCACTTTTTGGCACCGTTGTTGGGGATGTTTCAAAGTATGCATTTTTTTCTTTCATAGTTGATTAAATTATTTTCTTTATGCAAAAACAAAAAAAATTCATTATGCATATTTCATTTCAAAACAAAAAATTGTATTGCATTAGAATTCTGATTCAAAAAAATTAAAAATACTTCTTCAACACCAACCCCCCCCATTTGATCACATGGTGCAGTAAGAACCACATCACCTTCTACTTTTGCAAGTACACAAAGAAGAGGTGGTAAAGAAGGTAGAATAAATGGATGGAGATGATGACAATGAAGAATATCCTCTTGGATTTCATATTCAAGATATTGATGTCACTGTGCATATGAAGATAATCCCTCCATCTTTCCTTCCCAACTTCCATGGTATGAGGTCAGAGAGTCCAGAAACCTTTCTCTTTCAATTTGAAATACTTTGTATATCTTATGGCTACTTATCACACACTCAGAAATTGAGCTTGTTTCCTGCAACATTGAAATATAAAGCTCTTAAATGGTTCACGAGTTTAGGTACCAATTCAATAAGATCATGGAATAATATGCAAAAGATATTTCTAGAAAAACATAAAGATCATGATCTTAAGGAAGAAATATTTAGAATGAATAAAAAATAATATGAGAGCCTTGAGGATCTAATAGAGAGGTTCATGTTTAATGTTAAGAGGGAAAAATTACACCATTTAGGACTTGACACACTAAGATCCCTCTTACTTAGAATAATTAGGGATGATTGGATTGATTCCTTGATCTCATGAGTAAAGGAGATGTATACCAATTATTATTTGAAGAAATTTGTGAAACATGAAAGGACATATCAAGAGGAAGGGAAAGAGTAATTAAATCATCATCAACATTGGTAAGTCACGATGAACTTGGAAATTTTCTTGAAAACTTTAAAACAAAAATTCTTAGCTATCTAAGTGAACAAGTAGAAATGTTAAGAATTCAAAATGAGCAAAAATAAGATGTTGATATTTGTGTTATCCATGCATAATCATATGCTACTAAATATTGTCCATCATTACCAAGGTTTAAGGAATTTTACCAAGAAGATAATGGAGCAATTCAATCACCACAGAAGCTATGTTATGTAGCTCCAAGAATACCATGGCAGCCTAGTCAACTTGATATGATGCAAGAACCTAATTCACAATTTCAAGCTTATTGACATCCATCTCAAACTAATTGGAACACACTCCCTCCTTGGAAACATTAGCCATCTCAACCCAAAAACCAATCTTGGCAACAAGGTTGGCAAGGACCTTATGGGAAAAATCGACAATATCCTCAATATTTTCCTTAATATCCTCCATACCCAACTCCATGCTATCCCTCCCATCCACCTCAACCACATCCATCTCATAGATCCACTCCCACTCAACTACCTATACCACCATTTCCAAACCCACAAAATGAAGTATGTCAGCCTACTTACAATGCTAAGGTACAATACTACCAAACATATCCTCTTGATCTAAATGGTACCCATCTTAGCTCAGGAAGAGTATTGCAAAATGGTGATTCTCTTGATGTCATTGAAGGAAAACATTAAAATATATATATATATATATATTCAAATAAGAAGACCAAAGAATCATGGGTTGCACTTGATGAAGAGTAGAGATCAAAATCAGAGATTGATAAAGTTACATTATTTTCACCATTATATCCTCCATGTGTTCAAGACCAAAATCAACAAAAAGAGGAATATTTGAATGTCATGGTATAAGAGGACACAAAAATACATCCAAATGTGCAAGTGGACTAGGGGCATCAAATCTATATTGAAATATGGTTCTAGACAATCATTAAGTTGAAGCAAAACACTCTTCTTCAACACTACTTGATACAATCTCAGTCAAAGAAATTCATCTCTCATATTCAGGGACATGTCAAAGCATGTATTTCAAGTGTACACATGATTTTATTTGTCATCTAGATGTTCACATGGCTCCATTGGAAATATTTATATACTTGCAAGAGAATTTTTTTTTTCAAGTAGAGTAGGAGAGGAAAAAAATTTAAAAATGGAAAAGGAATAAAATCTCAGGTGAAAACCTCTTTGAGGCACCTGATATTGGATCATTGATTGAAAACCTCCATGAGGCAGTCAATGGGTTGGAAAAAAGAGAAAAATAAAATATCCTAGGTGAAAACCTCCTTTGAGACGTCTAGGAAAACCTACTATTTGAAAACTTCATTGAGGCAACTAGTTGGCTTAAAGAAAAAATGAAAAAAAAAAACAAATGTATTTGCTCCATGTATCTCTCTCTAATGAATGCAGGTGTGCTCCAACCTTTGCAAGCAGCGCAAAAAAATAAATAAAAAAATAAAAATTAGCACCAAAAGAAAAAGTTGGTCAAAACCCTAGTCAAAGTAAGTCAAACTTGGAATTCCTCCTCCTTTTCTCATATGCTCCAAAAGAACCAAGGTCATTCCAATCCATCATCCTCATCTATTTCCAATATCCACCCATTATTTCCAAGATTTTCTCATTCATTTTCCTTGTTGTCCTAAAATGCTACAGGAAACCTTGTTTTTGCTACAGGAAACTCCTAGTTTTTATCATAAAATTGTTTTTATTATATATCAAAAACAATGCATCCATTTTTTGATTTGTTTCAGGGGGAGATGCATATATATATATATATATATATATATATATATATATATATATATATATATATATATATATATGATGGTAACATGCTCAAGAAATTTCAACAATTTCTGGTGCACAGTTTTTGATAAATCTACCTCCATCACCTACATCCATTTTTTTATTTTTCTCTAGATTCATGCATCCAATGGCCGAGATTTTTTATGGGGAGGTGCATAAGGATGATAGTACTGTGCTAAAAAACATTCAGTTCAATACGATATATTTTTTGAGAGGTATTCCTAAATCAATTCTGCTATAAGGGGGTTTTCATGAGCAACCTATACAATCACATCAAAACTCAGCATCAAATATTTTTTCTCCCACAGAGCAGAAGATCCAACCACCTTGAGCATCATGAAGCCATTTATGAAATTGAGAAGAGAAAACCCCCCTTAGGAAACAGTCCATACACTCCACCAGCAGAATATTGAACATTGGGAGAAGACTGCACACACAAAAAAACTTTATCACTCAAAAAAATCATCATGCTATGAAGACTTGTACAAAAACAAAATAATCAACTATGACACTCACATCATGAAAATTTTAGCAGCAGCATTTTATCCAGGGATGTGAAGAAGCAACAACAACAATAAATAAACCCTAGAAGACCTTCATATTCAAGGTTATTAGCAATAGGACCTCAAGCAGATTATCACATGCAGCTTCAGGATCATGAGTAGAAGCTTCAGAACCACCAAACACAGCTTCAATAGTCATATCAGCGTCCTCAATATCACATGCAAAAATAGATCAAGGGTAAGGCTCATGTATGCAATCATCTAAACCTTTCTTCGAATCTATTCTAGCTTCAGAAAACATTAAAAGCGTGAGAAGGAAAGTTTTTTATAGCCAAAATTAGTAGGAGAGCATCCTCAGCCTTATCTAGCAATTAGCTTCACTTTTCCACCAAGACACACATACATGTGGGAGAGGAACAAGACAAAAGTAAAGAGGACTTGAGAAATTGGGTAGTAAGCAGTTATTTGTGATGGAAGACAAGGAGTGTCAAGGGGTAACTGGTGGTGAACTTAGTTAACAGAAAAAGAACTCTGAGTTTATTTTGCATGCAATGAAAAAAGAGAAAAAAATTGAAAAAATTAAAATTAAAAAAATAAAATAAAAGGTGGACCCACCACCTCTTGGCATGTGAAATAGAGTTGCTACAGGCGAAATAGGGCTGCTACAGGCACAAAATTTTCTACAGGAAATAAAAATTTGCTACAGGAAGTTAACTAAGACAAATTTTGTTGATCAAAGGTGGTTTTCCTCCTCTATTATTTCTCTAATATTCTTACACACTCCATGGACAACTCCAACATGCACCCATTCACTCATTTCACCTTTCAAGTCAGCAGAAAAATCCATTTTTACCTCTAAGTGTAATTTCTACAGGAAATTCCTAGAAGCTACAAGATTCATGTATCACTATAGGAAAATTATTTAAAAGAAAATTAGATCTCTCAAAGTTTTCTAAAATTCAAAAAGAGCATGATAATTTAGTTTTTTCTATACCTATCACTCCTAACCTGCACTTCACTTCATGCACAAGGATTCACTCCCTAAACCCTGTTACCCTATGTTGCGCCACTAGCAGCAAGATCACATATACCTTGGCATGGGACCTCTCCCCTTACCTCTCCATCACTCTGATCATTCCAGCACTCCTCATAAACCATTTCCCTTCATCTCTAAGCAATTTGGAGCCCCAAGAAGTAGGAAGAATACTACTACAGGATGTTGAAAAGTTTCCTGTAGCAATTTTGTATATGGCACATCAAGGTCAAAATATGAGGATAAGTTGATGAAGATGGCTTCAAAGGACCACCAGAAAACTCTAGGAGGATGAAAACACCAGTAAAGGCACCTGAGGAACTCCATGCAGAACTTGCAAGAAGAAGAAAACAAATAAAAATTTTAAGCAACTCACTCTGAAACAAGTTGCTAACTCAGAAAATACATTAAAACAAAAACACAGCAAGAGCAGCATAGCCATGGCTATCTCCAAACTTTAGCTCTCTAAACCAGATAATGTATGCAACTCCTCAGCAATAGGTACAAACAAGGTCCTAACTTTGCACACCATTACAATTGAAGAATCACTTGAGAGAAAGAAGCAGCCTTAACCTACATTAGAAGTTTAATGGGAAACTGAGATAGGGGAAGAAATTAAAATAGAAGAGTAGCAAGAACATCAGCAGGAGGATACATGGACCAATAAACAGAGAATGAAATAGGTCAGCGTACATGAAGAACCATAAGGCAAGGAGGATGAATAGGTTGCTCAGAGGACGAGCAATAGTTTCAGTAGGGGGTATGATGGGCCTCTAAATTAGACATAAATTAAGGCCTATCTAACCTTTCTTAGGCACATAAAATACATACGAAATATCTCCTTCTACACTTAATAATGTTTTTTAAGCTTTAATATTTTCTTAGGAAGTCTTAGAGATAATTGCATATCTGTGCCTAATATTATTTATTTTTGAAGGATATTGTGAGAATATTGGGCAATGTATGGAGATTTGGAGAAGGAGATAATTTAGGGACTTTCTCCCTACTACTGGAGGATTAAGAATGGAGAATAAATGAACAAAATATCATGAAATTATGGAGAAAAACTAGAGATATTATGGAACTCCGATGATTGAGAAAAATCTAGGAATGTGTTCCCTGTCATTTACTGCAAACTCCTAGTGTTGGGAACCTGATCTACTATTTGAGGGAATTTGGAGGGGAAAGCTTCCTCCTTTCAAGGAGAATGCTTCCTCATAATTTTGGATAAGTACCAATTCGAATTGGCCTCTAGGGGCATGTATTGCTTAGTCTTATTGTGGAGAAAACTTGTTTTTTGGAAGCTCCACTTTCTTTTCTTGCAGGGATGTACTTGGATTGATTCAATAATGAAGATTGGCACTAGTTTTAGCTTCTAAGTCTAGTTTCTTCCATAGGACTCTGATTCCTCCTTGGGATTGGCCATCCCAGGAGTCTCAAATGCCTCTTGCACAATTTCTTTATGTTCTTTTCACTTCTTATTCACATGAATCTCTTATTTTTACTTTGCATATTTCTGTATTTAGCGTTGTTTCTTTTCTTGCTGTAGGATTAAGTTAAATGTTTGAAGTGAGTTATTTTTCAGGTTTTTTATAGGTTCAAAAGAATTATTCATCCTTGGAATAAATTTATAAGGTCATATTAATCATTAAGCTACTTGGATTTGGTTACTAGTTCACGAATATAAGATTTCTGGAAATGCCTTGTAGCGAAATAGTAGTAAATTTATGTTATTTTTTAGAATGGGTTAATGAGATCCATTTGACTTTATTCAACTTTTATTAGGTCATAATAATGTTAAATTTAATAAAAAAAGGTATCCCATTTCATTTTCACTTGATTAGGTTAGGAATTTGATAGATTAACTAGCTCATTATTTCTTAAATTTCCAGATTTTAGAGTAGTAATTTTCAGTTATTTTCTTAGCACATGTGAACAGGGGTATTTTGGAGTGATTCCACTTGGAATGGAGACCTAAGACATCATAATTAATAAAAAAAAATTTCACAACCTATTTTAATTTGATTTACTTAGTCATTCGGTCAGTTATTTCCAAAACAAACTTTCCTGTAGCAAAAATAGAGTTTCATGTAGCACTTGTAAACTTGGCCAGATTTGCTCCCAGAGCTTGGTTTTTGTCTCTTAGGCTTGAACCATGACCCCTAGGATCTAAATACATGATTGAGGAAGAATAAACACCACTTAGGACATCCATTTTGACAAAGTATATTAGGCCTATTTATTTGAATTCATGCGCTTAAGATTTCAATTACAAATTGTTCTTCTTGCCTAGGATTAATTTGTTTTCAAAGAAACACTTGCATTTATGAAATTAGTTTATACATTTATTTCATGAAATTTACTCCATTACATGATATCAACAAAAGAAGAACCCATTGTATTTTTCACATATAGTGCTTATACCTCTTAAGTTTTTACGAACCCCGAGTTGATAATTAAAGTTGGTAGCCTTGGTAGTTGCAACATTCTTGTTGTAATATTGAGGCTCATCACCATCCTTGGAAATTGAATCAAAAATCTGATTCCTATCCTTGTATATATGATCTTTCTGCTAGTATCAACCTACTTAAAACTTCAGTAGCCAACAGGAAAAAGAGAGGAGACAGAGGGCATCCATGTATGGGTCCTCTCTAAGAATGGAAGAAGGGGGATAGAACCATATTAATTAGCACCACAAAGCTTAAATTAGTGTTGCACCCCATAATCTAGTTAATAAAACAGTTATCAAATCCCATATGAGTGAGAAATATTTGAAGATATATCCAATTGATTCTGTCATATGCCTTTGAAAAGTCAATTTTTACAATCAAACCTTTCCTTTTTCTCTTTTTAAGGTTGTGCATTACTTCTTGTGCAACTCCTATGACATCATGAATTTGGCGTATGTCTATAAAAATAAACTATTCCAAACAAATTTTCTTGGATAAAATGGGCTTGAGGCAAGTAGCGATGATTTTGGGGTATAATTTTGTAAACACAATTGAACAAGGATATGGTTCTAAATTACTCAAAATACTTGGGATCATAATTCTTTCGAATTAAGGCCAAGAAATTTGAATTGAAGTGGTCGTAAATATGCCCCTTGAGCCTAGATTCCTCCATTTCCCAGAGTAAGTCATCTCCTATAAGCTCAAAAAAGTGTTGATAAAACTCGTCAATTCGAGCCATCCATCCCAGGTATCTCCTTCTGCATGGATTTGATAAATCCATCCACCTCTCATTTTATGATTGGGTCCATAAGACGGTCATTGTCCTGCTCCTCCACAAATATTGGAAAAAACTAAGAAACCTATATTAATTCTGAGATTCTTGCTTGTTTGGGTGCTCTATAAAGGCATTTGAAGTGGTCTTTCTCTAAGGAGGCTAATTCTTCAAAGGTTTTTACAATACTTCTATCTTCTCTCGGCATGTAGAAATTATACAAACAATATGTATATCATGGATTCAATCCGATCTAACAATGTACTAAAGCTAGATACTGAATTGCTTCTACAAATCAATTGCGAAAATTAAACACATTCGCCAATCACATGAAGCAAAGAAAGAATCAAATCCGACCACAACACAGATAATTTCCCAGTGAAAGCTTGTTGATAAAACCCCCTCTATCTTATATTGTATATTCCACAAGGAATCATAAAACAATTACAATGCACTCTTCTCACAAGAGTCTCCTACAATCTGCCTATCGTCTCACACAGATCTAGACAAAATCGGACCAACACTTAGCCAATTCTTAGCCTGTCTTCAGTCTGCCTTGCTCATGCAATCCCTAATGAATGAAATCCCTATTCTTTAGGAATTTCAAACTTCCTCAACTGCGTTGAGTATCATGGGCATCATGTGGTGTTTTAATTGCATCTTGACAACCTGCTAATATCACAACTGATAGTTAACATCCCTTTAACCTTTGTCTCAATTGGGTCTCTACTTGAACTAACATGCATGCAACTAATAATAGTAATTCATGAGTTGCATGTAATATCATTGATTGTGAATTAAATAATATTTAATTCACTTTATCTTTCACTTAGTGCAACAAATAGTTACAACTAGTTAAACTGACTTTAACTCACCTAACTGAGTTAACTGATTACTCATGCATTAACTAATGCACTTAACTGCAACTTGAAATCTAAAACACATAGAATCACTCTACATGCCTCACCAACCAGCCTTAGTTAACTATTACAAGTGATTATGAGATAAGATTACATTTTATTGTCTAATTTAATTAAGGGAAAACTAAATTAGACACTGCACCAAATTTAGCCCACACCAGTGTAGGTGCTGCTAAGACCTGTTGGTCCCACACTAGTGTAGGTACTGCTAGGACCTATTGGTCCCACACTAGTTTAGGTGCTTTCAAGTTGTTTATGGATGCCAATTTCATTGTTTCTTGCTGCAAACTTCAACATGACATTTCCCAAATAGTATTTATATTCGTCCTTCCTATAACATAATTTTGGAAGAATTTAGAATTTTCATCCCCACTGGATAACCAGATAACTCTACTTTTTAACCTCCATTGAGCTTATTGGTCCTTTAATATCTTTCTTTTTGAAAATTTCAGCTTCTTTATTCTTTCCCTGGATTATTTTGACTCATGTCCATCCCCCTCTAGACTTCCCATCCTTTATAATTATTCTTCAATGCTTTTTAGTTTTTCCTCCTCCCTTATTATTTTTTGCTTCACCCAATTTATAGTAGCTTGTTTCATTTGTTTGAGGTTCTTCATAATTTTTTTGGCTATTGAGAATCCCTAATCAGGATTTTATTTCTCCCAAGTAGCCTTGACCAGCTCCTTGTATTTCTCCTCCTGAAGCCTTGAGGGATTAAATTTGAAATTTCTTCCAGGCTTCCCACTACTTCCTTTTAATTCAAGAAATATTGGAAAATGGTCGGACTCACCACCTGTCTCAACCCATTGTTGAAACAATGATATTCAGTTGATTATATTTTCCTCCATCAGGAATTGATCCAATCACTTGGTCACCTTGGCTATGCCAGTGCATATATTCCTCCATGTTGGTTTATATTTAATTAGATTGATGTCTATGCATGAGCTTGGGGCCCTAGGTTTCGGCCATATCTAAGGAAAAAGTTTAAATCCCCACCCACCACAATTTTTGGATCTTTCAGAAAATATTTTTACAAGAGAGAGTTCCAGAAGGGGAGCTTGTCTTAACATGACCCATATATATGTATGAGGAGTAAAACTATGCCCCCAAAAACAATTGAGCCCCAAAAGTTTAAAATCCTAAAAATACTATCTTTGAATCTCATGGTTAGACGCCCTGATATTCCCTTCATATCAGAGGTCAGAAACAACCAACCAGGGAACACTTTTTTGAGGATTTCAGACACAATATCTCCACTTCCTAGGGTTTCCTAAAGCATAATAACATCTAGTCCATTGTCCTTAATTATCGTTTTCGGAGATAGCTTCTTGTAGGCGCTAGATAACCCTCTACAATTAAACGACAGAACAATTATTTTGAAACCTCCCTAGGGGCCTACACTGCTCTAAGCACCCCTTGCATAGAAATTTGTTTCCCATCTACAATATCCAATTTGGATTTTATTTTGGATTTGGAAAGAGTACATTTTTTTCCTCTAGTTTTCCCCATTCTAGGTGTTGTTGGTAACTCTCCAAGTACCCCAACAGGATCATCCAAAGCCTCCTTGTCCCTAAGGCAGAGATTATAGTGTGAGGCTAAGGATGGTGAGATAGGGGGTAGGAAATTTCTAGGGAGGATGGTTTATAATAGGAACATAGGTTATTATACTGTCCAAGGCATTTGAAAGGATACAGGGCAAAGAAAGATCTGAATTTATAGGCCTAGAGGGACCAGGCCCTGAACTCGAAAAAAGAAACGATAGCATAATAGGGGAAGAAGGAGGATTCGAGAGTAAAGTAGTACCCCACTAGCTCAAATTGAGGCCTAGAAATATATTGAGGTACCTATACTTCCTTTTGACAAACATTTCTAGAATCCTCTTGGTGAATATTCTCTTAAGGAGTTTCGACTTCCACCTCCATCAGGATCGAATGATTCTCGCTTTGTTTAGTCTCATCTTGTACCTGATTGACACGTTCTACTTCAATCATTGAATCCCCTTTATCTCTTGCATGACAATGTTTCCTTCTCATTCTTCAAAACCCCAATGGGCAGTCCCTAGTGAGGTGTTCGTGTTTATGGAACCGATGGAAACCGAAAGGAAAGTCATCATAATATATTAACTAGGAGTGCATATATATTTGGAGATGCAGGTCGATTTTTTTAGACAGACTTTCTATTGGATCCAACTTTACCAATATTCTGGCCACTATCCTGGTTCCTGTAACTTTAAAATACATATCTACTTCTAAAAACTGACCCGATTTGTTTTGATTTCTCGAAACACATCTTTTGTCCGGAGGTGATGAGGAAGGGTCGGCAAGCATACCTATACTAGAATATCCTCAAGTTTTTCCCTCTTCGCATCAAACAAGGGTGTCCATATTTTAAACAGAATCGGTGAGGATATAATGCTTCAACTATTCTTGAGAACCCAATCTAACGCTTATATTTTTTTTAAATGAACTATGAACCATCCTCGAGCTAAAGTGATGACTTCATGTTCATTGTTTGATGCTTCCTTCCATGTATTTGAAATCCATTCTGAAAGCTAGTTGACCGTAAGTAATTTTCCCTTATCCCTCCCAACTATAATTCTTTTTTACATTTCCATGGCGGTGTCAATTTGAATGTTGACCCTGAGGACTAAGCTAAGTTTTTCTTCTTTTTTTCTTATGCATTTTCCATTCTTCCTCTTAGATCCAGATCTCAAAGTGTTCCCCTTCTCTAAAACTTCAATCTGGACAAATTACCCTTGGATATGAATATTTGCATTTGAGGTCTATGTTGTCTGCGTACCTTCTGTCAAATTGATTGGCCTTGAGTCCCCTTGAATCCCTTCAAGGAAATTCCCTCCCTCTATGGCATGTCAAGATTCATCCAAAAAATACTCCAAAAATCCAACCCCTTTTAGGTGTTCATTTTCCTTCCCTAGGGCCGCCTCACTGGTACCTCCTTCAAAAATTTATCTTGCCTCGCCTAAGTACCCCTGCAATTCTCCATCCTTTTTCAACATGGCATCTCCCTGGCTCTCATATCCTAAAATTTCCCTTGGAAATATTTCTTACCGAGAGTCTCTAGTGGTTGGGACCTCTGTGTGAACAATCTTCAATGAAATATGTCTAAAAACTCTGTGGGTTGCTCCCTTTCCATTAAACACCAGAGAACCAGATATACAGTGCTTAAGGCCCCCATTGCCCCAAAACCCACAACTCTTCACAATATATTCTAACCCTCCTATAAAACCAAAATCATGTGACGTGAAATCATAATTTTCTGGGAGTTTTGTGTAGCTTACCAGACCATCTACTGCTAGAAGGATTTTTTTTTGGGAGTTCGCTGGAAAATTGTGATAGTAATTTTGTGCTTTGACCACTTCCCATAAGTTTTACCTTTTAAGGGAACCCTTACCACCCTCCAAAGAACCATATTCACCCTTAAATGAAATCTCCTTCCCATAATAAACCATTGTGACAACTGGGGATCTAGGTGGAGGCCTTAACTTGTCTAGGTTTTGTTGTGTGGGCTGTAGCCCCCAAATTGTCAAGATATCCTTAGGCTCTAGCTCCAGGTCAACAAACTTGATGGGGCTGACCATTTTCCCCTTTGAGAAAAAAAAAATAATATACCTCCCTCTCCCAACCACCTAAACCCTTCCCCCAACCACCTGGACCCTTCTTGCACAATGAACAGAGGGAAAACCCGATTGTCGCCGCATCTGTTACCATGTTACACTGAAAGAAATGTTTTTGAAAACCATGGAACTGCTAGTCTAACCGCCTCTTACCGAGAGATGCCAAGGGTCTGACATGGCTTGAAAATTGTACCCTTGGTGAATCCATGTTGCAGCTATCCCTAGGATCCTGTTGCAGGAAATCCTAATCTCCATACTCTCATCCGTGGAGTAGTGGAATCCAAAGAATAAAGTGTTATTTTAATATTTTATTTTATTAAATAAAAACTTTATTTTATTAATATTAAATTTTAGAGAGTTGGAAAATTTAATTTGTATAAAAAAATAATTCTATTAAAAAATGAAAAAATATCTACTTTTATTTTAAAAGTTATTTGATTAAACTTTGAAAAGTTAGAAAAAAATATTTCAAAATATAATTTGTTATTGTTAAATTTTGGAAATTTGGAATAAAATTTATATTACTGTAAAATAAATACATAACTCATTCTAATAATCTTGACATATCACATTAACTAATAAAAACATATGAACACTAATGCATCAACCCCTATGTATAGGGATATTATTCCACTACATAGTTTAGTAATAAAACCTAAGAAACACTAAAAATGAGGTGAAAATGAGGTATAATCTGCATATATGCACATTTCCATTTAAAATACTCATAACTTAACAAAAAAATATTTTTCTTTGACTTGCACAATGTAATAATAGTGTATATTGACTAGTTAGAAAGCTCACACAAGGCATGGCATTAGGTTTTTTTTTCTCTCTCTTCCTTGTGTGAAAAGAAGAATGAGGTATAGAATTAGTTTTTATTTACATGTTAGAGTGGTAACACATGGTATAACACGTTAAAAGTGGGTGCCACACAAGGTATGGCGTTAGTTTATCTTGACACTATATAGAGTTGTCATATAAAGTATGAGATACAAATTGTCAAGTATTTTTACAACTTAGAGTGATACTCAATGATGAAGGATGTAATCACGTTAACCTCAAGAATGCCTCATAAGCATATTTTAGTTAATATTTATTTTTTCTTGAGTCATAATTGTTATACATGTATGCCATCTTGTGGAGTTATTCAATATGCCCACAGGTGAGAGTGGAAAACAAAATAATGGCACTAAATTTTTGGATGATGTTATAATTGGAATCAAGGAATGGTACTAAAACTATAAATGATGATAATATTGGAGGGAGAAAAAAAAATCACATATACATAAGGATTTACACAATATTATCATGTCAATAATGTTTGTATTGAAGTGATGGAATAACACCAAGGCCATTCACTATATTATTACAAGCATTGAAATTTTTAATAATGTTAGTACTAGAGTGAGGGAATGGGATCCAAACTGTCGATGACATTATTATTGAAGAAATGGAGTTAGATATTATCTAAAGGGAGGATACTATCACATTACCTTGAGGATCCATTTTCATAATCCAATGTACCAAAATTGTCTCTTCCTCTCCCTCTCTCTACCTCTTACCCTCCTCTCCCTCTCTCCCCCATTTTATCTCTCTTCCCTCATGTTATTCTCTCTACCTCTCTCCATATTCCTTATCACTCACTTTATCTCTCTCTTTATGTATTTATTTTTACCTCCCTCTTCCCCCCCCCTCACCCTCCATCTCTTGCTCCCCCTCCCTCTCTAATTCTCTCTCTTCCTTTCTCTCCCGCGTCCCTCTACCTCTCCCCATTCTCTCTCTCTCTCTCTACCCTACAACTTCGTCACTGTCTCCCTCCCTCTCTCCTACTCTCTCCCCCCGCCCCCCCTCTTATCTTTATTTATCCTTCTGTGTCTCTCCATATCAGCCCCAAACATACATACTCTCTCTCCATCTCTCCATTGTCACTCCCTCTCTCTCTCCACACACACCCCCCCCCCATTTTTCTCTCTATTATTTTCTTCTTCCCTCCTCTCTCCCCCTCCAAATCCATTTCTCTCTCTCTCTCTCTATCTCTCTCTCTATTACCCTTCTATTCCTCTCTCACTCCTACTCTCTCCAGTCCTTCTCTCCCCTCTCCTTCACTTTATCTCCATCTCTCCCTTGTCACTCCCTCTATCTCGCCACCTCTATCACTTTGTCTTTCTTATTCCCTCCATACATATCTAGAGTTAACATATATCATGATATATTAATTTATATTACAATATATATATATATATATTGTATAAAACAAAACAAAACAAAAATTATAAAAAAAAATACCAAAAATACCAAAAAATTACAAGTTAAAAAAAAAAAAAATACAATTAAAACTCAATACATCAATGTGTGTGACACTAGATTTAACTCAATATAACAAAACATAAATCATGACCATATTAGACTCCTACGCCACCCACCTCTGTCATCGATCCCTGTTAGCCGCTATTTGTCTTCGTCTTCCTTCACCATCGATCCCTAGCCTGTTGCACAAGGTGATCATTGCCCACAGAACAAGAGATAGTGCCCAGATTGATAGCGTGGGAATGATCCCACCAACCCTCTACCTACTTACCCTATTAGTCTAGTAAGCATTTGCAAGTGTATTGATAGCGCGAGGACCTGGGGAAGAGTAGAGCAAGAGGACATAGTTGATAAATTTGATGCACGGACAATTAGATGCAGAGAAGATAGATTCAACCCCACCAATGCATCCAAGGAGAGACAACTGAACCCCACAATGTCTTCTATAAGTTTAAATTACCCTCTTTTTTTTTATTTCCCCCCTATTTATTGACCTCTGCGACTACCTTTAAAACCCATTAGAGAAATTTTGAGGTCTAAAATGGACCTCCTAAGAAATATTATAAAATAATAGAAAAAATAATAAAATAGATTAGATTACATCATCAAATTTTAGAGGAAAAAAAGGAAAAAATACATTTTCAACTCGTATTTTCAATATATCTCCCAACATTTTTACTCAAATTTGGAGTGGAAGCACTCATTGGATGAAAAATTTAATTCTTCATACAATGAGTGCCCATGTTACATACTTTCGATGGACCTTGTTTCATGAAAAATGAGAAATACATGAAAAAATGTGATTGCAATAATGCTTTTCTTGTATTTCTCATTTTTCATGTAGCAGGGTCCATCAAAAGTATGCAACATGGGTACTCCTTGGATGAGGAATTAAATTGCACATCCAATGAGTGCCCTCGCTCAAAATTTGAGTAAAACCGAATGGAGATAACTTGAAAATACAAGTTAATAAAGTAATTTTTTGTTTTTTAATATTTTTACTTTTTTACTCCAAAAATGGTGAATCATCCCCCATGGTTTACATCATCATCTTGAATCCTATTGGTTCTTATAAAGTTGATTTTGGTTGTGCATTTTTGTTTTGGAGCCCATTTTAGACCTCAAAATTTCTCTAATGCCTTCATTCATCACTTATATACCTACGTAAAGCCTTGATAAGGCACGACCCTTATTCTTTCATCTTTGTTCAACACGACAAAACCCAAGCCCTAAATAGGGTCAAATTTATTTATAGAACATCAGCCCTTTTGCAAACTTAAAGGGTCACAATAGACTTCAGTCTTCGAGAGAGAATACTCTCCTTTGCTACTATAGATTGTATCATAGTGCC
Source organism: Pinus albicaulis (assembly GCA_034641835.2). Taxonomy (NCBI): domain Eukaryota; kingdom Viridiplantae; phylum Streptophyta; class Pinopsida; order Pinales; family Pinaceae; genus Pinus; species Pinus albicaulis. Next base: position 386,976,410 of record CM076570.1, read on the forward strand.
GAGTTGGTTTAGTCCTTAAAATTATTTGTTTCTTTTTTCACATGAGAAAAAGATAGGTCTAAGTGTTTATTCCATTATTTCTCAGTATAAGAACAAGCCCTAATACAGAAACAAAGCATCAACAAAACTCTTCAACCTGTCAAAATAAACCAAACTAGAAACTGTGTAAAAACTCCTTTGCTAGTATGATTTTGCAAATATTAAATTTCAGAGAAGACTTATCCTTGGACAGGGATCAAGCCCTCATAGGGATACGAAGGAAATTGTTAGCACAGTTCTTTGCTAAGTCATGAGTCCATTTCATATTTTTGTTTTTAGGATTAAACTTTGAAAATTTCAAAAAAAAAATTGGTCGCTACCAGAAATTTCGGAAACGCCAATTTTAGTATTTTCAGACAATATGTTATATTCCTGTTTCTGCCTTTTTCTTTTTCTTTTCGATGCTATCGGAAATTCCAGAAGCATACTCTCTTTTTTTAAATAAAACAAAAAAGTGCATCCGCTTTTGTCAAGCCACGTGTTGTAGTGTAAATACGCCTTAAATATTTTTTAAATGTTTTCATATCTTATGATAGGTGTCATATGCAGTCAGTATAGGTTAATTCAAGTCATGGTATACGTTAAATATTATGTGTCAACCTGCAACAATGCACTTAACCGTTAATCATGTCTACCTGTCAACCCCAAGTCAGTTAGACGTATGTCAATGTACGTGTTTTTTTCTGAACGGAGGAGATCGTGGTCATCACGTTTAATGCCATAACCATTTGGTTTGTCGCACAACAGTGCTGCCAAAAATTTTGGACAATAATCAATAAGACAACGGAGGTGACTGCCAATCACAAATCCGCTTGTCTCAAGCCAGCTGGAGTTCTTCATACGAAAAAATGCATCCAATTGAAGGTAATGATGGCTATCACATGGTGCACATCACGGTGAGGGATATTTTCCATAATGAATTTCAATTTGCATGGGGAGATGAACCATAGTTTTGTTTTAAAACCACCAAAAATTAGGAACAATTTCATTTAATATATTAGCTATTGGAGTTCGAATTTATTAGAGTCATAGTTTGAGGAGGAGTCTAAATTTCAGACAAGATTTCAAAGGATAATACAAGCAACACTTGTAAGGTAAAACTCATCCAACTCTGCCACCTATCGGTTGCAAGAGACAAAGTCATTTATTTTCTGAATATGACTAAAATAGTTGGAAAAATAAATTGAATTGAGCCACAGGGTGCAGACCTAGTGGATGAAAATTCGAGGGTAAGAAGCTTGTTTATCTAGTTAGGGTGGTATTATCTATGCACCAAGTTAGGGAGCTCTCACTCAGGAGTAGCTCAAGAGTTTGCTAACTCTTTTAATGGACAAGAAGCCACAATTTATGGCCTTACCTTGCAGGTTTTTCAAGACTCCATTGTTGAAGCCTTTAACCTTCCACAGGAAGGAGAAAGGTGGTTTAAAGGGAATGTTATCAAAGGAGGAGAAATCAATAGCTTTCTCAAGGATGCACAGAAAGATCCAAATTGGGCCAAGGTAATTCCAAGCAGCTATCTTAAGAATGAATGGGAAAAAGCTATTAATCTTATCAAGATATACCTCACTTGTGAAAGGATGTATACAATTGTGTTCCTTTATCACATGAGGTTTATTTTTCATGTTACGGGTATGAAGAAATTAAATCTACCATATTTCTTACTAAAGAGTCTGACAAAGACGTTAGCAAGGGTTCAGACTCACAGTGTTGTTTCAAATTATAATTTGTACCATCAATATTTAATCAAAGTTCTAGTTGAATAAGAACTAGGAAATAGAACTCAAACTTGGGATCACTTTTTGTTCTACAGGGCAGGCCATCCTGCACCTACACCTCCAGTTTCACAACCAAACCCTCAGCCTGCAAAAAGAAGAACAAAGAGAAAGTCCAAAAAATAAAATATCTATAATAAGGCCAAGGGTAAGAAATAAAAGGTTTCTACAGTTAAAACTGAGAGGAAGTTGGAAAAGGGAGATATTTCCTTAGCAAGTAAACCCAAATCTATGAAAATAGTGCCCTATGTTCCTCATTTTCCTAATGTCTACTCTAGAGCCCAAAGAGGAAGGTATGCAACTGCATATAAATCAAAATCACATGTGCTACCAGAAATTCTAGAAGCACATATTCAGAAGAATATGCAGAATGAGTATCAGCCTACACAATCAGATGAAGAACTCCTCAAGAATGTTGGATATGACATCAACAGTAAGAAGAAGAAAGAAGAAGCCAAATCTGTTGTTGGTACCAGAAAGAGGTATACCAGAGACTGGAAAATGTTTAGGCTTAAGTCCAAGGCTCTACATAATCCAAGCCTAATGACAAAGGTCATTGATATTGAAGGTAAATCTAAAGGGTCAAAGACAGGGAAATTCATGAAGAAAAACAAAAACAAAACCCCTTTAAAGCAGCTCTCAGAGCCCTCAAATATAAGAGACATACAAAAGGGTTCTAAGGATGAGAAATCCATTGTCAAGGAAGAAGCCTCAAGAACAACCAAATCCAGATCATCTGTTGACAGTAAAACAAACTTGGATAAGTTGGTTGAATCTGCAGCCCACATAGAAGGAAGGTAAAAAGGTTTTTTGATACAAGTACCTTTTTACTAATCAATCACAATTTTGAACAGCAGCTTAGATGTCAAGGAATATAAGTTTACATAGGAATTTCAACATTTTTCTGTGTATTTTTTAAAAAGAAATAGAGTTCTACCAAAAATTCCAGTAGCATTCCAGTTTTTACGCAATTACAGGTTTTTACTAGAATTTCCGATAGCATCTATTTTAACTGAATTTTAACACCTGTCAGCAAATTTTTCCAATCCAGTTAAGGATGGATAAGAACCTATAACTAAATGGATATAACAAGTGATGATGGAAAGTGGTTATGAGGTTGTTGGAGGTCTCATTAAATCAAGTTACATGGCTATTTAAGACCAAAGACACAAGGAAATAAATCAATAGAAAAAAGGGGTAGCATGACAACACACTTAGCATTTCAATCCATATTTCTTCTCTTCTTTCTTCTACATTTTTCCTTTATATTAGATTTTGATGGGAGATGATTGTAATGTCTTTTGACACCTATTGTAATGTCTTTTGACACGTACATAATGTTAGGAATAATGTTTCCTTATTTTTATAAGATATGGAGTTGGTGCCTCTATTGCTATATATACCATTTGTAAATGCCATTTCCAGGTTGGATGTTGGTCTACCTGAAGATTGAATATAATAAAAATCCCTTTTTACTTCATGTTGGAGGATTTTGTGACTCAAGGAACATCTAATGTGTGGTGTGTCTTATTTATTTGTTAATTTCAACTATTAAGGTGTGAGTGAGAAACTATTAAAGGATTTAACAGTAAATTATTTTCTTTCAGTTTTCTGCAAATTATATGTGTTATAGAACATGTTAGTGAAGGTTTCATAAAGGATTTGTGGAATAATTTATACATGCAATCTATTGTCTGAATTTTGTTTACTTTGCATAAACATATTTTGTGTAAAGAACCATCATCATAGTTGTGTGACTGATTTAGGATAGGAATATTTCCTAGAATAGGTACAAGCTATCCATATTCTTTCATTTGTACACTATGATGCCTATAATACCATTTTAACCACACAATTTATACTTTCCAAATGCATGAAAGTCTTAAAGGATATAAAAATCATTTCAAAATCTTTGAGAAGTCATCCCACCACTCAAACAACCCTTTAAAAATTTGAAATGAACTATGATTTGTAAGGCTTACTCCTTATGCAATAAAGGAGAGACTCCTTGTGCTAACATCTTTGGCATTATTGTCGGGGATGTGAATTGAAGTTTATCCCTGGGTGAATGGAAAAGCTATAAGTCTGGTTCTGAGGTGTACAGTTCCAGCTATCTTTTTAGACTGGTTTACACCTGGCGACTCCATTGTTGAAGTTTTGGCTCCTAGAAGGACTAGAACCGGGTCTAACCTATATTCCCCTTTGATAATCTCAGTTTCTAACCCTGAAAATTTAATCCAAAAAAAAGAGTAAATGAAATTTTGTTGTTGCTACTATTGTTTTTTCAAAGGTTGTTCCTAAAAAAGTCCAACAAACTTTATCCCGTGATTTTGCATAAAATCTTGTACCTCCCTTGTTTTCCAACCAACAAACGATACCTACATCACAATTTGGTGCTTCATCATCTGAATCCACCAATTTGTATTCCACAAATCCCAACAACTCACACCATGGCAAGTCCAAACCTACCCCCTAACTGAATGGATGCAACTATTGCTACTAGGTATGCCCCTTTAATTTTACCTCAGCCTATGAAGGCATTACCTATAAGAGATTATCTCAAGTACATGCCTAAGTTTAGTGGTCAAGGAGAGGTAACAACTAAAGAAAACCTTGCTAATTTGTATGCATATGCTGACAATTTGAATATTGAGCATGAAGATGTTTGGATGATAGTTTTTGTTCAGAGTCTTGAAGGTGATGATAGGAAATGGTTCAGATCTTTGACCGTTGGTAGCATCATCGGAATTGAAACCCTAGATGATACATTTTTAAGGAAATGGGGTGATAAGAAATATTTTTTGTATTATATCACTGAATTTGGTGCAATAAAAAGAAAAGAAGGAGAATCAATTTCTGATTTTTCTAATAGATTCAATAAGATGTATAGCAAAATACCTACTGAAATCAAGCCTACTGAAGCTTCAGCCAAAATCACTTATGCTGGTGCCTTTGATCCTGATTTTTTTTTTTTATTGAGAGAAATAAGATCCACAACACTAACACAAATGTCTAAAAATGAATTGGAGGTAGAATCTAATGTGTTAGCAGTTGATAGGTTCAAAGGAGGGATTGACAAAGAAAAAAGAAAGAAAAAATCTGAAATTTCATCTTCGGGAACTTCAGAAATAGATCCTAAGTTAGATGAGCTAACCAAGATGGTCAAGTCACTGACTATTGAAATTTCCAAGCTCAAGATGGAAGCAAGACCAACTACTACTAGAAATGATTAATTTGATCAGCCTAATAGGTAGAAATTTAGAAGACCTATTGCTCCTCAAATTTTGCAACAACAAATGAGAGAGGTTGATGATCAGAAAGTTGAGCATCCTTTGCAAATTGCTATATTTGAAGATGAAGAGGAAGCTGAAAGGTTGGAAAAATATACTGATATCAATTTTCTGAGAGATCAAGAAGGTATGATCCATCTTACACAAGCAGAGTATGAAGATTTCATGTCATATGCTGATAATAATTAAATGGTTCCTAATCATTCCATGATTGCAGCTGGTCATCAAAGAATATATAATATCATATCAAAGAATATTGATGATAATCCAAATCATGTTGCATAGCACAAGAAGAATAAGGACGTAATTAAAATTCCAGCAGAGAAACAAGTTATTGAACAGAGATTACCAGAAACTCCGGTAGCAGTTAATGCTCCTTCACTTGAGGTCAAAATTGCTCAGAAAATTCCCCATGTTTTCAATTTTTGAGAATGAAATACAAAAGATAAATATTTATGTTCCTCTTGTAGAGCTCATTCAAAATGATGATTTAAAAAATAATTTTATGAAAGTTCTGCAGCCTCCACCTATCAAAGTAGCTACTGATTTTATTAACCTTCAAGATGACAAGACTATTGTTATTCTAGGTCCATTGGTAGAAGACAAAGATGACTCTACCCCTCCTTTCTATCTATCTCTGAATATTCATGAAAATATCTTGCATAATTTCCTAATGGACTCCAGAGCCTCACATAATTTAATGCCCAAGGTATTCATGGATGAACTTGGTCTTGAGGTAACTAAAGAGTACCAATATCTCTACTCCTTTGATTCCCGGAAAGTTCAATGCCTTGGTTTCATCAAAGACCTTGTAGTAAGCGTTTTTCATTTACCTATGAGAGGGATGGTGATGGATATTATTGTAGCTGACATTCCTCCTAGATTTGGCATGTTACTTTCTAGATCATGGATTAGAAGGTTGGGAGGAAAATTGCAAATGGATCTCACTTATGCTATTGACCCTGTTTTTGGAGGAGAACAAATAATACTTTATAGAGAAGATCAGGTGGTGTATATCGTTAGTGACAACAAACACCCCACTAATCATCATATTTATGCTAGAACAACTTATGTTGGCTCAAGTATTTTACACATGGATAATGTTGTCCTATCTACAGAATTTTTTTAGATTTTGAAGCCCGTTAAAAAACAGATCAGTCATGAGGGTTCCTAGCTATCAAAAATGTATTTTGATGGCTCATGTTCTAAAGAAGGAGATGGTGTAGGAATATTTTTCATTTCTCCTTTGAAAGAGAGCTCCACTTTTTCTTTCAAACTTGAATTTGAAGCAACTAACAATGTTTCTGAGTATAAAGCTCTACTGATTGGTTTAAAAATAGAAAAGGACATGAATATTTTAGAAATTTATGGTTTTGGAGATGTTGAACTTATCATTCAGCAAATCAGAAATGTTTATCAAACTAAGCATCCCAGACTCAAAGATTACTGGAATGTAGTATGTGGCATTGTAGAAGACTCATTCCTAGCTTTTAACAATTCTTTTGTTCCAAGAGAAAGAAATATTTTGGTTGACTTGTTTTCTATTTCAGCAAGCTCATTCAAGATTCCAATACCTATGAAGCTAAAATATGAAATGGAAGTTAGATTCAGACCTAGCATTCCTAATAATGTAAAGCATTGGAAATTTTTTGAAGATGATCAGGAGATTAGGAGATTCATTGAAGTTGCTGATCAATAGTTTGTTGTCCTAAACATTGATCAAGATGAAGATTTCATGAAGAATGATGTTGATTTGCAAGACACCAAAAATCTGCAAAAACAAATTGTTGATCAGCCTATCATTTAGCTGCCTAACAATCACATTCCCAAGGGGTTAATCCCACTTGAGAAGCTCTTTGATCACAATGATGTCTCAATCAAACCACAGTTGGCTGAAACATAATAGAATTGGAAGATTTCAGTTTGGGCATAGAAAAAGAACCAAGGTATGTAAGTTGTCAAAAATTTATTAGAAAAAATAAAGGTTGAATACCACAAGCTATTTTGTGAATGTGTTGATGTTATTGCCTAGAAATATGAGGATATTAAGACATATGATACAAATATCATTGAGCATAGGATACCATTGAAGGATGGTACTAAGCATTTCCCGCAAAAATTAAGACAAATTAATCCACTACTATTACCAGTGATGGAGAAGGAAGTGAAGAAACTTTTGGATGCCAAAATCATCATTCCATTGAGATACTTAGATTGGTTTTCTAATCTAGTTCTAGTAAGAAAGAAGAGTGGTGAATTTAGACTATGTGTAGATTTCAAAAATCTTAACAAATACTCCAAGAAAGATAATTATGCATTGCCAAAGATGGAGCATATTCTTCAAAAGGTAACGGGTTCATACATAATTTCCATGTTAGATGGTTTCTCCAAGTACAATCAAGTTTCATTTTTTCCAGAAGACCGAGAGAAGACAGCATTTACTACTCCTTAAGGAACATTCGTGTATGCCAAGATTCCATTTGGTCTTATGAATTTCAGAGCTACTTTTCAGCGTGTTATGGACTTTGCATTCATTGGAGAAAAGGACAAATTATTGGTCATCTATTTAGATGATATTACTCTTTATTAAACTTCATATCAAGAACACCTTAAATGCTTGAAACAAGTATTTATTAAATGTGGAAAATATAGTATATCATCGAATCTGAAGAAGTCTCATTTTTCTCTCAAAGAAGGTAAGATGTTGGGTCACATAGTTTCAAAATATGGAGTGAAAATTGATCCTAAAAGAGTAATTTCAATTCAGGATTTGACACTTCCAAGATCTAAGAAAGAGGTTCAATATTTCCTTAGTAAGATCAATTTGTTATGAAGATTCACTCCAAATTTTTGCTGAAGTGGACCATTGAATCCAAAAATTCATTTGAGTTGATCAAAAAATCTATCATTGAAGCACCTCAGCTGGTAAGCCCTGAATACTCAAAGTCTTTCTTGATCTTCTCATTTTCCTCCCAAGATATTGTTGTTGTTGTTTTGTTACAAAAATATTTAGCAAATAAGGAAGCTCCCATAACATTTTTCAGCAGAGCTCTTAGAGATGCAGAATTGAAGTATGAAATGCTGGAAAAGCATGCATATGCATTAGTCAAAGCTCTGAAAGCTTTTAGAATTTATATTCTGCATGCTCAAGTTATCGCTTATTTACCTTCATCTGATGTTAGAGAGATATTAGTTCAGTCTGATATTGATGGAAAAAGAAGTAAGTGGGTGACTAAATTTCTTGAGTTTTATTTAGATATAAAGCCTACTAAAGTAATCAAAGGTCAAGGATTAGCCAAACTACTAGTTGAAGAAAATTGTAAAGTTTTGGGGCTGAATTTCATGGATGAAAAATTTGAAGGACATATTTCAGAACCTATTGATAGCATGACAATAGATATAAATCTTTCTGAATGTAGCTAGTACAAGGACATCATCTATTTTATGCATCATTTTAAACCTCCTCCAAATTATGATAAAAGCAGAGTAAGATCTTTCAAGCTAAAAACTATTAAATTTTACATTAAAGATAATTGTTTATATTGGAAATATCCTACATGAGTTTTGTTGAGATGCATTGATCCAGATAAGTCCAAGAAAGCTATTTTTGATATGCATAGTAGTGTGTGTGGAGGTCATCAGTATTGGAGAACTACTATGCAAAAAATATTGAGAGCTGGCTATTTTTGGCCCGGCTTATTTTCTGATGTATGCGCTGAGGTGAGAGCATGTGAAAAATGTCAAAATTTCACCAGTAAGAAACACTTGAATTCTTTATCTCTCAAGCCCATAGCTATTTTTGTACCTTTTCAACAATGGGGCTTAGATTTCATTGGAGAAATTCATCCAAATGGATTGAAGCGATACCTACCAGGAATGCTACTCATAAATCATAAAGTTAACATTAATTTTCTGGAGGGAATCATAACCAGATTCAAATTTCCATCAAGGTTAGTAGCAGATAATGCAGCTACTTTTAAAGCCACTCCATTGGTAAATTTTTATGAATATTATGGCATTCATCTCACTCATTCTACAACTTATTGTCCCCAAGGGAATGGTTTCGCTGAATCGTCAAAATTTTGGTAAGAATCATCACCAAACTGTTGGAGCAAAACATGAAAGCTTGGGATTCAAAACTGAAGTTTTCTTTATGGGAAGACAAGGTGACAATCAAAAATTCTATTAATACATCACCTTTTCAAATGGTTTATGGAATTGATGTTGTTTTTCCAGTCCAATTAGCCATTCCTGTAGCTAAATTTCTGCAAGATCATGAAGTTAAGCCAGATGACATGACCAGGATAATTTATCAGATCATAGAAGTGCAACAAAAGCGAGAACATAAATATAATTTGGTGAGAAATATCAACAAGCTAAAGCAAGTTTTTGATAGAGGAACTAAAAAAGAAGATTTTCAGATTGGAGATCTAGTGTTAAAGTGGGATGCACAACATCAAGGTCCAGGTAAGCATTCAAAATTTGATGCTTTGTGGCTTCGTCCTTTAAGAATCTCAAATATTCTGCAGAACAACACTTTTGAGTTGCAACATATTGATGGGACAAAGCTATTTGGAGGCCCATTCAATGGGCGCTTTCTCAAAAAATTCTTTTACTAAGGTTGTTGGTAGCCTAAGTTCATTGAAAATACCAGTGTGTTTCATAATAAGGCTCCATAGCCCAATGATAAGGCACTAAAACTACAAAATATTCTTAGACCCTCGCAGGGAGAGCTCTATCCCCTGTGGAGCCAATGTTAGCACAGTTATTTTCTAAGTCGTGAGTCCATTTCACATTTTTGGTTTTAGGATTTAACTTTTAAATTTTCAAAAAAAATTGGTCACTATCGGAAATTTTGGAAGCGCCAGTTTTAGTCTTTTCGAATAGCCTGCTATATTCCTGTTTTTGTATTTTTCTTTTTATTTTTGATGTTGTCGAAAATTCTAGAAGCACACTCTATTTTTAAAAATTAAAATGAAAAAGTGCATCTGCTTTTTTCAAGCAACGTGTTGTAGTGTAAATACGCCTCAAATATTATTTAAATGTTTTCATATCTCATTATAGTTTTCATATGCAGTCAGTCTAGATGAAGTCAAGTCATGGTATACGTTAAAGCTTATGTGTCAATCCATAGTAATGCACTTAACTGTTAATTTCATCTGCCTATCAACCCCAATTCAATTACATGTATGTCAAAGTACGTGATTTTCTAAATGGAGGAGATCATGGTCATCACGCTTAGCGCCATAACGGTTTGGTTGGTCACACAGCAGTGCTGCTGGAAATTTCAGCCAATAATCAGCAAGATAGCGAAGGTGACTACCAGTCATGGATCCACTTGTCTCAAGCCAGCTGGAGTTCTCCATACGAAAAAACGTATCCAACTGAAGGTAATGATGGCTATCACATGGTGCACATCACGGTGAGGAATATTTTCCATAATGAAGGTCAATTTGCATGGGGTGATGAACCATAGTTTTGTTTTAAAACCACCGAAAAAGAATTAACACTGTCATTTGATATTTTAGTTGTTGGAGTTTGAATTTCTTAGAGTCATAGTTTGAGGAGGAGTTTGAATTTTAGACAAAATTTCAAAGGATAATACAAGCAACAATTGTCAGGTAAAACTCCTCCAACTCTTCCACCTATCAGTTGCAAGAGACAGAGTCATTTATTTTTTGAAGATGACTAAAACAAGTGGAAAAATAAATCGAATTGAGCCACAGGGTGTAGACCTAGTGGATGAAAATTTGAGGGTAAGAAGCTTCTTTATCTAGTTAGGGTGGTATTCTATATGAACCAGGTTAGGGAGCTCTCACTTAGGAGTAACTCAAGAGTTTTCTAACTCTTTTAACAGATAAGAAGCCATAGTTTATGGCCTTACCTTGCATGTTTCTGAAGACTCCATTGTTGAAGCCTTTAACCATACACAGGAAGGATAAAGGTGGTTTAAAGGGCAGGTTATCATAGGAGGAGACCGCAATAGTTTTCTCAATGATGCACAAAGAGATCTAAATTGGGAAAAGGGAATTCCAAGCAACTATCTCAAGAATGGCTGGGCAGAAGTTGTTAACATTATCAAGATATACCTCACTTGTGAAATGAGGTATACATTTGTGTTCCTTTATCACATGAGGTTTATTTTTCATGTTGCGGGTATGAAGACATTAAATCTACCATATTTCTTGCTGAAGATTCTGACAAAGATGTCAGCAAGGGTTCAGACTCACAATTTTGTTTTAGAGTATAGCTTGTACCATCAATCTTTAATCAAATTTCTATTTGAAGAAGAATTAGGAAAGAGAAATCAAACTTGGGATCATTTTTTTTTCTATAAGGCAGGTCAACCTACACCTACACCTCCAGTTTCACAACCACACCCTCAACCTGCAAAAATAAGAACAAAGAGAAAGGCCAAAAAATAAAATATCTATAAGAAGGCAAAGGGTAAGAAAGAAAAGTTTTCTGTAATTAAAACTGAGAGAAAGTTGGAAAAGGGAGAGAGTTCCTCAGCAAGTAAAACCCAAATCTATGAAAATAGTGCCCCCTGTTCTTCATTTTCCTAATGTCTACACTAGAGCCCAAAGAGGAAGGTCTAAAACTATATATAAATCAAAAGTGTAGGTGCTACCAGAAATTCCAAAAGCCCATATTCAGTAGAAGATGCAGAAATAGTATCAACCTACACAATCAAATGAAGAACTCCTCAAGGATGTTGGATATGACATCAACAGTAAGAAGAAGAAAGAAGAATCCAAACCTATTGTTGGTACCAGAAAGAGGCATACCAGAGACAACAACAATTTTAGGCTTAAGTCCAAGGCTCTAGATAATCCAAGCCTAATGACAAAGGCCATTGATATTGAAGGTAAACCTGAAGGGTCAAAGATAGAGAAATCCATGAAGAAAAACAAAAATAAACCCCTTCAGAGTGTTGAGAATTTTATATAGCTGTAGATTAATTCAAATTCTCTTCTTGATAATTACTTGTGATATTTCATATGTTACTTATGTCTTCTCTTAATTAATCTTTCATCAAGTCAATTATCAAAATGTACAGGACACGAACTTTTAGACAGGGGTAACACTTTTATTGTAGGAAGGTAAATCACAGATTTACCTTCCTTCCTTTACACTTCAGAATTCCTTTTCTATTCTAGACCCTTTCTTATCAATTCGCATCAATTTGCATTCGTATTTGTAATTGTTGTATGATTGCAATCCTCCTTGAGAAATATACTTATCCCAACGTTGTATGCACTCGATTATACCAATGCAAAATGACCGCACTTCTTACAATGGTGTCCGCAATGTATCTTCATATTTCATCTCTGATGTGGTAACTGCAAGGTCTTCAAACTATAAGTGAATCCGCATTATGTGCTATCCATATTATATGTGTTTTCACTGTCTTCTTTAAATATCCGCACTTATCTCTTTTTATATATTGGACTGTATCCTTTATTGTCTTTGCTGAGTATTTGCTTTAGGGTTGACCACATTCATTTCACATTTATCCGCAAATTTGTTCTTCCTTTTCAATGTTGTGTCATACTTAGTATATCAGCAATTATTACTTCCTTTTCAATGTTATTCTATCCTCAATTTATCCGCAAAACTTACTTCCTTTTCAACGATGTTCCGTCCTCAGTTTATCCACACTGTATCCTCCTTTCAATATGCACTGTAAACTTGTTTTTTTTTAACTATAATCTCAGAGATGTTCGATGGATGTGCTCCATAATAATAACATATCATATATATAGAGCATATTTATTCAATTTAAGTCGACCACACAGTTGTGAATTAGGCCGACTTGATAAGGTTTATCCCATCGTTGAAGAGGTTTTTTCTTCATTTGTCTTTCATTGATGTCTTGAGGGTTGATGTAGGCTTCTTCCAAAAGATCTTGAAGCATATAACAAAACTAGATCTGACACTTAACTCAACCCTAATGGACATCAAGAAGAAGTCCATCTAAACCCATAAGGCAACTACAAAAACACATTTTATTATCTTTATCTCCTTCTTTTCATAATCAACATGAAGACCGACCTAGTTACATTTTACAACACTCCCTATTAACTAGGGATGTATTCATATAGTCACATAATCACTTTTAAACTTAAAGAATATCATAAGAAAAATCAGATTGGTAATCGCATCTATATAGCATCATATCAACCAGCATTGTACTAGTGCAAGGCCTTGACTAACAGCCCCATCTCTTCAACGAGACAATGGGCTTCAATGTTGGCGAGACACGTGACTTATAGACACCTTATTCATTGTCTCTCCAAGGTACATAATCCACCCAGGTGCTCCCAAAGTATGACCTTCCTGGACTATTCTTCTATTGGGTAGCTAGCCCTCAAATAATATCAGTCCCTAACTACTCTTATCTTGAATGCCCGATCACATTCTCAAAGAGTATCAAATGCCAGATGATTACCGAATCCTCCATTATGTCTTCCCAAGACCGGAATGATGTTTCTATCTCTCCCTCCCAGGGAGGACCTATTCCACAAGGGAATTTACTCATTCTTATACAAAGAACGTACCTAAGCTCATCCTTAGGAATTACCAATTTTCTTTCAAGTAAGAAACTTACCTTCAGGCTCCCTCTCAACCAGGGACCTCCAGCAGCAATGGTGAGACACCCAACTTCTCATGAAGAATTACTTCCTCGATTTCATGGATTTTGATATTGAGGAGTCTCCATCCTTTAGCTTCATAGGTCATAGATCATTTATCACTTTTCTCCTGAGTCAGGTCAGTTATCAAAAAGTGATCCATTAGACTTCCTTATCTGGTCCACTTGTTATGCCATGCTACTTTCCTTCGAATCATCCCCAAGTATCATACATCCTTTCTTATGATTAGCAGCCCTACACAAATATATCCAAATAAACATGAAATTTTAGAACAAAAGTTAGCTTGATGATGATATTTCACCATGACATCTTCTTGTAGGCATCGACATCCTTCATTCAGATTGGCACATCTCCTAATGATATGTTTTCCCAAGGGTCTTCTTCTTTAACAGACTTCCATCAAAGTCGACATATCTTCCCAGGAGATCTCCTAGTCACATCTTCTTGGCCTTTGAATGATACCTGTCTCAAGACATGGTTGTATTGCATGATCTCTTCCTCTCTGCACATTTTCCATTTCCAGGAACTTTCAACAACCACCTCATATATCATGAGGACATATTATGTTGATTTCATCTATCTGTGCACTGAGAGATACTCTTTTATAGTTCATACTTCTAAGTACATAAGTTCATTACCTGAAACCATATAACATGACATCACAACATCCAATGTCAGCATATAAATGTATACATACCTCATACCTTTTTCCCTTGAATCATCTTATAGCAATTTTTAGGAATGAATAGCTTCATTCCCTTGGCTTGTTTTATCAATATGTCATCACATCCCAGAAGTATGTTTCTATGATGACCATCTTTCTTGTAATGTCCATAAGTCTTCCACTTTTCCTAAACTTTTCCTTTTCTTTTGTAAATGTTTGAGTCTTTTCTCCTTCAACATTTTCGCCCTCGATTTGTTTTTTTTTTTTCATCTAGCATAGAAACCACAAGTTGAATGAGGTAATCTTCTTGTCTATTTGTTACGTTGTCCATCTTATCATCTTTTCCAAATCTCACATTTGAGATCTTATGAAGATATTCGTTCATTCTTTCAGCTTATCATATATTCTATTGATGTCTCCATTCCTTCATAGACAGAGGGATGTAAGGACTTTGACTGATTCCATAAGTATCCTTTGAGCCTTTCTATCCCCTTTTCCTGTATTCAAATAAATCTTGACCTTCAGAGATTTTTCATGACTTTAATTTCTTTGAGGACTGTGACTATCCTCCTCATGCAATGAATCTTGGTAACCCAACCAGCTTATAGATCTCCCTACAAAAAAACAAAGTCATGTTACCAAATTTTATCATAGAATAAAAAATACTTACTTGACAAGTGAAGAGTCTTCAGCTTGATTTCTTTGATGGCTGGTGGAGAAAAGATGTGTTAGTGCTTTCTCTTTGAAATATATTCTTCAAGGGTAAGGATTAGATATTTTTTGTAATGACGATAAAGCCTTATTTTCTGCACTCTTCTACACTAGTCCTAGGAAAGCTCGGTTCCTAGTCTTTAAACAATATGATTCCTTGACCAATTCTGAGATCCTTTATAGTGATGTTGTTCTTCAAGAAATAGAGTTATAGTCCTTCCTTTTCCATAGTAGATCATCCTCCAGACTTCACACTTCTGCTTCAGACTTGATCCCTTCTTCTCATGCTTTATAGCCTCTTTCTTTGTTGTGCATCACACTTCTTCTTTGCAACAATTATAGACTTGTCTTTTATTAAGACAACCCTCGGCTTGCCTGAAACATGCGTGGTAGAGTAGACCAGAATTAGAGGTATGTATGCCTCTCTTCCTTTCATAGATCATCCTTTTATCTTCGCACCAAAACAGACCCTTTAACTCACACCTTTTATCAAAGGTCTTGATCTGAATTACACAAAAGTATCCGAACTGTCATCTCTGCAATAACACCCAACTTCTTCTTTGTAAAATCACCAAAATTCTTCTCTCTGAATTTGATCCCAGATAGTAACTTTTCTCTAACTCCAAAATCTTCTTGCCTATAAGGTGATCATATTTTTCCATAGCTTTGAAACCATGTTGAGAATTTTATATATCTGTAGTTTAATACAAATTCTCTTCTTGATAATTACTTCTGAGCTTTCTTATGTTACTTATGTCTTCTCTTAATTAATATTTTATCAAGTCAATTATCAAAATGTATAAGACACAAACTTTTAGACAGGTGTAACACTTTTATTGTAGGAAGGTAAATCACAGATTTACCTTCCTTCCTTTACACTTCAGAATTCTTTTTCTATTCTAGAGCCTTTCTTATCAATTAGCATCAATTTGCATTTGTATTTCTAATTTTTGTATGACCGCAACCCTCCTTGAGAAATATACTTATCCCAATGATGTATGCACTCGATTATACCAACACAAAATGATCGCACTTCTTATTGTGGTGCCTGCAATGTATATTCATATTTCATATCTATTATGGTAACTGCAAGGTCTTCAAACTATAACCGAATCTGCATTGTGTGTTGTTCATCTTATATGTGTTTGCACCGTCTTCTTTAAATATCCGAACTTGTCTCTTTTTATATATCAGACTGTATCCTTTATTGTATTTTCTGAGTATTTGCTTTAGGGTTGACCGCATTCATTTCACATTTATCCACAACTATGTTCTTCCTTTTCAACGTTGTGTCATACTTAGTATATCAGCAGTTCTTACTTCCTTTTCAACACTGTTCCATCCTCAGTTTATCCACAAAACTTACTTCCTTTTCAACGTTGTTCCATCCTCAGTTAATCCACACTGTATCCCCCTTTCAATATGCACTGTAAACTTGTTTTTGTCGAACTGTAATCTCAGAGATGTTCGATGGATATGCTCCATAACAACCACATATCATATATATATATATATATATATATATATATATATATATATATATATATATATATATATATATATAGCATATTTATTCAATTTAAGCTGACCATACAGTTGTGAATTAGGTCGACCAGTTTAGGCCGACTTAATAAGGTTTATCCCATCGTTGAAGAGGGTTTTTCCTCATTTGTCTTTCATTGATGTCTTGAGGGTTGATGTAGGCTTCTTCCAAAAGAACTTGAAGCATATAAAAAAATTAGATCTGACACTTAACTCAACCCTAATGGACATCAAGAATAATTCCATCTAAAATATGCTCATGAAACCCATGAGACAACTACAAAAACACATTTTATTATTTTTATCTCCTTCTTTTCATAATCAACATGAAGACTGACCTAGTTACATTTTACAACACAGAGCAGCACTCAAAGCCCTCAAAGAGAAGAAAGATACAAAAGGGTTATACGGAGGAGAAAGCCAATGTCAAAGAAGCAACCTCAAGAATAACTAGATCCAGATCAGCTACTGACAGTAAAACAGACTTGGATAAGTTGGCTGAAGTTGCAACCCACATAGAAGGAAGGTAAAAAGGTTTTTTGATGCAAGTACCCTTTTACTTATCAATCGCAATTTTGAACAATAGCTTAGATGTCAAGGAATATAATTTTACAAAGGATTTTCAGCATTTTTGGTTATTTTTTAAAAATAAACAGAGTGCTACCGAAAATTCCGGAAGCGTTCCAGTTTTTGCACAGTTACAAGCTTTTACCAGAATTTCTAGTAGCATCTGTTTTAACTGAATTTTCACACGTGTCAGCGAATTTTTCTGAGCCAGTTAAGGATGGATAAGAACCTATAACTAAATGGATATAACAAGTGATGATGGAAACTGGTTATGAGGTTGTTGGAGGTCTGATTAAATCAAAAATGGGGTATCATGACAACACACTCAACATTTCAGCCTAGATTTCTTCTCTTCTTTCTTCTACATATGTCCTTTCTGTTAGATTTTTATGGGAGATGACTATAATGCCTTTTGAAACCTATGTAATGTTGGGAATAATGTTTCCTTATTTTTAGAAGAGATTGATTTGGTGCCTCTCTTGCTATATATACAATTTGTAAATACCATTTCCAGGTTGGATGTTGGTCTACCTAAAGACTGAATATAATAAAAATCCTTTTTGCTTCATGTTGGAGGATTTTTTGACTCAAGGAACATATAATGTGTGGTGTGTCTTCTTTCTTTGTTAATTTATTCTAAAATATGAATTGCAACAAATATTAAGGTGTGAGTGAGAAACTATTAAATGATTTAACAATAAATTATATGCTTTCAGTTTTATGCAAATTATATGTGTGTTATAGAACATTTCAATGAAGCTTTCACAAAGGATTTGTGGAATAATTTATACATGAAATCTATTTTCTGAATATTGTTCACTTTGCATAAACAAAGTTTTGTAAAGAGCCATCATCATAGCTATGTGAATGATTTAGAATAGGAATATTTCCTATAATATGTACCAGTTATCCATCTTATTTCATTTGTACACATTGCTCCCTATACTACCAATTTAACCACACAATTTATACTTGTCACAGCTTGCCAAATGCATGAAATTATAAAGAATATAAAAATAATTTCAAAATATTTGAGAAGCCATCCCACCACTCAAACATCCCTTTAAAAATTTGAAATGAACTATCATTTGTAAGGCTTAATCCTTATGCAGTCAAGGAGTGACTCATATATCTAACAGAACCAAAGTAGGATTATATCTGCAAACTGTAGGAATTTACAGGTTAAGTTCCTTATATCAAACACCAAAGGTAACCACTCACAAATAGATCACAGATCAGTACACCAATATCTAACATGGTTAAAAAATTCAAAGAGGGAAACCGTCCACAGCCTGAGCCAATGCAACCACTTCAGGAAATTTATTAATAAAGAAAGAAAAATTACATAAGCTTCTCTCATAAACAATTACCAGAAAAATGACCCTCCATGCTCTTTAATTAGAGATCATGGACCAATCAGGGGTTAAGCCACGGAACAAGTGTCAGTAATGCCAAGGAGAGAGTGAACCTTCGGATCATATGTATCGTGACCATCAGATTATAAGTTACAAATGTACATATTAAAGAAACACACTTTACCTAATACTACGCTAGACCAATATATACTTAACTATTTCTTATGTGTCAAAATATGCTAACATCCCCCCTTAAGAATAAATTGGGATAGGATTGAAGGATTTACAAAGTTGACACAATAGGAGAAGAAAGGAGGCATTAGAGCCTATCCCCCCTTAATGATAACTTTCCTAAACTCCAAGCATAGATCGAAGTTTGGTGAACTTCACTTTTGTGAGAGCCTTTGTAAAGTTATCGACAACTTGATCATTGGTTGAACAATACTGCACTTCAAGAACATGATCATGAATGAGATTTATAATGAAGTGTACGTGAAGCTCAATGTGTTTCATACGCTGATGTTGAATTAGATCTTTGCATAGCTAAATGGCACTCCGATTATCACACTAAAGTGTAGTTGGATGTTGTTGATGAAGACCGAATTCGGTCAAGATCTAACGAAGCCACATGACTTCCTTTCTAGCTTCAACTGCACCACGATACTCTGCATCTGCTAAAGAAAGAGAGATAGAACTTTTTTTCTTACAATTACATGTAATAGGTCATGAACCAAGAGTGAATACATACCCTGCAGTAGACTTTCGATCATCAGGGTCACCATCCTAATTAGAATCAATGAAATCAATCAACAATAGAGACGCTCTTGCACTGTAATGAATCTCGAACTAAAATATACCTTGAAGATATCAAAGTATTCTTTTAGCTACTTTCCAATGACTTTCATGAGGCTGGTGCATAAACCGAGCAACAAGACCAACAACAAAGGAAAGTTCAGGATGGATATGGGTTAGATATATAATTTTACCAACAAGTTGACAGTATAAGATAGCATCAACCTCAGGGGAAGTACAAGTGACTGAAAGCTTGACTCCAGACTGAAAGGGAGAAGGGGGTGGCTTACAACCTTCCATGTGAAATTGGCGTAGAATATCACAGGCATACTTGGACTGAGAAAGGATAATACCTTCTTTGGATTGCAAGACTTGAAGACCAAGGAAATAATGCAATTGTCTTAAGTCTGTCATTTCAAACTTCTTTTTGAGGCTAGAATTTACATGGTTTATAAGGTGGGGATCACTACTAGTAAGGATAAGATCATCAACATAAAGAACAAGGATGATTAATGACTTACCCACTTTCTTGGTGTAGATAGTGTTGTCATAATGACATCTAAAGAAGACATTATCTAAGAGAAAGCTATCCATTTTGGCATACCAAGCCTGAGGGGCTTTTTTGATACCATAAATACACTTCCTAAGGCAACAAACAAGACTAGATTCGCCTTGGATAAATCCGGGGGGTTTTTCCATGTATATTTCTTCATGCAAATCCCCATGTAAGAAGGTGGATTTAACATCCATCTGATGGACTTCTCATTTAAAGGAGGTAGCAAGGGAGAGAACAAGGCGGATAGAATTCATTTTGGCAACAGGGGAGAATGTTTTAGTATAGTCAATGCCTTCAACTTGTGAAAATCCTTTAGCAACAAGACAAGCTTTACATTTATCCACTTTTCCATCTGGTCCAAACATTTTTTTGTAAACCCATTTGCATCTAACAAGTTTTCTTCCCTTTGGAAGAGGAACAAGAATGCAAATATCATTTTCCAATAAGGAATGAAATTCTTCATTCATAGCTTCATCCCAATCTGGATGACCTGAAGCTTCTTCAAATGTGTCTGGATCAGGATTTTCTAGAACTTGAGCCAATAAGGAAGAGGCTATTTCGAACTGAGAATGTGTACGACGTCGATCTGCAGGGTCACCTGCAAGAGAACCCGTTGCATCCCAAGTAGACGGACCCATCTTGGAAGTTGTGGAGTTGAAGGCATATCTTGAGGAGGTGGAGGAGGATTGTCATCCTCGTTGTCATCATCTGAACTAGAAGGAATGTTTTCAAAAATATAAGAGATAGAGAGAGGTGGCACATATGTCGAATTAGGCTTATAGGCCAAAGGTGGCACACCCACTGAACTAGGCTGGCAAGCCGATATAATTTCCTCAAATTTTACATCTCTTCTAACGATTACATTTTTTTATTTTGGTTGAATAATTCTATATCCTTTGACATCTTCAGAATATCCAACAAAAATGAATTTTTCACTCTTAGGTTCTAAGGCTTTATGTTTCGCATCTCAAATATGGGCCCAAGCATCACTTCCAAAAACAAAAAAGTGACTTACATTTGGTTTGATTGAGCTCCAAGCTTCTTCTGGAGTTATATTACTTAAAACCTTAGTAGGAGTGTGATTTACTATGTAATTTGCACAGTTAATTTCTTTTGCCCAAAAATTGAGACTAAGTCCTTTAGATTGAAGCATACAATTAACCATTTCTTTTAAGGTGTGTTTCTTCCTTTTAGCTACACCATTTTTTGTTTCTTCCTTTTAGCTACACCATTTTTTTGTGGAGTATATGGAACAGTATGTTGCAATTGAATGCCATGCTCAGTGCAAAAGTTGATAAATTTGTTGTGAGCATATTCTCCTCCATTGTCTGATCCTAACTTAAGAATTTGATGTCCAGATTATTTCTCAAAAAAGGCCTTAAAGTCCAAGAACATGTTAAAAACTTCACTCTTGAGTTTTAAGAAGTATACCCAAGTGCATCTGGAAAAATCATCAATGAAAGTTAAGAAGTACTTGCAACTAGAAAAAGAAACAACAGGAAGTGGACCACATAAATCATTGTGCACAAGCTGCAAAGGGGTTGAAGCGTGCCAAGAGGCACGTTTGTCAAAACTATCCCGATGATATTTTCCTAGTACACATCTGGAACAAACACCATCTCGGCAATATACCATAAATATGCAGATAAATCCCTCTTGTAGACAAGAGTGATCTCCCTAGTATCCTATGGATAGCTAGAAACAAACATCCATTTGTAAATCATTTTCTCTAGATCATTTGCAATTCAAAATTATTATAAAAAAGGAAAGAGGGCATGCCCCTACCTTGAAACTCGACGTTCAGTGCAGCCTTTTATCCAGTCGCTCCAAAGAGGCTTCTTCAATAATGAGAACCTGTAATCAAAGACAGATAAACGAATTAAAAGCACCTGCAACATATAATAACTAAGAATAGCTAATCTAACTCAGTGATCAAGGAATCCAAGTATTGAATTATTCAAATAGACATAAGAACAAATCAATGAGAAAAGGAGATCCATATGTATTATCTTGTATGAAAAGAGTAACTTTACAACCTATCCCCTTGATGTTGCAAAAGTTCCTCCCAGGGTCCTAAACAATCGTTCCTCCTTTAGATTGACAAGCCTTCCTATCTTTGAACTAGCATGAAGTTATGGACATTAGTGTGTGATCATTCTCATACAAAAAATGACTAGTATAGAGAGTATGCTCTCTTGAGAATTTCTTCAACAACTACCATATGCAAGGTACAATCTACCCTTGAGACTGAAACATCAGCGCAAATTATAGGGAAATGGAGGTAGTTTTGATTCCATAAATAGG
The DNA here is from genome assembly GCA_034641835.2 of Pinus albicaulis. Lineage (NCBI taxonomy): Eukaryota > Viridiplantae > Streptophyta > Pinopsida > Pinales > Pinaceae > Pinus > Pinus albicaulis. The sequence continues at coordinate 386,998,656 of CM076570.1, forward strand.
GGAATGGATTCCTCTAATGAAGGGATTTGAGCTTCATATACCAAGGGATAAACTCCATGAGTAAACGGATAGAGCTCCATGAGTGGAAGGATAAATCTCGAACTGATCACACGTCTAGAAGCTTCCAGTTGGGAGAATATTCATCCAGCTAGGCTTCTAGAACTTAATTTTTCCTTTTTTTGACTTTTTATGGGGGTCTGAGGGTTTTATAAGCAGTACGTGTGGGATGTGCCGCAGGCTATAGAACAAATATCAACAGATCCGCAGGAAAGAGCTAGGAAAAGTGCGAAGTTAGACTTTTTAGGGTTTTAACGAGCTTTTCTCTAATTCCAAGACTTGGTTTAGGAAAATTAGGGTTTTAAATCTCTAAGGGAGCATAATATAGGTAGTGATTAACCTATATAGACAATAAAATGTCATGGTGACAAAATAACGTGTAACAGATTTCCCCCTGAAGTGCGAGGTCTGAGGTAGTTCTGAAGAGTGAAGTGCTTTATCTTTCCGAGGATTGGATTGCGAACACATCGGTCAAAAACCTGTAAAAACATTCAATGCAAACATATATATATGTGTGTGTGTGTGTGTGTGTGTGTGTATGTATATCATCGTTGAGGTAGGCATTCTCATACTCAGATCAAAACTAACTACATGTTCTAGTATAGAAATGATTTTAAAATTACATCAATAGTAGACACATCATGGACGCAACCATCTGTCATAAGTAGTCTATTGTATCATGAATAATAAAACTCCTCGCAGCCTGGATGGTGGAAACTAGATCCAGGGTCTTCATTTCCGCTTCCCGAACTAGTATGATTCTATCCATGCGATTGATTGTGTCGAAGTTGAAAATGGTAGAAACCACTTGATTACTAGTTAATGATGTGAACTGTTAACAAGTGTGAGAGAAACCACCAATAATGACAATGGTTGTCAAAGTACTCAGTACAATCCACGAAGTGTGAATGAATGATTTGCAGTTGAACACTTCACAGAATCATTTGATCGAAGTTCAATGATGAAACCTGTCATCAAAGGTGAGAAACCTGCCATTAGGGCATGTAGATCCCAAGGTACTGATATGATTCTAGATCAACTTTCTAGATAATGAGCTATCGTCGATAGAAAGTGACCTATCATAGGAAAACCCACGACACAAAACCATTAGATAAAGTTTTTAAGAAATATTTGCAAGGATTGACTTAGGGATGGTCAATGTGAATGGAGACAAATGTTTGCAATGAATGGTTTATTTTAACTATCTTTGAACAAAAAACGACACTGCAAATGGTTTGGTAACAATTGACCTAAAGCTAATACCCAAAAACCGACTGAAGACTTTCAATGTGGTTTGATTAACTGTTAGACAAGGGATTTTCCCAACCAGGTACAAGTGGGACAAAAATTGTCATGTTCAAGAGTGGTATACTACTTTTAAAACAAGGGTAACAACTGGATTCTTTTTCTCTTTTTTCCCTCGCCATTTCTATCAAATACCTCTTTATTTTTGACAAGCTTGAGGAGGATAAAATTTTCTTATTGTGTAAGCTCATCATTCAGATGAGTCCATCTTAGTGTTAAAATTGAACCCTAAGAAGGAGTGGTTCGTTCCTATTTGTAATAAATAGATCCTTTACTGTTAAATTTTAACGAGTCCAATATAGGAGAAACTTGGTGTTTTTCAGTTTCAGGGAGTCAGAAGAAAAACATAAGTAAACTCTGTGGTTGTTCTTTTTTGTAAATTTAGTCTCTCAAGCCCGAAAAAGAATAAAATAATGTAGGAGATAACTCTATTGACCATGATTATTCAAAGATACATTTTTCGTAAATAGTCCATTTTAGTCCTGAAAAGGGGTAAACTTATACTGAAGGGACGACTGTTCATTTCCTTTAACAAGTTTGAATAGTCAAGTACTCGGAAATATTTTCATATTTAGAGAGTCTTAAAAGGGCTTAAAATAGAGCTCCATGGTTTCTCTTTTTTTTAATTTTAAAGAACCTGAAAAAGTGATAAAAGTGTACTCAACATCAAAATAATTCTTTCACTGAAAAAACCTGTATTCTGCACACAAAAATCGAAAGATTAAACATACCTGTTTCCAATAAGTAAAAATATTGAAAAATACCTTTTTAAAGTGAAAAATAAATAAAATACAATATTTTATTCATTCAAAAACTATAAAAAGGAGTTTAATAAAGTCATTTCACCTTTTGTCTTCAGAGTTGTAAATTGAAAGCTTTTGGAAAAAAAGTTCCAAAGTTGATATCGAGAGAACTATCCACTCAAATCGTGATTCGTCAAAACCAGGTAATCCACAACACTCTTTTCTTCATTTCTATACAATTAAATACTCTTTTTTGGCTTTAAATTCATTTTCTGAGGAGAAATTATGTTCAAAATTTCGCTCTCGGGGGTCTACAGGTCATGCATGTGTTACCTGCGGACCTTGATAATTTTCTTAAAGGAAAATTATTGGGCTACCACGGTTTTTGGGTGGATCTCGTGCGGACGTCCACACTGTCTCTACACAAAAACTACAGAGGTGTCGTGACCGGTTTAAATTTGATAAATTCTCTCAAAAATGGTTAAAGTTTCCTACTCAAAAAGTTTCTAACCTTCAAATGCGTCCATTTGCAAATCATTTCACCATGCTAGAGTGGAGAGAACATGAGCATGAATATGTAGATGATGCAGATATGAATGATCCAGCTACAACGTGTGCGCTTAGAAATTGTGGTTTGTATAAAAACTGGGAAATTCAAGGTATGAGGGCACAGGAGGAATTGATGACATGGTTAGTGAACAAGTGGGATGTTCAAGATTAGTTCTTTATCATTGGCTATCAACGGCTTGAAATCGAGCTCGAAAATATTTATTTTCTCACTAGATTGTACAAAAGAGGAGAAAATATTTCTTTTTTTGGAGCTAGGCAGGGTGGCCTACCTGTTTCTAGTTACAAACAAGAGTTTTGCAGTGATGCAGCGGAACCAAAGGATAATCGCATAGACATAAAGACTATTTTGTGACTTGATCTTAAAGTTATTGCATTCACAATAACCAGGTTGTGTGGATGTGTAGCTCCACATGTAGCCACCAAATCACAAATACAAACCGCGGTAGAGTGTTTCAGAGTCACCATTTTCAACTGGTGCGAAGGGGTATTGGCCAACATGAAAGGCCAACTGACCAGAGCAAAAAACGAAAAGTTAAAAAAAATTGGGTATGGTGCCATCCTGATTTCTTTTACTTTGGAGAGAATAACACTTCTTGCCCCTTATCTTATTCCAGTAGATCGTGGAGAGCTCAAAGAAACTCATATGAAACATTGGGTTGCATTAATGGCCCGCCATGGTGGCGATTGTAATGCAGTGGTTCGGTTTAGTCCAGCATATTTTATGTGGTTGCAGAACCAAGTCTTCACAATTGAAGACTTCCCTTATGAGGGTATATATTTCAAAGGTGATCCCGAGATGTCCTTACCTCCAGAGGCACAGTGGGACGAATCAGGTAAACGAATCATTTTGATATATTTTAAAATCTAATTTTTATTTGTTTTTTATCATCCAATACTGATAACAAAATTTTAAATGTGGATGTTGGTCCACGAAGACCAGCTATACTTCGCCACTTTGAAAGGCGGAAAGTAGAGCCTATAGTACTGCCACAGGATCAAGCGACAGGATCCTAACTGATATGGAACACAACCTGGAGAGGTTAACTATAGATATTATTGAGGCATCAAAAGATGGCATTCCTCTCCATCTTCAGAGACATGTTACAGGTGTACCAGGGCAGTTTATGAGATTCCTGCGCAAGGTGGCACATGCCATAGTCTACTACCATGATCATTATCATGGATAGTGGATGATCATCATAGATTGACATATTTTGTTTTTTGTATCAGTATCTTTCAGATCATAAGGTGTTTTAACCTATGATCATAGATGATGTAATATTTTTGAAAACAAACCTATCTATGATATTACTACTTTCTTTGATTATCTTGTTTAACATGTATCGAATGTTGTTTTGGTTTACTATTTTAACGTTGCAAATGTCTATTTAAAACACGATTAGCTAATGCATCAACCAATGTGTTTAAATTTCTTGAAATGTGTTGATATTCGATGTAATCAAACTGTCGTTCCAAGAGACGAACCTTCAAAAATAATCTCAATAGCACTGGATTTTTAATTGCGTATACTTTGTTTAAATGTAATACAATGAGTTATGAATCTAACCTAATGATCAAACGTCGAATACCAAATGAAATGGCATCAGATAATAACTCAATTATTGCACTATATTCTGCAATATTGTTCGTTGTTTGACTAAGGCTTACCCAAGAATAGAAACTAACTCATCAGTGGGTGAATAGATAACCCAGGCTGTGGAAGAAATATTCCGTGTAATACGACATGCACCATCAGCAAAACCAATGTACGTTTGAAGGGATTTTGACATCTGAAATATCAAGAGTAATCAAGATAAGCATTGATAGTAGCAAAAAAAATCTTAAACTAGGTAGACTTATCTAATATAAGGCAAACTAACTAGAAAAATAACTAATATACAACTGAGATCTTCACACGAGAATCAAGCATAATATCTCTTCAGATAAGGACCATTTGGCAAGCACTCACTTGACAGTGTAAGGACCATGCCACATTGGTTCGAATTTCCCAGCACCTAGCTTATCGTTAGCTTGGTCATATACTAAGACTAGGTCACCCTCTAAAAAAACACGAGGTGTAACACTTTGATCATACTGAGCTTTCACACATTTTTTATGAGCCTCAGAAGCTAATTCAACGATGTGTCGAGTTTCATCTAATTGTGCTAAGTACAAAAAGTGTTTTTCCTCTTCATAGGTAACTAGTAGTAACTCTATGGCTAATTGGAGTGACGATATTTCACATTCAATAGGTAACACAGTTTCTAAACCGTAAACTAGTTGAAAAGGAGTGAACCCTGTAGTAGTTTTTGTTGAGGTTTGGTATGCCCATAGTGTAGAAAAAAACATGGTATGCCAATTCGATTTGTGAGTTCCAATAATCCGTTTGATCATGGTGGTTAAAACTTTATTAACCGCTTCAACCTGACCATTAGCCTCCAGGTAATATGGACTAGAGTTATCATGGCGCAGGCTAATTTGATCAGAAAGTTCGGTCATCATTGTATTTTGAAAATGACTCCCATGGTCAGTGATAATAGCTTGGGGTACTCCGAAACGAGCAATCACATGATTGAATATGAACGTAGCTGTATTTTTTTCCATCTGTCACGAATGTAGGCATCGCCTCGACCCATTTGGTAAAGTAATCTACAGTGAGAATAATATACTCATGCCTCTTAGCTGAGTGAGGGTTACATGTAATGAAATCAATGCCCAATTTCGCAAAAGGACTGACAACAATTATGGGTGAAGAGGAGCTGGTGGTGCACGCATATTTCAAACAAATATTTGGCATTTATGGCATTTTTGAACTGCAAGAATGCAATCTTTGAATAATGACGGCCAAAAATAGCCAGCACGCAATATATTTTGGGTTGTGGCATATCCAAACATATGACCACCACACGCTCCAGAGTGGCAGTCATTCAAAACCCTTTCAGCCTCTTCGTGAGTTATGCAACGTCGAAAAACAGAATCTGCACCACAACGATAAAGTGTGTCTCCAACAATATTTTATTGTTGAGATTGGTAACTGATTCTCCGTCAATTTGAACGGGAAAATTCAGGTCGAAAGGTTTGGATTTGAAGATAAATGATGATATCTCCATACCATGGATCTAATGTACTGATAAGAAAAAAATATTCATCTGCAATGGGATTCTCTACCACAGTTTTTGTCTCAGTATAGGGAAAGTCACACATAAGTTCTCCAAACACCAGTGGTTTCTTTGATTTAGATTTTTCGAATTTTAAATCAAAATCTTGTAGGATAACAATCCATTTAGAGTATTTTCCCCCAAGTAATTTTTTTTCAAAATATACATCATTGGGCTACAATTAGAGATCACAGTTGTATTTCGTAACAATATGTAATAATGAAATCTTTGGACAACTTGAATTGCTGCCAAGGCCAATTTATCCACATGTGAATATTTAGTTTCAGTTGGATTCAGATTCCTACTTAGATAGTAAATCACATGCTCATTGTGAAATTCATCGTTTTGAACTAAAACCATTCCAATGGTGGAATAATAGGCTGCTAGGTATAAAAAGTAGTCCTGGTTGTAATTGGGTGGATGCAATAATGTTGCATGGGTTAACGCATGTTTTAGAGCATCAAAGATCGATCAGCAATCTCATCCCAAATAAAAGGAACGTTCTATTTCAACAACCTGGTAAAACCTTTTGTTAGCTCAGCATAGTTCGGGATAAATCTACACATAAATTTTGCTTTCACATGCAAAATGTGGAGTTGGCAAAGTGTAGAAGGAGCAGGTAAATTTATGATCTCCTCAACCTTCGAGGGATCGACATGAATGCCAGCTTTGGAAACAACGAATCCCAGCAATCGTCCAGATTTCACACAAAAACACACTTGTGCAGATTCAAACGAATCCTGTAATGCCTACATCTCATAAAAATTGCTCGTAAATGAGTAGGATGATCTTCTCTATGCAATGAGTGAGCAGGTAAATCGTCCAAATAAGGCTGCACAATGTATTTGATGTCATGGAAAGCATAATACATTGCCCTTTGAAAAGTCGCACCAACATTCTTTAATCCGAAAGGTAATTTATAGTAAGCAAATGTTCCCCAAGGAAAAATGAACATTATTTTTGGTTGATCAACATGGAGTATGTTTATTTGATTATATCCAAAAAATCCATCCATAAATGAAAATTTTTCATTTCTGGCACAATCATCAATGATTTGGTCGATATAGGGTGTTGGATAATTGTCTTTTGGACACGCTTTATTGATATCCCTATAATCGACACATACTTGTATATTCCCTTGTTTTTTGGTAACGGGAACTATATTAGATACCCAATTTGTTAATGGGATTGGATAAATAAATCCTGCTCTTAGTAGTTTTTCAACTTCAGCTTTAATAGAAGCAGCTTTTCGCGGATGTATCGTACGTAATTGTTTTCTAATAGGTTTCACATCCGGGTATGTCTTTATTTCATGAACGAAATTTTTTGGATCGATTCCTGGAATTTCTTCATAGCACCAGGCAAATATGTTGCGTAATTCTTGAAATAGGGATTTATATGTATTAATTTCATTAATTGTACAAGAAGCACCTCTATGAATGTTTTCAACAACTCCAGGTTTAACTGATATGTCAATATGAACAGTTGTAGAAATATTTCCCAAATTAATCTCAGAATCCGAATTTGTAATCGATATTGGATTATGTGGTTCCTTGACATAATCAATCGTAAAAATAGATGAAAAATCATTTTTCAAATCTATCAAGTTTAGGTAAAAACAAAGATCTATGATGTAGATCATCCTAGGGTAATTCATCCATTGACAAAAATTCACAAATACTTTCATCAGTATGAAACACTTGTTGAAAATGATCGGGAATAGATGTCAAGGCTGAGCTTGATAGTGAAGAAGATTCTTCGGTGATCACATTCATTGGATCAAGATCAGTTGAAAGTGTGTTATAAAATGACTGTACTGCTGCATATGCCATCTCAAAATAACTCTAAGGCATCTTGCCATTGAAAGAATCCATTTCTGACTCTGAACGCACTATCCAAGGATCATCGAATGGAATAGTGCCTGATGAAATCATATTGATGTTAGAAATGGTACGCGGTACGTTGGGTGGAGGCATAGAAAAATTTCCGATCAAAGCAGAGTCCTTAACTAAACCTACTCCAACATTTTCATAAGGAATAGTCGATTTTCCAACATGTTGGATACTATCTATAGAAGTTGGATCGGATGAATAATATGACAACTGATCAATTTTCACAATCTTTCCTTTATGTGGAAACATTATTAATTGAAATAAAGATGAAACGACAACAATCATAGCATAAGACCAACTTCGACCTAGAATAAGGTTGTAATCCAGAGGGGCATCAACTACTTCCACATCTAAATTAATAGTTTTGCCTTCGACTTCTATAGGTAGATCCTGTAAAATTCCAAATGGATGGAATCCTCTTCCATCAAAAGTTTTAAGGATTTTTGGAGATTGGTTGAGTGTCAGAGAACCAATACTTTTCCAATAGTTTAACGAAATTATGCACGTGGATTCCCCCTCATCAATTACAGTACAAAAAATCCATTTGTTTTTTACTAACCATAATCTAAAAAGCCATCTGATGGGGGAGTTTCGATGTAAAATTTTCTAAATCGAAGACCATGAGGTTAGAATCCTAAGGATATATAGCTCCAATAGCTGATAAAAGTAATTTCATTTGTGTTGTACATGATTGCAACACTTCAAAGGCTGACATTGCTGAAGGGGAAATCGCCAAGTCTTCAACAATGTTGTAATTTTGAGCAGCTCTGACATGTGGATTGAAATTTTATTTCTGAAGTACACCTTTAGCAACAAGTTTAATTACTAGATCAAGATTAGGTTTCTTGATATGAAGTGGATCAAAAACAAAAGGAGATGTAGCTGGTGTTGAATTATAATTTTCTACCTCTTTACCAGTAATAGGATTTTTACTTCCATAGTCTTGCGATCACGTCGCAACCATAACCTCAGACATCATTAAAATATATGTTGATGAATGTGAAGAAGATCCTATCATTTTTCTATCTTGATTAGGAAAAGCATCCTTCAAGACAGCGGGTGTGGGGAAAACTTTGACGAATTTAGAGACCTCAGACCGATGCGGGCACTCTTTAGTAAAGTGATCCTCGTCACAGATAAGACAAGGATAAAAAGGTTTTCGTTTATCATTTGATGGTTCATTCTTTTCGGTTTTATCATTGGGAGATGAAGTCTATTTACTTTATTCTTACCTTTGTTCTTATTGCTGGTTTTATATTTAGCCGTAGATGAATCTACAACATGAATGTCGACAAAAGTTTCAAGGGAAGAATCTCCTTTTGGTGAATCAGGTAAAGTTATTATAGGAGAAGTAATTTTTGAAGACTTCTTCTTACTTTTATTTGTGTTAACTAAACCAATTACACCTTCTGCAGCATGAGACCCTGAAGGAGTTGCATTTATTTGACCAGGACGTGGTAAGTCAAGAATTTTTTCGTATAATGTACCAAACTGTGTATATACTAGGTCTAAGTACTGAGCTTGAGCAATGACCTGCTCTTCAATAACAACTCCTCCCTTAGCCACATCTTATGTGATCTTTGGAAGTAATGATTTGATGAACCATTATGCCAAAATTTGATCCAGAATAAATACTTTCACCAAACGTCTTCTACGTCTCCATTCATGTACGTGATCAGATATGTACGTGTAGACGTAGATTGTTTTAATGAATTCAATAGTTTTGTGCCATTGTCGTATTTGGCTGGAAACTAAAAATGTGTTAAGAAAGTTGTTCCTAAAGTATTGAAATTGTTGAATGAGCCACATGGTAGTTCAATATACCATTTTGCAGCTAAACCTATCAATGTTCTCTGAAACGTTCGTAATCGAATAGAATCATCAATCAAAGAATAGGATGCACACCAGAGGTGGTAAGTCATGACATGGTTTGAGGGGTCCTCTCCTGATTTTCCTTCAAATTTAGGGATATCACTGGGAAACTTATTTGGAATTGGCGGCCAATATAGAAGATAATAGATTGGATCATTCATTAGGCGCAACAATTCAGGTAAAGCCAAAGTTGCGATGAACGGAAACCAACGGTTAGAGTCCTGTTGAGCAAATTGATAACCTTGCAGAACTATACCAGTACCAGGAGGAGGATATCCAGGATATCCTGGAATAGCCTATGCATTTGGAATTGGAATACCTCCTAGATAACCAGGATTAGCCAGACCATATTGGGGTTGAGCTGGTATTTGATAAGTGTAACCAGGGTACGGTTGATGCTGGTATACTGGATTTTGTGCTACAGGCCCATATTGATACTACCCTTGATATGGTTGATAAACAAATTGAGGTTGAACGGTTACAATTGTGCTTGTATCAGGTGGTCCCATAGGTGTCTCAACAATAGTCTGAATTGTGGGTCCAGGTTATGGTGTAGAAAATATAGGGATTTGTTGTGATACTTGAGGGGTTGTAGGAATAGGGGCTGCAGAAACTCTAGGAATAGGTGTGGTAGCTTGAACATATTTTGGTGCAGCAGTTTGAGTTGGAGTTCTAGGTGTACTCGGATAAGGCTACTAAATTGTACCAGGTGCAGATACTTGAATCGTAGGTTGGACAGGTTACTGGATTTGACTGTAACCAATTGGCTGACCAGGTTGATAATAGGGTACTTTCACGTTAGGTTGAAAATTATGTTGAACTTGGGATGGATCCCACACCATATTTACTCTAGGATATGAAGGTCCCATTGAAGGTTGAGTTGCATAAGATGGACCATAACCAGGTTAATAAGTTGGAACATATGTTTGATAATTAGCTAGATAATTCCCACCTCCCTAAAACAATTGTTGTTCCGAGTAGAACTGTGGCCCTAAAGGAGGTTGTTGTCCCTAGAAAGACGGTTGCCCTAGTACAGGGTACTGTCCTTGAAGATATTTCGGACCCTGAACTGAGTACTATCCTTGAGGTTGATATTGTACTTGAGGTATGTACTATACTTGAGGCTGCCCCCCAGGCAGTAAATTACTACCTTGAGGGTCAAGGTTAGGAATGTTTCTAGACATCATGTAAATGTGTTCTGCACTCAAATTTTCGTTATGTGATTCATTTGGACCAGATGATGGTATATGTTTGTCGGGATAAGGAGTTGCTCCTGAGAAACTACCAGAAAGCAACTAGTATCGTGCAGGAACAGACAGACCACCATAAAAATGTGATTCTGGTGATGCAAAAAACATGGATGACTCACCATACATGTTTAAGGGAGGTCTGTAACCTCTTGGTATGGCGTAAAAAGGAATTCAGGGTGGTGAATAGTTTAGACCAGTATTGTGTAGAAAATCTGTAAACTGAGAATATCAAGGATCTTGTTTAAAAGGGCTATAGTAAATCGATTCACTTGGCCTAAGATCTAAAGAGTCCTAATGTGAAGGAAGAACAACTTCTTCCTTAGTGTCAGTAACTTCTTCAATACTAATGAGACCAAGAGGAATATTTTTAGTGATACGATACTTCACTCTGGGTGAATTAGGATGATGAGGGGTTGGAGTAATGAACTTGGAAGCAGACTCAGATGTAGCAGGTTTAGTTTCTGGTTCAGAAATTTTAGGATTAGTAGCTGATAATTTACTAGTTGTGGAAACAAGTTCAGCTAGTTCAGAAATTGAAACTCTTCTTGGAGTAATCTCTACTGTTCAAGGTTGATTTACTTCGTATTCAGGATGAATAATTATTGATGTTTCTTCATGTTCATTTGATCCAGTCCCTGATGTTTTTTCTTTCTCATATTTAAGTTTTTCTAACTGGCTTGGTGTGTACTCAGGGGGTTTCCCCTGCATTCTATGTGATTGTCTAGGTAATTCAGCCACAGTTAAAAATTTTAACACACGAAGTCAAATAAAATTTCAAAAAAAATGTCTTAAAGTCTCTAAGGAAACAATCAAATTGATCACACGCCTACAAAATTTAAGAGAACAATCCACACACAAACAGTAGATTCCCACACTAAAAACACTATTTGGTGATCAAATCCAACGTTGTAGAATTTTAATGCAGAAATGGTGGTTGGAATAGTTACCCCGACAAGCTGCTTAATGAAACAGTCTGGTTCAAGTTTCTCCACTTAAACCATCTCGAAGTGAAGAGAACCCTCCGGAAAGTCCAAGTGAGTCTAGTCGACGTCTGCTCCTAGTACAGTGGGACCTTCCCTCCACTGTCACCTTGGGAAAGAATCCTAAATTTTATAGCCACTAAGGTCACCAACGGGAACAAATGTACCTGGGGGAGAAGTTTACGATCCAATATACAGGCAAGGGTAGAGTAACTAGCTCAATCACCTTGAAGGCTCCTTGATATAATCCAAGTATTACCAACAAGTGACCCCAGGCTCCTCGACAATGGTTTATCTGAGGTTTACCATTTTTAATACGTGCACATCTGCTATCTTTCCCAATGAGATAGGTATGATTACCTCACTGGTTCGGAAATGATCTCGTGCTTGACTCTTTTAAGAAGAGTTTCCTAGAGCACAAATGCTACAATTGGATTTTTCCTACCGCAATATTTCTACTTGTTTGTTTGAACTGTCTTGGAATGTTAATTACAACCTGTTCCAAGACACTAGCCTAATCTATGTTGGTGGAAAAGAGCCCTATAAAATGCAAAAATATCTAGATTAATTTTATTAAATCGTTGTTTTTAATTTGGTTGTTTCTTAAGACATAAGGTATGGAAGTGAAACTTCAATGATGTTTTATGACCTGACTCAAAAATATGCTAAATACATCTATACGAAAATGCAACTCTTTTCTTTTCAATGAAACTTATTTAAGAGAAAGATTTGACATATTTAACAATTTTGTAAAGTGCCAATTCTTTTTTCATAAACAAAAATCCTTGAACATAAGCTGATTTCTTTGAGAACTCAATTTCATAAAATGATCAATTACTCATTCGAAATGAAATCCTTTATTAATCATATTAGAAACTACAAATCATTAAACAAACCATTTTCCAAAAAGAAAACCATATCTAAAACTCCTAAAAACATAAAATTCAAAACCAAAACAAAAGACTAATTTTGAAATCTATCTAGAAATTTTGAGGACGTTTTCTCTTAGTTTTTTATCGAACCAAGAAAAAATTCTACTAAGCAGAAATGAAAACATCCAAAAAATTGTTTAATGTTAAGTTCAGGCCTTAGTAAGCTTAAGACTCTTCTAAATTTTCAAATGAAAATGAAACTCAATTCTCATAAAAGCAATGTTTGCAACAAGTTCAATGGCTCAACAAGAAAACAACAGCATACCAGTAATCTAAGGTATATGAAGGTTTCCAATATAGAGAAGTAAGAAAGTAGGGCAAAAACTCACCCAAAAATGAAAATCAGATGAAAAATCACTCAAACACAAAATTTGTTGAAAGAAACTCACACATAATACTTTGACAGTCAAGACAAATTGGGGCAAACAGAGAGAATCTGGTAATCTGGCTCCTAAAAAGAGAATTCTTAATTTTTTCAGAAAATTGCCACAAGTTCATGGGTTTCAATGAATAATATTGTGGTACCACACTATTCTGAACTAAAAAATGCAGAGGCTACCACACTGTCTTTAAATAAAAACTACGGAGGCCAGGAAAATACAAAAAAAATAAAAATTCAGATTTTATTTTCAAGGATTCTGATAAGTTATCTACCCAACCCAGTTTTAAGACTAATCAAAATCATAAGACTCTTAAAAATCAAACTGAAAAATAAAAAGTAAAACTAAGTTCTTTCCCTAGTGGAGTTGCCATTTTGTTGTGCGGATAAATCCCTCTTGCGGACAAGAGCAATCTCCCTAGTATCCTACAGATAGCTAGAAACAAAAATCCATTTGTAAATGGTTTTCTCTAGATCATTTGCAATTCAAAATTATTATAAACAAAGAAAGAGGACATTCCCCTACCTTGAAACTCAATGTTCGGTGCAGCCTTTTATCCAGTCACTCCAAAGAGGCTTCTTCAATAATGAGAACCTGCAATCAAATACCGATAAATGAATTAAAAGCACCTGCAACATATAATAATTGAGAACAGTTAATCTAACTCAGTGATCAAGGAATCCAAGTATTGAATTATTCAAATAGACACAATAACAACTCAATGAGAAAATGAGATCCATATGTATTATCTTGTATGAAAAGAGTAACTTTACAACCTATCGCCTTGATGCTGCACAAGTTCTTCCTGGGGTCCTGAACAATCATTCCTCCTTCAGATTGACAAGTCGTCCTCTCTCTGAACTAGCATGAAGTTATGGAAATGAGTGTGTGCTCATTCTCATACCAAAAATTACTAGTATAGAGAGTATGCTCTCTTGATAATTTCTTCAGCAATTACCATATACAAGGTACAATCTACCCTTGAGACTGAAACATGAGCTAAATTTATAGGGAAATGGAGGTAGTTTCAATTCCATGAAGAGGGGGATGGATTCCTCTCATGAAGGTATTTGAGCTCCATATACCAAGGGATAAACTCCATAAGTGAAGGGATAGAGCTCCATGAGTGGAAGGATAAAGCTCGAACTAATAGCGCGTCTAGAAGCTTCCAGTTGGGAGAATATTCATCTAGCTAGGCTTCTAGAACTTAATTTTACCTTTATTTGATTGTTTACGGGGGTCTGCAAGTTTTATAAGCAAAACGTGCAGGATGTGCCACAGGCTATAGAACAAATATCCGAGGATCCGCAGGAAAGAGCTAGGAAAAGAGCGGAGTTAGACTTTTTAGGGTTTTAATGAGCTTTTATCCAATTCCAAGACTTGGTTTAGGAACATTAGGGTTTTTAACCTCTAAGGGAGCATAATATAGGTAGTGATTAACCTATATAGACAGTAAAATTTCATGGTGACAAAATAATGTGTAACAACCATAGGAGGACCTGTCACCATATTTTCTTTACATAGATTTTGAAGAGAGCGATAGTTTATGTGACCAAATTGCTCATTCCAAAGTTTGATCACTTCATCATTATGAGAAAAAAAAAATAGAGGGAAGACATGATGACCCAAAGTTGTCAAACTTATACAAATTTGTGGAATCACCAGCAATGTCAGTAGCTAAAATATGTCTAGGATATTTGAGGTCCTTAATTACGACATCATGAGGTCAAAATTCTACTATTTTACCTTCACTTGAATGATTTATCTGATAAATAGATAGAAGGTTGCAGGAAAAGGTAGGAACACATAATAAATCATTAAATTGACCATTATCTAGATGAATGGTTCCAGACCCTACAACACTAAGAGATCTATCATCACCAACATAAATAATTTTTGTGTTACAATCATTTAAAGAAGAAAACATGGCTTTATTTTGTTCCATGTGGTAAGAGGCTCCAGAATCAATGAGCCACTCATGATAATGAGAAGAAGAAGAAACATTCAAAGCATATCCAGATCTTGATACTTGATAACCACAAGCAGAAAATGCAATTCCTGAAGATCTAGTTGAAGAGTTCTCCAAATTGTTGTTGTGCTTCTACATTGCTGCTTCCAAGGCTTCCATCTTCTTAAAACACTTTAACTCTATGTGGCCATCACGATTACAAAATTTGCAATGTTTATATGTCTTCTTCCCTTTGTTTTTATATGCCTTATCATTTTGTTGGGTTGCTCTTTCAGTTTGTGGTTGAAATTTCTTAAGACCCTTGTTTGGTTTAGGACCATTCTTTTTAGGATGTTTCTTCTTAGGATTCTTTTGATATGGTTGCTATTGGGCTACTAAGGCTTTCTTAGAAGAGTTTCCAATATTAATAAGACCAATGTGTAAGATTTTTTCTTGTTCTCTTATCAAAGAATCACAAAAGGCATCAAGAGAGGGGGACTTGTAGGTTGTTCCTTGAGAAATGAGGGCTTCTCTAGTGGAATGGAAGGTGGAAACAAATACAGAGTATGTAGGGTAAAGCTTAGCAAGAATGGAATAGATAAGGCTACCACATTCCTTTTTTATCTTACAACCTTCTAAAAGAAGTCTAAGGGTCTTGAATTTGGACAAAAAATCTTCAATAGAGGAGAAATTATTGGGGTCAAAAGTAAGCAACTCATTTTCAAGCTGGTGGGCTTTAATTTCATTTTGAATTCCAAAAATAGTGCGTAGCTTTTTCATAGTTGCATGAGGGGTGTAAATTTCTTAGATATGAAATATAAGATCTTTAGCAATGGAAATTCATATAAACCCTCATGCTTGATCTTGTTTATTTTCCCATTTAGCAGCTTTATCTCAATCGGTAGGTTTAGTTTCTTGTTTTGTGGCTATTCTATAAATCCCTTTACTTATAAGTAAATCTATCATGTGGGGTAGCCATTGAAAATAATTGGTGTTTTTAAGAATAATCGGGCATGCACTTTCCATTTTTTTTAACTGAACCTGAAAAGGCTGAAACTGACTACTCCAATGGAAATATCTCGAAAAATTAGGTTGGTTCAAAAAAAATGGCTTGGAAAATGGCTTCCGGATGAAGTTATGCCTTTTTGAAAAAAATGTGTTGTTTATGCCGAATAGTTACGTGAAAGATTGATAGTTGATGATGAAGTTATACTTTTAAAAAAAATCTCACCCCCCTTTTCCAAACTCAATACAATAAGCTCACTTTAAAATAAAAAAAAACTACTTTATGTAACCCACTTTTATAAATAAGTGAGAGTCACTTTTACATGTCCTTTTTAAATAAAACCCTCCTTTTTTTAAAATCGACAACTTGCCAAAAATATTTTTAAGAGAAAATAACTTAAAAATATATATATTTTTAGAAAAAGAAGCTTGACAAAGAGACTTGAACCCAAGAATTCTATTCTCATAAAGTAAATTTACACCAAGTGAGCTAGTAAAAGGATTTTGTAATTGTTTGAAAGGAGGAAGGGGGTTTTTTTTCTCTTCTATGTGCATGCTTTTTCTTGCAAAAAAAACACAGAAATACGTGCAAAAAAAATACAAGTCTTACGGCAGAACATTAGATTTCCGGTTAGCCTTACCAGCAACTATCTATTTTTTTCTACTTCTGATTTCCCAAGATCACACAAAGACACGGGGAAAGAGCATAAGTAGCAGAAAAATCTTGTCTTCATATTTCTGATTTGTCGAGATCGCACACAGCATAGAAAAAAGAGCATACAAAAAGAAGAGGGTATAGATCTGGAAGTTTAAAAATAGATCCCGCAATTTAAAAATAGATCTGACAATAAAAAAATACAACCCAAAATAAATAGAGGGATTAATAAATAAAACTACAAAAAAATGCTTTATACCTCCAGATCTAAAATGACATAACTTGGGCAACTAGAAACCTTTTCGGATGAAACGAAAGGGGTTTCTCATTGTAACAGACGCTCCAGACAAAACAAAGCATTTATTTCCACCCGAAAATGGTCAAAAATAGTGGATCTGGAAACGGTAGTCACATGCAGTTAAACTGGCTTCGGATTTGGATCAACAATGGATGCGGCCCTCAAAATAGCTCTGATACCATGTAGGAATTTACAGGGTAAGTTCCTTAGATCGAAGACCAAATATCACCACTCACAAATAGATCACATATTATTACATCGATATTTGATGTGGTTAGAACCCTCAAAGAGGGAAACAGTCCACAATCTGAGCCAACGCGACCACTTCAGGAAATTTATTAATAAAGAAAGAAAATTTACATAAGTTTCTCTCATAAAAGGTTAACAGACAAATGACCCTCCATGCTTTTTAAATAAAGATCATGGACCAATCAGGTGTTAGCCATGGATCAAGTGTCGTTAATACCGAGGAGAGAGTGAAATGTCATATTACTACATATCGTGACCGTCGGACTATAAGTTACAAATGTACATAGTAAAGAAACACACTTTACCTAACTCTATTCTAGACCAAGTTATACTTAACTATTTCCTATGTGTTGGAACATCTAATGTGTGGTGTGTCTTATTTCTTTGTTAATTTCTTCTAAAATATAAATTGCAGCAACTAGTAAGGTGTGATTGAGAAGCTAAGGATTTAACAGTAAATTATCTGCTTTCAGTTTTCTGCAAATTATATGTGTTATATAGAATTTGTCAATGGATATTTCATAAAGGATTTGTGAAATACTTTATACATGCAATCTATTTTCTTAATGTTGTTTACTTCGCATAAACAAATTTTGTGTAAAAATCCATAATCATAGTTGTGTGACTGATTTAGGATAGGAATATTTCTTAGAATAGGTCCTAGTTATCCATATTCTTTCATTTGTACACTTTGCTCTCTATACTACCAATTTAACCACACAATTTATACTTTCCACGGATTTCGAAATGCATGAAAGTCTTAAATAATATAAAAATCATTTCAAAATATTTGAGAAGCCATCCCACCACTCAAACAACCCTTTAAAAATTTGAAATGAACTATGATGTGTAAGGATTACTGCTTATGCAGTCAAGGAGTGACCCCTTGCGCTAATAGAACCAAGGTAGGATCATATTTGCAAAAATAAAAAAAATATATGATGACCCATGTTGTTCCACAATTTTTTAAGGGTGATAGGTTTTACTGTTGAGATGAAAGAGGCCTATGCATGATACTATCATGCCAAATGTTGATATTCTCATTATTTCTTGGAAAACAATTTAGTTAAGATTAAGGACGGAAAACAACATTGATAATCCTCTAGACTGGTGAACCTTTTCTAACTTCTATGACCTAATCACAACAATGACATCACACTCCTATATTCTTCTCATGAATGACTTGATTCCACCAATCATACCTACTTGAAATAAGATACCAAAACAATTTATATTCAATTTCTAGTTAACGGATTTTACCATGATGATATAAATGATATTTGATAAGGGCCAACCCTAACAAATTCCTAACACAAAAAAATACCTATATAACCCATCGCATAAAGGAGAAACGCATAAATTTTTGATAGATGTGGAGATCCAAGCAATGAATCCTAGATTAAACCCAAATTTCTAAAGGAATCCAAACAGGAAGCTATGCTTGACAAAATTAAAGACATTTTCCATATCCAACTTAAGAATCATCCACTTTTCCTCATTATTCCTACTAAAAGGGATAACTTCATGTATAAGGATGATATTTTCCACAATTTGTCTCTTCCTCACAAAACCACCTCAATTTTCTAAGATAAATCTTATGGAGTATATTTTTTGATATATTAGAAATATTTTAGACATAATCTTGTAAGACACATTGCATTATGATATCACCTTTAATGTACAAAGGATGATGGAATTACCTCTTTTGGTACTATAGTTAATAAATTTTAATTTTTCCCTCCTCTCGGGTGCAAGGAATGATGAACATATTGAAGAATTCACACCATCCACACCAACTCAAACTTCATAATATTCCAAAAATAGTTGCAAAAATAAATGTTGGATTCATCTAGAATTGATACCTTATCAAGTTCAAAATGATTGATTGTGTCCAATATTTTCTCTTCTGATATAACCTACATTAGACAAGCATTTTCTTTGTTGCTTATAATACATTTTCTTGCATAATATTTGTACTCAATCTATCTTGGCTCTTAGTTTTAGTATATAGGGTGTCATAGGGGTTATATGCTACTTCTTTGATTTTTCCATTTGGAGTTAGTGTCCCTCCTTCATTGGTGGTGATTTCATTGAAATTGTTACACTATTGGTGTACTTTAGTTTGTTTTTGAAAAAATATAGTGTTTATATCCCTTAATTAAAGTCACAAACCTTTGACTTTTATCTCTATTTTTATTCTTCTTCCCTCATTGTATATTTGTAGCACTAGAAGGTTTCTTTTGTTTTAATCATTGAGGAAGGAGTGGCTTATTCCTACTCCATGAGCCTTGAGTTTCCCCTAGTTTATATTTCAATTAGTTTATCTCTTCACTCACTAATTGATATCAATCCCTCACCCCAACCTTTAGAGTGAGCTTCGTATTTTTAAGATTCCATTCCTACATGTGCACCAAAGAACCAACCATCCACTTTATCCAAAATCAAGAAACAAGGTGAATAAGGAGGGGTCTTAGAGACAAAAATTATTGAAATGAAAAAAAACGAGGATCATATTCCTCTTATTTAATCATATAGAAGGTGATGTTTTAGTGATATGATCCAACATAAGACATAATTTGAGAATACAAAGAGATGTTAATTTATACGAAGGAACTATGTACCAATAACTAATCTAGCTTAATGTGTCTAGGACTAAGACATCTATTGATCCATGTAAATTGCATATATGGATGGAAACCCCAAATATTATCAATGAGATTTAATCTTAAGACCTTTTTGGACTTAGCACAAGAGGATTTGTTAATAGAGCTAACCCTTAGAGCTAGGGTTTGATTGTATGATGTAGAACATTGTTTTCTCCTTATATGTTTAAACATATAGGGGTTAATTCTTACTACATATAATAACTATGACATAATTCCTAAATCTTCATTCACTATAGAGTAAGTCAAATTCATCTTCATAGACATCATATAACTAAATGAAATATTCACTATGCATAATTTATGACCAACCTCTTTCTTACAAGATTATATGAATCCTACCCAAAAGATACTTTATGCACTCTTAATCTTTCACACAATCATATAGCTATATGTAGTACACAATGAGACCGCAATTTTACCAACTGCATTCCTTCATCCTATTAAGAGTATTGTTTCCATACAATATGGAATATATACTAATCCTTTCCATAATATTTTTTCCAAGAACCTCCAAAAATAATGGTTCTTATATGACCTTGAGGATCCATCTTAGAAAAATGACTACCTCTAGCATAATGTTAGACAATGTATGGATGAACCTTATGCACGTTGATCCCAAATCCCCCATTCTTGAAATACTAGATTATTCTTACAAAGAAATTCAATCAATTAGACTCTAAATATGCTACTATCACATGCTTCTATCTATGATTCCATACTCAATCAAGATTCATCTATAAAAAACAATGATGCATGCTTACTCCTTTAATGAATTTGTTACCATCAATTCCTTTAGGGTCCTTATTGTTCCCTCCTTTTATCATTCTCATCATTAACAAGCATAATAATTGATTTGCTTATCCATCCTTCTCATTTTGTTTCCTTCTTTATGTGCCTGCAATATTCACTAACAAGTAAAACCAAGAAAAATATACAAATACAAGATCATGGTGATGATTTAGGGTTTCCATGGTTTTCTTAGAGGGCATATACCCTAGGGTTCTTACACACAAATCATAAATTCCTTGATATTTCCCTTGGAAACATCAGCCCTAGGGTTTTGATCACGTATCCTAGATTTCATCCAATTCCACCCTCGCTAAGGTTTACCATATACCCTAAATTATCTACAGACCCTAGAAGTGAAGAGATACAATTTCTATGAGGGAACAAATAGATTAGGGTTATGGTTTTCTAATATAATTCCAATATATGTTTTACAATACCTAGATACCCACAAACCTTCAAAAAAGTTAAGTATACAAACCCTAGAACCCTAATGCAGTCCATGCCACTACATTATGCAGACCATTTATTAAGCCTAAGCTAGATAAGTATAAAAACCATTATACATACCTCACTTTAGCCTCACCTTATCCTTTCTTGCAAATAATTAGTCTCTAGATGACTTCATTTGATTCCCAAGGATAAAATCTTGATCTTATAGATGTAGTAGTACTTTTGTTTTGGGGTACTTTAGCCTCACCTTATCTTTTCTTGAAAATAATTAGTCTCTAGATGACTTCATTTGATTCCCAAGGATAAAATCTTGATCTTATAGATGTAGTAGTACTTTTGTTTTTGAGGTAGCTTGTAGATGTTGCTATAGAGCTTCAAGCTAGACTTATGTTACAGCCCCTTGATTCAAAAGGTTTTGTATGACATATAATAATATTTTCTTACTTTGATGCCCTTGATGATAGATTTATGATATCATTCTGCAACTTTGGCCCTTCTAGTTAGGGCTTACCATAGTCACTATAAATGCCTCTTCAATTTGTAGTCTTTTATCTTCTACAAGTTTCCTTACTTTATTGGATTGTAGGGTTACTACTAGCTTTAGATTCCACAAGAAATGAGGTTATAGGTATCGACCTATCCTATCAAAACCCTATGGCCTTTGATTAAGTTATATATATCTCGTTATTTCTAAAGTTTGTATGGTAACTTCAGCCCTGTGGTTAGGGCTTCAATAACCACTTAAAAAGACCTCACAAACAGGACTAAAATACCTTCCAAAAAATGGTGGTCCTTTCTTTTCTTCAAGGAGGCTTCTTCGTTGGCTTAAAGGATGCTTCTAGGAAAAGTCTCTACTTTAGATTAGTTATTAGATTTCCTTGCAGTGTCCTCAACCTATTATAGGCCTATTAACTTGCTTCTCAGATCTCCTGAAATAATGAAGTCACTACCTGAGGTGAACGGTTTCAGCCTCTTCAAAACCCTTGGTACAATATTGAACAGAAATTTGACCAAATTTTAGAGGTTTATCCTTTATAAGGATGGTATTCTCTTTATAAAGGTTTTTCGTTTCAGCCTTTAAGATATATGCAAGCAGCCCCTTCATTTTTCCTTTTTGGAGTAATGCAAAACCCTTCTAGTGGTCTTCTAGTTTCCTATACTCTTGTCCTTAGCTATGATACCATCTCGGAAAATCGATTAGCGCAACATTTTATTTTTACATATCCTTTATTGAGAGTTATTTGTGATATTGTGTTATTTTTCTCATGTTCTTATTGTCAAATAAATCCCAAAATAATGAAGATCACATCCATACAAAAATATGAAGACAAATATAGGCTCCAAGCCAGGGAATAACCCCTCCAAGGGGAAACCCAAAAAGAACGTATCTTCTTATAGAATAAATTCAACGGAGACTTCCAAGACCAAAACCTAGATTAGGCCCATCACCAAGGACCAAGTCAACTAGTCAATCTTTCATCTTCAATGCAAGAGTAAGTCTCCAAGGGCAGTGAAACAAGATCTCTTCAATATGAGGGCTCTTCGAGCCTTTTGTTATCACCAAGGAAACCTACAACACCTTCTATAATTTTGGACTTGAGGAAACCCTAGAAACCATAGGGTATTTGCATGTGTGAACAGTAGAACACATATTACATACTTTTGAACTCGTTTAGGGCTTATTTCTTCCTTTGTTGGCCTTCTCTTTAATTTTCTAGGACTTTTGTACTCCTCTCAAATTGAAGATTGGAATAAGGATATGTGCTTGATGTGTCTCTTAATAGGTTGAAGATCCATATTTATATAGCCTTTCCAAGAGGCTCCATTTTCCCTCTCTTTCCTTGGCTGGCTAACTTTCTCTTGGGATCCTTCTAGACATTTCTAATTTCAAAATAATTTGTATTTCCTTTACAAATGCCCGAAAGGGTCTCTTACAATATGAAAATGACTCTTGACTCATGAAAAACCCTAGGAGCATTCAATGGATGCTTGACCTAATGACAAAGTGACTTGAGCATGAAACTCATGCTTGAAAAAAATCATTTTCTTTCTTCTCTTGATAGATACATAATAATTACATCATGACATGAGTGAAATGACAATTATGAAGACTGAAACTAGTTACATTCTTCAACATATTAGATTATGTTGAGTTTTCAAGTTAACCATGATTTAATTGGTTAGGATGAATAGGTTCTCAAGTTCTCAAGTTTTTAAATATTACTTGAAAATTTTAAATGAAAATAACTTACTTGTAAGTCACTTGTACTATTATAATGTTCTTATAGTTTCGTCAATATGTTTATGAATATCCCTTATCAGACTCGCTAACAGTTTCTCTCATTTGATGTAGTGCTATAGGAATTTCAACCAAATAGGTATTTTTCATACCTATCTTCGTCGAGTGATGAAAGTTTAGGTAGGGTAGAAGAAATTGACCAAACATTTGGTACGTCATCTGGCAAGTGAAGATCAACCACAGGTGAAAAAATTAGAATAAAATTCCATAGACACTTGGAATTTTTTCTCACTAAAGGAGGGTCATGCTCTTATTATAATGAGAGCATAGATGAAATCAAGGTGACCTTGAGGTATAAAAATCTAGTGAAAAGATGGGTACCCAAGGATATTCCTAAAATAAACAGCCATTTTTTGTCAACGAAAGGATATACCATATTTCCCCATCATAATTACATGGTTTGGGGTTATTTTCCATGGATGGCATGAAGGAATGTTATGGAGGATTAATTGAATTGATGGATTATGTCGTACCTTGCTACATATACAATGATTGGGTACAGCTAGTCCAATATACCAAGGGTATGTAAAGATATGGTGTGGACACAAATTATATACAACTAAAAGACAATGATCAAAATAAAGGTGCAACTATGTATATTGATGGGAGGCTAAAAGCAGTAAGGAATATTGCACGGTTTATAAATTGTACACGACCCACGAACAAAAATAAGAAACGAGTTAAATTGTAGCAAGAAAAAGCTTTATTTGACTTGTGCCTTGTTCAAATGGAGAAATTTGAATTTCCACATCAGCAGGATGACTTGAGTTTAAGTTATCAAGAATGGCATGGTCAAGTCACTTAGTTAATTCAGTCAATTCGATTTTTTCGTCAAGAAGTAGAGTTGTGCATGAGTTGATTGCTAAGATCATGCAATCTAGTGGATTTATAGTTAGTGAAACTCAATTATCTAAGCTCTAGTCATGAATAGAGTCAGTAGGAGTTCAATTGAGTAGTTCTAACTGTTCTTAACTCACTTATCTCTCATTTAACTAGTTAATTTACTAAAAATATCCCTAGTCATGCATGTAATTCGAATTTCCTAGTTGAGTGGAGGGAAAAGGAATAATTTTATTTATTGTTGTATACCAGTGAGTGTACAAATTTTTGCACGTAGCAACTAATACGTTTCTCTTGGGATTTGTGCAAGGAAAATAGGGGATTCCCTATTATTTAGAAGCAATAATTGCACTAGGAAATAGGAGGAAGTTGGAGGCCTGTTTTGGCTAAGTATTGGTCGGAACAGACCTAGGAGGAGATCAATATTGCAGTGCAGATTGAAATTCAAGGATTGAAGCAGTCAGTGTAATTGATCATTGTCTCATCTGATATAATACAAACATAGGATGGGTTTTCCAGATAGGTTCCACAGTAAATTATTGTTTTCATTGTGATTGAATGATTGCATGTGTTTCTATTGTATGTTTTCTCTTCCGCAAATTGAGTAGAATAAATTTTTGTCTATTTTTTTCATTCTTAATTCATTAGAAGCAACAAATTTCAGTTATTTCTACACAACTCAATAGCATATTTGAGGGGCATAAAGTAAATTGTGTATTTGTATGTTCCATAAAATAAATCGTTGTAAGGAATATTTTCCCATTGTTTACAATTAAAATTAAATAGATACAAACATAATTATTATGGGGGTGGTATGTATTCTATTTTACCCAACTTGTAAGGAATTTCTATTATATGTTATAATTGTCATTTACTACAATATATTTCCACGCATCTTGTAATTTAACATTTTAATACATCATGGTTATAATATTATGGCAAGTTTATCAAGGTCAAAGGGCATCGACCTCGCAGTAGGTAAACATCAATGTAATTGTACGTAAAATAATATAACCATGAGATTCGCTTCAATTTTCTCATTACATTGCTTTAATAATATTCTAGTTTGTATTTTATGAACATTTTTATTGAAATGATCTTCATTTGAATTTGTCATCATCAGTTTTTGCTGTGAATATAGTAAATTAAATCATGTTCTTTGGTAGGAGTAAATGAAGTTTCTATAACTTTCAACACTTCTTTGTATAATATGAGTGGTCCATGTATTAATATAATGATTTCAAATGAAGTTTTATAAATCTAGAACCTTTTATATTGGCCATGATATAACGTGAATTTTCTATATAAATTTAGACAAATGTCAGTACTAGTTTTCTTATTAATATAAGGATGATTAATTGTGGATGAATTTCTTGATTTTTTTTTTTAATATTTCATAATGAACTTTCAATATATCATAATATTTATGAGAAATTATTTAACTAGATAAACTTCCCCTCCTGTAAAAATGGAAATTTGTATATTTGATCTAAAATGTTTCATAAAAATCAAATCTTTCAATGTGTATAGTTGAGGATGGTGGAAAAAAATTACAAATTACACTTGTTTAATCAATAGGGTGACAAGGGGAAGGCATCAGTCTCAGATCATTCCACAGATGATCCTGAGGAAGTGCTCATTGAAGAAGCAATTTTTTTGTCAATCGATCTGATCCAACCAATAAGGAAGCTTCAAATGAAATTAAACAAGAAATTCAGTTCTTTGATTTTGATTCAGTTGCAAACATAAGAGATAAGATGCCAAATCAAAACCTTGTTGGGCCAAATTTATCACCATGGGGTAAGAAACTCACTTAATTATCCCATTTATTTACTTATGATTTTGATTATCTCGTCCTTTATAAAAAAAAATATATATATTTTATAGGAGCTTTTGAGAGAGTACGATCCTCATTATGGTGCAACCATGGAGCTCGGCATTGGTAGCAACATCGTTTCTCCACCTGTTAGTGACACACTAGTCACTAAGACTAGTACACCCATGAACCACACACGTTGGGATATCCACCCCTTGAACAACATATGCCAAGGTCTACACATGATGTTGTGGATGCATAGGGTGATCCCATCACATATTTTGAACGTGTTATTAGCATGGGAACACTATAGATTACAATTTTAGTAGATGATAAACATGTCCCCATGAAATTAGAGCAGCTTCTAGGTATATAAGAAGTGTCTTAAATATTAAGTACAATCTAATTGATATTTACGTATAATTTGTGAATATTTTAAACTAATGATAATATCATTTTGCGGGAAAAGATGTATTCTATAAGCTCTTGTATGACCTAATCTTGGAACTATTTGGGCCCACCATTCACAGAAACTAGAAATCCCAATGTTCGAAGTTGAAGGATGAACTTATGAACAAGATGATATGTATGTTTGATGAGGGTACCTTCAACAAAACTGGAGTTACCTCCAAGGAAGGCTTACATTTAAAAAATATGCATGGCTAGTATAGGGTTCATTTGGAATATAACAGTAAGTATGTGCACCCTCTAGTGATTCCAGAAAGGGAGTGGAAATCTCTAATGGAAAATGGAACCGATAAGGTTCTTCAAAAGGAAGGGAAGACACAACCTAGACAAGGAAGGTATGAGGCACTTTTAATAATGTAATTATGATTTTTTATCATCATTGTGACATCTAATTAAGTTTTTCAATATTTTCAATATAGGATCCCAGATACATCCAAAGCCATGAAGGCTAGAATAGCTAAACATGGGAACATCATCTTGGACCAGGTGGTTACTCAAAACTAGCCGCAAAAATTGTAAGTATAAAAATAATTTTGCATACAAATTAGAAATTCTTAACAATTTTAAATTAATATCACAGAAGAACAAAAATGCATGTTCTCATGCAAAATTGAAGGGGACATGATTCAAAGAGGCTCCCATGGATGAATACCTCAAGCTTTATTTCAGGCATGGCTATCAATTCGTGGTTGAAAATAGGAAAATCTTGGGGTCTACATAGGCTTTCGCCACCCAACTTGACACTCAGGTAAATAAAAGAAAAAAATAACATTTATAAATTATTACTTGTACAATCTATTATGGTTATTATTTTTTTCCATAAAGTAATGTGTTTGATTGTAAAAATCAAGCACACAATGTAGATACAAATCTCTTAAGTAATAATGGAACACATGAGCTTAGAGACGGTGGAGTGCCTCTTGAAACTAATGTTCATCTCGGTACTACAGGTATTTCACATGTTATAACAAAATTGCCGTATGGATTACAATTCAAAATATTTAAATGCAAGT
The DNA here is from genome assembly GCA_034641835.2 of Pinus albicaulis. Taxonomy (NCBI): domain Eukaryota; kingdom Viridiplantae; phylum Streptophyta; class Pinopsida; order Pinales; family Pinaceae; genus Pinus; species Pinus albicaulis. Next base: position 387,026,291 of record CM076570.1, read on the forward strand.
GGTGTATTAATTATAACCTTTCTTGTTTCTACTCCAGAGCATGTACATGATGAAGCTAGATAAGAGGAGGAAAATATGGCCACATCCAAAATTATTTTTCTTCCCTCCACTACCGAAGCAGGTAAAGAACACTATACTACTCTTTTATTAATAAAACATTTGTAATAATAATAACTATAAATATGAATTTAACATTTCTCTTATTGTAGTTGATTCTCCGCCCCCCTTGCAACAACATATATGTATGACCAAGTTAGTAGCAAGACAGAAAAAGCCCATAAGAGTTGAAGAGGATCAAGGAGACATCCTTGCTAAATACCTAAAAAGGAGAAACAAACTAGATAATAAATTGAAGTACTTGTTATATAATTAGACGACCTTGTTTCATATTATCTAAGCACATTTTTTATGAAAAAACGTATTGAGATAAAATATTTTGTGGATCTATGAATGAATGAATGAATGTTTTCTAGTTGTTTCTTTATGTATCTTAATGTATTTCTTTCAACAATTCAACAAAGCAACAACAAATTCAATGTTGACTTTGTTGTTTCTTTTTCGAGTGGAGCCTGGTTTGCTCAAATATTAAACTACTCTAATCATTTATTATCAAAACTGAGAGGAGCTCATTCGGGTATTCATGCACTCAACTATTTTTAATTATCATTTATTCATGTAATTAAATTTAATATTTGGTCAAATTTAATCTAATTTTTTCTCATTGGTCTCATGAATATGTGTAGGACAACTAGTATCAATTTAGATACTGAAGTGGAACAACTATCAGAAGAAAATAGCTCAAAATGGTAACATTACATTTAGCATTCATTTTTTCGTTATTGTTATTAAGCATTTTTTTATTACCAAATACTGAAAATATGTCCATTTATTCACTTTGTCATTGCACTTTCTTAAACCTATTCCCTTATTTCATATACTCTATTACATAGCTAAGATTTAAATATGAAATTTTTTTGATTAAACATGCATAAAAAACATTTTCTTATCCCCCTAAAGGTGTTGAAGTCCAACAAGAAATTGCATCACCTACACTTGTGTGGGACCAATAGGTCCTAGCAGCACCTACACTAGTGTGGGATAAATTTGATGCAGTGTCTAATTTAATTTTCCCTTAATTAAATTGGACAATAAAATGTAATCTTATCTCATGATCACTTCTAACAGTTAACTAAGTGTGATAAACTTAGTTAGCTCATGTATTTTGAGTTGAGGGTGGTTGGTGAGGCATGCAAAGTAATTCTATTAGTTATGGAGTTCGAATTGCAGTTGGTGCATTAGTTTAATGTGTGAGTAACCAGTTAACTCAGTTAGGTGAGTTAAAGTCAATTGAACTAGTTGTAATTGTTTGTTGTAGTAGTGAGAGATAAAGTGAATTAAATTTATTTAATTCACAATCAGTGATCTTCCATGCAATTGATGATTTACTATTAATAGCTGCATGCATGTCAGTTCCAGTGGAGACCCAGTTGAGACAAAGGTTAAAGGTATGTTAACTATCAGTTGTGTGATTAGTAGGTTGATCACATGCAGCCAGACATCCATTGGAGTGCCCATGATCCTTGCACAGTTTAGGAAGGCCAAAATTCCTAAATAATAGGGATTGCATTCATTGGGAATTGCACAAGAAAGGTGGGTTGTTTAGAGGCTAAGAATTGGCTAAGTGTTGGCCAGTTTTGTCCAGGAAAGTGTGAGACAGTTAGCAGAGTGTAGAAGACTCTTGTGAGAAGAGTGCATTATAATTGTTTCTTGATTCCATGGTTAATATACAATAGAAGATATAGGGGTTTTGAGCAGCAATATTCCCTTAGGAAATTATGTGTCGTGATTTGACTTGATTATTTCTTTGATTCATGTGATTGGCAATTGTGTTTAATTTTTGCAATTGATTTGTAGAAGCGATTCAGTATCTACCTTTAGTACATTATTAGATCGGATTGAATCCATTGATATACATATGTTTTTATAATTTATACATGGTATTAGAGCACAGGAAATCACTATAGTAGAGGAGAAGCTGAGTTTGTGACTGAATAGAATTTGAATTTGAAGAAGACATTCTTAGTGCTACAGGTGATTCAGGATTGAAATAGCTTTCAATGGCTTGAGATTGGAGTATGCACTCGAGGGCAGATCTAACTATATTGCTTGGAAAGATAGGATGGAGGCAGTACTGGAGGACAATGGGTTGAAATAATTCATTGCCAATGATGTTCCCAAACCTGCTATAATAGATACTGCAAATATTGATGCTTGGAAAAAGACGGTTGTAAAGGCGAGGAGGATCTTATTGGAGGGAGTACGAGACCACATTGTCCCAATTCTCCATGGAAAAGCGACACCATATGCAATGTGGAAAGCTTTGACAGATCTATTTTAGATCAGCATTGATCATATAAAATTGGCACTGGAGGATAAATTCAAGAAGATCAAAATGAAGAAAGGCGACTCCATGCTCAAATATTTAACAAATTTTGTCCAATGTCGGGATGAGCTTGGGAGCGTCAAGATTACTATCACTGATGATGATTTGGTTAGCCTAGCTCTTCTAGGACTTCCCAAGAGTTGGCATAGATATCGAGATTATGTTAATGGAAGGGAAAAGCTACCATATTGGGAATGACTTTGGTTGGATTTGGTGCAAGAAGAATTCAGGCGGAATACGAGAGATGGATCTTCATCTAAGAATGAAGATGAAGAAGATTGTGATTTGGCTTCCAAGACAAAGAAGGGGAAAGGAAATAAATTCCATTCCAAATATGAGTCCGATAAAGATGGCAATAAGCGCGACATGTCCAGAGTGAATTTGTTTCACTATCCCGAGCATGTACATTATGCCCCTAATTATCCATAAAAGAATAAGAACAAGAAGGCTTCAGGATCTGCAGCTGGTGAGGCTTTGGCCTTGCAATTTGAGCTTGAATTCTCGCTCATTGCATGCATGGTTTCAAGTGCAATGGGATTGATGTGGTACTTGGAAAGTGGTGCTTCCTTTCACTTGGCAGGAGACAAAGAACTTTTCAGAACCTGGGAGGAGAAGGACCTCCAGATGCATATCGAAATGGGTGATGATGGACAGTACAATGCTACAGGGATTGGTACAATTACCTTCTAGAGATAGTCAGGTAAACCCTTTCAATTAAAATATGTATGCATGTACCAGGCTTGAAGAAAAAATTTGACTCAGTTGTAATGTTGGAGGATAGAGGCTATGATGTTGTTTTCAGTGAAGGAAAATATTTCCTGCGACACAAAACAACAAGACAAGCCAAGAAGATTGGGATTCGATTTAAGAATCTATATAAACTTGATGTAGATGGTTGCACAGTATTGATGGGTAAGGCAGACAAAGTGGTGAGTCGGGATGAGGGTGATTTATGGCACAGGAGATTGGGCCATCTTCACCACAGAGCCTTGAAGGTCATGTAGTGGATTTCTACGGGTCTTCCCAAGGGTACACTTGTGCAATCAGACACATGCAAGGGATGTATTATGGGGAAGTATGTAAAGGCCACTTTTCATGAGAAGGAGAACTGAGCTTCAGAAATCCTTGAGAGAGTTGTCTTAGACATGTGTTGACCATTCTCTACTACTTTGACAACAAAGCATAAGTACTCTGTGATATTTTTTATGACTTTTCTCAAAAGTGTTGGATCTACTTCATGCAGAAGAAAGATCATATGTTCTTAAAGTTTCTTGTCATCAAAGCACTGGTGGAGAAAGACACAGGGAAGCATGTGAAGGCCCTTAGGAGCGACAATGGTGTTGAGTACATCTCTAATGAATTCAAGAACTTCTACAGCAAAGAAGGAATTCGGAGAGAACTGATTGCGCCTCATAAACCACAGCAGAATGAGGTCGCATAAAGAAAGAACACAACAATTGTGGGTGCAACACAAGCGATGTTGCATGATCAGGGCCTACCATTGCATCTGTGGGCGAAGGCATGTAACACAACGGTATATGTGCAAAAATTTTGTCCTCATTAGATACTTGGCATGAGTACACCAAAAGAGGATTTTACTAGTAAGAAACCTGATGTTTCATATTTTAAGATTTTTGGCTCATCTATTTATGTGCATCTGAGAAAAGACGCCAAGAAGAAGCTTGAACCAATAGCTGATATTGGGATATTTGTGGGGTACACAGAAACTCCCCACAACTATCAGGTGTATTTTTCAAATAGCATAATGGTTGTTGTGCGACGGGATATAAAATTTGATAAGGAGAAATCCATGTGATTGTCCCTTAAGAGGGAGTTGGATTTGCATGCAAAGGAGGAACTCTTGGTTCCAAAGGATGAGCCTCAAGATGTGGAGAAGCCACATGCAGAGGATCATGGAGTGGTAGAAAAGACTCATGCAAAGCCATCCACCTGGTAGAAGGTGCACCACAAAAGCTGATAGATTGAGACTTGATGCAGCAAAGAATGTATGAGCCCCTACTGCACTGTGTAGACAGAGATAGTCTCCAGACAGGTTTACTGGATACATGGCTCTTATGAGAAATTTTATTGTGACAGAACCATCTTCCTTTCAGGAAGTAGTGCAACAACCAATTTGGGTTGATGCTATGGTAGAGGAGTATGACTCCATCATCAAGAACAGTGCATGGGAGATTGTCCCAAGACCAATCGGAAAATCAGTGGTTGGATCTAGATGGATCTATAAGGTGAATCAAGATGCTGATGGGAGTGTGGAGAAGTACAAGGCCATATTTGTGGCCTGGGGATTCTCACAAGTTGAGGGGATCGACTATGATGAGACTTTCGCACCAGTCGCGAGGTACTCTTCCATTAGATCTATCCTTGCACTCTCAGCGCAGATGGGGTGGTGCATTCATCATATGGATGTGAAAAATGTGTTTCTCAATGGAGTTATTGAGGAAGAAGCATTCATAGAGCAGCCAAAAGGTTTCGAGATCTTTGACATTGAGTCGCATGTGTGTCGACTCAAGAGAGTATTGTATGGGCTGAAGCAAGCACCATGTTCTTGGTACACTCGAATTGACAATTATTTCATCAGGTTGGGCTTCACCAAAAGTGAAGCAGATGAAAAATTGTACCAAATTGTGGTTTATGGTAAGCTCTTGAATATCATACTTTATGTTGATGATCTAATTTTGACAGGTGATGAAAAACTGATAAACTCATGCAAGGGGGATCTTGCAAGGGAGTTCGAAATGAAGGACATGGGACTCCTTCACTATTTCCTTGGTTTGGAAATATGGCAATGGGATGGTGAGATTTTTGTTTGTCCAGGAAATTATGCTAAAGAGATATTGGGTAAGTTTCACATGGAAGGCTGTAAAACCATGGACACTCCTCTTCCAGGAAATTGGAGGAAAGAGGACGCTACTTCTGGAGAAGTAGTGCATGCTACTATCTACATGCAACTAGTAGGTTCACTGATGTACTAAGTGAGCACCAGACCAAATATTTTCTACGCAGTTAACCAGCTGAGTCAAGCTATGGTTAAGCCAACCAAGCTCTTTTGGAAGGCGGGGAAGCATGTCTTGAGATATCTCAAGGGCACTACAGAGTATGGATTATGGTATAGAAGGATAGAGGGACTGAAGCTTCAAGGATTCAAGGCTTCATGGCTTCACGGATGCAGATTGGGAAAGCAGTCCATCAGAAAGAAAGAGCACATCAAAGGAGGGATCTTCAGCATAGGATCGACAATAGTTTATTGGTACAGCGGGAATGAGCGATCCGTGGAACTTAGTTCAGCCGAGGCAGAGTACACAGTAGCAATTCAAGTTGCATGTGAGGCCATCTAGATGAGAAATATCCTAGTTCGTTTGTTTGGTTATCAAATGGATCCAACAATGATACGTTGTGATAACCAGAGTTGCATTAAACTCTCGGTTAATCCAATGTTTCATGATAGGTAGAAGCACATAGACATCTGGTACCACCATCTCAGATATTGTGTTCAGAGGTGCATTATGTTACTTCAGTACATTCCCATGGAAGATCAGGATGCAGATATTCTGATGAAGGCGCTTACCAAGAGAAAATTCAAATACCATAGAGGCAGGATTGGGGTGGAATATAATCCCTTTCTTGTTGAGAGGGAGTGTTGAAGTCCAAAAATAAATTGCATCACCTACACTAGTGTGGGACCAATAGGTCCTAACATCATCTACACTAATGTGGGCTAAATTTGGTGTAGTGTCTAATTTAATTTTCCCTTAATTAAATTGGACAATAAAATGTAATCTTATCTCATGATCACTAGTAACAATTAACTGGGTGTGATAAACTCAGTTAGCTGATGTATTTCAAGTTGAGGGTGGTTGGTGAGGCATTCAAAGTAATTCTATTATTTATGGAGTTCGAATTGTAGTTGGTGCACTAGTTTAATGCATGAGTAATCATTTAACTCAGTTAGCTTAGTTAAATTTAGTTGAACTAGTTGTAATTGTTTGTTGCTCTAGTGAGAGATCAAGTGAATTAAATATTATTTAATTCACAATCATTGATCTGCCATGCAACTGATGATTTACTATTAATAGTTGCATGCATGTCAATTCCAATGGAGACCCAATTGAGACAAAGGTTAAATGGATGTTAACTATCAGTTGTGTGATTAGTAGGTTGACCACATGCAACCAGACATCCATTGGAGTGCCCATGATCCTTGCGCGTTTTAGGAAGGTAATAATTCATAAATAATAGGGATTGCATTCATCAGGAATTGCACAAGAAAGGAAGGATATTTAGAGGCTGAGAATTGTCTAAGTGTTGGCCATTTTTGTCCAGTACAATGTGAGACAGTTAGCAGAGTGTAGGAGACTCTTGTGAGAAGAGTACATTGTAATTGTTTCATGATTCCATGGTTAATATACAATATAATAAAGAGGGGTTTTGAGCAGCAATATTTCCCCAGGAAATTATTCGTGTTGTGGTTTAATTTGATTCTTTCTTTGCTTCATGTGATTGGTGATTGTGTTTAATTTCCTCAATTTATTTGTAGAAGTGATTTAGTATCTAGCTTTAGTACATTGTTAGATCGAATTGAATCCATTGATATACATATGTTTGTATAATTTCTATACAAGGTATCACTGGATAAAGATAAAGGAGGCCTTGGATTGACATATCATAATACCTAGGCACTTAAAATTGTTTGATGATGTATTCAACGATAAGGAGGCTAATCCAAACAGTTAGTGACTAATTTTTTAACTTAATAAGGTTGTTATTAATGTAGAATACTTTTAATGTGGCATATTCAAGTGACAATTGACATTCTACTTTGCAATTTCTTATCACTTCATTGGCTACAACAGCAGTTTACCTAAAATGATAATTTTCATGATGGGGTAAAACATTGTTGCAACCGAGCTTCGATGGATCCAAAAACATTGGTTGTGCATTAAAGACATAGAAGGATGCTAGAGCTTTGTAAATTCTTCTAGATTCCTTGTTCATCAATTTTATATTTTTCCAACCTCTTGTTACATAATAGTCGTCTTATGGGAACAAGAGGCCTATGCCAGACTCAGATAACAAGTCATCAACATGTAGAGACTCAAATATATATTTTACTAGAATGCTAGGCTTAAACACAACGAACTCTAACCAGAGATTGACTGGGAGGGCATTTACCAGATATGTCACCTCCTAAAGAGGATGAGATCTGGAGGCTACCTGGCCCTGTCCAGGCTCTGTCTGCATTCGGCTTGAGCACGACACATTCAGGCGTGGAGGTAGACGACATCAAAGGAGCTCGCCAAGCAGCAGGTCCAGTTTGGCTCTCGTTTCAGGGTGTATGGTACACGTTTATTTATATCTCTTTTATTTATGATGATTTCATTGTGCCTAGAATTCACAAGTTAAATGGATGTATGTGTAAGAAGTCAAATTTTATGAACTTGGATATAACTGATGCAAATTCTTGTGTTCAACTTTGTATGCTTATGGTATGAATAGTTAAATTTTTACTAAGTTTTCAGAAACTTGTATGACTATGGTTTAAATTGGCAGTTAGTCACACCCCTTCTTAGACAGCCTCGGTGTCATTTGTCGTGTTCTATTGTACTCTTAGACAGAGCCTGGACAGGGACAGGTAGCCTTCAGATCTCATCCTCTTTAGGAGGTGACATATCTGGTAAATGCCCTCCCAGTCAATCTCTGGTCAGAGTTCGTTGTGTTTAAGCCTAGCATTCTAGTAAAATATAGATTTGAGTCTCTACACAACAATAGATTAGAAGGCAAAGATCTTCATGCCATCTTGAGGTCAAAATCCAGTTCAACTTATTATCTTGCTACTGCAAACTTGGAATGTTAATATTTCCTTTCAAATATACACTTTTTGTAATGGTGATGAGTTGTCTCAACTACAAAAGAAATGTATTTATAGTGGGGAAGTTAAATTAATGATTTTCTTGAGTAAAAAACTATATGGATGTTATCATTATCATTCATTTGTCAACTTTTTGAGGCTTTTTTAATGTCATATGATACATGTCTAACAAAGTAGATTTTTAATCAATTTTTGTTTATATGTTCTTTAATCAAATTGTTAAAATTGTTGTTTCTTTTCTTAGACACTAACAACTTAATTTTATGTAGCAATAGTAAGTACACACTTTATCTCAACACCAATTCCCTAGCCTTTCTACTTTTGGAAACGATTCGTCTATATGGGAAGTAGAAAATTTTGCAGCTCAAGATTATTGGGAAAGTTTGATCCTTGCAGGAACATATAAGAAATTTAATTAGTAGATCAGTGAGTTGACAGTTCTCACAGGTGTTTTGAACTTTTTCACTAGTTTTGAATTGGGTAACGCAATGGTTAATTGTCTCTAAAAAGTGATGTTTGCATGATTTAATATGATCTTAAATAATTTTTTGGTTGTATTTAGATAACAGGACTTATTTGCAATGGTTTTCTCAAGTTCCATGTGTTAAAAAATTCAATAAAACAGAACATGTTGCAACTCCTTATCTAAAACAGGGTGCAAAGGGCCTTGCCTCAAGTGTCAAGGGAAAATAAACTCCACTTGGATCAAAATAAAGACCTGGTTCAAATGTGGCAAGTATTTTATCTTTCTGTAAATATATTGGTGGACTATCAGTACATGTCATATCTTGCCTTATCTAATTTTTTGTAAATAAAATCTACAAAAAAATACGTCTACACCTTACTCTGGCAAGAAAGCTGGGCAGTTTAATTTCCAAAGTTGTTCAAGTTAAGTAACTTTCAATTTGATGCATTTTTTCTTCTTCATAATGGACTGCACTAGTTACTGTATTTGTAGTCATATGAGTGGTATATATTTGAACTGACTTGAAATTTCTTCTGTATTTTAAAGGGATTTGTTTTACAACTTGGTAATTCCAACTCACAAAGTTCTTCAGATTGGCAAGAACATACTACCATGGATAGAAGAAGATATGAGCAAAGGTGATTCAAAGGTGTATTATTTGTTTTTATTTGTCACTATGTAGTCATAAGTGATGGAACAAGGTTGATATCATGAGTAGCAAGATGAGGGATATATGTAGTTGTGATCTTGTGGTGTTCCAATTGCTTATATGTTCAATTTATATTTAGTTAATACCTTCAATATAAATACTACAAGCATTAAAAACATTTATAATTTTATATTATGCAACAAAGAACTTTTTATCTAATACATTGGAAGCTTTGTGAACTTGTTTGTGCTTGGAAGAAATTTAATTTGTATATTCTAGTACATACTAAGTCTATGTTTTACAATACCTTAATTGAAATGGCACTTTTGAATGAATTGCAATCTTTTGATCTTATGTAGATATTAATTTAACAATAAGACAAGGAAATCAAGTTGGGAAAAGCATTTAGAATTGGTGACACCAATTGAGGTGAATTAACACTATATTTTTTTCATTGTATGTTTGGGTTAGTTATTTTAATATATGATGTCATTTTTTAGAGATTCAATATATTTAAATATTCTTGACATTTATAGAAGTAATATCTTCTCCTTTTGCAATTGCTCAAAAATATTCTTCTCAAGAAGTATTACTTTTTCCATTGTTCATGGGGGGGAGGGAGTGGTGGAATATGATAATAATGTTTTAATTCCATGTCATTATAGCTCATATATCCAGGAACATTCCTACTTATATATATATATATATATATATATATATATATATATATATATATATATATATGTATATGTATATGTATATGTATATGTATATGTATATGTATATGTATATGTATATGTATATGTATATATGTATATGTATATGCATATGTATATGTATATGTATGTATATGTATATGTATATGTATATATATGTATATGTATATGTATATGTATATATAAGAAAGCACAGAAATGCCTCAGAGACATACAAACACACTGTCTCTCTTCGATGTTGGAGCTCTAAATATGAGCTAATATCATTTTGTTCCTTAGAACTACTAGTATCATTGGATGCCTTTCTCTTCATATGGGTCAATTCCTCTATTTGTTGCAGCTTTTTTTGTCATTGTGGTCACTGGTGATGAATTTATGAACTCCACAAATTTCTATTATTTCACTATAGAAATTGCCCTACAATTTATGTGAAGCTTTCTATTTATAGCCACTCTTGATGTGTATGCATGGATTATAAAGAGTGGCCTTCCTAATTCAATTATTTTGATCTTAAATTAGGTCACTACAAAATTTTCACTTGCAATAACATGCTCAACGACAAGAATAACTATTCTTTTTCATAATGACTTGAATGATTGTGATCAAATGCATTGCTAGAAATTTCATTTGTTTGCTACAATGGCCTTATTGCTACAATTCCACCCATGGAAATCTCGCTTTAATAACATAAACATGGACTTGTTTTTACACATGCCATATCTATCCATAAAAGGGCTACTGCAAATTTTGTTGCACCACACAATATCTCCTTGCATCCCTAGTAGTCTTAATACTATTGCTTAGATATCATTTGAGAAGAAATAATTTTGTTCATAAACTTGTTTTTGAGGATTTGACATACAAGGCACAAGAAATCAATGTTATACAACTCCATTTTCAAAGAAATTTTTCATCCCATAACATGGATTTTTCTTATTATTTTGTATTTTCCTTATCAAATGAAACTCTTGTTCTCATTGCAACATCTAAGATGAACCCATAAAATATCTCATGGACATAAAACTCAGCATGGTCAATTTATGGGTTCTTCTGCATTGCAACAAGGCTTGTCTTGTCTCCTTGAGTGTGCCCATGAATGGCGTGACTTCTACTTTCTATGTTTTTTTCATTATCCCTATACACGTTAGTGAGGGCTAGACTTGAACCTTTTAGTATCTCCAAACTATTGTTAAATAATTTGGAAAACATATGTTGAGTTCAATTTTTATGTATCCTTCACTAATGTCATTAATCTAGCCATGTTTTTGCCTTTCACCTATGCAATGCTATATTCATGTTGCATGCATGGAAGAACTTTCACAAGGGTTGTGCCCACTTCATTTCTCACTTTATATGATTGACTCGCAAATGTGCCAATTTTTAATAAAATGATGAAAACTAACCAAGTATTGGAAATATCACAAAATTGAAACCTTAATTGTTTAATTTCCATGGCACCTGACAGTAATTACCTTGAATGGATCATTATTTACACAAAATATAATTGTGGCCAATGTTTCAACAGCCAGTGATATGTGATCTAGGTCATGTTCCTCATCACTGTGCATATAAAATTTATGGTTTATAGATAATGTCAATACTGCCGGAAAAAATAAATAAAAAAAATAAAAATAAAATTATAATGCAAGCTTGGTCGATCTATACAACATCCCATTTTTTTCAACCAACTAATGGTGCATGAGGATCTAGCTTTGGTTTCAATACAAACCATTTTCCAGCATATTTTCATAGATGAGATTCTCATTTTTTTAAAGGTTATCTCTATCATCTAGTTTGCTAATAGGCATATGATATATTTTCTTCTTCAACTCTGAATCGTCTACCATAGATACCATCTTCTCTCAAATTCTTCCCATATTCTAAAAGATCCTCTTATACTGAATTGGAACAATTATTACAAAGCAATTGGAACACGTTGATAACAAAAGGGTCCAAAACCTTAGGGTCAAGGGTTAAAGACATGAAATTTTATTTATGTACACCAAGGTTGCGGAAAATCATCGAGCATTCAATGCAAAGTAAAACACCAAGGCTCGGTGAGGCCTACTCTAGTTTGGGTGAAACACAATCTACATAAGCATCATCTTTGGGAACCTTTTTTGAAAAGATAGAATGCTCCAACTTTCCATATGTATTGAATCCCTACAAACCTCTATCCAAATGGTCACAACTCTCTATAATATTATAATTCTATAATTAATTATCTTGTGGTCTTGTTTAATCAAAATAATAAGAGTTTCTCAATTAGATGCTCTCACTAGTTGTGCATTGATGTCCAATATTGATTGGACTACAAGGAAGATTATGTTCCATCATTTGAAAACACAGAAGTGAATCATTTACTCCTATTATTTTCTCAATCCAATATGTATGATCTATTGCACTTTCTTCCTGAAAAGTATAGAATTTTGATGGTGAAACCATTCTAAAACAAAACCAAAAATATGTTTGTTCTACATCCACCTTAATAGCTGATGTAACTAGATTAATAGCATGATATGGAATAGGCTTCTCATCTTGCGATGTCCCATGGTAGTGAGATGAAATCAAATGACCAAATAAGCTAGATACATGATTGGTTGCATGATGTCCCTTTTGAGTAAGGTGTTGGATTGTGGTTCCCATTGGTTTTCCCCATTGTTTGTACCATGTGGTAATAATACAAAACTCCATGTCTATCAAGAAAAAAGAATCTCCACTTCCAACCACCTCTCAAATTTAAAGAAAATTCATCATTATTTTGGTTAAACATTGTGCCTGTATCAAGATCTTGGACATTATAGTCATGGCCCATCTCTTTTTGTGCATAGCAACTGAATATTTTCATTTTATATGCAAGAGGAACTACTACTGCTCTTCATTTTCCTATTCCTTTATAACTGGTATAAACATTCTCCAATGATTATATATATATATATATATATATAAGGTTCGGAAACAAAAAAAAACTTTATCCTTGATGCTTCCTCTTCTGAAATTTGGCCTCTTCTCAAAATTCAGAGATCTAGAATGACTTTTCATGCATGACCTTTGCATCTATTGGTGAAAATGTTCGTTATGGGTTTCTTATTCTAGCTCATAAGGCTATATTCCCCTACCCCATATGCATGCTTCTATGTGTGTTGAATACCCCACTCATATGCTTTTCTAGATTTTATGTGTGTTGAATACCTCACCCCATATTCAAACCCTCACCCCTCACACTTACACAAAGAAAATCCTATGGATTTCAACTACATGATGATGATATCCCAAGGTGGAATCATTATTAAACCTGATTTAATGGGCATTAGTGAATCATAAGAACCATTTAAGAGGGTACAAACAACTGAATCTACTGGTGTAAGAAATCTTTCTAGGTAAACTACCTATGCCTCTACGGTATCAACAGGGTAAATTTTTCTAGGTGGTGCTAGTTATGCTTTTGGTTCAAATGTTATTGATGTTGCTATTTCTTTCCTCACTAGATATGGGTTTGGATCTCGCTCATGAAGGTAAGAATCTAGACCACGAGTATATGAATCATAATCTCGCTTACAAGCGTATAACTCTATAAATTCATAATCCCTGTCACAACCAAGAACATCAGAATATTACTCTCTAGCAATCGATGTTGTTGGATCTACCACTGCTCTTAGTTCCTCTTTCGATTATATCTCTCTAGGTGAAAATTACATTGGACAAGATGGTGGGTAAGCTACTAGACTAACTTACTAGTTGTCCCAATTCTTATCCCCTATAAAGGACTGACCCAACATAAGTTATACAACGTATGCATCACTCTCTTATTAACATTAAGTATTCTAAGATATATATGCTATTATTCACTGAAATAGATGTACTATTCATTGATCCAACTAGCACAGGAAATAACACTGACACGGGGAGGGAAATTGAGGAATAAGCACCGACAGGAAGGTCGAAGTTGGAAGAAATTATATTTTTTTTAATACTCAGACAACCATCGGATATTCGACGATGAGTAATCCCCATAAAATACCTAATGATAATTATAATAAACTATCGCCATATATCCAACACAGAACTGACAAAACAAACCATCAGATTCATGGCATTGTCGTCGCATTAGCTATGACACGGTTGAGTATCTGAATAATGTTTTCATCGGATATCTGAAGCAAACCCACGAAATTGACATCGTATATCCGATAGTCAGTCGTCAGAAAATTATCCATGGTTCGATGTATTCTTAGCCATCGAAGCATCGGATATCTAACCCACAACTAACGAAACAAACCGTTGGATTCATGACATTGTCGTCGCACTAGAATCTCTAACTAATGTTTTCGTCGGATATTTGACGTAAACCCATGAAGTTGACATCGGATATCTAACAAACAATCATCAAAAAATGCTTCATGATTCAACGCATTCTTAGCCATCAAAGGCATCAAATATTTGACTTCATTCCTATCGAATATCCGACGCAAGGTAAAAGTGTGATATGTGAGGGAATTTCACCGACGAAAATTTGACTCGGTTGCGTTAGATATCAAACAACTGGGAGTTGAATATCCGACGAGTTCATATGGGATTTTCGCCCCATTTATATTAGAGAGTATACATGTTATAGGTTACCAATTTTTTCCTCATTAAATATTTTTTGGAAAAAAATGAAACCATGGAGAATAATCTAACATATTGTCTCCAAGCACCAAATTGTTTTGAACATATTTAGGCAAAAAATGAGATGGAGCAGTTACTCCATAAATTATCAAGTACGATCTTTTTCTAATACCAACTACATATGAATCTTAGAAAGGTCATGGCTTCTTCACTTAATATCGGACATTCCTTCCAAAAAAGCAATTTCTATCATGGAGACAGAAAAAAAATCATACAATTAGGCATAGTTTATCTTATATTTGTTTTCTCATAATTCTTGACAATATGTGTGGATTAGACTACTAACCATGGTCCAACTCTAATTTAAGATTAGGAAGGAATTTTTTGAAGAAATAATATCTAATAGTTCAAAATCCATATCAAAATAAATGAGAATTTCATCAACTATATTCTTTGATCTCTCAATATCTCTTTCCAAAACATGGGATAAGATGGCTATATAATTGAATATTATACATGTGGTAATGGAAATATTCACAAATGGTATCCAAGCATATCTGAAATGGATATAGTTAGCTTCACCATATAATGTTCACATTAATTCCATTGCATAAATTGTAGATATCTTTCAAATTGGTCATTATATATACCCCATTACTCTCAGCAAGAATATATTTCTTTCCACACACCCTCCCACTAAGATTTTTTTGATATCATTATCATGGAGAAGCCAATCTACAAACTTAGTAATCACAAATTTCATTGGTTGGTGTAGTCTATAGTAATTATCTAGTTCATATGGATGAAAGAAGAAATACATCTTCATTCATCAATAATAAACATCATATTCTCTATATCAATGTTTAATGACCCATTCTATAACCTTAAAATAAGGCATCATAGGGATTCTTGCAACAATAGTGTGCAAGTGAGATATTTTGATCTTTGACAATACAAAGTAATCAAAATTTCTCTCAATTGGATCACTTAAGAGAATTATATCTAGATAAACTTCTTCTTTGAACTTCATGTAAATAGCTCCCCATCTTGGAAAACTTCCCTAAGGAATTATAAGGGACTTGATATCTTAAATATGGATCTCATTAGCTCAATACCAAGTTTTTATAGCTTAATTGTAAGTGTATATTGTTCAGGAGTTTCTTCCATGTCAATATCTATTACCTCTGTCATTTGGGAAATTTCAGCCACTAGTCTTTTTCCCCTTTGGTAGACCATTTTGGAATTTTAGGAGTGAATCTTATGAGAGTCATGTTATCTACAATAAAATTGAATTCTAATGCTATCTACACAAAATCCTATTTTAAGAAAAACCAGCTCCATTTAACTATTCATATATATATATATATAGTAGCGAAAAATTGTCATAACCAAACTTGTAAGAAATTCATGTTTAGATTCCAACACTAACAATAATATCCAAGCATATAAATAAGCATATGAGACATAGTGATTCTTATCTGTATTGAGTCGCAAACACAAGGAAATAAATGTAAAAGGTTGAGCCTACTCCACTAAAATAATATTGAATGTTTCAAGCACTACAATTCACTCTACCAACACAACACATTACTAAATAATATCACCTTTGAGGGCAAGAAACACATCGAATGTTTAAATAAAATTGGATTCAATTTTAAAGTAATGATGAGTTCTCTAATACATAGATTGAAAAATATTTTGGATTATGAGATTGCATTCATTTCATAGATGACCATCTAGTTCTTTAACCAGTGAAACATTTATTGTGGAATGACACTATTACCAACAGTTAAAGTATGAAATTTTTAATTTATAAGTAGCCCAAAATTGCAACTTTCACTATGTTGAAACATAAAACTTTGAGCAAAAGATAAACTTAGCAAAGATGAGAAAGACTTTAAGTGAAGGAGAAAATGAAATTTAAACTCCGTTAAAAGTTTTAGGATGACCCCAATGAACATTAATTAGCTTGGATAAAATTTGAATATATGACCAAGTTTGGGAGGTCACAGGTTCAAAACCGGCAGGGATTAGGGTTGTCTATTGCCCTTCATGACCAAGCTAGAGGGATGGACGCCCCCAATGTTGGACGCCTCAGTCCTTGCGAAAGTCATGAGTTTCTGGTATATGTGGCTTATGGACTGCTACATGTACTTGGGGAGGTTGTTGTTCCCTATCTAAAAAAAAAAAATTTGAATATATGAAATAAATTCCTCGCACTTTCGCAAAGTCGTTCTCAAACTTTTGATTTTAACCAAACTGATTTTAATCCTCTAATCAACAAGGCACATTCTTAACTTTTCATTTCAGTGACACATACCCTATATTTTTTATTGATTTGATATTTAACTTTCAATGGAGATTATGTCTAAATCTCGACTCATGCCAAAACAAAATTTAACTTCAAGAAACATTTCCAAAGAATGCTTTCAACTTCCAAATATTCAAAAGTTTGTATACTCCTCCGAGGACCAAAAAAACTATTAGGAAAGACTTGTTTCTTTCAGCAATAAAGAAATTAATTTCAACTCCAATGAAACTAAGAAATCACTTTCACCACATGATTAAGAAGAAAAAAAAATTGAATTATAGAATCAAAAGACAAGGCAAAAAGGTTGGTTAAGAGATAAATTACCTAAAATAATTATTTGATGTAAAATTGTCATCAAAATTGAAAGAAAAAAAAAAAAAAATCAAAAATAAGAGTTGAAAAAAAATAAGTGGTATCCAAAAATTCAAAAACATTTAAGGTGTGTTGAAGTCTCAATAAAATTTTAGGGGATTCTGAGGATTGATGAGCTATTATTGCAATTTTTTCAAGAACTATAGTTGAATATAAACACCTCTAATAACATGATTGAAAATGGGAACATTTTCTTGGACTTAAGAAACAAGCCAAGCATTCAAAAAACTTAAGGAGACCATGTGTAGAAATCTTGTCTTGGCGATGCATATGTTCACCAAATTTTAATTCCTCAGGGCATGGAATTTGTGCAATTTTAATGTAACAAGGAATGTCCTTTTCCTTTGAAAGCTAGAAACTTAAAGAAGAGAACTTACTCAAACCCATTTATGAAAAGGAAATGTTAGATATGCTACATGCATTTAAGTAATGGCCTCTTTACCTAAAATGAAGACACTTCAAATTAAAAATGTATTGTGATAGTTTTAAGTTCTTCTTCGAATAATGACTATTTTGAGAAAAGCAGCAAAAATTAGTCATAAAGATGCTAAGTTATGACTTTGCAATTGTCTACAAAAAAGAGCTGAAAATGTCACGACCAATGCTTTTTCAACTAGGGAAGAAGGAATTGAGATTTATCGATTCTACAATTTGATTAGATAAGAGAAGCAAATACAGAATTGCAACAAGATGAAAATACAAGGCAAGTCATTAAACAACTACAACAAAACCCTAATTCATCACATAAATTGTTAGGAAATAATGATTAACTTTGGTATGAGGATCACCTATGTTTATGTCAACTCTCAACTCAAACAAACTGACCTTTCAAAATTACACATGTTACCTATAGCGAAACACTCAATATTTTTAAAAATTTATCACAAAATCAATTGGGATTTTTCATGGGAGGGTCTTCTAGAACCATAATCCAGGCCAAGCCAATGAAGGGAAATTTTCTTAATGGATTCTATCACAAATCTACCAAAATCTAAAGCAAATAAGGTCATCATGGTGGTGGCAGATAGAATCATAAAATATGCCTATTTCATGCATTTTCTTACTGTTTTAAAACATGTACAATAGCCATGGCATTCATGGAAAAAATTCAAAAGCTACATGGAAAGACAACTATTATTATGAGTAATAAAGATCTCACTAGTAATTATTGCACTAACTTGTTTTCTTGATTGGGTAGTCAATTAACTTGTAACTCCTCTTATCGTCCTCAATTTAATGGGATAAATAATATTGTGAATAAATTCCTAGGAGTTTTACTTTGTTGGTTTTCATCTAATAACTAAACATAAGGCATCGATTGGTTATCCATGGAAAAATAATTGGAAAAAAATTCCTTCCATTCTTCATAAAAATATCTACATTTTATAGCACTCCATGGGTATCATCTTCCACCTGTCACATTTCCCTTGAGAGGCAAAGCTAAGGTTGAAGAAATAGAGGATCACATTAAACAATTATATGAGGTTCTCATATTGTTGAAGGACAACTTGGCCATAGCACAAAATAGGATGAGCTTGTAATCAAATTAGTATTGTACTGGAAGTAACTTTGAAAGGGAGGATTTCGTATTTTTGACATTTCACACATTCAAACAAATGTCCCTTAAGAAACAAAAGTACAACCAATTAATATTCAAGTAATTATGGTTTTCAAGCTCTTGTGGTTATCAGTTATTGAAGAGCTTCAATAACTGAAAGCTCTTCAATAATATTCAAGTAATATTATTGCTATAAGGTGTTTGTGAATCTATTTGGATCTTGTTGTCGTTTCCATGGAAGATTGTGGGAGAGGCTTGGAAATGGCCCATGGATTGGTGTCTTTGACCCCTGAGGTTTTTTCGACGCCTAAATAATAGATTTTTGGTACAGTGGGATAATTGGCTTTCGACTCTTTCCTCGTCCCTCCTCCTGTTAGTCGTTTTCAAACTTAGTCATCGGTATGGGAGTCAATTTGGGTTCTAGAAGGCTCGGCTATAGACATAGTCTTTCAAGGGGCATCCCTTTCAGTGGCAGGACACTTAGCAAATTTTCTAGCTAGGGATTTTTTGGTGGGTCTGTCTTTGAATGGGGAAACCAAGGTTCTATCAATGAAATATACTCAAGGTGTAAACCCCCAATTGGACTTGGTGAATTTATTATAGGCTCTAGGCTCCTGTGTTGAAACCCTTCCAAATGGGCAAGAGCTGCTCATTTTTTCTAGTAGGGTTTTGTTGGAACCGATGACAAATTTCAATGAAGAGGTGAGGGTTGATTCTAGACAAATATTTGAGGGTGACAAGTAAAAGAAGAAAACCAGGTGTGTCAGGATCAAGAAAGGAGGTTTTATAATGGTCCTCTCAGTGAGGATGTATCGATGCATGAGGTAGAAAGTGTTGAAAATCGAGGGCATCCTCTATACAGATAATTACTTCTTATGATATTTATTAATTTAATATTCTTCTTGTTACATTTTCCATCATAAATAAATTACACATAGGAGCTCAAAAATAAAACAAAAATACCATAAGGATCATAAGATACATCGAAAAGCACAACATTTTACCCTGGGAAAGCCCACATGGGGAGGAAACCCAACAATCCTTTCCTTATAGAATCAATTCAACAAGAGATACATCAAATTCATAGACAAACTAACTATAAAGATGACAAGACGCCTAGTCTACTCTCCACAAAACTCTATCAAAGGTTTGCAAGAAGGTATGCAATAGAGGTCTAAATTCATCCTCTCTTCTTCACAAAAGTTTGATCCCTTCCTCAAAAAATAAGGCACAGGAATTTCAGCCAAACCGCAGAAATATGCCTCAGATGCTTTCGGCCCCTTCAAAAAAAATATGTTCAGTACATTAATTTTTCCTGTTGCATAAATGTTTTTTCATGATCCTTAAACTTCTTCTTTAACCTTAGATCAGGTTCTTCACTTACCTCATGCCAATCACGCACAGGAGATCCAAATTTTTCTTTGGATGGAGGTTGAATTCTTATATATAGTCATCCAGGAGGGTTGAATGGGTGCTTCCTAGGGGCCAAAACAGATTGAACATAGGAACTAACTTGGTCATCTTATGGAGCTGAAAATGAAAATCCAAAATTCATATTTTTCTTTTCGACAAAATACAATAAAAATAAATAATAATAAAAATGAGCACAAAGAACATGCTTTACATATAAATATATCAATGATGAAAATGTACATTGTGAAGACTAACTATAGTTACAAAATTCAACAGAAAGGAAGGCGGATTTGGTTGTAGTAGGCTAAGCTCGAGACCGCAAGTTTAATATGCGATTTCTTCCAATAGCAGTAAGCCGTATGTGGGGGCACCAGATTGATCCACTTCGAATAGTAACCACTTTAGAAAGAGGCTAGTTCTACTTCCTCTTAATTTTTGGACAAAATGCCTCATGGGTGTTGGCTAAAAATTGGGCAATCGACTACACCCTAGTTCTTCTCAAAAGATGGACCCCCTTTTTTGTTCCAAAAAATAATTCATGGAGAAGGGACCAATTTGGGTGTGAATGTTGATCTTACCTATGAAATTCTAGTCTTGGGAGGTGCTTCACAATATTGGAATTAATTGGGGAAATTCTAGGACGTAGATATTTCCTTCCTCTTAACACGGGCGACGAAGATGACCTGCACTTTATTAAGTATTGACACTCGTGAAGGCTTGGTGGAATAATTGGAAATTGCATAGCATGATTAATCCCACACACAAATCCTAGAATATGAGGGGATTCCTTTTCATTATAGGAGGTTCTATAAGAATGTGAACATTTTGAAGTATTGTTTACTACTCTTCCATTGAAAAATGGGAATCAAATTTTCCTCCCTATAAAGAAAAGAATCATTCCCCAGGTAGACTCAGCAGATGTTGTAGAAGAATCTCAGGAAAAACAACAGAGGGTTCAAGTAATGACCCTCAACCTTCCAGCAAACTCCATGGGAAGGCGACATATCAGAAGAAGGTAGAAACAAACACAAGATCACCTCTAGCTTCCATAGTTCCCCTAGATCCTACCCAAATTAGATTTATTACACTAGATAGTACTCATGTTTCTATTCTCTTTTCCTCTTTATTTGTTTTGATTGTTGAATTGGGTAAGGTTTGGGATAGCACTAATGGTTATGACATTGCTATATCCCCACAACCCACTCTCACCAAACCTCACATTTAGCCTTTCCTTTGTCCCTTAGCAATCATGATTACATTGTCGAAAGTAGACTCCCTAAAGGAGGGCTAAATGGAAGAATCCTATGACTCAATTTCTCACTACTCCTTGTGGCCTTGACCTACCCAACCTTCATAGCTAAAGGGAAGGAAAGGGGCAGAAAATCTCACCTAACCAATGCCTAAGTCAAAGCATGTTTGCACGTGGCCATTAAAAAGAGACATTCCATCATTGTGGTGCTTAGAGTGGGGTAAGCCTTATGAGGAGTTAATTAATTATTATACAGTATTTCAATTATAAGGGTTTTTCCAACCCCTCTAAGATATTGGTCCTTAGGAGGGTAGTATAATTAAATTATCCCTATAGTATCCTATTATAGGATACAATGGGAGAGGGGGGAATTATTTTAAAGGTGTTAGATCATTTGTTAAGCATTGGAGTTTTTTTAGTCCTGATGCATAAGGGCGATTGGGTGGCCAAGCTATTAGATGGAACCATCATAAAAAAAATCCCTAAACCAATTGGGTTTTGAATTATTTTTAGGCATGCATTTCGTATCAATGGACTTAAATATGGAATTGAGAGTTATAAACATCTATGGATGATCCGAATGGAAAACAGCATCCACCCATGATATTCATCTACCCATGTTATCCATCCACCCATGGTATTGTAAATGGAATCGACCCATGGTATTAATCCACCCATGGTATTTATCCACCCATGGTATTGTAAGTGGCATCCACCTATGGTATTAATTCACCCATGGTATTGTAAGTGATATCCACCGATGGTATTTACTCACCCATGGAATTTACCTATAGTATTGTAACAAAAAAAGACTATAAGTAACAAGTCGCATTTTGTAAAAGGATAGATTGTCTGCCACAATGTAGCTTGTACAGTTATTCTCTTTTCTAATAAAACAAGTTTCTTTTTGGTTTTATTTACAGTGTGTTCTCATATTTTTCTGGCATTTCAATTTTTCAGATCTTGGGGGCCTCCCCCAAGATCCATTTCAAGGTTTTTAGATCTAGCATTCTAATTTTGTAGATCTTGTCAGATTCATTTCAATTTTTTGGATCTTGGGTGCCTCCCCCCAAGATCCAGACAAATGGTATCATATTTAGGATACAAATCCATGGGAATGAGGGTTTGAAGCATATTTGAGTTTCAATGTTTGGTAGCAATCTTCAACAAATTCCATGATTTTTTTGGGCGGCGAGTTTGAAGATCAGATATGAAAATTTTGGTGAAATATTTACCACAAAAAATACCATATCTAGATTCCTTGTGAAAAAATACCCAAGTTCAAAAAAAAAATTAGCCGAATTGGAGTTTGGATGAGGGAGATTTCGCTGATTCAAAATCAGCAAAGTTGCAGAAATTTTTCTCCTGTCATTTTTTTCAGTTTTCTATGCAAAATTTCATAGAAATGGTTATATATCTGAGCTCCCCTTGAAAAATCACTCTCTTTCAAAAAAAAATCGATCGAATCAGAGTCTAAACGTGGGAGTTATCGCTGATTTAAAATCAATTATTGTTTTCAGAAATTTTGTGACAACAGGACAGTTCCAGCACGAATTTGAGAGTCTAAAGTCTCTATATAGTGATTTCAAACACATGGGAAGATGCATAATGGTCATTATATTTCCAAAAATAGTTTATACTAAATATTCTAAGTTATATTGACCGATTTATTCCCATTTTAAATCTGGAGCAGCATTCAGAGCAGGTTCCCTTTGGAGACGTGCCCTCCCACCTTACTTTAGTAGGCACCTCCTTCACATTCATCAGTTTCACATAGCAGCATTCATCTTGGGTTATTTTTAGATGTGCCCTCCCACCACAAGCTATGTAGCCACCTACTACTTCATCAAAAATCAACATCACGGTTTTGGGTCATCCACAAACCCACACTTCATCGAAGTCCATTTTCAAGGCCACACACTGTCAATATCACATTTGGTCAAAAGAATTACAGGGTATCTCTATCCTTGGATCTTCATTCATCAATGTTATGGGTTAACCACACAAAAACCTTCTCTTCAATGGCTCTTCATATTCAACAAACGCTTCCCAGGAGGGAACTTCATGCAATGGGGACCATTGCTTCTTAAGGAGGGAGGAATGATCCGAATAGAAAATGGCATCCACCCATGGTATTCATCCACCCATGGTATTTATCCACCCATGGTATTGTAAGTGAGATCCACCCATGGTATTTACTCACCCACGGAATTTACCTTTGGTATTGTAACAAAAAAAGACTATAAGTAACAAGTCGCATTTTGTAAAAGGATAGATTTTCCGCCACAATGTAGCTTCTACAGTTATTATATGTTTTAATCAAACAAGTTTCTTTGTGGTTTTATTTATAGTGTGTTCTCATATTTTTCTACGATTTCAATTTTTCAGATCTTAGGGGCCTCCCCCAAGATCCGTTTCAAGTTTTTTAGATATGGCATTCTAATTTTGTAGAGCTTTTTAGATTCATTTCAATTTTTTGGATCTTGGGGGCCTCCCCCCAAGATCCGAATCAATGGACCTGGCCCCCAAGATCCAAATCAATGGACCTTTTATGGAGAGAATAAACTTCTAGGAAACCCTTTTCCATAAGCAATTATGGCATGCAGAGAATCTAATCTTGTGAGGGGATTTCAATTTCTCTTTAGGAGCGGTTGATGTTTTGGGGCTACATGAAATATCAGATCCTCTAACATATTTCTTTAAGAAATTATTTCTCATTCATAAGTTAATAAATTTTTACATAATAAATGTTCAACCAACCCAAAGAAATAAACGAGTTGGAGAGGCTAGGATAACCACTGGTGGAAGTTTTTCCAATTATGTGACAATGGGTTGGTCAAGGGGGATAGTCTGAACACCACTCAACCTTCATGGAAATCAAAGGGGTGGGAAAGAAACCAATGAGTCCTTTCAAGTTCAATGTGGCATGGTTAAAAGAAGAAGATCTTTTAAATTTGGTTAAAGTCACCTGGGTCCCTCATAACCCTACTTCTACAAATTATACTGGCATCCATTTTGAAAGA
The DNA here is from genome assembly GCA_034641835.2 of Pinus albicaulis. NCBI lineage: Eukaryota > Viridiplantae > Streptophyta > Pinopsida > Pinales > Pinaceae > Pinus > Pinus albicaulis. The sequence goes on from CM076570.1 coordinate 387,050,986, forward strand.
AATATTTCCTAGGTAAATAAGGATACAGTTTAATGGGAAGCTTTAAATACAACTAGGGATGAACAATAGTTTAAGGATGTTTAGACAAAGCTAGACAAACTAGGAAACTCTGAGGGTGGGGGTTTTCTCAGTGATGACACAACACCAAACTTCTCCAACTCAAGACTAGGAAAATGAAACTTTTTTAAGACAAGGAGGTGGCATGGAGGTTAAAAGGTAGAGCTATTTCACTAGAATTTTATTCATAAATTTCTATGGATATTCCATTGGATAGTTCGTCACAACAGATCTGATAAAACTATATTTAAAAATTTGAAATCTACAGTATTAGGGTTTTATTTCTCTTTAGTTTTTTGAATTTGTATAATATTGTTAATAGCGTATGCATGCAATTTAACATTATCCATAAAATAAATAACATTGAAATAAGAACTCACAAACCATGATTTGACACAATATTTGACCTAGGAAACCCTTTCGGGAGAAAATCCAGGTGGAAGGTGAGGGCACTCTACTCTATTTATCTGAATAGAAAATGGTTTTGAGTACAAAGAAGTATGGCATGTGGTTCATGGGCTACTATAGTGAAAAAATTCTCTCTATTTTTTATATCTCCTCTCCCTCTTGGGTATTTTTTTCTCATGTATGAAACAAATGAACTTGAAATAATGAAACCTCGTTTCGTCCTAGTGGCTCGGTTATAACACAGCACGACATCCTATAAGTGGTTAGGCTTGAATACCTAAAATCTTTAAAAAATTTAAAATATGGACTCTTCTAGAGCCTTATTCATCATAATCATGTGGCTAGCCCCTTTTCCATGAAAAATGGGACCTAACATGGCATCCTCTCAAATTATGGTGGTGACAAAAAGGAAGGTCAACTTATGAGTGGCATATGTTTTGCATAGGGACTTTGATTGAGGAAATTAGTGTGTCATCGGTAAGTTATTTGTATGTATAATGTGCAAAAAATGGTTTTTCCCCAAAAAAATGTCATTTTATGCCTCAAAATGCTCTTGGAAGGTTTTAGACCCTGATTTCCCAAACTAGGTCTCGCCGGTAAAAATGGTCATGTGAGTTGATTTCTCCACTTTTTCCATTCTAAAAGCATCTATATTGGTGAAAAACAATATATTTATCCAATTAAAAACACTTCTCCCCATTTTGGGATGTTCTTGGTCCCCAAAATTCTTTATTGAATGAGGTGAGGAAGTTTTTCCTCCAACTTCTCTCGGGTGTACCATATCGCTTTACTTGGAAAGTGTCCTTTCAACCCAATATTACAAAGGTCATGTTACCAAAAAATATAGAAACCTTGTAGATGGAAACCCTAAATGTTATAAACTATACCTATAAGCAACAATATGGTAGTGGCACACTATCACCACAGCCAAAACCCCCTGCTCTTTACATACTCTCATTGATGAGAGGACTCTAAGGGGATCACTTATAATAGGTATTCTAGGGTTAATGTACAAAATGATATCAGTAGGAACTCTTCAAGAAAGACATAATTTATCCTCAATGCTTCAAAAAGAAGCAATTCTCTTTTTACAAATATTCTAGAAATAAGGGAAAAAAACTAGGGTTTAACTAATTTGACGAGTGTTGTAATACTTCAAGATCAAGGTAAGGAAAAATGTTTCTTACAATGTGTGTTACCTATGACAAGGCTCATGAAACCTTCAAGGAAGTCCTTAAGTTGAGGGAATAAAAACTAGGGTGTCCCTCTTCGAGAAAATACCTAGGGCACAAGAATTTATGGATGAAATTGGAGTGTGTTCCTGCCAAATTGATAGATTTTGTGGCAAACGCTATCCTATTAATGTTTAGGTTGTCCAACTAGAAAAATCCTTCCTCCCTAGTAATTCACACCAAACCCTAATTCTCTTCCCTAGCCTTGAAATGTCTGAATTTAAGTGAGAGAAAAGATGGATAAAATGTGAGAATGATCACCAACATGTTGGATTAGTTCCTTTTTCCTTGGGAGAATGGAGTATAATATGATTTAGGTTAGCTAAAATTGTTTTCAAGGAGGTTGAAATTGGATGCCCTAGCAAGAAAATTTCAAGCATTTAGCTACTTAAGGAAAAATGGATTTTTTATGGGAGACCTTTAATGAGTTCATCACTAAGACTATTCATCACATGATATACATGAGAAATGTATGCAATATTCATCTAGGTAGTAATCAAATGAATCTTCAACAAATTAGGGAAAATTTTTACCATGACCTAGAATCAATAATTCCATATATTAGACAGAAATATAGACAATAATAAAGAGCACTTGCATGAAAACATGCAATAATTCCAACCATTATCCAAAAATAGCTCCAAGAAATATCCAAGAATAATCTCCAAATGTCAAAATGCATCCAATAGATCCATATCATTCATAAGAGAACACATGTGATTCCTCTAGAGAGGATGAATTCACCAATGAGTCCAATTTCTGTGAGTGATGATAATGAGAGATCACAAATGAATGATATCTAATATATATGTGTGCTACAAATGTCTAATTATGCCTAGAAGCCCCTCAAACATTAAAATAATGGGCAAGAACTAATAAAGGTCACAATTTGACCTTGTAGCTAATGTGAAACATAATAAAATTTCCAACAAGAGGGTCAAAATGTTGGTGTCATGTTGTAGGCCCTTCTAGGAATTGCATTGAGCTCCTCTGGTGCCATGACAAGTGTAGACGACTCCTCAAATCAAGGTCTCGGTTTATCCCATAGGTTTGTCTGAATATCATCCCATAACCCCCAAATGTGGGTTTGGGACACTAAATTAGGTCTCATGGGTCTCCAAATGATGAACATTAGGGGAATATTTAGGTCTAAAATAGGCCTCCTAAGGAAATTATAAAATAATAGTGGAAATAATAAAATAAGATTATATGAAATCATCAAATTTTAGATGGTTAAAAAGAAAAAAATATTTTTTCAACTCGTATTTTCAACTTATCTCCCTATGGGTTTACTCAAATTTCAAGAAAAAACAGTCATTAGATGCAAAATTTGATTCCTCGCCAAATTATTACCCACGTTGCATACTTTTGATGGACCCTACTACACAAAAAATGAGAAATACATGAAAAATCGTTATCACAATCATGTTAATCACGTTTTTCATGTATTTATCATTTTTCATGTAGCAAGGTCCATCGAAAGTATGTAACATGGATAATCTTTGGATGAAGAATCAAATTTTGCATCCGACGAGTACTCCCACTCGAAATTTGAGAAAAACCTTAGGGAGATAAGTTGAAAATACGAGTTGAAAAAGTAGTTTTATTGTTTTATTGTTTTATTATTTTTTAATCTTTTTACTTTTTTACTCCAAAAATGGTGAATCATCCCCCATGGTTGACATCATCATCTTGAATCATATTGGTTCTTACCCCCATGGTTGACATCATCATCTTGAATCATATTGGTTCTTATAAAGTTTATTTTGTTCTTACATTTTTCTTAGCAATACCATTTTAGACCACAAAAGTCCCCTAATGTAAGCCTGATTCTGCTCCAAATTTGAGCACGTTGAATATGGTGCCATCCCTCACATGTCTCAAGGCATGATACGAACCTCATTTGTGCCTTGGATCAATTTTCACACCAAGTGATCATTTTTAATCCAGTTGGGGGCAAGATGGTCAGCGTGTATCATCCCATGAATAATAAATAAAATTCATGAATGTTGTGGGTGTTGAATGTTCCCATGGTTGTGAATGATGCTCCACAACTGCTTGAAGTCCCATGGCTCTCAATGAATCACCTATGGGTGTCGATATGTACATTTGGAGGCTCAGGATCCCAGTTAGGTTGTCCATACCTATAAATAGAACCACTTGCCACTCACACAAATATCCAGTGCTACAAATTTCACCATCAAGTACATTAATCATTATTGCATCTAAGTGAAACAAGCTTGAAATAAATGGGAAAATTAACACTTCATACATGGATTCTCTTCCAAAATTTGGGCCTTATTCATGTAATGGTGTTTCCTCCCTAGGTAGGAGTGGTTGATAGACAACGCTATTGTGTGCTCTCAACCTCCAAGGAGAAGGGACATGTCCTTGTTCCACCCTTCAATTTATAGGTGCCATGTGAATAATGACTAAATAAAGGGGAAAGGACTCCATATTCAAGTGCCATGGTAAAAGGTACTAGATACGATGGAGTACCTTATCTTGGGTGTATAGATGTGATGAGGGAGAAATCATGGATGCATGAGTTACCTTAGCCTTTGTTTTTCCACCCCTCTATATTTCCTTTTATTTTTTATTTATTGTTCATTGTATTACTGCTCATACCTCAATGAATAGGAACTTGCTTTGTATGACGTATAGTAGTTATTACCCCCTTTGGGATGGGGCAGTTCATCACCCATCAAGGGTTGGGACATGCAAGTTTTCCTTGTCTTCTATGAGATAGGGAAACATTGGCCCAGGAACTGGGTTATGGCCATATGAGAGAGGTAGAGCTCATCCTTGGCTTTTTCCTACGTGCTAATTTGTAAGTCCTTACCATATTTTGCATTTTTATTTTTCATTGTTTTTAGTGTGCCTATAATATGTTCTTTTTGCTGCTTTTAGTTGCATAAACCTCCCAAGTTACATTTCCAAGCCCTACCCAAGTATGAGGATGTGTGGTCACTAAATTCCATATAACTAATGGTTAGTTGAACCCGAAGATGGGATATGGAATAAGGGCTTATAATGTAAGATGGAAAGTGGTAAGAATGGAATAGGGAGAGATGGAGCTATGTTATCTTAATCATGCAAGTCCCCACCATATTTTGCATTTTCATTTTTCATTTTTTTTTAGTGTGCCCATCATATGATCTTTTTTCTTCTTTTAGTTGCATAAACCTCCCAGTGTACATTTCCAAGCCCTTCCAGAGTATGAGGATGTGTGGTCACTAAATTCTAGGGAACCAATGGTGAGTTGAACCCGAAGAAGGGAGATGGAATAAGGGCTTAGAATGTAAGATGGAAAGTGGTAAGAATGGAATAGGGATAGATGGATCTATGTTATCTTAATCATGGTTTCCCAAGTATTACCCCTTCCTAAAGCCATGGACCATTAGGGTAGGTCCCATTGGACCAGGATTGAAAATCAACCCCCCATTTAAGATGAGAGAACAAGACTACGGAAAAGACCCTTCATTATTCCAAGTTACCCCATAATCCATGTCAAGATGCCCAAATACAAACAAGCATAAGTACCTAATTGAAAAATGAATAAAGTACCTTTTAATCAGAAGCCCACCTTCCAACATGCACTCTTGACAAATGGGTGAGTAGATATATTACTGATTTAGGTGGAGAATATATGAATGGCACATCACATTAGCTATAAGGTGGCTATTAGGGGCTATTGGCTGCTAGTTGGAAGAGATGAATAGGAGAAAATATTCTTTTAGGGGTCACCCATTTTGGTCGATAACATCTAGCTTCAACTGGGATATGAGCTCACCATAAAGCGCATAATACATGTACTCGAACAGGGAGTTCATGAGAACTCCAACAATCCCTTAGGACCCTAGAGATGGCATGCACACTATAATACAACTATTTGGGAGCATTTTCATTGGGAATATGGTATCGCCCATATTTTTCACAAAAATAATAATCCATACAGAACGGAAATATAGACTAAATTCATATCTAATATATATGCAATCTATTATAGCATAAGAACATGAGGTGATGATGTTGGTAATGCAAAATGAATATGCAATGCACCTACACTACCATGTAATGTCGATATACAATGCATAAGGTAAGTATAGTCATACAACCAATATAGCTATCATATCATTAGATCAATATATCAAATCTTATTCATATGAGTTTTTGTGAGATAAGACATCAAAATATCACAAAAAAATTCATAACTATCTTATTGATTTAGGATCTTCTTCAAACATTATGCCAAGAACGATAAGTACAAAATTGAACATTACTCCTCAAAAGTCAGTTGTACATATAGTTCAATTGGATAGAACAAGAGTTGAAGTTATTGGAGAGATGTTGTCAGTATCTATTAGGTTATCATCCAATCCAAAGGTACTGCAAGTAATTGATATTTTGGTCGCATACATCCCTGAATTTTATGGTCTTATTCTAAGCAAGGATTGGTCTAAAAAGTTACATGGATATTTTGCTACCGATTGGTCACACATGTGGTTACCATACAATGGAAAACCAAATCAAATCAGAATTGAACGTGAAAAATTCATGAAACATATAGTCACTGAATTAGAAGAAGCAAATGAACCTGTAGCATTCACCAATAATATCATAGGAAATTATTCAGTTGAATCATTTCTTGGATCATTCAATGCTCAAGTTTCACCTTTTTCAATAAACACTACTATTTCTCAAATTCAAAACTTTTCTCAAACAGATGCTTCTAGATGTGTTAATCTTAGTAATCAAATTCCAAAACAATCTTTATTTTGGACTCTATACTTGATGGTTCGAAATCAGAAGATGGTGCAGGAGCAGGTTGCATTTTAATCGAGCCACAAGGAGAGAAAATAATGCTAGCTTGTAGACTCGAGTTCCAGTGTACAAATAATACTGCTAAATATGAAGCATTGATACAAGGTCTATATAAAGTTATAGGATTGAATGTTAAATATTTGCAGGTATATGGAGATTCTAAATAATTGTTAGACAAGTCAGAAATATGATCCATTGTATTTCGGGACATTTAAAACATTATCAAACCTTAGCTCAGAATCTTACTTCCCATTTTACTGCATTCAATATCTCCACAGTTCCTAGATTACAAAATACAAGTGTTGATTTACATGCTAATGTAGCATCTAGACTCATACCATCTGAAGAATTTAACCCAGATAGATTTTCAATTGAGTTAATTTTTAGGCCCTCCATTCCTGACAATGTAACAAATTGGAGAGTATTTAATAATGATGCAAATATAGTAGACTTTCTTACATCAGAAAAAGCTTATGAAGGTCAGATCATAGATGAACATGAACATAATTTACAGATTGAAGATAAACCAAATACTAATTCAATTCCCAAATCTGTAGTCAAAATGGAAGATCTTTATGATCTGAAAGCTAGGTTTAAGAAGGTAACCAATTCAAAAACTCAAAGTTCTACTTTAAATTTTGAATTGATTAATCTTGGTACACCAAAAAAACCTCAAAATATCAACTTAGGTCTTGGTTTAAAACTTGAAGAAAGGATGTCATTCATTAAATTGCTGAAAACATATAAAAATATCTTTACATGGGATTATTCAGATCTTAAGACATATGATACTTCCATAATTCAACATACCATACCCATGATTTCAGATGATAAGCCTGTTCAACAAAAACTTAGGAAAATTCATCCAAATTTAGAAAGTCAAATTAAATCTGAATTAAACAAAATGCTCAAAGCCAAAGTCATTTTTCCTGATAGACATTCAAAATGGGTGTCAAGCATGGTTCCAGTTAGGAAAAATAATGGAGACATTAGGATTTGCATAGACTTTAGAAATTTAAATAAAGCCTGTCAGAAAGATAATTTTCCCTTACCCGCCATGGAACAAATATTACAATCAGTTGCAGGATCAGAATTGATGTCTTTTCTCGATAGATTTTCAGGATACAATCAAATCATGGTACACCCAAATGATATATTAAAGACAACATTCAAAACAAAATGGGGAACATACGCATATCAAAAAATGCCTTTTGGACTTATTAATGTTGGTGCTACATTTCAATGTGTTATGGATATAACTTTCAAAGGAATAATCAATAGCTCAGTTGTTATATACTTAGATGACATTTCTATTTACTCTAAGCATAGAAATAATCATATTAATCACCTAAAAAACATTTTTGAAAGAAGTAGAAAATACGGTATTTCCTTGAATCCAAAAAAATGTTATTTGGCCTTATCAGAAGGTAAATTATTGGGATTCATTATTTCTAAACAAGGAATCCATATCGATACTAATAGGATTCAAGAAATTGAAAATATTCCTCTACCACACAATAAAAAAACGATGCGATCATTTTTAGGACAAATTAATTTTGTAAAAAGGTTTGTTCCAGATTTTTCCCAAATCATCTTACCCCTACAATCAATGATCAAGAAAAATTCAATTTTTAAATGGGCAAAAGAAAAGAGAAATTATTTTGAGTTGATCAAAAAAGCCATCATTGAAGCTCCCTCCTTAACAACTCCTAATTTTCTTAAAACATTTGTATTATATACATTTTATTCTGATACATCATATGTAGCAGTTTTGACGTAGTTAAATGATCAAAACATTGAAGCACCGATTGTGTTTTTTAGTTCTAACCTTCAAGGTGTTGAGTTAAATTATTCAGCTGTGGAAAAACAAGCTTATGTTGTGTTTAAAGCTTTGAAACATTTCAGACCTTTTCTCCTAAAAACACATACTAAAATAATAGTACCTTACTTAGCAGTAAGGAAACTATTAGTTCAACGGGAAGTAGGAGAGAAGAGAGAAAATTGGGTTATCGCACTTCAAGAATATGACGTAGAGATACATCCGGATAAAATTGTTAAAGGAAAAGGTCTTTGCAGGATGTTAACCGGAGCTTCTCATTTACAAACAGAAGAAGATCAATCAAATGAAATACAATTTTCCGAGGAATTACATGATGGACCAGTTGCAGGTCATTTCGGAGGAAACCACAACTCATAAAATACTACATGCTAGTTATTATTGGCCAACTCTGTTTAAAGATGCATATGAATATGCAAGAAAACGTAAAGTATGTAAAACTGTAGCAGGAAGAGAAAGGAAAGCAACATTTCGATTACAGCCAGTAAATATACAACAACCATTTGAACAATGGGGGTTAGATATTATAGGTGAAATAACTCCTAACTCTTCAAAACAACGTAGGTTTATTCTAACTGCAACTGATTACTTCACAAAATGGGTAGAAGCTATCCCATTAAAGGTGGTTAATACATAAATTATTAGAGATTTTATTGATCAGTTCATAATCACCAGGTTTGGTTTCCCATCAGCTTTGATATTTGATAACGCATCTTACTTTTCTGGAAATGCTATGATATAATTTTCTTTGAAAAGAGGTTTTAAATTAAAATACTCAGCTAACTATTACCCACAAGGTAATGGATTAGTTGAATCTACAAATAAAAAACTTATCAGAATCATTAAACGAACTATAGAACAAAATCATAAAAATTGGCATAAAGCACTACTATTTGCTCTTTGGGCAGATAGAATCACCCACAAAGCTTCAATAGGTATTTCTCCATTTGTGTTAGTTTATGGGAAAGAAGCAATTTTACCCACAAACATAACAATACCATCATTTGCTTTAGTATAGTTTATTGATGAAAATTCTTCCTCTTCCCTTCGACTTAGACAAGATCAAATTCTTAAGTTGGAAGAAGAAAGAGAAAAAGCCAAACAAACTCATATCCACCATCAACAAATAATAAAAGCTTCATTTGATTCAACTTCTGCCAGTCCAAAGAATTTTCAAATTGGGGATTTGGTATTGAAGTGGGACAAAATGCATGAGGAAAAGGATAAACACACAAAATTTCAAAAACTCTGGCTAGGTCCATTTTAAATAATTGAATTAATAGGCCCATCAACATTTTTGTTACAGGATTTATCAGACAAAAAGGATTCTTTGCCTCTTAATGGGAAAATTTTGAAAAAATATTTCTCATATGAGATAATTCCTTCTATCCTTGTATATTAAAATCTTTTGATTTTTTTGTAAAAATAAAAGCTTGATTAGTACTGATAGTTGGCCTTTCAAAACAAACCTCAGATAACTTTCTTTTGATTTTTCTTTTCACTTATAAAAAAATGAAAATGTTAAAGAAGGAAAATCGAAAGATTTAGAGAGACAGATTGATTCTATCTTTCTAAAAAATGGAATTTCAATAAAACAGTTATTTGTTTTGATGAACTCTCATTTTTATATAGCATGAATATTCTTTTATCAGCCCAGAAAAGAAACTTTAATATAGTAAGAAACCTTCTTGCAGAAAAGCAATTTAAAACTCGACATTATCATCTAGTATCTTAAAAGGACCTCTGATTCATCCCATATGGAAAATCTTATAAATTTTCAAAAGGAATTCAAAAGAAAATAAAAAGAGATGATTTGAAGAAAAACTTAAAAGATAATAAGTCTCATCACAAGCTTGTTTACCGTGTTCATAAAGAAATAGTTAAACTGAAATTACTAATACTGTCTACCAAAACAGTGTATTTACTTTATCCTTTTTAAATAAGTAAGGACTGATATAGATTTTCATACTTATATCTATATAGAGGAATTCTCATGAATAATGAATAAAATAAACTCTCATTGTTTGGCAAAGATATTATTTATTTGAAATTTTCTTCCTCTAACTATTTTGTTTTCAAAAAAGCTCAGAATTTTCAAAAAAATTATCAGAGACATCTTGTTCATCCAAGTGAATCACCAATTGTTGTGCTATACAACAACCCCCAATTTATTTTTTATAAATAGGAAATTCTTTTTATAATTTCCTAAAACTAAAAATAAAAAGACTTAGAAAATATTATTTTCTGTTTTTCCTTTAAAATCACATCGCATATTACATATCTTATTTCAAAAAAGAATTATAAAATGTAAGATATGCGAATTGCGAAAAGCGCTCGAAGCTTTTCCGAGCAAATAATTAAAAACCTTGTAAAAACATCAAAATCATCTTTTTATTCTTCCTTTTTCGCATTTCACTTTAGCTAATCAATAAAGCCTTAAGAAACAAACGATATAAGTTGTGATACACGCGGACCCGACAAGCAAATAAACTAGGAAATATAAAATATTTTGCGATCACGTCTACTTTAAGTTTTTAACAATTCTCATTGCGCGCAACTTATAATATACATTCAAATGTTATCTTATAAAATTTGCAATCTGCGATTTGTGCAGATCGCATTTCGCAGCCTTTAAAGATTAAGCATCGCGAAATATTATAACGAATGATTGCGATTTGTGTATTAAATGAATTCAGTGTTTGAAAACAGCTTATGTCATATAAAATGGAATTTAAAATCTTAACGGATTTAAAATTATTGATAGATCTTACGTGCGAGGCCATGTGATATATTAAATTAGGAATTATGAAATATGATTGATAGATTGACATCTTCTTGCGTGCATTAGAAGTAAATGATTGATTTACTCTTATGAGACTCCTTATATGTTAAATTCTCTTTGCTCTCAGGAAATCAATTATTTGGTTGAAGAAGTTCAAAATGAGAAAAAGAGGCAAGGAAATCTCTCAAACATCATCCACAGAAGGCGCAGATATGTCTTCATTATTTTCAGACACCTTCTGCTAGAAAGACTGTGGCAGTTCGTCATGGGAGGAAATGTACAAACTCTTCGCAGATGAAAGACCAAGGGTGGTAGAAAAGGTTTCTACTACAGGCACTTATTCTACCTCTGATGCAACCCATTTTGATGTTGCATGCTCGCACATTCACAGAATAGCAGTGAGACCAAATATTCTTCCTTATACATACATGGTTAAGTGGGCAATTGACCACTTAAACATTGAAGATAGAATTTTCAAGAATTCGAGAGGAGAGATGATGGTTTCTTTCAAAGCAGAGGATTTAGCAGAAATGTATCATCTACCAACCCTGTAGCAGAGATACAACAATAAGTATGTGCAAACTTTCAAAGAAAAACATCCATATCTTATAAAAGTCATCCATGAATGGAAGGACAATGAAGGGAAATTGAATCAAGACAAGTCTGGTACGTACCCAATTGCACAAATTCCTACTCCTTATTGTTATGTCAATAGTATCTTGTGTAGAATATTTTCCAAGCTTGATAGTACTAGATTTTCAAGAGATTGGGTTCCCATAATTGACGCAACCGTCAATTCATCTATCCTAAATTGGGCAAACATTCTATCCAATTACCTAGCCAAGCATATCACTAAATATATGAATAAAAGAAGTGTCTCACTCATAGAAATACCTATGTTTTATGTTTATGCTTATGTCATGGACACCATTTGTTTTACTTCTAAATTTCCTACCATGGGTTGGAAATGGACCACCAAAACCCTACCCTGATTCATACCTACCATAGAAAACTCTGGGATTCCTAGTTCCACTTGCATTCTTATAAAATATTCTACGGAGTCATATTGCCCATGCATCAAATGATTTTCAACAAAAAGGCTCCAAGGATTTCTGAAGAAGCCAATGTAGATATGTTGGCAATATGATGCAGAGTGTTGTCCTTGATGGCAACCCACTGAATGAAGATGAAGACATGAGATTGTTGGCATGTGTTGTCCTTGATGGCAATACACTTGATGAATTTATTCTTGACTTGATGGACTTGGTAAATGATGTAAATCTGATGTGATATGATGTTTGTTGAACAATATGATGTTGAGTGTTTTCCTTGAAAGGCAACCCACTTAATGAAGATAATGGCAACTTACTGGATGAAGTTGTGCTTGATAGAATATGTCTTGATGAACTAAATATGATGTATCTACAGTGTGTATAGAAGGCAATGAAGAAAGGAATTCAGCATGTGCTAGATCTATGAAGAAAAGAGTATGTCTCAAGGCATACGCGGATCTGTCTAAGGGAAATCGCGTATGCACGCGGGAAACAACGTTCCAAGTCGCGTATGGGCAAAAGCGCTCATAAAGTGGGAAACCAGGGGTAACCACCATGGTATTGACCCATTGTATTGGGTAATGATTCATCTAAATGACCCCATCCAGGAATACCATCGGAAGTAATATTGTTTTGGCTCATGGTATTGAAAAAGGGGCCCGTGGTATTGAAGGATCATGGTATTGTTTTGGCTCATGGTATTGAAAAAGGGGCCCGTGGTATTGAAGGCTCATGGTATTGTTTTGGCTCATGGTATTGAAAAAGGGGCCCGTGGTATTGAAAAAGGATAAACCTATATAAGGAGAAGAAATTCATTGTGCAAATTATGAGTGTGGGAGCAAGATGTCTGAGCTTGAATGAATACTTCTCTATGAAGTATATATGTATGGAAAGGGTAAAGGTTTGATGATAGATCTGAATCTATGGTGCACCTATGAAGAAATGATGAAGCAGGATATCTAGATCTGAAATGTATCTGTATTTTCTAGATCTGTTTATGGAGTGATTAGATCTGTGATGAGGCGAACATCTGTCTGGAGTAAAGGGTTGAATCTGAACTGAATATCTAATCTAAAGAAGTATGCAGCTCTGAAATAGTTGAAGATCTATACGCTAGTTCGTCGCAGAGGAAGCGCGTATATACGAGGCTTCGCTGAAGAGAAAGCGCGTATGCGCAGTGAAATTAATTCTGAAGTATACGCTGGTTGATGTGAACGTAAGCGCGTATATACGCGACATCAGAGAAAGGAAAGCGCGTATGCAAACTAGGGTTTGCTGAAGTCTGTGGTAAGAGATGTCTTATCTATTCTGTTGTGTTATAGCTATCTGTTGTTGATGTTTGACTGTGCTTAAGTGTATGGAGAGGGTCCAGTCTGAAAATATGATGAAACGTGGCCTACAAGTTGTGTTCTAAAGGAAGCTTTGGATCCAGTGTGAAAATTGATGAAACGTGGTCCATAGAGGTTCTGAGGGTTGTAGCCTTCAGTCAGGGGGTTGTAGCTCCCTTCCAGGTGAGGCTGGTAAACGAGAGCAGGGGGTCGTAGCTCCCTTCCAGGAGAGGCTGGTAAACGAGTCAGGGGGTTGTAGCTCCCTTCCAGGAGAGGCCGGTAAACGAGCGCAGGTGGGTGCCTGCGTGCTGGTCAAGTCTGCGCCAGCACATATGTTGTAAGATGTTTTCTCTATAATAAAATATTGAAGGCTGAGCAACTGCAGCGGTGGTTTTCTCCCGACTTGGGTTTCCACCTAAAAATCCCGGTGTTCATGTGTGATGCTTTGTGTGATGGTTTATTTTGTTCTTACTGCACATGTTTACTATTTATTGAACATCTGATGAATGAATAATGGAATGATATAAGCAAAGAACTAATGACATAATTAGATCTCTGTGTATACGCGAGTTGCATGAAAGATATCCGCGTGTATACGCGAGTTTACTAAAGGAAAGTAGCGTATGGGTTTTAAGGAATAAAAAAGTGAAAAGTTTTGAGTATGCAGTAAATACTGATTCACCCCCCCCTCTCAGTATTTTTCCCAACAAGATATTCTTCCTGTGGCAAGATGGTTTTCTGAAGAAAATTTCACATATATTAGAGCATTTGGGAGTTATGCTTCTCCCCATGTTTTACCTTACTATGTTCCAGATAATTACTTGCAAAATAAATAGCATATCATCTTGTCAATGGTATCACAAAGCAGTTAAAATATGGTAAAAAGGCTATTTGGCCTACTTTCCCTCTACAGTGCAACACCTTTTCTCTAGCTAATATTGGCCATACATACAAAGAAGTTCCCAAGATTCAAATGTTGAAATTGTCATTTATGCTAGGAAGATTATACGATCCCAATGATGTGATTAAAAACTACATCACAGAGCTAAAAATGAAGCCATTTGTAAAGGAAGAAGATAAATTTGATGATTTCTTTCAAGGCATGGAAAATTTCTCTAATAATACCAAATACGTTTCTAGTCAATTAAGTCAAGAAGATGTTGAAGCTTTTCAAGCATATAGAAACAACAGACCAGAAAAGGTTCCTTTGAATTTGTTGACTATTGAAGATGAAAACACACTCCAAGTGTTAGTATAGATGATGAAATGAAAGATATATCTGAAAATGAATCAGGTCAATCACAGTAGCAGTCTGATAATTCGGATCAATCTGAGGAATCCGAATCTAAGAAATAAAATTCAGAAATTGACCAAATTCTTCAAGAGATAGAAGTGCTAGAGAAAACAAAGAACAATGGGACAAAATCAAATTCGGAAACAGTTCAACATACTCATAGAATGTTAGATCAATCCAAGCCCTCTCAAGTAAAATATCCGATGAATGGATGGGAAAATTTTTCTCAAGCAATAAAGACTTCAAAAGAAAATCCCAATATTGATCAGACATCAAGTTTTAAAACACCAGAACCTTCACAGAAAATAGTTGAAATTGTCAATCAAGTCAATTAATTCAAGAAGATGTTGAAGCTTTTCAAGCATATAGAAACAACAGACTAGAAAATTTTCCTTTGAATTTGTTGACTATTGAAGATGAAAAACACACTCCAAGTGTTAGTATAGAGACTGAAATGAAAGATATATCTGAAAATGAATTAGGTCAATCACAACAGCAGTTTGATAATTCGAATCAATCTAAGGAATCTGAATCTAAGAAAGAAAATCCAGAATTGACCAAATTCTTCAAGAGATAGAAGTGTTGGAGAAAACAAAGAACAATGGGACAAAATCAAATTCGAAAACAGTTCAACATACTCATAGCATGTTAGATCAATCCAAGCCCTCTCAAGTAAAAGATCTGATGAATGAATGGAAAGAATTTTCTCAAGCAATAAAGACTTCAAAAGAAAATCCCAATATTGATCAGACTTCAAGTTTTCAAACACCAGAACCTTCACAGAAAATAGTTGAAACTATCAATCCGCTACAAAGAGTTCCAGTAGTGCATGACAAAGAAATCATACCGGCCCACCCTACAGATCAGATAGTTCTGCAGATTGAAGGTATTTCGTCATTAGACATTTTCTACAGTCCTAGCTACAAAGTTGTGGTTAAAAGGAATAAAAGAAGAAGGATTGATGAAACAACTCCAAAACCAACAAATGAATCAGTTGATTTACATTGGAATGATTCCTCAGATGATCCCACTAAACATCTAGCCAAGTTATCACAATATGCAGGTGCATATGCCACCGCCATTGTTGATAAAGCTACTGAGGTTAGAATATTGTTGAAACAAAAGGAATCCGAAGTAAAAGAATTATAATAGTTTCTAAATGAAGAGAAATCCAAGTCCATTATGCAGATCAAAATAAGCACAGCTCAATTTCGTGAAGAGATTGAAAACCTCAAATTGAAGTCTCAGACGGAGCTTAATGAAAAGCGAGCACATCTGGAAAGAGAAATAGTTGAATTACAGAGTCAACCACAGTTAGAACAATTCATCAAAGAAGCACTTGATGTAAATACTATGTTAAAGAAAGAACAAGAAATGTTTTGTCACCAAGCTTCCATGATTGATTCTTATTATGATTCCAATAAGATAATGATTCAGCAAATAGCAATTCAGAAATTGGAATGTGAAAGACTTGAAAAGAAAATCAAAGAACACATTAAGTGGCAAATTTCAGACACAAGAAAACAAGTTAATCTACCACAAATAGATAAGCTTCACAAAGAATTGTTATTCACAGAATGGAGAGCACAAATTAATCAAGCAGAGAAAGCAGCAACCAAGACGTCCAAGAAATAAAATGAGATTATTCAGTCTATATGTGATCAATTGTTTAAAATAGAAATTCTTAAAGAAAACACGTCTAATGTGTTTTCAGGAAAAAGGGAAGGATTAAAGTGGAGACAGAGAGCAGATACACAAGAGTAAATGATCAAAAAAGTTAATAAGTTTGATCAGGAAAGTTACTGGAATTTTCTGATCAAACCTTACCATCAACATCAAACTCTTCAATCTCTTACAGATTCAACAAAAAGATCTCAGTCAGTAATCTCAAATGCTATTTTCAAGGGACAGATTCAGTCATGGATATCATAGCCAGCTTAGCTTAAAGCAATGCTAGATATTTGACAACTTCATGATCACACTCAGAAAGAAAGGCAGGATTCGCAAAATCAGGATTATTAGTTCAAAGTTCCTAGATTATATTTTAAGTTAAGTTTTTAAAGAAAGGATGTTTGAAACCCCCTCTACATTTTTGTAATAATTTAATTTTAGTTGGTAGTTAGTTTAGTATTTAAACCTTTCTCATGCATTTAGAGAAGGGTCCAGAATTTTATTGAGAACATTTGCAAAGAATGCTTAATTGTAAGTAAGTTTGTGAATGCCTTGATAAAGTAATGGAACATGGCCTTTTCAGTTATATATATCATTTTGTTGATCAATCTTGATGCACTTTTGTATTCTTTGAAAGACTTATTGATAGAGGAGTTGAATGTGGCCTATTATCGTTGATCAGATGAATAGAGCAGTACACATCTGGTACTATTATCATGTATGCTAATTCATTTTTTGAATATTAGTGATGAATCCAGCTTTCATGAATTATATATGAAATCAATTGTTTTTATCTGAAATATCAGTTGCACTATTGTACGATATAAAGATATAAATTGGTTTGTTTTATATATGATCATAAGATATATGCGATATATTTCTCATTTTCTTTTGATTAACTATTTTTTCAAGAGAATCATCTTACAAAGTAATAATTCTATTAAATCTGTGATGATCTTCATCATCACAGACTGAATAGATATCATTTTAGATCGCATCAAACTAGTCTTATCTCGGGTTAGATTAAATTAGGCTTCAATTCAAAGTTTTTCATTTTAGAATAAATTTGTTTTAGTTTTTAGAAATTCTTCATGCAAATCCTTTGAGAGAAACCCAACAATCAAACAAAAAACCCAAATCTGGTAAACTGGTCCCATTATATCCAGTCGGAGCCACTATCCCAAATGGAAAAGGAGTTGTCTTAAGGTCTGGACCAGGTGGTTATCCCCCTTGTTTTTGCCACAGATTTCTGAGGCCTCAAAATTTTTGGTGCTAGAAGGAGGGCGACTATGAATGGCATATAAGTCTAAACCTCAAACTAGAAGCCCTCATAAGAGTAGATCTCCCCAAAAGCATTCTACAACTTCCCGATCACACTCTAGATCACCAACTCAGAAATCTGAAATAGAAGAAACCTTATCTCAATAGTCATCTGCTTCAGAATTCACTCCCGAGTCTCCTGAAGTTCAGTATTTAATTCAGAAATTGGAAGGAATGTCTATTCCTGCTGAAAATCCTGTTAACCCAGAAGCTTCTGAGGAAATTTTTACTTCTCTATATAGATAAACTGGTATATTAACTAGATCTAAAAGTGAGAAACTTGGAATTCCACCTTTTGAATTTCCAATTGAATCATTTCGCAAAAAGTTTCCTCTATCCGGATCTAAGTTAGATACAAGTGAAGTCACATCAAATTTCCCTTCAGTTACTTATTCACATCCTCTTATTCAATCTCCATCTTCTCAGTATTCCATTGTCTCTACTCAAACAATCAGTGATGTTACAAGTAGTATTGTTCCAGTTGTAAGTTCTTCATTCATTCCCCCTACTTCTGGATCTACTTCTATATCTTCACAAAGTTCAAATCCAATTATGGCTAATTGACCTTGGACGAATCCTGGTGTTGTATTAATATCCAATCCAAATCCTCTTCCGGATCATCCAGAAAAATGGTTACCTAAATATAATCCAGATGATTTTCTTCCTGCTGAAGAACATATCAATAATTTTATGTTAGCCATGAATCTAAATAGAGTTGCTCATGAAGATATTGTAGTTAGATTGTTTCCTTATACTTTACAAGGATCTGCAGGATCCTGGTATTTTTTCACTTCCAGTAGGATCTATTATCGATTGGGAAACTTTTGAACAAGTTTTCCTTGCAAAATTTGGAGATGATAGAACTGTTGCATCCCTAATAAATTCTCTTTCCAATCTTAAAACAAATTCAGGGGAAAGGATCAAAGATTTCAACTCCAGATTTAACAAGTTATTAAACAAAATTCCAACTGCTTCCAAACCTGTTGTTGATGTACAAATAGAATGGTATATTTATTCTTTGCCTTCTAATATAGTTATTTTTGTAGATAGAGCTGGTAAAGCTACCCTTTTAGAGAACATGAAAGAAGCTCTTGCCGTAGAAAAAATAATCTTAGCATTAGAAAAACATTTAGAGATAGAAGACAGGAAATCCAAGAAAGTGACATTTAATCAAGATTCAAAAAAGAAGGTCTCAAAAGATCCATTTGATCTTGAAGGTCTTCAAAAAATATTAAAGACTATGTCAAATTATATGATTGAAATAAAGAAATAGGTTGCTAAAACCTCAACCCCTAAAAATCATTTCGCCCATTTAAGAAAAACCCTTCTTCAGCATCTCAACCTCCAAACGTAATTTCGAATGTTGAATCCGATCAAGACACTGAAGATCCCTCACCATCTGAACAAGAGCTAGAATCTGAGGAAGAACTTGAATTAAATGGTTTACGGGATTTCATTCTTCCCACAGAGGAAGAAACTGAAGCTATGCCTATGTCTACAAGAAGTAAATCTTCTTTTGATTCAACTGTATCAAATCAGAAACAAAAATCTATCCCCACCAAGGAGAAAACAACAGTTAAAAAATCTAAAACTATTCAGACAGATTCTATTCCACCAGATCCTAATACAACTTCTAAAACTTTGATAGTTTCAGATACAGTGGAATATTATATAGTTGAAGATATGAAAAAAACTAAAGCAAATATTTCATTACACAAAATGACCAAACTCAAGCAAGAATAAAAAAAATTACTTAGAGAACTGAAGGCAATCCACGTAGAACCTATACAACCACCAATTATAGCACAAGCTTCTAAAGATATGGGAAAACCTCCATTGTCTGCAAACAAAGTAAATCCCAATGATCTGGTTTTAATTGGTGATAGATCTATTTCACACACTCCTCCTTTACTTTTGACTTATGATATTTTCAACAAAAATGTTCATAATTGTCTTATTGATTTAGGAGCTTCTTCAAACATTATGCCAAGAACAATATGTACAAAATTGAATATTACTCCTCAAAAGTTAGTTGTACATATAGTTCAATTAGATAAAACAAGAGTTGAAGTTATTGGAGAAATGTTGTCAGTATCTATTAGGTTATCATCCAATCCAAAGGTACTGTAAGTAATTGATATTTTGGTCGCAGACATCCTTGAATTTTATGGTCTTATTCTAACCAGGGATTGATCTGAAAAGTTACATGGATATTTTTCTACCGATTGGTCACGCGTGTGGTTAGAAAACCAAATCAAATCAGAATTGAACGTGAAAAAATCATGAAACATACAGTCATTGAATTAGAAGAAGCAAATGAACATGTAGCCTTCACCAATAATATCATAGGAAATTATTCAGCTGAATCATTTCTTAGATCATTCAATGCTTAGGTTTCTCCTTTTTCAATAAACATTGCTATTTCTCAAATAAAAAACTTTTCTCAAACAGATGCTTCTAGATGTGTTAATATTAGTAATCAAATTCCAAAACACTATTTATTTTGGACTTTATACTTTGATGGTTTAAAATTAGAAGATGGTGCAGGATCAAGTTGCATTTTAATCTATCCACAAGGAGAGAAAACAATGCTAGCTTGTAGACTCGAGTTCCAGTGTACAAATAATATTGTTGAATATGAAGCATTGATACAAGGTCGGTATAAAGCTATAGGATTGAATGTTAAATATTTGCAAGTATATGGAGATTCTGAAATAATTGTTAGACAAGTCAAAAATATATCCATTGTATTTCAGGACATTTAAAACATTATCAAACCTTACCTCAGAATCTTACTTCCCATTTTACTGCATTCAATATCTCCACAGTTCCTATATTAAAAAATACAAGTGCTGATTTACTTGCTAATGTAGCATATAGACTCATACCATCTGAAGAATTTAGCCCAGATAGATTTTCAATTGAGTTAATTTTTGGGCCTTCCATTCCTGACAATGTAACAAATTGGAGAGTATTTAATAATTATGCAGATATAGTAGACTTTCTTACATCAGACAAATCTTATGAAGGTTAGATCATAGATGAACATGAACATAATTTACATATTGAAGATAAACCAAATACTAATTCAATTCCCAAATCTGTAGTCAAAATGGAAGAACTTTATGATCTGAAAGATAGGTTTAAGAAGGTAACCAATTCAAAAACTCAAAGTTATACTTTAAATTTTGAATTGATTAATCTTGGTACACCAGAAAATCCTCAAAATATCAACTTAGGTCTTGGTTTAAAACCTGAAGAAAGGATGTCATTCATTAAATTGTTGAAAACATATAAAGATATCTTTGCATGGGATTATTCAGATATTAAGACATATGATACTTCCATAATTCAACATACCATACCCATGATTTCAGATGATAAGCCTGTTCAACAAAAAATTAGGAAAATTCATCCAAATTTAGAAAGTCAAATTAAATCTGAATTAAACAAAATGCTCAAAGCCAAAGTCATTTTTCCGGTTAGACATTCAAAATGGGTGTCAAACATGGTTCCAGTTAGGAAAATAATGGAGACATTAGGATTTTCATAGACTTTATAAATTTAAATAAATCTTGTCGGAAAGATAATTTTCCCTTACCCACCATGGAACAGATATTACAACCAGTTTCAGGATCTGAATTGATGTCTTTTCTCCACGAATTTTTAGGATACAATCAGATCATGGTACACCTATATGATAGATTAAAGACAACATTCAGAACAAATTGGGAACATACGCATATCAAAAAATGCCTTTTGGACTTATTAATGTTGGTGCTACATTTCAACGTGCTATGGACATAGCTTTCCGAGGACTAGTCAATAGCTCAGTTGTTATATACTTAGATGACATTACTGTTTACTCTAAGCATAGAAATAACCACATTAATCACCTAAAAAACATTTTTGAAAGATGTAGAAAATACGGTATTTCCTTGAATCAAAAAAATGTTATTTCGCCTTATTAGAAGGTAAATTATTGGGATTCATTGTTTCTAAACAAGGAATCCATATCGATCCTGATAGGATTCAAGAAATTAAAAATATTCCTTTACCACACAATAAAAAAATGATGCAATCATTTTTAGGACAAATTAATTTTGTAAAAAGGTTTGTTCCAAATTTTTCCCAAATCATCTTACCCCTACAATCAATGATCAAGAAAAATTCAATTTTTAAATGGGGAAAAGAAGAGAGAAATTCTTTTGAGTTGATCAAAAAAGACATCATTGAAGCTCCCTCCTTAACAACTCCTGGTTTTCTTAAAACATTTGTATTATATACATTTTCTTCTGATACATCATACGCAGCAGTTTTGACACAGTTAAATGATCAAAACATTGAAGCACCTATTGTGTTTTTTAGTTCTAACCTTCAAGGTGTTGAGTTAAATTATTCAGCTGTAGAAAAACAAGCTTATGTTGTGTTTAAAGCTTTGAAACATTTCATACCTTTTCTCCTAAAAACACATACTAAAATAACAGTACCTTACTTAGCAGTAAGGCAATTATTAGTTCAACGGGAAGTAGGAGAAAAGAGAGAAAATTCGGTTACTGCACTTCAAGAATATGATGTAGAGATACATCCGACTAAAATTTTTAAAGGACAAGGTCTTTGCAGGATGTTAATGAGAGCCTCTCATTTACCAACAGAAGAAGATCAATCAAATGAAATACAATTATTCGAGGAATTACATGATGGACGAGCTGGAGTTCATTTCAGAGGAAACACCACAACTCATAAAATGTTGCATGCTAGTTATTATTGGCCAACTCTGTTTAAATATGCATATGAATATGCGAGAAAATGTAAAGTATGTCAAACTGTAGCAGGAAGAAAAAGGAAAGTAGCATTTCCATTATAGCCAGTAAATATCCAACAACTATTTGAACAATGGGGGTTAGATATTATTGGTGAAATAACTCCTAACTCTTCAAAACAACACAAGTATATTCTAACTACAACTGATTACTTCACAAAATGGGTAGAAGCTATCCCATTAAAGGTGGTTAATACACAAAGTATTACAGATTTTATTGATCAGTTCATAACCACCAGTTTTGGTCTCCCATCAGCTTTGATATTTGATAATGCATCTTACTTTTCTGGAAATGCCAAGATAGAATTTTCTTTGTAAAGAGGTTTTAAATTAAAATACTCAGCTAACTGTTACCCGCAAGGTAATGGATTAGCCAAATATAAAAATAAAAACCTTATCAGAATCATTAAATGAACTATAGAACAAAATCATAAAAATTGGCATAAAGCACTACTATTTTCTCTTTGGGCAGATAGAATCACCCACAAAGCTTCAATAGGTATTTCTCCATTTGTGTTAGTTTATGGGAAAGAAGCAATTTTACCCACAAACGTAACAATACCATCATTTGCTTTAGTATAGTTTATTGATGAAAATTCTTCCTCTTCCCTTCAACTTAGACAAGATCAAATTCTTAAGTTGGAAGAAGAAAGAGAAAAAGCCAAACAAACTCATATCCACCATCAACAAATAATAAAAGCTTCATTTGATTCAACTTCTGCCAGTCCAAATAATTTTCAAATTGGTGATTTGGTATTGAAGTGGGACAAAATGCATGAGGAAAAGGGTAAACACACAAAATTTCAAAAACTCTGGCTAGGTCCATTTCAAATAATTGAAGAAATAGGCACATCAACATTATTGTTATAGGATTTATCAGGAAAAAAGGATTCTTTGCCTGTTAATGGGAAAATTTTGAAAAAATATTTCTCATAGGAGGTAATTCCTTCTATCCTTGTATATTAAAAACTTTTATTTTTTTTTGTAAAAATAAAAGCTTGATTAGTACTAATAGTTGGCCTTTCAAAAAAAACCTCAGATAACTTTATTTTGATCTTTATTTTCACTTATAAAAAAAATGAAAATGTTAAAGAAGGAAAATCAAAAGATTTAGAGAGACAAATTGATTCTATCTTTCTCAAAAATGGAATTTCAATAAAATAGTTATTTGTTTTAATGAACTCCCATTTTTATATAGTGTGAATATTATTTTATTATTCCATAAAAAAAAACAAAACAAAAACAAAAAACAAAAAAACTTTAATATAATAAGAGACCTTCTTACAGAAAAGCAATTTAAAACTCGACATTATCATCCAATATCTTAAAAGGACCTATGATTCATACCATCCGGAAAATCTTTTAAATTTTCAAAAGGAATTCAAAAGAAAATAAAAATAGATGATTTGAAGAAAAACTTGTTTACCATGTTCATAAAGAAATAGTTAAACTGACATTACTAATATTGTCTACCAAAATAGTGTAATGACTTGAGATTATATCATAAAGACAAGGGGTCTCATCAAGAGCCAGCTTGATCAGTTTAATTACTATTTGTGAATGGCATTGTCATTATTTGGTTACCAAACCAAGACAGTGGCTTTTAAGCAGATAAAAATATATAAGAGAGTTGTCATAAATTAGAATTTACTTATGAAAATTATGAGAAATACTGGATGGAAAGATGGATCATAGTTGGGTAAAAGGTAACCCCGCCAAAAGCTTAAAATTTCCTATTGGAACAGAGACTCTATCTATGATAAAAAGAGTAAATTTATATAAAGCTTATCTGCAAAGGTTATTTACTTTATCCTTTTTAACTAAGTAAGGACTGATATAGATTTTCATACTTATATATCTTTATAGAGGAATTCTCATGAATAGTGAATAAAAGAAATTCTCATTGTTTGGAAAAGATATTATTTATTTGAAATTTCCTTCCTTTAACTATTTTTTTTTCAAAAAAGTTCAAAATTTTCAAAAATTTTATTAGAGACATCTGGTTCATCCAAGTGAATCGCCAATTGTTGTGTTATACAACAACCCCCCATTATTTTTTATAAATAGGGACCATTTAAAAATAAATAGGAAATTCTTTTTATAATTTCCTAAAAATAAAAATAAAAATAAAAACTTAGAAAATAAAATTTTATGTTTTTCCCTTAAAAGCGCATCGCATATTACATATCTTATCTCAAAAAAGAATTATAAAATGCAAGATATGTGAATTGCGAAAAGCGCTCGAAGCCTTTCCGAGCAAATAATTAAAAACCTTGTAAAAACATCCAAATCATCGTTTTATTCTTCCTTTCTCGCATCACACTTTATTTAATCAAGAAAGCCTTAAGAAACAAATGATATAAGTCGCGATGCCCACAGACCTGACAAGCAAATAACCTAAGAAATATAAAATATTTTGCGATCGCATCCACTTTAAGTTTTTCACAATTCGCGTTGCGCGCAACTTATAATATACATTCAAACATTATCTTATAAAAGTTACGATCTGTGATTTTCACAGATCACATTTCGTAGCCTTTAAAGATTAAGCATCGCGAAATATTATAAGGAATGATTTCGATTTGCGTATTAAATGAATTCAGCATGTGAAAACAACTTATGTCATATCAAATGGAATTTAAGATCTTAATGGCTTTAAACGATTGATAGATCTTACGTGCGAGGCCATGTGATATATTAAATTAGGAATTATGAAATATGATTGATAGATTGACATCTTCTCACATGCATTAGAAGTTTTTGTGGAGGTAAATCCCCTCTATGGACAGAGGCGATCCCTACTAGCCCAGACCGGGTCTAGCAACAATCGTTCACGCTACAGCGCAGGTTCCTAATTGCAAATAAACCAACTAGCGATGAAGGCTTACCTGGAATCCAACGTTGTTGCTTGTAGAAGAGGTAGCGCTCCCTTTCCTCAGCTCTGGTAGATCACGATCCCCACGATCTCTGTGATAGGACTCCTGCACATGTGAGAACAAAACAAACGCAAGCGTAAAATCTAATAGGTGCAACTATATATCAGTCAGAAAGAACATAACTCATCATCATGAATAACAACAAGAGTGGAACCATAACCAATAGTCGTTCATTAATAATCAATCAAAGGAAAATTACAACCAAGTTCTGACGCTGAATTCTCCTTCGAAGGGGGTCGCCAGCAGAACACGTCTTGAAAAGCCTATCAAGGATGGGACAAACCTCTCTCTTCAACTCTTGACAATAGTCTCCTTGCTTGAGTTGGCCTTAAGGGAATTATGGAGGTTCTTGCAGCATAAGGCTCTTGGGAATTGGGAACTTGAAGACTAGCTTGCAATGGAGATGAGCAAGCTTTTATAGATGGTGGAAGGGGATTTGGGATCCCGATAATCGTGGGATTGGCCCTATCATCAAGGAAGCTTCCATGAGAGGTGGCAAACCACTTCCTCTCTATGGAAATCCGTAGCCAAACCTCCCAACTCAAGATAGATATCAGTTCCTGGATCAGTTAGGACGAAACTTCCGCCATTTATTTTAAAAAAACACTCCTTAAATTGGCTGGCGCGAGTGCGACTCTGGGACAGAGCGCCAACTGGCGCGGCCTCTTTGAAGTATTTTCCGCATTGGCACGGGTACTGAACTGCCTGCTCGCACCAATGCAAAAAGGGCCATTTTTAGGGTTTTTCACAAGGAGATGTCTTCAGGGCAATGAAAGCTCTTATTCAGAAGGATGTCATGAAAGTGGTTTCAAGCCATGTCACTGCTCACAGGTCACAAAATGAGCCCTCCAATGTGCGAGACGGGGATTGTAGGGATGGTGACAAATTACTGTGTAACAGAAGTAAATGATTGATTTACTCTTATAAGACTCCTTATATGTTAAATTCACTTTTCTCTCAGGAAATCAATTATTTGGTTAAAGAAGTTCAAAATGAGCAAAAGAGGCAAGGAAATCTCTCAAACATCATCCACATAAGATGCAGATATGTCTTCATTATTTCCAAACACTGTCTGCAACAAAGACTGTGGTAGTTCGTCATGGGAGGAAATGTACAAACTCTTCGAAGATGAAGGACCAAGGGTGATAGACAAAGTTTCTACTACAGGCACTAATTTTACCTCTGATGCAACACTTTTTGATGTTTCATGCTCGCACATTCACAGAATAGCATCGAGACCAAAGATTCTTCTTATACAGACATGGTTAAGTGGGAAATTGACCACTTAAACACTGAAGATAGAATTTTCAAGAATTCGAGAGGAGAGATTATGGGTTCTTTCAAAGCAGAGGATTTAGAAGCAATATATCATCTACCAAACCCGCAGTAGAGATATGACAATAAGTATGTACAAAATTTCAAATCAAAACATCCAGATCTTATCAAAGCCATCCATGAATGAAAGGAAAATGAAGGGAAATTAAAGCAAGACAATTATGGTATGTACCCAATTACAAAGATTCCTAATCCTTATTGTTATGCCGCTGGTATGTTGTGTAGAATATTTTCCAAGCCCGATAGTACTAGATTTTCAAGATATTGGGTTCCCCTAATTGACGCAATCGTCAATTAATCTATCCTAAATTGGGCAGACATTCTATCCAATTACCTAGCCAAGCATATCATTGAATATAGGAATAAAAGAAGTGTTTCACTCAAAGAAATACCTCTGTTTTATATGTCTGCTTATGTCATGGACGCCATTTGTTTTACTTCTAATTTTCCTACCATGGGTTGGAAATGAACCACCAAAAACCCTACCCCGATTCATATCTACCATAGATAACTCTGGGATTCCAAGTTCCACCTTCACTTCTATAACATCTGCTATGAAGGCATCTTTCCCATGCATCAAATGATTTTCAACAAAAAGGCTCCAATGGTTTCTGAAAGCCAATGTAGATATTCTTTCCGTGGAAAGATGGTTTGTTGAAGAAAAGTTCACATATATTAGAGTATTTGGGAGTTATGCTTCTCCCCATGTTTTACCTTACTATGTTCCAGATAAATTACTTGCAAAAGAAATAGCATATCATCTTGTCAACGTTGTCACAAAGAAATTAAAAGATCGTAAAAAGGCTATTTGGCCTACTTTCCCTCTACAGTTCGGCACCTTTGCTCTGGCTAATATTGGCCATACATATAAAGAAGTTCCCAAGATTCAGTTTTTGAAATTGGCATTTATGCTAGGAATATTATATGATCCTAGTGATGTGATTAAAAATTACATCACAGAGCTAAAAATGAAGCCTTTTGTAAAGGAAGAAGATAAATTTGATGATTTCTTTCAAGGCATGGAAAATTTCTCTGATATTACCAAATACGTTTCTAGTCAATTAAGTCAAGAAGATGTTGAAGCTTTTCAAGCATATAGAAACAACAGACTAGAAAATTTTCCTTTGAATTTGTTGACTATTGAAGATGAAAAACACACTCCAAGTGTTAGTATAGAGACTGAAATGAAAGATATATCTGAAAATGAATTAGGTCAATCACAACAGTAGTTTGATAATTCGAATCAATCTAAGGAATCCGAATCTAAGAAATAAAATCCAGAAATTGACCAAATTCTTCAAGAGATAGAAGTGTTGGAGAAAAAAAAGAACAATGGGACAAAATCAAATTCGAAAACAGTTCAACATACTCATAGCATGTTAGATCAATCCAAGCCCTCTCAAGTAAAAGATCAGATGAATGAATGGAAAGAATTTTCTCAAGCAATAAATACTTCAAAAGAAAATCCCAATATTGATCATACTTCAAGTTTTCAAACACCAGAACCTTCACAGAAAATAGTTGAAACTATCAATCCGCTACAAAGAGTTCCAGTAGTGCATGACAAAGAAATCATACCGGCCCACCCTACAGATCAGATAGTTCTGCAGATTGAAGATATTCCGTCATTAGACATTTTCTACAGTCCTGGCTACAAAGTTGTGGTTAAAAGGAATAAAAGAAGAAGGATTTATGAAACAACTCCAAAACCAACATATGAATCAGTTGATTTACTTTGGAAGGATTCCTTAGATGATCCCACTAAATATCTAACCAAGTTATCACAATATGCAGGGGCATATGCCACCGCTACTGTTGATAAAGCTACTGAGATTAAAATAGTGTTGAAACAAAAGGAAGCCAAAGTACAAGAATTAGAATAGTTGCTAAATGAAGAGAAAGCCAAGTCCATTGAGCAGATCAAAATAAGCACAGCTCAATTTCATGAAGATATTTAAAACCTCAAATTGAAGTCTCAGACAGAGCTTAATGAAAATCAAGCACATCTAGAAAGAGAAATGGCTGAATTACAAAGTCAACCACAGTTAGAACAATCCATCAAAGAAGCACTTGATGTAAATACTATGTTAAAGAAAGAACAAGAAATGCTTTGTCACCAAGCTTCCATGATTGATTCTTATTATGATTCCAAAAAGATAATGATTTAGCAAATAGCAATTCAGAAATTGGAATGTGAAAGACTTGAAAAGAAAATCGAAGAACACATTCAGTGGCAAATTTTAGACACGGGTAAACAAGGTAATATACCACAAATAAATAAGCTTCACAAAGAATTTTTATTCACAAAATGGAGAGCACAAATTAATCAAGCAAAGAAAGCAGCAACCAAGACGTCCAAGAAATCAAATGAGATTATTCAGTCTATATGTGATCAATTGTTTAAAATAGAACTTCTTAAAGAAAACACGTCTATAATTAAAGTGGAGATAGAGAGCAGATACCCAAGAGGAAATGATCAAAAAAATTAATAAGTTTGATCAAGAAAATTACTGGAATTTTCTTATCAAACCTTACCATCAACATCAAACTCTTCAGTCTCTTACAGATTCAACAAAAACATCTCAGTCAGTAATCCCAAATGTTATTTTCAAGGGACAGATTCGGTCACGGATATCACAGCCATCTCAGCTTAAAGAAATGCTAGATATTTGTCAACTTCGTGATCACACTCAGAAAGAAAGGTAGGATTCACAAAATCAGGATTGTTAGTTCAAAGTTCCTAGATTATTGTTTAAGTTAATTTCTTAGAGAAAGGTTGTTTGAAACCTCCTCTACATTTTTGTAATAATTTAATTTTAGTTGGTAGTTAGTCTAGTATTTAAACCCTTCTCATGCATTTAGAGAAGGGTCCAGAATTTTATTGAGAACATTTGCAAAGAATGCTTAATTGTAAGTAATTTTGTGAATGCCTTGATAAACTAATGGAACACAGCCTTTTCAGTTATATATATCATTTTGCTGATCAATGTTGATGCACTTTAGTATTCTTTGAAAGACTTATTGATAAAGGAGTTGAATGTCACGTATTATCGTTGATCAGACGAACATAGCAGTACACATCTGGTACTATTATCATGTATGCTAATTTTGTTTTTTGAATATTAGTGATGAATCCAGCTTTCATGAATTATATATGAAATCAATTGTTTTTATCTGAAATATCAGTTGCACTATTGTATGATATAATGATAGAAATTGGTTTGTTTTATATATGATCATCAGATATATGCGATATATTTCTCATTTTCTTTTGAATAACTATTTTTTCAAGAGAATCATCTTACAAAGTAATAATTCTATTAAATTTGTGATGATCTTCATCATCACAGATTGAATAGATATCATTTTCGATTGCATGAAACTAGTATTATCCTGGGTTAGATTAAATTAGGCTTAAATTCAAAGTTTTGCATTTTAGAATAAATTTGTTTTAGTTTTTAGTAATTCTTCATGCAAAACCTTTGAGAGAAACCCAAAAATCAAACAAAAAACCCTAATTTGGGAAACTGGTCCCATTATATCCAGTCAGAGCCACTATCCCAAATGGAAAAGGAGTTGTCTTAAGGTCTCGACCGGGTTTTTAGGGCCCCTTGTTGTTGCCACAGATTTTTGAGGCCTCAACGGGCCCCTAGATCTATCTGAATCTCATCCTGTAGCCCCAAAATGTGGGTTTGAGGCATAAAATTAGGGCTCATGGGTCTCCAAATGATGAATAAGCATGAATCTGCTCCAAATTTGAGTGCACTGAAGATGTTGCTAGCCCTCCCATGTCTCAAGGAATGAGACAAACTTCATCAGGTACCTGGATCAATTTCTAAACCACGCGATCAATGTTAAGCTAGTTGGGGGAAAGGTGTTCTAGGAGCATCATCCCATGAACAATAAATAAAATGCATGAATTTTGTGGGTGTTTAAGGTTCACATGGTTGTGAATGATGCTCCACAACTGCCTAAAGTTGTATGTCTCTCAACGCATCACCTATGGGTGTTGATATGTAACTTTGCAGGCTTGAGACCCTAGTTAAGTTTCCCAAACATATAAATGTAACCACCTTCCAATCACACACAATATCTAGTGCTAAAAATTTCACCATCAAGTACATTACAATTATTGCATCTAAGTGAACCAAGCTTGAAATAAATGAGAAAATTAACACTTCATATATGGCTTCTCTTCCAAAATTTGGGTCTTAGTCATGTAATGGTGTTACCTCCATAGGTTGAAGTGGTTAATAGATGACCTTATTAGGCGCTCTCAACCTCCAAGGGGAAGTGGCATGTCCTTGGTCCACCCTTCAATCAATAGGTACCATGTGAACAATGATGGAACGGAGGGGAAAGGACTGCATAGTCAAGTGCCATGTTCAAAGAGACTCGATATGATGGAGTACTTCATCTTGGGTGTATAGATGTGACGAGGTAGCAATCATGGATGCATGAGTTACCTCAGCCTTTTTTTTCCACCCCTCTATATTTCCTTTTAATGTCTCTTTATTCTTCATTATATTATTGCTCGTAGCTCAAGGAATAGGAGCTTGCTTTGTATGATGTATAGTAGTTATTACCCCCTTGGGATGGGGCAGCTC
Organism: Pinus albicaulis; assembly: GCA_034641835.2. Taxonomy (NCBI): domain Eukaryota; kingdom Viridiplantae; phylum Streptophyta; class Pinopsida; order Pinales; family Pinaceae; genus Pinus; species Pinus albicaulis. The sequence continues at coordinate 387,082,491 of CM076570.1, forward strand.
ATTTCCCATCAAGGGTTGGGACATGAAAGGTTTCCTTTCCTTCTATGAGATAAGGAAACATTGGCCCAAGAACCGGGTGATGGCCATATGAGAGAGGTAGAGCTCGTCCTTGGATTTTTCCTACGTGTTAATTTGTAAGTCCTAACCATATTTTTTATTTTGACTTTTCATTGTTTTTATTGTGACCATCATGTGTTATTTTTGTTTCTTTTAGTTGCATCAACCTCCCAAGGTACATTTCCAAGCCCTATCCAAGTATGAGGATGTGTGGTCACGAAATCTGAAGAACCAATGGTCTACTTAACTCGAAGAAGGGAGATGGAATAAGGGCTTATAATGTAATATACAAAGTGGTAAGAATGGAATAGGGAGAGGTGGAGATACGCAATCTCAATCATGGTTTCCCAAGTATTTCCCCTTCCAAAATCCATGGGTCATTAGGGGAGATCCCATTGGACTAGGATTGAAAATTAACCCCCATTTAAGGTGAGAGAAAAGTACCATGGAAAAGACCCTTATTTCTTCCAAGTTACCCTATAATCCATGTCAAAATTCCCAAATAAAAACAGGCATAAGCACCCTATTGCAAAATTAATAAATTACATTTTGATCATAATCCCACCTTCCAACATGCGCTCTTGACAAATGGGTGAGGAGATATATGACTGATGTAGGTGGCGAAGATATGAATGGAATATCACATTGGCTATAAGGTGGCTCTTAGGGGCTACTGGTTTTTAGCTAGAAGAGATGAATACGAGAAATATTCACATAGGCATCACCCACTTTTGGTGGGTAACATCTAATTCCAACTGGGACATGAGCTCACCATAGAGTGCATAATCCATGTACTCGAACAAGGAGCTCATGAAAACTCCAGCAATCCCTTGGGACCCAAGACTTGGCCTACACACTACAATACAACTATTTGGGAGCATGTGCATTAGGAATAGGGTATCGCCCATGTTTTTCACAAATTAATAATCCATACAAAACGGAAATATAGACTAAATTCACATCTAATCTATATGAAATATATTCTAACATGAGAACATGATATGATGATGTTGGTAATGAAAAAGGAATATGAAATGCACCTACACTACCATGCAAATCCAGTATACAATGCATAAGATAAGTATAGTCATACAACCAATGTAACTAGCATATCATTAGATCAATATTTCATCTCTTGTTCATGTGATTTTTTGTGAGATATGATATCAAAATATCACATCCTCCTTTCCAAGATTAACTTGATGAAAAGAAAAGGGTGGGAGGTGGGAAAATTAGAGAACCAAGTATCATGAAAAATATCCATGAATGAGGAAGTGGAATCCAATTTTCACAATTGTATTATCTAGTAACCAATGGATGGATAAATCAATGATCAATCTAACAAAATTTCGATGAAGAGTGATTTCAGGCATATCATTCTCGTCATTAACCTTAGGTTTATGCTAGGAATGATATGATGAAGAAGATGGAGAAATGAGAAGATCATCAACAGTATCATATATTCGATCATTGTCAAACTGATGGCTAATATCCCACTTCCTCTCTTCTATATGGAGGAGCTCACTAATTTAAACCTCATGTAGATCCCAAGGAGCCATTCCCTTGAGCTTTTCATAATAAACCAAATGGGAGTAACCAAGGTGTATTCAAGATGCCTTGAGCAATGCTTGCTTCCCCCTCTAATCATTGAAATGTGAAGTTCAGTGAAGAGAAAGGGCTTTGTTCTTCTAATGGATTTGTTGTAAAGGAATAATTTTGTTGTTAGGGATGAAGGTAAATATTCAAATTTCATGAAGGCAGACTCGCTTATTCCCCAGAAAAGATGAAAAAAATGTTTCCATAAAACATATCATTTTGGTGGGCATCTACTCCAATTTTGTCCATAAATTCTCTTTCCCTAGGTGTTTTACCTAGGAGGGAAACCTTAGTTTTTCTCCCCTCAAATTAAGGACTTCCTTTAATGTTTCATGAGACTTAGCATAGAAAATATACATTGTAAGAAACCTTTTCTCCTAGCCTTGACCTTGAGTTGCTCCAACACTCATCAAAATTATAAATTCTTAGGTATTCTACCATAATTTATAGGCCTCTTCCTAGAAAGAAAATTTCTTCCTTGTGAAGCCTTGAACCTAAATTGTGTCTTTCTTAAAGATTTCCTAGTGAGATCATTTCATACATCAAACCTAAAATACCTATAATAGGTGATCTCTATATTATTGGGACTCATCACTTCAGTGAAAATCTCTAAAGAGTAGGGGATTTTAGTTGTGGTGACAGTGGGCCACTACCCCGTTGTTGCTACTTAATATAGCTAATGATTTGTGGGATTTCCGTCTCCAAGGCCTGCGATATTTTGCAGCAACAGGTCGTGTTGTACTTCTCTTGTATTTTTTTACCTCTTCTACAAAAAAGTACCTTTTTTCAACTTTTCCTGAGCATCTAGTGCCTAATCCTCAACTCTGCCTAATCTTATTCCTAATCTAGCATCGAAGCTTCATAGAGCTTCAGATTCTCCGCCTCCATAATTGAGTAAATGTGCATGTATGGAGGTAGACGGAGTCTATAGCCATTATCTCCCACATTTTCTAGTATCTCAAAGAGGCCATATATCATAGCCTTTATTTTCTTACCAGGACCTTATAGACTCTTAATACTTTGTCTCCCATCTTAAACAACTTCTAGGTTTTGTGTTGATCATGCATGGCTTTTCATTTTTCCTATGACTTTTGCAATGTATCTTGTACTTGTATATGGATTTTCCTTATCTTCTCAACATAATTTTCAGCCCTCAAGGCATCCCTTGTAAGATCATCCCTCGCTCCTCCTTGGTGCCCATATGCAATATCCAAAGGTGGAGGTATAAAATATCCAAAAAAGCTTCAAATGGGGACTTACTAGTAGAAATGTGGACTTCTCTGCTATAAGAGTGTTGTATATATACCATATTTTCATCCTAGGTATTTTGATGCTTCTGATTATAACCCCTCAAAAGTTTCACCAAACTCATGTTGACTACATATGTTTTCCCAACTGCCCGATAATGGAATGGTGTACACCTCTTCAATTTTTTTTCCATATTCTCCCACAATGTAGTCCAAAATGCACTAATAAATATCATGTCCATGTTTGAAACATTGCTCCTTGGTATCCCAAATTGCACCCATACTTTCCCAAAGAACAATTTTACTGCTTCTTTCCCATTGATGGTATTTTTACAGGGCATTAGAACACACATATTGTTGAACTTGTCAACTAACATGAATGGTAGTCATGTCCCTTCTTGCTTGTCGGTAAACCTCCCACAAAGTCCATGGAAATACTTTCCCAGGGATGAGTGGGTGAAAGTAAGGGATGATGAAGAACTTATTTGCTATCTCTAGGCTTGTTGGTACAACAAATCATGCATCCTCTTATGAGCTTAGCTACATGTTCTTGCATCTTGGGCCAGTACGCATACCTTTACAAGTTGGCCACTATCATCCTTACACCAAAGTTTCATACAACCATGGAGTGTAACCCTCTCTAATCTGCTACAATTGCTCACCTTTAGAAACACTCAACTTATCCAGCCTATAGAGTAACCCATTCTGGAGATGCTATTAAACAGTGATGTCAACATTTTGCACATGACTTTGACTTTTAAACTGCTAAACACCTCCTTGAAGTCCTCATCCTCTAAATATGCCTCTTTGTATGCATGATGGGTGAATGGATCCATGTGCATCAGAGTTCTCAAATTTATCATCTTTAATGTGGGTATCCTTGAAAGCATGTCAGCCAACTTGTTTTTACCTCCCTTCTTGTACTTGATCACTAAATGATACTGCTATATAAGCTCCATACACATGTAATGTATGGAATATTGTAGCTTACTTATGGCCTGCAAGTATTGTAGTGGTTGATGATATGTGTGGGTTATTTTCTCCTTTCCAATTAGATAGTGCTTCCACTTCTTCACAGCTTGGACAATGGCATAGAGATCCTTGTCATAGGTAGGGTATTTAAGAACTACCCCATGAGATACTTTAGAATGGTAGCATGTAGGCCTTCCTCCTTGCATCAAGACCGCTCACATAAGTGATGCTTGACTAATCTTATTCTTTAACTCCTCAAAGGCCCTCTGCTAACCCTTTCCCCACTGGAAAATCTTACCACTTATTGTTATGGTGTTGAGTGGTATTGCTACCTCTGAACACAATGCTATGAATTTCCTTAGGTATTGTGTTTCCCCAACAAAAATCCTAACCTCAAAAACATTAATAGGCACCAACCATTTCATGATGGTCCCCATATTGGAAATATATATTTTTAGCTCTCCTACACCTATCACACACCCTAGGTACACCAAAGGCTACTGTACAAACTCACACTTCTTAAGATTTTCTAGTAATTAGTGCTTCTTTAATGTCTCTGACACTTGCGTCAAATATGAGATGTGCAACTCCCACGTAGCACTATATACCATTATATCATCCAAATAGACAATAATAAATTAATCTATAAAATGGTGTAGTATATCATTCATTAACCTCATAAATGTAGTTTTTTCATTTCATAGGTAGAATGGCATGACTAACCACTCATACAAACCTTGCATGGTTTTGAAGGCGGTTTTCCATCTATATTCTTCCTTAACTCTAACCTGGTGACATCTATACTTTAAGCCCAACTTGGTGAAATACTTTGGTTTTTGCAACCAATTCAGAAAATCACTTATCCTAGGAAGGGGGTACCTTTTCTTGAGCATCATTTTGTTCAATGCCTTGTAATCAATACACATCTGCCAATTCCCATCCTTCTTTGGCACAATGATTATGGGTGTCCCACATAGTGATGTACTTGGTCGAATGAACATTGTTCCAATAGTTGTTGCAATTGTTTATTCACCTCAATTTCTTCTCTAACAAACTACCTCTACAGCCCAATATTCGAAAATGGGGATTCCAACAATAGCAATATATCGTGCTCCACCTCCATCTTGGGTGGAAACCCCTTAGGCTCCTGGAACACATCCTTGTATGCTCATAAAAACTCTTCTAGTTGTATTTTGTGTTCCTTGGTACACCCCTATGGGGATGCCTTTCCTCTTACAGACTCTTCTACATTTTCTCTTAAAAACAGTGAAACAGACTTCTTGTTGGAACTAATCAATTTCTTGGCTTGGTTGGAACTTACCAACGAAATTTTCAATTATCCTTTTGTAAGTGTTGATGGTAATCGATTTTCCACCCTTAAAGAGTCAGTATTGGTTGGATCTCCACACAAATATTGCATCTTGTTTGTACATGTAGGGACTTCCAAACACAAATCCACATACATCAAGGGGAACTACATCTAGTTCTAATTCATCAATAAAATCAGCACTGAATGAAAACCTAATTTTGCATTATTTTGTTACCTTCAATTATGCATCCTTATTTACCCGTCCCGATGGATATGGGCTCAAATGATCACAAACTTCCAATCCCATTTTTTTACCAGCTCTGTTGCAATGATATTTCCATATGATACTAAGTCAAACAAAGCATCAATATTTGTCTTCTTGACCTGTATCATTATGTGGAAGAGTTTGTTCCTTTCCTTCTCTTCCTATTTTTGAAGGCAAATCAGAATCACCTCCTTATGCATTGATGTATAGAAAATCTTCTCATACACGTCCAAGCTGCTTTCAACCTAGTTGCTCGAATCGATGGTCATGAGATTATTCTTCTTATTTTCTTTTTGTTTTCTCTTCTGGTTAAGCTCTAGATTTAACTTCCAACACTTCTCATTTGTATTGCCACCAATATCACAGTGGTTTCAATGGTTGTTGGGATATTTGAAATGGTATGTTGTGGCTACCATATTTTTATATTTTTCCCCATTCCACTTCTTCTTATTCTCCTTTGAAGCATCATGTTCCTCCTTCTGCTTGGATCCACTTGATTTCCCTTTCTTCAGGCCTATTTTCTTCAGGTATTGTGCCTGTAAACAAGTTTTGTACACTTTGCCCATGCTTCTTCCTAAAGTAGTGCCACCATATCCACTAGTCCTATACATACCTAATAGGGTAAATTTGTGACATTATGAGGGTTTTTAAGTCCTCCCACATATTCAATGGGGGGTATCCCTCCAACCTCAAGTTCATCATGTGCATTTCCCACCAGGTCAAGGCATGGCCCTCTAATTTCAATCACACAAATTCAATTTTTTGTTCCTACTCTATATGATGAACACTAAAATACACTTCTAGCTGTTCAAACCATTGATTTAGCTTCAAAGTGTTGATTTGGCCATGGTATGTATTGATATTGACCTTCACTTCCATTATGAACAGGGATTGTGAATGAGTCACGACACTTGAACTAGGTTGATATTTTTCAGGTCCTTTCTTCAGTTGGTTCTATTTTCTTCACGATCTCCTAATATCCCCTATGATATGTCTTCTACATCAGAACCCCATCTTCTCCAAATATATCGATCTTGTTACTGAATTTTTTCATGAGGAGATTCATATTATGGATTATATCTACAACTTGTGCTTCCATCTGCAAAAACCTCTCCTTCACAATATCATGAGGTCATTCACATATTCATCGGCCATGATTAGGGTTTTACAAATTTTAGCCTATTTGGTCTAGATCCCACTTCAATATTCACATTATACCCAAAAAAACCTACTCTAATACCAATATGATCTGTAAATTATCGTGGATATTCCACTAGACATTTTGTGACAACATATCTAATAAACTATATTTAAAAATCTGAAATCTGCACTATTAGGGTTTTATTTCTCTTTAGATTTCTAGATTTGTAGATTATCATTAATAGTGTATGCATGCATATTAAATTATGCATAAAATAGAGAACAGTGAAATAATAATTCACAAACCATGAATCGACACAAGATATGACCTAGGAAATCATTTCGGGAGAAAAACCAACTGGAAGGTGAGGTCACTCTTCTCTATTATCTAAATAGAAAATGGTTGTAAGTATAAAGAAGTATGGCATGTGGCTTGTGGGCTACTACGATGAAAAAATCCTATATGTGTGCTCTATCTCCTTCCTCTCTCAACTATGTTTCACATCTATGGAACAAATTCACTTGAAAGAATGGAACATCATTTCCTCCTAGTGGTTCGGTTATAACACAACCCGATAGCCTACTAGTGGTTAGGTTTGACTACCTCAACTCTTAACTAGAGTTAAAATATGGAATATTCTAGAGTCTTCTTCATCATAATCACATGGCTAGCCCCTTTTCCATGAATACTATGGGTCGGTGTGGCATGCTCTCAAATTATGGTGGTGAAAACAGAAAGGTCAGATTCTGAGTGGCATAAATTTTTCATACAAACTCTTATTGAGGTGATTTTTGTGTAGTTGGAAAGGTATTTGTGTGTAGAATATGGAAATAAAAGGTGTTACATCAAAGTGGCAAAGTTTCACCCCTAAAAAACATCATTTTATGCCTCAAAATGCTCCTTGAAGGTTATAGAACTTGATTTTTCAAACTAGGTCCCACCGGTAGAAATGGTCCTATGAGTTAATTCCTCCACTTTTTTCACACTAAAAGAATCAACATGGATAAAAAAAAATATAATGATCCAATATGGATCAAAAACAGAGGATGAAAATGCTAAATTCTTCAAAAACTATGATAAAGGAAGGAAAATGGCTAACATGATTTGGAATATGGAAATCTAGGAAGGGGTTATGCCTCTTCTTTTGAGGACTCGGAAAGCCTAGGGAAACATAATTTTGGAACCCTTTTCAAAGCCAAAGGTTCATCCATATTGGATGTTATTAGAGTATATCAATTTCTTCCCATGTGTCAAGGAGGAATACAATCACAAATTAATGGAGGAAATATCAAATGTGGAACTCCAGGAGGTTTTACATGGCTGGTAGAAAGATAAGAGCCCAGGGCCAAATGGATGGCCCATGGGGATTTTTCTAGGTCTCTATGATTTTTTTGAGAATGATTTTTTAAATGTGATAAAGGATTCTAGATAGTCTGGGAAAGTGATAGCCTTTTTCAACTCAACTCGCATACCTATGATCTAAAAGGTGGAAAACCCTGCTAACTTTAATGATTTTCGGCCAATTTCTCTCAGTAATTGCATTTACAGCATTATTTCCAAACATATTTCTCAATGGATGAAACCCATTTTCTCCAAAATTATCTCAAAATAAAATTTTGGTTTCCTGGAAGACACCAAATCCACGAAGCCATTGGACTGGATCATCAAAGTCTACACAACCTTAAAACAAGGAAATTAAAGGATGGTGTTCTAAATATTGATCTTTCAAAAGCTTATAACCAAGTTAGCTAGATTTATCTTTGTTTTCTATTAACTCATCTTGGCTTTGAAGTGTATTTCATCATTTGGGTTAAGAGATGTCTCACAAATAATTCCTTTGTCGTTTGATCAATTGTTTTATGTATCCTTTCTTCCGTGCTCAAAGGGACTATGGTAAGGATGTCCCCTATCCTCACTTGTATTAATTCTTGTAGCTTAAGGGTTCAATCATCTATTAACTAATGCCAGACAAAGAGAGGCATGGTGGTATAAAATATGATTTTGTCACATATATTGTTTGTAGACAACATTCTAATTTTTCGTGATAGATCATGAATAGCTATAGAATTTCTTCAACTATCTTTCTCCCTCTTTCAAAAACCATGGACATGGAAATAAATTCCACGGAATCGATGATGTCTAGCCACATTCTAGAAGATCCAGAGATATAGTTTGTACAATCCATATTCTCCTTTACTCAAATTCCATTTGATGATGGGATCAAATATTTGGGTTTCCACTTGAAACCAAATGCCTACAAGAAAGAGGACTTTTTCTAGCTCCTAGCTAAATCGTAAAATCAACTAAAAACCTAGAGTGTGTAATGGCTCTCCTGTGCAAGAATAATTGTCATGATCAAATCAGTACTAGAATCAATACCAATCTATTGGATGACTCTCACTTGGATCTCGAAAGGAATTCTAGAAAATATGATGAAATTATGCTTAATATTCTTATGGGCGGGCTCTCGGGATCATTTTTTTATGCCCTAGGTAAGATGGGATAAAATATAGGTCCCAAAAGCTCCCCTTTAAAATATCACCGTTTTTCCAAATCATTAGCAGCAAAGGCAAGATGGCACATCTCTTCTACATAGATTCTATGGACAATAGTGGTTCATTCAAATACATCTACCCATGCTCAATTGAGGAGTGGTTGATACTTCCAAATAAATGTATCCCTAACATGTCTCTAATCTAGAAAGAAGTGCTTGCCTATATTCCTTTACTTGAATATGGTCTCTCTTGGAGGGTTGGAAATGACCATAAATTGAGAGTGGGTATTGACCCATGGTCAAATTGTAGGAATGAATATTGACTACCTCAAAGGCTAGTAAATTATTAAAACATGGATGCCACCTTCACTTTAAACCTAGCTACCAATCAAGAAAATATGACCCTCTAGACACAAAGATGGCTAACAATACAAGATAAGGAAAAAAATTGTTGAGGCATGGATAGATTACACTATATGTATGCAAGTTTCTCACATCCAATTAACATATATAGATATTACTTTCCCCTTTTGGAGACTACACACCCATGATGGGATATATCCATTTAATAATGGATAGGTTGGGAGGAGAAAAATTAAGATGGGATAAGGTCCCAACTTAGGAAAATCTATAAAAGAGACAATTCAACAGATAGAGCTAGTGTACTTTGTGTAAGGATGGGAATGAGATATCCAACACCTCTTCCTAGATTTCCCCTTTACAAAGTTCATTTGGAATAAATGTAGATCTTAATTAACATAAAATATGTATTCACATGGAATAAATTTACTAGAGGCATGGAGGACCTAGGCAAAAAATAGAGCTATTAAAATATTTGTGATATTCCACTACTCCTTTGTTGGGACATTTGGCTAGCAAGAAATAGAGAAATTTTTCAATATGCCACCACCTACCCTATTAGAAAAATGACTCAAAGTTTGATTATATTTTCCAATCTTCCTCAAAACACCTTAGTGCATGGTGAAAGACACATTATGGAATAAATTATTGGCAAGGAGAGACCTTGGGATTTCTTCAATGGAGCCTCCCAAGGTGAGGAAATGAAATGTGGGGGGAAGCGGTCCTTTATCTTTCAGAAATACATTTCTTCACTTTATAAATGGGGCTATTTGTAGGCTCAAAAATTTTTGTAGAATTTTTGGCTCTAAAACCATTATTTCTCTTTGCAAAGAAAAAGGTTTCTCATCTCTACAGGTTTTCGGGGACTCTACGCTTGTTATAAATTAGCTTATAGGTGTACAACGGTGTCACAACCAAAACTTGCTACCCTTAGTGGAAGATTTGTTTCATATAAAATCTACTCTTGATTTCTTTTCATTTTTCCATGTGTATAGGGAAAGGAATTGGCCCGTCAATCAGCCATCTAAAGTGGGCCTTAGCAAGGATTTTTGGAAATGGTTAGTCAAATAAACCATAGGTGCATATCGCTATGAATTTTACCATTTCCCATTCATTGAAATACCAAAAAAATCATTAGCCACATCAGTAATAACACAATTCTATTTTTCCTTATTAGCATTTTGCAAACATCACTAACTGGTAATATCTTGAAGTCATTTATGTATATGTATTGCTGCCATAAGGCAGAATTTTATGTCCAATACAGATATGTGTGACATAGAGAGGTGGATAAACATCTCAAGATTTTTGGTCAATTCTAATTGTATCATAATTCATTCTAGGAAATGCATAGACAAAGTATAATTTTGTATCATCATCTCATGAAACAAAACTCTGATTTTTCCCGAGGAAGAAAAAAAACATTGTTATAAGGTGTTGAAAATAATTGGCAATATAAATTACAAATTGGTGTTGGATATGTCTTCACATGTCCATCTATTCATCATGTTTCCTGATTAAATAGGGTAATTTTTGACAATATCCATGTTCTAAATATTTCTCTAGAGCTTGATGAAGAGGAATAAATCATATTAGACCTTCAAAAATTAATTGAAACTCAAATTAGGAAAATATTTAATAAGGAACTATTAATCATATCATTAAGTGGAGTAATTTTCCAATAGAATATAAGTTATTCATACAAAAGCATCCATATCCAATCAAGCATTGAGGGAAATGCTTATTTAAAGGAGCAAGGTATGTTAATCCCTACGTCTTGGGATATTACATTGCTCTTTTTATATTACCATTTTCTACTATATCCATTATTTCTAATTGTACACCCTATCTCGTATTTATAACAAGGCTACCTATTTTGGGGGCAAAAATCATCTTGTGCATTTGATATACTGTAAACAAAGGTTGTTTCCTCAAAGATGTTTCTTAGACATTCACTCTCGTGCAAAGACCATAGCATCTTATGATATGTGCAAATAAAAACTCACGCAATTAATAGAAATGGTAATCAAGTGGGATGATTAATGAGAGAGAAAGTGTTCTAAAATTATGGCACAACTACAAGAAGCATTGGAAACCAAAGAAATTATGTCAAAACTTTAAGCATAACAGTTCACCTAATTAAGAGAGAAGCAAAAACCTTCCACTTCAATAGAAGATGATTGCACCATGATTGAGATAAGAATCCCTTTCTATTTTTGAATCAAAATATGAACAATTAAGTTGTCTGAATTAAATACTAAAGGTATAGGCTCTAAACTATTTAATAAAATGGCTTGCAATGGCCAATGTCTTTGCAACAAAGGGTCAAGGAATAAGACCTCATTTTAATAGAACCTATACTAAGGCATTGAGGTTTAATATTTGGTGGTGGTAAGGAGGAGAAGGATAAGTGCTCCAAGGCTAGGCAAGCATTGATCATTCCATGTCGAGAAGATATAAAACACCTCTTAAAAAAGAATTGGCTCCAGAAGTTGTTAAGGCCACCAAGATTACCTTTGTTTATGAAAAGGAGTCTAAAGGAACAAAAAATTCAAAACAAGAGAATTCAATATTAAAAGGAGTAGGAAATGGTTCACTACTCTATAAATATTATGCAATCTTGTATAATGTTAGCAAAGAGATGTCTTGGCATCGAAGGTTGTGCCAACACTTGGATGACAAAGAAAGTGATCATGTAGGCACAATGGAAAACCAAAGAGGTATGCACCAGTAAATTCACCTCTTATTTGTTTCAATCATAAGAAGAATGGTCGTCGGTTTTATGATTAGTGGTATTCTAATCAATGTTTGTTTTATGAATTGAAAAGATATTTTGTGGCTTCATGATAGAAGAGACAACCCTTGAACAAAAGGCTGGAGTGTTTCAAGAAGGATCCTAGGATCACTTAAGATAGTAGAAAGTTCAAAGTGGATTGGAAAACATGAGAGTACCAAGTAGTTTGAGAAATAGCAATAACTATTGTACCAACTACAAACTAACTAGGTTGCATCTTGAGCCTCATCCCAAGGAACAAATAGCCAAAACTAAGAGAATGGAATAGCTAAGGTAAAATAAGAAACACCATTCCAAAGCACATTAATGGAAGCAAAAGAAATATTCAAGCTACAGAGGAAGCAACATTTATAGGAGAAGCATCTATAGAGACTATTTCTACTTATTTATATCCACAATGTACAAAGGCATCCTTGGAAGGGTTGGTATGTTGTCTTGAATACTACTAGTATGGAAGGGAATTTTAATGGCAAGGGTGTTAAATTTGGAAACTAGGGCCAAACTCCACTTTGGACTACTCATATGATGGAGATGATATTTTTTTTGGATTCCTCTTTCCGATAGGTGCAATATTGATCTAAATATCATCTTGTTTGGATGAGAAAAAGTTGGATTTTGAATTTATTCTCTCACACATGTACAAATTGTCAAGGTCGGCCAGAATTGTAATGTAAGCTCACAAGCCCTAAAATATGTGTCTCCACCAGTCGTTGATGGATATAAAAAGGAGAGAATTAGTCCTCTTCTAGAAATCATTTCATCTCACATTATCTCTCCTTCTCATTGGTTCATACAACCTCAAGAAGACATTCTCTCTCCTCCGCACGTGTGAAAATGCAGCTGCAATTTTTGGATTGTTTTAGGGCACATGCAACAGCGTTGACCTTGGGTCAACTCTCACTATCTGACTTAGATTTTTGGGACAAAATCTGATCTTTGGAGGTTGATTTTGGTGGCATAAAATCCAAGGAAATATGTATTGTTTGACTACATCATTGACCGCAGATTTTGACTACACGTTTGACCAATGCATTGACTAGGCTTGACCAAGAATTTCAGGATTGTTTTGGGCTGACCTTGATTGTTCTTTGAGGCTAATTTTGACTACATTTGACTGAGATCCATTGGGGAAGAATATTGTTGGTTTGACCAATGTTGACTTTGTTGGCTAGGGCATCCTGTTGACTTTCGTAAATTGTACTTTCTCTATCTAATGAATTTGAGGAATAATAATAATATTTGATCAAATGGTTTTCCCCACATTGGGGTTTTTCCATGGCATACACAAAAATATTGTGTCCTCTTGTCTTGGCTTGTCTTCTATTTATTTGTTTATGTTCTATCAGCATTTACTATCAATGTTAATGTGATTTCTAAATAAGAAATTGAATTGGGCTAATAAGAAATATTGAGGTAAATTGCTCTAAGAATAGAACATACCATCATTAACCAAAATTAACATGGTATCAGAGTTGAGGTGAAGACAAAGCCCGAGCAAGAGTGAGAAGATAAATCACTAAAAGTTGATTAGACAAGGACAAGGGTCAATGGCTTCCTCATCATACATCAAATCTGCTGACAAGCTCAATGAATAGTCTAATTATCATGCTTGGAAAATGCCCCTGGATCTAACATTGGAGGAACAAGATGTTATGGATTATGTATAGGGAAAGATCACTGAGCCTCCATAAAATTCATCAACTGCAACTAAATCAAAGTACAAGAAAGGAGAAAACAAGGCAAAGAATATCATCAAGTATTATATTCACAAGAACTTGGTTGCTTATATCTCTGAGTTAGGAAAATCTAAGGAGATGTATGATAATTTGGTTGGCATGTTCAGGGATAGAAATGCTAACCAAAATGTCTTTTTGAAGAACAATTTGAAGGACATCAAAATGGACAAGGGAGATTCCATCCAATCCTAATTCAAGAGGATCATTGAAATCAAGAATTATCTCTTATCAATTGGAGAGGTCATAGTTGACCGAGAGCTCACTCTCATTGCTCTTGGAGGTCTTCCCTCGGAATGGTATGTGTTTAATACCACTATTCTCAATAATAATATAATTCGTGATTTTTATTAATTGTTGACAAGATGCAGTCAAGAGGAGACAAGGATTATAAAGAGAGACAAACCCTCAAATGGAAATGGAAGTGAACCTACTGCCTTAACTGCTCATGCAAAGAAGAATAATAATGTTGGTCCTAGAAATCAAGGTCAAGGAAGAGCAGGACCCAAAGGAAGGAAAGGTAGATGTTACAATTGTAACAGGTTTGGTCATTATGCTAAAGAGTGCCCCAATAAAAGGGACTCACCCTGAGATGATTACTACAACAACAATAACAACTTCAAGGGAAATGTAAATCAAAGGAACAATAAGTTCAAAACAAAGGAAAGAGAAAGGCTCCCTCTGCTCGAAATGGAAATGGAAATGGTCAACCTTTCAAGAGGTTAAGTAACTCCAGGTATGATGAATCTAATGTTGTTGATAACAATAAAAATTAATATATTCTTATATATTCCCTTTTTATTGCATCTCCTCCCAACACCCTTGATAACTGGTTGATTGACAGTGGTGCCTCAAGGCACTTCACTAGATACAAAGAGGCCTTCTCTAATTTGATTGAAAAGAATACTAATTTGGAAATTATCCTTGGAGATAATGCCACCTATCCCGTGAAATGGATAGGGACTATGACCCTTCATCTAAATCAAGGTCAAGTCCTTCATTTGAAAGATGGGTTTTATGTACCTGACTTGAAGAAGAATCTAGTGTCTATCTCGGTGATGGAAGATGAAGGATTCAAGGTGGAATTCATTGATGGAAAGGTACACATTCGGAAGAGGAATTTCAAAGAATTGTTCACTCTTGGTTTCAAGGTTGATACATTTTATCAGGTTGGAGGAAGTACGTTGGGAGCCATGACATGTAACACAACTCTTCAATATGAACTATGGCACCAGAGGTTTGCACACCTTCATTATAAATCTCTTCCCGAACCAAGGAAGGTGGTCACAGTTGTTCCCAATTTCAAAGATGATCAAGAAGGTGTATGTCAGGGTTGTGTCGAATGAAAGCATACAAGGGGACCATTCCCCTCAAGTACCTCCAAGACTACTGATGTTCTATAATTGATTCATTCTGATCTATCCGGTATGTTTCCCATAACATCCTTTGGAGGATGCTTATATTATTTCACTTTTATAGATTACTTCTCCCACAAAACCTGGATATACTTCTTGAAGAAAAAGGACGAAGTATTCAAATGGTTCCACACCTTCAAGGCCTTGGTTGAAAATAAAAAATGGAAGAAGATAGAAATTTTGAGGACCGATAATGGAACTGAATATGAGTCAAATGATTTCAATGACTATTGCAGGGAAGTTGGCATTAAGAGGGAGAAAATTACTGTGTATACTCTCGAACAAAATGGAGTTGCCAAAAGGAATAATCGAACTATTCTTGAAGTTTCCCATGCCATGCTTCATGACCAAGGTCTTCCAAATTTCCTATGGGGAGAAGCTGCCAACACGCTGTGTATGTTCAAAATAGATGCCCACATCAAGAATTGGACTCCAAAACTCCTAAAGAAGTATTCATTGGTAAGAAACCCGATTTTTCTCATTTTAGAAATTTTGGAAGTCCCGTATATTTTCATGTGTCAAAAGAAAAAATTGGATGCTTCTGGAAAGAAGGGAAAGTTTTTGGGCTACAGTGAAACCTCGAAGGAATATAGAATCTATGTGCCTAGTCAAAGAGAAGTGGAGATAAGTCATGATATCACCTTCGACGAATATGTTTCCAATATGAAGTTTAGAAATCTTCCTATACCAAAGGAAGCCAAAAAGAAAATGCAGGAAAGTAGGAAGAACTGAAGGATGAACAAATGCCTGATGTTGAAGGTTTGATGGATCCTATAGATCCACCTCTTAGTGAGCCAAATTCTTCAAATAAAATAATACCCTCATGGCTTAGAGACACTCTTGAAGATGCTGAGAGACATATTTCACCAAGGGGAACATTATGTGAAAGTAAGAAGTTGATTAGGTACCAAGGGTACTTAGCAGCCTTGAGCACCATTTTTCAATCTGATACCAGAATATTTGAAGAATTCGTGAAGCACTGATTTTGGAAGGATGCAATGAATTAATAATATGATTCGATCATGAAAAATGATGTCTGGGATGTGGTTCCTAGACCGAAGGACAAATCTATTGTCACCTCGAAATGGCTCTACAAGATCAAGCACGGAGCCGATTGAAATGCTGAAAAATTCAAAGCAATATTTTTTGCTTGAGGCTTCTCGCAAAAAGAAGCTATAGATTATGATGAAAAATTTTCACCTATTTCTCGCTACACCACCATCCGTTCAATTATTTCCCTTGTTTCATCGCAAGGATGGAGTCTACATCAGATAAATGTCAACACTGCCTTCTTACATGGATCGATCAAGGAAGAGTTCTATGTGGAACAACCTTTGGGGTTCAAAGTTCTAAATAGATATACACATGTATGCAGGTTGAATAAATACCTCTATGGGATGAAGCAAGCCCTCTATGGGTTGAAGAAAGCCCCTAGGGCTTGGTATGAGAGGATCGATAGGTGCTTGATGAAGTTGGGCTTTACTCAAAGTGATGTTGATCCAAACCTTTACTCTAAGGTTGATAATGACAAGCCTCTCTTTCTGGTTCTCTATGCAGACGATCTCTTCCTGACAGGTGAAAAACCTCTTATTCATCAATGTAAGAGGGATTTGGCTTCTGAGATTGAGATGAAGGACCTAGGATTGATGCACTACTTCCTATGCCTGGAGGTCTGTAAAAATCCAAGTGAGATTTTCCTTTCTCAAGGAAAATATATTGTGAAGCTACTGGAAATATTTAGGATGGTGGACTGCAATTCTGTGACTACTCTGATGGAACTCAACTTAAAGAACTTGTGGGGAAGTGTTGTTGGGCCCGATTTTGGAAATCTTACCGAGTATCATTAACTCGTAGGGGCCCTTATTTTCTTTGTGAACTCCCATCCGAACATATGTTTTGAAGGGAGCACATTGAGTCAATATATCGTCAAGCCTCATCACATTCATTGGATTGCTGTCAAGAATATCTTCATATATATCTGGGGCAAAATCAATCATGGATTGAGATACACTATCGGGAATGTGAGTCTCCATGGATATACCAATGCTGACTGGGTAGTTAGTGTGGTGGATCGTAAAAACATGTATGGATGTTGCTTCACTCTAGGTTCTGCTTTGATCTCCTGGATGAGCAGGAAGCAGAAATCGGTTTCTTTGAGAACTGTCAAGGTCGAATACATTGTAGCAAGTATGGCCTGTTGTGAAGCTATTTTATTGAGGAAGATATTCAATAAGCTATTTGTACATGTGTTGGATACCACCATGATCCATTGCAAAAACAAAAGTGGGATTCGATTTTCATTGAATCTCGTGTTCCACGACCGCTCCTAGCATATTGATATCAGGTACCACTTCATTCAAGATATGATATAATGAGGCGTCGTAGGGCTCCATCACATTGGGATTGATGATCAGGTTGTAGATATTCTCACGAAGCCCCTGGGAATGTCAAATTATTAACCTTCCGTGAGAACCTTGGAATTATGGAGATACCCTCTTATGAGGGCCCCATTTGAGTTGGAATTTGAGCTCTGGGAGCTCCTGGGGGCGTGGGGATAGCTTCTTGGACCTATAAGAAACCACAGGGCTAGGTTCACCTTATCTTGTTGGTGTTCTATTTTCCCACCGTTATGATATTGATTTGGTTCACCCTCTCTTGATATATTCCCCACATACATCCTACCCATGTAGTCAAGGATTCATGAGAAGTACCTCTCATCTGGCCAATGAGTTTGGAAATGAGGATAGAGACCATAGCATTACCAATGGAAACATCATGTATTGTCGTACTCTCTATTTCTAGGATGTTTTGTGTCCAACACCTTGATCTGGGATCAAGTATGCTTCAGGTTTTTACCTCTAAAGTAACTTCAGGTCAGAGGAGAGTGGAAAGGTCTTACGATTCACTTTCGATCAAATATTCTTCATTATTTATTCATTATTTAGAAGAGCAGGGCCGGTAGAGTACAGGGACAGCAAGATGACATAGGATGACAGGATGGTATATGATGGTATATGATGACAGGATTGCATAGGGTTAACATATGGATTGGCAGGTGGAGTTATCCCTAGTTTAGAGGGAGTATTAAATTTGGAAACTAGGTCCAAACTCCACTTTGGATTGCTCATATGATGGAGATGATATTTTTGTTGGATTCCTCTTTCTGATAGGTGAAATATTTATCTAAATACAATATTTCTTGCATGAAAAGAAGTTGGATTTTGAATGTATTCTCACACGTGCAAATTGTCAAGGTCGGCCATAATTGTAATGTAGGCTCACAAGCCCTAAAAGATGTGTCTCCACCCCTCATTGATGGATATAAAAACGAGAGACTCAATCCTCATTTGGACGTCATCTCATATCACACTCTCTCTCCTTCTCATTGGTTGATATAGCCTCAAGAATACATTCTCTCTCCTCCACACGTGTGAAAGGGCAGCTGCAATTTTCGGATTGTTTTAGGGATGCTGCAATAGCGTTAACCTTGGGTCAACTCTCACTATTTGACTTCGATTTTTGGTACAGAATATGATCTATGGAGGCTGAGTTTGGTGGCATGAAATCTGAGGAAATCTAGATTTTTTGATTGCAGTGTTGACCGTAGCTTTGCCCGTGGACTTTGACTACAGGTTTGACCAGTGCGTTGACTAGGTTTGACCGATAATTTCAAGATGTTTTTGGGATAACTTTGACTATTCTTTGAGGTTGAGTTTGACTAGGTTTGACCTAGCTACATTAGGGAGGAATATTGTTGGTTTTACCAGCGTTCACTTTGTTGGCTAGTGCATCCTGTCGACTGTTGTAAATTGTATTTTCTCTCTCTCCTAAATTTGAAGAATAATAAGAATATTTGATCAAAGGGTTTTCCCCACATTGGGTTTTTTCCCTGGCATCCACCAAAATATTGTTTCCTCTTGTTTTGGCTTGTCTTCTGGTTATTTGTTTATGTCAATGTTAATGTGATTGCTAAATAGGAATTGAATTGGGATAATAAGAAAGATTGAAGTAAAATTATCTAAGAATAGAACATACCATCGTTAACTAAAATTAATAAATGGACCTTGCAAAAACTAACCTCCATAAAAATTTTAAAAAAAATTGAGACAACAAATTTGTCAAAGAGAGAGGGATAAAGGAAATTGTTGTTCCATCCAACAACACTCAGTTGTCAAATCTCTATTTGAAATGGATTAATGCAATGATAGCCATATTCATTAAATTTCCTTCACACTATTACATCCAAGAGGATAAGAGGAATAGATGAAAAATAATACATATGGATATGTGTGTAGTGGCAACAACTTACGAGCTTTCCACAAAGAAAGAGGATGGTATCTAGTAATGTAACTACTGTTGAGCCCCAAAGATGTCCTTTTCTTTCACCAAATTTCACTTCATTTCCTTTGTCCTTTATCAATTATAGGCTTAAAAGATCAATAGGATTTATTAAAGTCACTTTAAGAATGCATACAATGACTGACTTGCTATACTTTTATGGTTTTGTTGTCGTAGTGATTTTTGACTAGACTTAGCTACAGAATGCAACCATTCTGTAGCTAGTCACATATTCTGCAGCTATCTTTATGTTCACACAGGTTACAGGTGTCACTTAAAGGAAAAACACATATGGTTGAATTCCATAACTCACCTACATCATTCCTTGCCCTCTACGAATTCTGAGAAAAAATCTTCAAGTGGTTATGCATGTGGAGGAAACCAAAACTAAGAAGTAGACTTCTACCAGGACAAGGACTCTACAGATGTCTTCAGCAAAGTACGAGGCCTCAACAGGAGTTCTAATTCGATTTTGATTGAAAAATACACCTATCCCTATTTCTTCTCAATGACAGTTATGTATTTTTCTTATAAAAATAACTCGATGAACCGAGAGACAGTTAGCTAGTTGATGTTTTGTTGTTAAGTTGTCCAAGACTGTAATACTCTGTTTTTGAAGTGTTTTCCTTTAATGAAATAATTACAACTTTAATGCATGATCTGAAGCAATATTGAGGAGATTCGTGTTCCAATCCGATGGTATAGGGCCCCTACTATCCGAAAGGCTTTGTGCATATTTTTTTTAGATAAGTAACTTTAGCTTTGTTTCGTTCTCAATTTAGGCAGTTTTCTGAACTTCATGTTTTATGCTTACTTACATTGAATAGTGCAGTCAATCTTGTTCTCATTAATTGTTCCAAAATATCACTAACACTGAATGAGATAGAGTTGTAGTATTTCGAAGGATAATTGTGTATTAGTTCAGTTCTGTTCATTGCATTTCAAGTTTTATTAGCTAGTTTTATTCTAGTTCTGTTAAATTCGACTTAAAGGCCTTCATTATTTACAAACTTCTTTTGTTTTTAGTCTCTTCTAACACATTATTATCATATGGAAAAGAATTAGTAATATCATTTTGAGGTCTTGACTGTTCTGCAATTTCTCATAATTTTACAAACATCCTTTTTCCAAAGCTATTCCAAGAGATCTCTAACCCTTGAATGAGGCTTAATAGTAACATTTTGAGTTGCAGAATGGGTTGATTTTAGTGTCATAAGTTAAATTAGCATAGGGTTCCTTACTATGTTGCAGATAATCTTTTCTCAATTTGTTCCAACAAATTTCTAACCATGGATGAGATTTTCTCTGTGATATTGTAAGTTGTTGTTTACTTAGAAGAACCTCATTGCATCAAACTTATCCTTTTCTCAAGTTGTTCCAACATACCTCTAATGAAATGAATTGGACTGAGTTAATGTTATAAGTTACTTTCCTTGTCAAGCTTTGCAATTGGTGAATTATCATTTTCTGTTCTTAGGTGCCATACATAGTTTAGAGTAGATTTTTCTATGTTTTAGTGTGACCAATAACTTCTCTTTGCCAACAATTTAGTTCTTTTCCTCTTAGCACAAAAACACAAAACCAAAAACAATAGAAAAACACTAAACACAACGAAGTAGGAAGAAGATACCTAGGCACATATAGTGCACTTCACTTCAACAGTTTACTAGACCTGGTTGACAATTTATGACATCAATTTACGAACACTAAGTTGAGCAGACAACTACTAAGAGTTGCATTCAATTTTAATTGCGAAGTTGTATATTGGCATATTTTTTTATTGGAAATGGATGCATAACCTTTGAGTGCATTGTTTCTCTCATTTTGTGTAAGCCAATAGCAATAATGAAGGACAAGTTGTGAATGTTAAAACATCAACAATCAGATTAGAAAACATCAATAAGAGCATCCATACTTGAGCTTGTTTGATCCAACTACAATGGGTCACTAAAACATTATGCCTTCTCTAGTTTCACATACACATAAAAAAAAATATAGAAACCATAATAGTCATAGGTTTTTCATTGTCACTTCCATTATGCTCACTAGACAAGAAGAAGAAAAACATCATAATGACAGTATTCCAGATGTGTATATTTGTGGAGTCCAATTATGAAAGAAATATGAAATATACAAAGAGTAATTTTGCGAGAGGTGAAGCAACCTATACAAGTCTTTGATTAGTTATATTTTTGTGCCATATTATCACATTCCATCTAAGAAAAACACAACATCGTGCAAGAGGGAAACAATTATTTTGGGAAACTATTAAGTTATCATGAATGAGGGAAAACTATAAATATTCCAAAGCATCCTAAGGAATTGAAACCACCCTTTGAAGACTTAAAGCATGGTCAAAGAGGTTAATTTCCCACAGTGAGAAAATTGAAAATGCGAAGAAATATTTTGTAAGAATCTAAACTTTCGCAGGATCCAAAAGCCTCTCAATGGTGAGGTGTGATTCGAAATGAATCTAGGATGCAAAGTATGAATCTAGTATGCAAAGTATAGTCTCCACAACGAGCAGCGAATAAAGCTCAAGAAGTTGACCAAAGAGGAAGAGAAGGGAATTAAGGTGAACAAACAATTGGTTTACACCATATTTGGCACTTGAAATAGCTTCCAAATTTGTAAAATGTCTTTCCCACTTTAGGCAGTTGAAAATCATATTCAAGGTTTGGTTAATATTTTATTAAGAAACTATTTGATCTGAATGGAAAGTGGTATGCACCCATGGTATTTATCCATGTTTTATACCCATCATATTGATTATGTCACTCAAGGAGGCACTAAAAGTACTATAAAAAATGAGCCTCACCTTTCAAAAGGATAGATTCTACGGCAGTGAATGCCTTGGGAGGATTTACCCAATGATTATACAATATTTCAACTACAAGGATTTGGTCAACCCCTCTAAAATATTGGCCATTAGGAGGGTATTATAATCAAATTCTCTAGATATTTTCCTATTACATGAGACGATGGGAGAGGAGGGAGCTATTTTAAAGGTGTCATAGAATTATTTTAAAGGTAGGAGATTTTTCAATTATGATGCGTGAGGGGGGTCGAGTGGCATATCTATTTGATGGAACCCGCAAAACGTAAAGCCCTAAATCAATGGGATTTTGAATCAATTTTTGGCATGGATTTCATATCTATAGACTTAAACCTACAATTGAAAATTATAAAAATTTATGGAGAGAAAAAACTTCTAGTAAACCCTTTTCTAGAAGCACTCATTAGATGTAGATAATTTCATATTAGGAGGGAATTTCAATTTCTCTTTACGATAGTCAAAAAAAATTGTGCCACATGCAATACCAGATCCTCTAAAATATTTCTTCAAGCATTTACTTTTGAGTCATAAGTTAATATATTGTAACAGCCCCATGTTAAAAGTTCATGTAATAAAAGTTAATAAAGGAAAAATAATACCACGGTCAAGGGACACTTATTCCAAGTTGAATGTTGGGAAAAATATCCTAGTGGGCATCACTTGTTGTGTTTAGGGCTAAGGGGAAATTGGAAAAGGAATTGAAAAGGAAAAGTGGCATTAATTGGAACTTTATTTACGAAAATAAAGGAAATTAGGAGAAAAGGAAGGTGAAAGGTCACAGGTTGCATGTGAGGAGGAAAATGAAGGAAAATAATGGAAAATGAAGAAATTAGAGGCCTTAATGATTAAAAAAAATGATTTTGAAGATTTGTTCATAGCCTTTTGTCAGTTCATTTTTGGAATTAGTCTCAAAAAGGAGAGTAGAAAAAGGTTATATTCGCACTCAGGTATGCCTGTAGGAGTGACTGGAGACTCATATTCGCTTGGATTCCTTAGAAAGGGAGCGATTGGGGCTCTAAGTTAGGGAAAAATAAATTTAACTCGGGGGTTGGATGCCTGGAGGGTTTGTGTTCATCCTAGGGGTCATGTGGCACCTGAGGGAAGTCAGTAAGGGCTTAGGTTGTCGACTCCATTTCCTTAAAGTTCATATAGGAGGTTGAGTCTTATCATAGTGACCCTCAACTCATATTTACCCTGGGCAAGCCGATGAAAGTGGGTAAATGTGGGAGCAGGTGGGTTACAGGGTGGTATCAGAGCATGGTTCAAATACTTGGACCAGATGGGCTAAATGCATGTTGTTATGCATGCATTTTCATGGTTAATTTCGTCATGCATGAGGTCATTTCATGTAGTTTATATCAGCATCATTCTATTGGTATGTTATGATGTTGATGTGTTGAATGAGATGAAGCAAGAGATGCAGATCATCAGAGTGAGGTTGCAGTATTGGACCTCGAGGTAAGATCATGTCGTCATATAGGATTGCATCTTAGCATCCAATTATGTTGGTTAATGGTTTCTATAAGCATTAGGGTTGTGTACATGTTTTTCAAATATCTATTTTTGTTGTGGTTACATGTATGATAGATGTTAGTTAATCAGTTTGATCATATGTACATGTGTCGGTAAGTCATGAAGGATAGTAACTCGTTTTTATATGCATTGTGGTCATATGCATGATAGTTATGGTCAATTTACTTAGGATATTGATGTTATGTGTATCATGCTAATTTGGATTGGCCTATGCGGATAGTTAGGGTTGTGGCATTCATGTATGAGTCGACATATTTGTGATAATTTGTTGTACTCATTTATACTGATTGTGCATATGTGATTTTTATGCATAAATGACAATTGTTTATGAGTTTATGACGTGAACATGTTAGATATTTAATGTTATCGACATCAATACCTTATTAATGTTTGAGTTGATATGTTGTGAAATTATATCGTGTTAATCTATATTGATTGTGCATACAATATAGCCTCCCCTGAGATACATTAAGGTATGAGTTTGCTTATGTTGTCTACTTGTGCTTGAATATTTGATTATGTCATCTCTTTGGTGTTTGAGTGTTTGGTGTCTATTATGTCGTCTACATGTTGTTTGAATGTTTGATTAGTTGCATGATATCAGTATGTGTCTATAATATTTCATGAATGAATGATCTTGTTTTAAGATGGTTGTACTAACGTATATGTGTTGATACAACTAATATGCACTTGAATGTAAGTGGGTACTAGTTGCAGTATTATGTCTAATGATTGTTAGATGGTTATGACATGGTTTTTAGTTTTGGTAAAGGTTGACTGTGAATTAATAGATATGATGTCTTGATCTTTGGAACGTGTGACTTACATGTGTGAACAATTGCAAGGAAACATGCTTGGTATTAGCATGACAAGGTAATATTTGATTTGCTTATATAACTAAAAACTGGGTGATGTGATAGCACATAATAAAGACTCAATTGCAACAAGGTAATTGGTAAAATAAAGGAATTAGGTAAGAATTCCTTCGGCTATGTTTGGAAACCCTAATTCCAAACGAATAAGTGCTTTGCATAAAGGAATTATTGTTAACCTTGACTCTGTCTTACATTATATGGAGATGTGCTAGAGTCATGTACATGTATTTGACAAGCATATTAGCTAGTTTCTAGTTATAGTTGGATTCGTCGAGGGAATTAGAGTCCCTTGATAGATAGCATGGATGTGTTTAGTTACAGGTCAACGTGCTTGGCACAACAATGTAAGGTAATTAGTATATTGTTATATTTTTTTATCCACTGATAGTTTTTTTATGGCAGTATGATACAGGGAATTGCATGGCAAAAGAGACTACCATGAAATCTTGAAGAAGGCTTGGCTTGAGCTCTCCTTTGGAGGCATTGGGAAACCATGGGGATTGATTCATGATGTTTGATGTTACTTATGTGCCTTCGGTATTTTGTGATTTTTTTGAGCTTGATTATGGGTTTTGATTGCATCTGGTGCAAGGCCTTGCCATTGTGTTGTGGTGTCATATCATTATTGGTTTCATGGTTTTCTTCTTGTTTGTTTGTTTTTGGTTATTTCTTTTTATGTTTTGAGAGTCTTGGGAATTGGTTGGGGAAAGAGTAAAGTTGATGGAGCTCGGGGAGAGTTGTGTGGCATCTGATAGGTAATGTAAGACCTAGATGGAGTTGGTGCATGTATAAGGGTAGTTGAAGGCAAGAGTATGGCAGTCGGTTGAGTTGGTTTGGTCCATTGGGATAAATGGACAATGGAAAAACAGTCATGAGAAAGGTAACAAGAAAGGTAAAGCAAATGGATTTGCGATGTCAGATGCCTTGGCTTATCAATGTTGTGAATGTGTTGCATGAATAAAGGGAGTTCTCTTAACCTATACCTTATGATATCTATTAATTATATTGTGATCGTGATTATGTTGATGTCTATATACGTATACATGTATGTCTCCATGTCATTTTCTGACAGGGTCATCTGAGATTATGATTTTTTTATGCTAATGTTTATATGTATATATATATGTATGCATGTTATTGTCTGACAAGGTCATCAAGAATAATCCTTGTGGAGGAATGATTTCTTATGCAGGTGAATGACATGAAGACACAAGTGGGAAGAGTAGTCATGGCAGATCTATGAGGTTAGTATCATTTGGATATGATTTGATATTATGTGATAATATTATGTTTATGTTTATGATATGGAAAGTAATGTTGAGGGATACATCAGTTGAATGAAAGCAGTGGCATCTCGTTAAATTTGCTTGGTAGATTCAGTGTGGTTTTTGTATGTGCAACACTACTATTGTGCATTTGTTGTACATGAAATACCTATGGTTTTGTGTGCATGTTGCATCTATAGTGTGGGGTGCATGTTGCATATGTGGTACTATGTACATATAGTGTTGTGTGCATGATTGCATATGCAGTGTTAGTTACTGATGGTGCTAAGTACATGTCATATATGCATTGCTACGTACATGTTGTGAATGCAGTGCTAGCTACATGTTGTGAATGTGGTGTTATGTACATTTGATGCAGTGTACATGTTGTCTATGCAGTTTTGTGTACATACGGTGTAGTGTACGAGTTGTACATGTATTTTTGTGTACATATGGTGTGGTGTGCATGATTTTACATGTGGTTTTGCATGCATGTGGTGTTGTACATGTGGTGCATGTAGTGCTATGTATATGTGGTACATGTGGAATTGTGTGCAAGTGGTTGTGTACACGTTGTGCAGGTGGTGTTGTGTATGTGTGGTGTTGTGTACACATTGTGTAGTTGGTTTTGTGTATAAGTGGTACTGTGTACATGTTGTACATGTGGTACGGTTGTACATGTGGTATTGTTGTGCATGTGGTAATGTTGTACATGTGGTATTATGTACATGTCATACATGTTGTGTTGTGTATATTGAGTATGGTGTTACAGGTATTGTGTAGTTGTTGTATCGTGACATGTGTATTCGTGGTATGGTACGATGTGTATGCATATGTATGGTGTTGTACACCAAGTGTAGGTGTATATATTGTGTTGTACACTGGGTGTAGGCATATGTATCATTTTGTACATTGGGTGTAAGTGTATGTGTTGCATTGTATATTGTGTATGTGTATATGTTGTACAATGTGATGGGACAGATAGGTATGGTATTTTCTGGCCCTTGTTGATATTAAGAGTTGAGGTGGTTTAGTCTCAGGATACCCTTGTTGATATTGAGTGTTGAGGCAGCTTAGTCTCAGCATACCCTTATTGATATTGAGGGTTGAGGTGGTTTAGTCTTTGGATTCCCTTGTTGTTGATATTGGGGGAGGAGGCAGTTTAGTCTTCGAATTCCCTTGTTTCTTAAAGAGAAGGCATTGGGTGCCTGTCGAGTTTGGAAACCGATTCAGAGTGTGTACGAAAAGGATAAATAACAAAGGTGGAGTAAAGAATCATTGAAAAATAAGTATAAGTATTTTACTTTAGTTTTTAATAATGCAGGTGATCTATGATTATGATTTATGATGGTTACATGTGATCTATGATTCTGATTTATGATGGTTGAGTTTTGAACTAATCGAATGTAATATGTTTATTCATGATGATTTGATCGAAGAGCCAATTTGACTTGTTGTGACAGGAATTAAAAAGAATTTCAAATTTACCTTATTGACGAGCCACCAATTATTTGAATTTATTTCAATTCCTTTTTATTCTAATGGAAATTATGTGTTTGGTACAGGAAATCATGGAAATTCCCTAGTTAGGTGGTTGAAACCGCCTGCAATAATTAGCATCAGAAAAAGGAATTGGAACAGGCAACATTATGTTGGTAAAGCACTTCAGGAGTAGGGCCATTCTAGGACACCGGTACCAAATAGTTTCTATTGATTTTGATAAGAATTATATGACTGGTATCATGGTTTTGAGGGAGGTATATGCCTTGGTTTTTGGACCTTCCAAAGTGAGGAAACCTTGCCAAGGGATGGAACTTCCACGATAGGGGATGTCGGGGAACTTGGGAGGTCAGTGACTGCATGGAAGGGGGTGACCAGATTTCCCAAGGGGCTATGTAGTAGAGAAGGGAAGGTCGGGGATGGATTTTTTATGGTCATTAGAATTGTCAGATGGAATCATATGCACATTGGGAGTGTGCCCTAGAACAATGATTTGGTAGTTTTTCATTGAGGGAACGGGTAGCGCAAGGATTATAGCGTTGGACATTGGATGCAGGTTTGACTTTGACAATGGATTTTGGACTTCTTGGGGAGGAGGTGAATCCCGGTATTACTTTGAGGGTGGAGGTGTGAGCCTTTGGACTCCCTTTTCATGGATGCAAACATTGTATCATTTAATTTTTTGGTTAAATAAAATGTCCATATGTATATGTGTATTTTATTGTAAATATTGTATCGAATTGGATTTATAAAGCTCCATAGACAATATGGGTAATTGATAGTTGAAGAAAATGGGCATAAGTATATGTGGTTTTTATTTTAAATACTGCAATGAATCATGTCATAAAGCTCCAGTAAGTAGTATGGTTGTCATGATTGTCATGATGGTTTTGCTAAAAGAACAGGTTGTTATTGTAAATACTACAATGAGTTGGGTTATAAATCTCCATAGGCAGTATATTTTGGTTTTAAATGGTTTTGTTGGTTGTAGGTGTCATAGAACACCTAGGACAGCGTTCCCCTTAGAGGGAGGGGTCTGTAACATCCCCAAATTAAAATTTCATGTAATAAAAGTTAATAAAGGAAAAATAATACCACGGTTAAGGGACATTTATTCCAAGTTGAATGTTGGGAAAAATATCCTAGTGGGAATCACTTGTTGTGTGTATGGCTAAGGGCCAATTGGAAAAGGTGTTGAAAAGGAAAAGTGGCATTAATTGGAATTTTATTTATGAAAATAAAGGAAATTATGAGGAAAGGAAGGTGAAAGGTCACAGGTTGAATGTGAGGAAGAAAATGAAGGAAAATAATGGAAAATGAATAAAATAGAGGCCTCAACAATAAAAAGGATTTTGAGAATCAGTTCACAACATTTTTTCAGTTCAGTTTTGGAATTAGTCTCAGAGAGTATAAGAGCACCAAGAGGAGAAAGAAAGAAAGAAAGGAAAGGAAAGGAAAGCGAGAATCAAGCAGCTTCAATGAGAATACTTGTCGATAACAGGTTTCATGTATGTTTTCCTATATCGTTTTAACATGCATGGTATGTGCATGTTGGCATTTGGTTCTTTAGTTGTCATTGGCATGGGTTTTGCTAGGTTGGACAATGGATTTTAGCCTAGCCTTTTCATTTCTAGATAGCCATGGTGTGATGGGAATTTTCTTGGTTTGAGCTTTGGATTTCCGAAATATTTTGGATCTGGATGAGGTGGTCTCAAGAAAATTCCCAAAGGCCTAGGAATCCCTTGACTGATAATGGTGGGATACACGGTAAAGCCTGAGGGTTGAGACAAGAAAATTCCTCAAGGTATTGGAGCATAAATTTTGAGGCATCCAAGCTCGGTTCGGTTTTGTGATCTCATCACCATTTTAGGTGAGATCATGGTATGGTGATGGTGGAGGTGGTTTAACCTCTAGATTCCCTTGGTTGTGATTGGATTGTCTTATCCCATGAGATCCCACATTCATGATTGGAATATGGCACGGGGGTGATTAGTTGAAAGAAAGAATTTGTTCAGCCAATCTATGGTCGAGTAATACGTGGAAGTCTTGAACCTGGTTGGATTTTGCCTATGTCTAATAAAAGCTACATTTATCTTGATTTTGATAAGGAAATTCACTTGTTATTATGTGTCTTTAATTGTTGTTATCTTGTTGGTATACATATGGTTATAAGCATCGTTATATGGAAGACCTCAACCATGGCTCTATTCATGTATTTACTTGTAACTGATGAATAATTAATGCAAGACCTAATTGATGTTATAACAGCTAATGTGAGAAGGTGGTGACCCTTCTTTTTAAAACTCGGATAAGTTTTCAGTCCCTTATGTTCAGAATTTCATTCATGACCTGTAGGTTTTGTTATAGCCTAAATCTACCTCAAGCTGAAGGAAGGTAGAGTCTAGGGTAACATCAAACCATGCTTAATCTGGTAGCTAGCCCTACCAAATCAGGAGACGGCTCTCTCCGGGTCAATCTCAGCAAAAATAATCAGTGAGGCTTGAGATGACTTAAAATAAAGGTTGATTTTAGGCTAGGTATACATATAAAATAGTTTGATTTTATTTTGGGGGTTTTTTTTGGAATCAAACGGAAAGGCAGATTTTGGGTCCGGGAAATGATCACAGTAGAGTCAATGAGGTAAGAAGAAATCATTGGATAAAGTTAAATTTAATGAAATGGATAGTTCAAACCTTGAGGAGTTGAAGAGGGCAAGAGGTTTAGGACCTCTGCATAGCTTGAAATATAGAAAATTAAACAAAATTCATGTAGAGCATTGCAATCAATGAATTTCACCTTATGACTTTTTTGTTTTAATTTGAGAGAAGAAATGAGAAGTGGAATGATACACACAGAACTTCAAGAAACTTCACAATCATAGAGAAACACACTATCAAAATGTGTAGAAAGCCATGGATCCCAAAGAGTGCTGCAAACCCTGGTCTATTCCTTTGCCAAAATGCAGAGATGAAATGTACAATGAAGCTCAAAGCAATCCCAAGTGTCCAACCTCTGAAAATGACTGAGAAAATAAAATATATAGACAAGTCTAACTCATTCCCATGCCTCTAGGGGTCCAGATCACTATTTTAGGAGTTTTTCCAACAAGATATAACCTAAGAACTGGAAAATAGGCAATGAAACAGCTTGCCTCTATAAGATAGGAAACTGATTCATTCAGTTACATTTCACTTTTTGGTGAATGAATCTTCTTGGATGAGTAAAAATGTGCCAAAATTACATCAAAGTTATGAAATTACATCAATATTTTCACATTTGGAGATAAAAAAGTCAAACTAGCCAAAACTAGGCAAAAAACTGAGTTACTGAGTGAAAACTAGGCCAAAATTCCCAATGCGCCGCGCCTGAAATCTCTATGCGTCGCACTACTTTGGAGCTGATTTTGAGGGCCTTCCCGGAGTCAAAATTGAGTGTAGGATAGCTCGTTGGAAGGATATGCCTGTATAATTTCCCACCCAAGTGGAATTTCTGAATTTGGTTTCCATTTGCCCCTCCAAAAATCAAATCTCCCAAGACTTGTTAAAATGTGCAAAATGAGGCTGCCTCAAGGAAGAGTGTTGTTGCAGTCAACTTTTGAAGGTCTTCCTCAACTCTAAATTGAGCTCATGATAGCTCATTGGAAATATATTTGTGTCTAGTTATCATTTGACTCATAAAGAAAGTCATTTGGCCAACCATGCTAGGAGAAAACTTGATTTTCCCAGGGTCACTTTATAGGTGCATCAATTCTCCTGAGGCAACTGTATTTTTGACATTTATCTAAAACCATGACACCTGTGT
Source organism: Pinus albicaulis (assembly GCA_034641835.2). NCBI lineage: Eukaryota > Viridiplantae > Streptophyta > Pinopsida > Pinales > Pinaceae > Pinus > Pinus albicaulis. Next base: position 387,114,022 of record CM076570.1, read on the forward strand.
AAAAATTGAAGGAGGTTTTTCTTCCTTGGCTTATTTTGGACAAAAACCTCTCTCATTTTTCCAAAATTCATTTTTTCTTGCTTAGAAACATCATTGGAGTAAAACCTATTCCGATGTGTGGAACAAGGGATTTGTCGAAATGAAGCGAAACGAAGGGGATAAGGGGCTTCTAAATTCTTGAGAAAATTTTGGGAAGTAGGGAGGGATGTTAGGAAGTAGGGGAAAGTTTAATTTTAGAGATTGAGTGAGGGGAATGGGTCCAAAAGGGCAAAACACAGGCCTAGCCTAGAAAATTGCCAAGTTGTAGCAAGAAACTAGGGTTTGTGCGAAAATGAGGAATTTGGGGGATCTCAGTGATGGGAAGTGTTTAATAAGGTACATTAAGGATAGGGGAAGGTGTATGATTATCAGGATAAAAAAAATTCTGATGATTTTACCATCCAAGATAAATTACCTTCAAAACCCTAGGAGAGGGAAATGAACCTTACCAAGGCACAACTGAAGCATGAACAAGGTATAAAATGACCCATTGGAACCTGACATGATGATGAAAACCCTCTAAATGATGGTACACTTAGCTGAATGGTGACATGGACCGACATTTGGACAACTTTGACAGGAGTAAAAGCAAACCCTAGACCTAATACCTAGTGACCAAATTTTACTTGAAGACTCACTGAAATGACAAAATTTGACCTTGACATCTTAAAATCACTTTGTAAGAGCATGTTTGATCACTGGAGGAAGGCTAAAAATACTAACACTAACATTGGCTCCAATGGGAATGTTAGCTCCTTGGAGGTGCCAAGAACTACAGATCTTTGGAAAGCAGACAGTGCCTTCATCCATTGGGAAATGGAGTCAAAAACTCAAGCTGAAATGCATGACTGAAAACTGATGACTTGACGACACAAATTGACACTCACTCAACTAAAAACTGACTCGATACTTAAACACAACCGAAAAACTGGAAAATATGCTCAATATGAAGCTTATTCAATACAACCTACTCTAGTTGTTCCATTCATCACCTGATCAAGTGAAATGAAACAACCAATGCAACCAAGTAAGTATTCCAGCTGCTGTTTGAATTCTCCGCAAGTGCTCGCTTATGAACAACAAGAGAGAAATATTGAAAGGCAAATCCCATGAAAACTCGTGAACAGATCCGTTGAATACTATGGTTTCTCTATCCACCTCCAAAAACACTACATAAGGATCTTGAAGTTCATGCACACTGGGACTTAGCTCATCCAATAGATTCTCTTCTCTTCATACCATGAATGCAAACTTTGTTTTGAGATTTGTGACGAGAATCCTGCTACAAATGACAAAGAGACCGGTTGTCGAATCATGTTTGTATCAGTACACGTTTCAAGCTTACATGTAGTCAATGGAGAAAGACTTTGACTGCAAACATCATCCAACACATCAGCTATTGGATCGTGAAAAACATGAAAAGACTGATGCACCCCATTTTCTATTGGTTTCGATGAAATTACATGATTTCCTATAGGCTGCTCATTTGAAGATCTACTATGCAATTTATCCTTCAAAAACTGAAATGATTCAAAACAAATGGTACGGAATCATCTTGTATCATTTAATCATATGTGCCAGTTTCCAAGTCTTCATCTGCAACTTGACAATCAATGGCATTCGGGGGCTACAAATCTAGATATGGGAAGTCTTGAACAAGGTTTTTATTGCCCTCAAGATGGTCCAAATCAAGACTTGTTGACAGTTAATTTCTAACTGCATGGAATTTGTCTCTGATGAACTGAAACGAATCAAAACAAAAAGGCAAAGATCCTTCACTTACTTCAAAATTTGCTACACTTTCCTCATCGCTGTCATAGCTGATATGCATCGGTTGATCACTGTACTCGAGCTGCTGAAAGTGAACTTCCTCCTTCCAGAAACTAGCTGTTGATTTATCTGCAAGATTAGCTTCTGTTTGGAGAACATAATCATCATCATACTGATAAAACTGAGGCAAATCATCAGTATAAAACACATCATCAAGCATCCATGTCAAATCAACATATCTCTCTTCTCCAAGATGATCTACAAAACAATCATTATCAGATCTATGACAACTAGGATAAGAAACAAAATGTTTTGGATCAGCAACTTGTTCTTCTTCAATCATCGAGCCATGGGCTTGAACATTATACTCATTCCTTGTGGTGATATTTTGCATCATTTCTTCCACTGCACTTACCAACATGTCAATCTTTACCTCTAGAGATGTCCATTTCTCTGGATCCATGTTTTTCATCTCTTCTTCCTTCAACTTTGCCATTCGGATCAGCAAATGAGCCTCTACATTTATTGCACTGTTCTGCATCTCTTCAAGTGTTGCAAGATTCTTTTCTCTCAGCTCAAACTCCATTTCCGGATCAAAGGCACCCGGGCAGTGCAAGAGAGCAGATCCAGAAGGAGGTCTTATATCAATTGGCATCGAAAAATATACTTTGTTAAATCTTGCAAAAAACTGTTGTACTATCTCCCCTGGCTGTCTTTTCGGCTGGTTATACTCTTCTATAATCAAGAAAGGGTTCTGTCTGATCACCCACCTGTCGAGGAAAACTTTTACGAACTGCTGGAAATCTGAGATGCTCGCATCAGGCAGGGCTTTGAACCAACTCTTGACTTTGCCTTGCAAAGAAAGAGAAAAAAGCCTAATACTGACATCCTCTTCATCAACTTCAAAAAGGTCAAGAAAAGACTCAAAATTCAGAACATGTCTCTCAGCAGTGATCTTGTCACATTCACCATCAAACCTTGGCAAGTAAAGATAATAATTTCCAGAAAAAGCATGGAGTATAGGAGGTAAAATCAGAGGCTTGTATCGATCTGGAATTTTACAAGGTATAAGGGTATGTACAAATGCTGCAGAATCAGTCTTGGTCTCTTGAGGTTCATCATTTTGAAGACGGTCATCACAAGATTTGTAAGAAAGGTCTTGATCAAGCTCAAAAGCATGCAAATGTTTGGTATTCACAATCTTCAAAGGGAAGGAATCAAATGCAGGCCGAGGATATTTTCTCAAATACAATATACTTTTCAAAGCCTTCTTGACATTATTGGGAAAAGAGAAGAAATAATTTATGACAAAGAACAAAATGTCTTGGATGAAATTCCAACTTGAATACTTGATCTTTCCATATTGTCCTTTCATGTTTCTACTGGTCAGGTTCATCCTCCAGTGGAATCCTTGGATCTGATCTCGAAACTGATTTAGAGTCTCCATGTGAATGATTTCAGCCTTGCGGTGTCTGATCATTGCCTACCATCAACAATCAGATCTGAACTTGATTAGATCTTACTGAGGAACTAGATGTTCATTTCATAAACTAGACTAGAGATTGACTGAAGCAGCATTCATCTACTTTCGCTAATGCAAAGCAAGAGCGTTTCGAAGGCTACCTGGCTAACTTCAGGCTCCGTCTGTAGTTTATAAAGAAAACAAAAAACTTTTCGTTCCCCAGTATGGTTGCCACTATGTTATAGCCTAAATCTACCTCAGGCTGAAGAAAGGCAGAGTCTAGGTTAACATCAAACCACGCTTAATCTGGTCGCTAGCCCTACCAGATCAGGAGAGGGATCTCTCCGGGTCAATCTCAGCAAAAATAATCAGTGAGGCTTGAGATGACTTAAAATAAAGGTTGATTTTAGGCTAGGTATACATATAAAAGAGTTTGATTTTATTTTGGGGGTTTTTGTTGGAATCAAAGGGAAAGGCAGATTTTGGGTCCGGGAAATGATCAGTTTTGCAGAGAGCTGAATGGGGCAAGGAAGGCAATTGTTTTAATGCTTCGAATTGAATGAAATGGATAGTTCAGACCGGTGAGGATTTGAAGAGGGAAAGAGGCTTTTAGGGATCCTCTTCATACAGTTGAAAACATAGAAAATTAAACAAAACTTCAAGGTAGAGCACTGCAAATCAAATGAATTCCACCTTTATGACTTTTTTGTTTAATTTAAGAAGAAATGAGAAGGGAAATGATACACATGAAACTTCAGTAAACTTACAATCACAGAGATAAACACACCATCAAAACATAGAGCCACATGGATCCCAAAGAGTGCTGCAAACCCTGGTCTATTCCTTTTCCAAAATGTAGAGATGAAATGTACAATGAAGCTCAAAGCAATCCCAAGTGTCCAACCTCTGAAAATGACTGAGAAAATACAAGATATAGACAAGCCTAACTCATTCCCATGCCTATAGGGGTCGAGATCACTATTTTAGGAGCTGTTCCAACAAGATCTAAACTAAGAACTGGAAAATAGGCAATGAAACAACTTGCCTCTATAAGATAGGAAACTGATTCATTCAGTTAAATTTCACTTTTTGGTGAATGAATCTACTTGGATGAGTAAAAATGTGCCAAAATTACATAAAAGTTATGAAATTACATCAAGTTACATCAATAGTTTCACATTTGGAGATAAAAAAGTCAAACTGGCCAAAACTAGGCGAAAAACTGAGTTACTGAGTGAAAACTAGGCCAAAATTCCCAATGCGCCGCGTCTGAAATCTCTATGCATCACGCCACTTTGGAGCTGATTTTTAGGGCCTTCCCAGAGTCAAAATTGAGTTCAGGATAGCTCGTTGGAAGGATCTGCCTGTCTAATTTCCAACCCAAGTGGAATTTCTGAATTTGGTTTCCATTTGCCCCTCCAAAAATCAAATCTCCCAAGACTTGTCAAAATGTGCAAAATGAGGCTGCCTCAAGGCAGAGTGCTGTTGCACTCAACTTTTGAAGGTCTTCCTCAACTCTAAATTGAGCTCATGATAGCTCATTGGAAACATAGTTGTGTCTATTTATCATTTTACTCATCAAGAAAGTCATTTGGCCAACCGAGCTAGGAGAAAAATTGATTTTCCCAAGGTCACTTCAGAGGTGCATCAATTCTCCTAAGGCAACTGTATTTTTGACATTTCTCTAAAACCATGACACCTGTGTAAAAATTGAATGATTTTTTTCTTCCTTGGCCTATTTTGGAAAAAAAACCTCTCTCAGGTTTCCAAAATACATCTTTTCTTGCTCAGAAACATCATTGGAGTAAAACCTATTCCGATGTGTGGAACAAGGGATTTGTCGAAATGAAGCGAAACGAAGGGGATAAGGGGCTTCTAAATTATTGAGAAAATTTTGGGAAGTAGGGAGGGATGTTAGGAAGCAGGGGAAAGTGGAATTTCGTAGATTTAGTGAGGGGAAGGGGTCCAAAAGGGAAAAACACAATCCTAGCCTAGAAAATTGCCAAGTTGTAGCAAGAAACTAGGGTTTGTGCGAAAATGAGGAATTTGGGGGATCTCAGTGGTGGGAAGTGTTTAATAAGGTAAATTAAGGATATGGGAAGGTGTATGAACATCAGGATACAATTTTTGCTAATGATTTTACCATCCAAGAGAAATTACCTTCAAAACCCTAGGAGAGGGAAATGAACCTTACCAAAGCACAACTGAAGCATGAACAAGGTGTAAAATGACCCATTGGAACCTAACATGATGATGAAAACCCTCTGAATGATGGTACACTCAGCTGAATGGTGACATGGACCAACATTTGGACAACTTTGTTAAGAGTAAAAGCAAACCCTAGACCTAATACCTAGTGACCAAATTTTACTTGAAGACTCACTGAAATGACAAAATTTGACCTTGACATCTTAAAATCACTTTGTAAGAGCATGTTTGATCACTGGAGGAAGGTTGTGAAGGCTGACACTAACAGGTTTCATATGTACCAAGTTTTTTATGGAATGTCAGTCCCGTTTGGGGAAGGTCGGGTCAAGTCTTAGTTTCATTTTTTGGTTTACAAGCATTGTCTTCAAGTTTTTTATGAGTTCTGAAAGTTTCATAGAGTTTTTGGCAGAGTCTAAGCCCCAGCCCTAGTAAATATCCTGAAACATCGCAGTCGTTGTAATAACACTAGCAGAAAAAGGCTACAGTCACATCTAGGTAGGCCTATGGGAGCGACTACAGATTCGTAGTCACTTGGAGGCCTTGGAAAGGGAGTGAATGGGGCTCTAATTTAGGGAAAACAGAAGTTATCTTAGGGGTTGGACACCTGGAGGGGTTGGGTTTCTCCTGAGGGTCTTGTGGCAGCTGAGGGAAGTCAGTAAGGTCTTATTAAACACACACATGGTGTATGAGGAAAGATAAACACACACATAGAAAGATAGGCATTTTTTGCTTCTCTATTACACATATATGTACATTTATAATACAATAATGTGACTCTTGGATTCATCTTCCAAGGTCACTTGGAATCCTTTGTGACTCTTCGCCTTCCACACCTACCCATAGAGGATTAGGTGTTCAACATTTCCCCCCTTAATCTGAAGGGGTATGTGTGAGTCCAAGAAGAAAGTTGTAATATAAATCTGCAAAGTACGCATGGCAGCACTTAGGTTGAATCATCTCTCTGAAATGTTTTCATAAAGAAGTGGTCTAAGGATGACCACCAACACTAGAAAGCAATGCTTATTGCAGTTCTTGGAACTCTTCCAAAGCTGGCAAGAAGCTAAGGGCTTCTGCTAGAGGAATTGTCCCTCATATTTGAAAAGGGAGACCTTCAACCTAAAATAAGGGAAGTCTACAACCTGTGATGGTTTAAGGATGACCACCAACACTGGAATACTTTATGCAATTCCTGGAACTCAACCAAAACTGGCAAGAAGCTGAAATCTTCTGCTAGAGGAAGTGCTCCAAAAGAGGAATAATATCAACCTCACAAGGATGGTTTAAGGTTGTCCATCAACCAAAGGCATGCTCATGGGCATCCATGTCTCTGGCTACAACTCTGAATCGAGAATGAAGAATTGTGGCTCAGGCTCACTTGAACTGCTATGTCTCTGGCTACAACTCTGAATATGGAATGAGAGATTGTGGCTCAGGCTCAATTTATTTGACTTCGAAGCTTGTAGATGACCACCATTTTCCCCCCTGTCAGGTACAAGGTGAGATGATGGAGAAAACTCAACTGCAAGTTTACTCAATATTCTAGAACAAGTTCTGACATGCAACTTAAACATCTTCTTGGTTGTTGATGCCCATTGCCAAGAAGCGATCCATCCAAGATGAATCTTTTTTCTTGTAGGAGGCTTGTTTCTGAAGCATCTGTGTGAATAATGGGTGTGCCGACCATAGTGCTTGCATGGATGAAGATCAAAAAATTGATCTTTCACATGGCCAACTTGATCACAGTGTTGGCATTTTACAATCTGTTGTTGTTGTTGTGGAAGTGGAGTAGGATCTGGAACAACTGCAGGTGAACTGTCATAAAGAAATCCGGCACTCTGAAATTTGATGGGCTTAGAGTAGTCCATAATATGAAAGGACACATCCTTTTCATATCCAAGACCAGTTCTGTGCTTGTTGTGGACAAGCTCTTCCCAAGGTCTGATGATGGGCTTGGGAAGTGCAGACTGAGCTGCTGCATCTGCATGTAAATATGCTCTTGTACAAGGAACTGAATGTGAATCGATTGCAACTGTATATTCTTGCTTCTGATGAGTCCTTCTCAATTTTTTGAATAGAAACAGGTTCAGAATGGTGACTCTTTTTCTGAAGTTCATCTTGCTGAAGCTAAGACTCCAACTGCAAAAACTCAATCTTGTCTTGTGCATCTTGCAAGAATGTTTGAATATTAAAAAGAGCGTTCTTGCTCATTTTTACCATATCATGAACAATGGAATGAATGAGGTTATGCAACAAATCTAATGCATCATTGATTTTAGCCATTTTTCTCAACAATTCAGGCTCAAGAAATAAAGGGTGACAGCTTCAACTGATAATGCACCCGTTTACAATGTAATTCAACTTATTTTCAAAAGAATACCAGTGACTTCAAAGACCCTTTTCTTTCATGAACTTCCAATTATGGAATTCCCATAGAACAAACTCTGCTACTCAAATTATGGAGGACCTCAAGGTGTAAACTTGGCTATCTGATCAGCAAGCAACAATGACTCACATCATAGAAGTATTCAACAATTTCTCAACAACTCAAAATTATACTTCAAACACTGATTGCAACTATGAACGAAGCAGCAATATCCACTCACAATGTTAGTACAGTACAATGTCACTGCAACTATTTTGTAAATGTGCAGCAAAAACCACTGTGCAATATCCTTTTAAGGTAGATGATTTCTCTCTTCTTCAAAGAACTATTTTACACCAACAACTCTAGTTCAACAAAAAAATATTCACAAGCTTGGATGCTTCACTATCGATAAGTAGATGGTCTTAAGCTTGATATATTACCTCACAATAAAGAGGAAGGAAAATTCCAAAAATTCTTTGTGGCAAAACTATAAGTGAATTTATGATGCCACTGCTATTTTGAAAATAATGATCAATTTCAACATTTGTCTTCACATTGTCAATATTTTTCAAAGAGTCACCCTTCTATACATGCCACACAAACTTCACTTTTCACTATATAGACAATCCATCTATCCATTTACCATCTCCTCTCTCTCTTCTTCTTCTTCTTCTTTTTTATTTTTTATTTTTTAAGGAAAAAAAAAACAGAGGTTGTAACTAGGGAAGGTCAAATGTGGGGGAGACAACTACTGGGGTAGGTTTTAACTGGGAGAGGTAAAACTAGGGAAGATAATTACGGTTATAAAAAAAAAAAAAATTAAAAAGCTAAAATTAATAATAAACGTAGAGACTGCGTGGGAAGGGAGGGAAGCGAGCGTGAGGGGCAAGGGTGGTTTGTTGTGCGAGGGTCGTGGGAAAGGGGAAGGGCGGGTGCATGGAGTGGAGTGGAGTGGGTGCTGTCGTGGGTAGTGAAGGGGTGGGGAGGGAGAATGGGAGCGTGGGTTGGGAGGCTGTGAGGGAATGTGAGCAGAGAGGGAGGTAGGTGCTATGTGTATGGAGGAGGGAGCGGGTAGGCTGCGGGAGGGAGCGGGTCGTAAGGGCCGAGGGGAGGAGGGTCATAAGGGCCGAGGGGAGGAGGGTCGTAAGGGCCGAAGGAGGGAGGGAGGACGAAGGTCGAGGGGAGGGTCGATGGGAGAGGGGCAGGGGGGGAGGGGGCGGCTGAGTAGGAGGGGAGAGGAGTGATGAGCGAGGGGGATAGCGGAGTGTTGGGAGGTGCAGGCAGCCATGGGTTGGGCTGACAAGAGGGGTTTGGTTAGGGTCGTGAGGGCATGTAAGGTTTGAGTGAGCGGGGGGTTTGAGCAGGCCGTGAGGCCGAGAGGGGAATGGGTGAGGGGGTAAGGGAGGGATGAGAGGTGAGGGGTTTAGGTAGGGCTGTGAGCAGAAATTGAGCAGAAATTAAACTATGCTCAAAATTTGAGCAAAAATTGTACACAGCAGAAATTTGCAGAATTGCAAAAATTTCATATTAACAGAAACTTGCAACAGAATTTTCAGTAAAAACTCATAATTTTTCCAGAGACACACTTTAAACAGTAGCAGAAAATATTTTTCCAGCAACTCTCTAATTCAATATTTTCCAAAATTCAAAGATTGCACAGTAAAAAGTAGGCAGAAAGTGGAGAAAAATTGCAGAATTTGTAGTAAAAACTGAATGCAGTAGGGAGCAGTGAGAAAACCTACAGACTTCTGAATGAACCCAATACAATAATTTATTAATGCTGCAAAAATTGATTCTTGAATGCTGCAGAAAATTTCTGAATGATGCAAAAATGTCCAGAATTTTTGTAGATTTACACAGGCCACAAAAATAAATGGCTCACACAAGGTTGAGTTGGTTATGAACGTATCAGCTCTGATACCATGTTAAACACACACATGGTGTATGAGGAAAGATAAACACACACATGGTGTATGAGGAGAGATAAACACACACATATAAATATAGACATTTGTTGCTTCTCTATTACACATAGATGTACATTTATAATAGAATAATGTGACTCTTGGATTCATCTTCCAAGGTCACTTGGACTCCTTTGTGACTCTTCACCTTCCACACCTACCCATAGAGGATTAGGTGTTCAACAGGTCTTAGGCTATCGACTCCATTTCCTTAATGTCATATACGATTTTGAATCTTATCATAGTGACCCTCAACTCATGTTTACCCCGGGAAAGTCGGTGAAAGTGTGTAAATGTGGGAGGAGGCGTGTTACATATATGTTGAGATGAAAAAAATTCAACCAACCTGAATAAATAAGCAAGTTTGAGAGGTCAGGGGCCCAAAATACTAGACCAGTTCTTGCTCTCTGAATTATTGTTAGAAATGTTTCCCCTAATGCAACAATGGGTTGCTCAAGGGGGAGAGTTTGACCGCCACCCAATCTTCCTGGAAATAAAATGGGTGGGAAAGAAACCAACAAATACTTTGAAGTTCAATGTGGCATGGTTAAAAGAAGAATTTTTTTTTTTTTAATTTGGTTAAATCCACCTGTGCCCCTCATAACCTTGCCTCTGGGACTTTTGTTGGCATCCATTTTGTAAGAAATATTTCCCAAGTCAAGAAGGCTACAATTAAATGGGTAGCTTTAAAGCGGCTCAAGGATGAACAAGAGTTAAAGGGTGTTGAGAAAAATTTGTAGCAATTGGGTACTATGAGGATAGGGGGCTCCTTAGTAATGACACAAAAGCATAATTCTCCAGATCGAGACCAGGAAAAGGAATATTTTGGAAGACAACGAGGCGATGTGGAGGATAAAAAGAAAATCTATTTGGTTGTTCAAAGGGGATTAAAATACCAAATTCTTCAAAAAATATGCTAAAGGAAGGAAAATACATAGCACAATCCAGACGTTGAAAAACCAAGAAGGGGGATCTACCTCTTCTTTTAAGGAGTTGGTGAGCCTATGAAAACATTGTATTGGCACTCTTTTCAAACTTGAGGAAGGTTCCTCCATAGCATTTATTATTAGAGTAGCTCAATTTTTTACCAAATTTGTTGAGGGAGAACACAACCACAACTTAATGGAGGAAATATCATCTGTGGAACTCTAGGAGGTTTTACAAATATTTCAAAAAAGATAAGAACCCAAGGCCTAATGAATGGCCCATAGAGTTTTTTCTAGGTCTCTATGATTTTTTGGGGAATTATTTGTTGAAGGTAGTAGAGTATAGACAGTCATGGAAATTTCTTGCCTCTTTCAACTAAATTTTCATAGCTCTGATCCCAAAGTTGGAATTGTGTTTAAAAAATTATTTCCAAAGTTATTTCTAGACGGCTGAAACCCATTTTCTCTAGAGTTATCTCAAAAGAATAATTTGGTTTCTTGGAAGGATGCCAAATCCATGAATCCATTTGAGTGACTCAAGAAATTCTACACAACCTTAAAACAAGAAAATTAAAAGGTGTTGTTTTAAATATTGATCTTTCAAAATCCTATGACCGATTCAGTTGGATCTATCTTGTTTGTTATTAACTCATCTTGGATTTGAAGTGTTTTTCATCACTTGGTTTATGAGTTATCTCAGGATGACTTCCTTTGTGGTTTTTATCAACAGTTATGTGTCTCCTTTCTTCCACGATCAAATGGGATTGTGAAAAGGATGTCCCCTCTCCCACTTTTATTCTTGCTCATAGTTGAAGGGCTCAATCGTATATTGACTTATGCCAAACAAAGAAGGGCATACAGAGTAATAGTGGTGGCATAAAATCTCATTTTGACACATATGTTGTTTGTAGACAACATTTTCTTTTCTTTTTTTTCTAATGGATCGCAAAGAGCTATAGAATTTATTCAGCAAACCTTTGCAATATTCCCAATTAGCAACAGCTAACTGGCAATATTAATTTTGCTCAGATTTTTCCTTTCTAATGTTCAGCATAAAATAAAGGGGTGATGGGACCCATAACCCAAACATAGGATAAAATAACTCCCTAAAGTCACTTAAACATATTTGGATTTCAGCATGGGGCTTAGGGGATCCAAGTGACAGCGCGGGGAGAGGGACAGCGTGGAGGCAGCGTGAGCCAAGCAGCACAGTGGTAGCATGGGCCAGGACAACACATTCAAGTGGGGACAGCGTGGTATGAGGTGAAAACATAGTTGAGTGGGGCCCAAGGGAGTGCTAGGGTCTTAAGCATAAAAGGAGGGAGAGGCTAGCTACTCAATCATTCTATTATGCATCTTCATATTTTCTGTCTATCAGAAATTGAGAATGCTTACGCTATTTAGCAAAGTCTATAAGTGTTTTTCAGCCCATGGATATCTCCGAGCGGAGATCCCAACCTCGACCTCATGGGACTTCGAGTGCCCGCTCAGGTGAGGAGTTTCGCCATCGATTTTCAAAGAAAAGCAAGTAGTGCCTTTTAGCTAGGAGCCACTCAGTCACTATGGCAGCGCAGTCACACTCAGAGATTACGTAGTCTTGGAGGGAGGCAGCACCGGGAGTGAAGGGAGATCAGGCATTTCAATCTGGGAGAAGTGTCAAGGGATCAGCCCTTCACAAGTTATCTTTCATAGTAGGAGGAGGCCATCATTTCTAGTTTTGCAGTTTAGGGCCAGCATACTCACCTAGAGTGCGTGACTTCCCACGGGGGTCAAATTCCGGGGTCAGCCTTTCTAAATTTCCTTCCTGGGTTTTTCCGAGTTTTTGGAGAGTCCATACCCAAAGTTTCATAATTTTATGAGCAGGGAATAGCCCCAAAGAGCAACTATATTCCAGTAAGAGGCAGTAGTTTCCAACAGTAGCAGCAACAGCTCAAGTGTAGGAATTTACAGGGTAAGTTCCATAGATAAAGAACCAAAGGTCACCGTTCACAAACAGATCACAAATCAGTACACCAGTATAATCATGTGGTTAAAACCCTCAAAGAGGGAAACAGTCCACGCCCTGAGCCAACACGGCCACTTCAGGGAATTTATTTATATAAAAGAAAAGTTACATATGTTTCTCTCATAAAACGGTTACCGGAAAAATGACCCTCCATGCTCTTTAAATAGAGATCATGGACCAATTGGGTGTTAAGCCACGGATCAAGTGCTGTTAATACCGAGGTGAGAGATAACCGTCGTCGGATCACTACAAATCGTGACCGTCGGATTATAAGTTACAAATGTACATGGTAAAGAAACACACTTTACCTAACTCTATACTATACTAAGTTATTCTTAACTATTTCCTATGTGTCGGAATATCCTAACATCAAAGAGTTAAGCAATCAGTGAGAGAGCAGCCATTCACAGTGGGATTCTGAGAGTGATTTAAACTTGCCTTGAGCAAGCCAAGGTGTCATCATTCTGATCGCCTTTGTACTCATTTTCCTCTTTCAAAATATAATAAAATGGCTCAGATTTTCTCCATGTTTAAAGTGATTTTCATGATGTCTCTCTATTTGTTGTAGTTATTGTTTATTTTTCTTTATATTGTTGTTTATTTCCTATTCGGAATATTACATTGGTATCAGAGCTCATAGACTTGGCTCAGACTATGGAGCAGATCAGTCTATGACACCCGAAGGAAAGCAATGCATCACTTACCGAACAAAGTGGTACAGGAGAAGAGAGCGCAGGTACGAGGCCACATTTGGAGAAGGGGATTGTGTTCCAGTGGTGGACATAGAGGAGGAAGAACCTATGGTAGAAGAAAGAGATGATGGGAAGGAGTTCAGGAATATCCTCCTGAAGTATATGCAGGAGCTCTCGAGGAAGATATAGGAGATGGGTCAGAATTTTGTCGGGGATAACAGATAGCGTGAAACCCCAAGGGGTTTTCACATCGGTGAGGGATCCGGCACTTCCCATCACACACAGGAGTAGAACACAATGTAGAAGGTGGTGCCACACACTACCCCACGTTCCACAATGCCCACATTCTTAACTACCGGTACCAGAATAAAAGGACCCCAGGAGCTGGAGATGGCTCACTATGGGGATTATTCTGTAGAGTATCAGTCTTATGGGTGAGATTTTGTGGAAGCTCTCACTTTCCACGAATTTTTCCAGCTCAATAACAGCAAAAAACCTCGTAACTAGAACAAAGGTGGAGGGTACACGCAGGGAGGTGAGCTGCAATGTACCGTGGGCATATTTTTCTTGCCAACTTATGATGGGTCATCTAAATTTTCAGCGAAAGCTTGGGTGGACAAGTTGGACATTTACTTTCAACTTAATCAAATGGAAGAGGTGGAGGCCATCAAGGTGGCAGCGCCACACCTTGAGGGAGAATCCATGACTAATGGTTCCATGGGATGGCCATGCTGTGCCACTCAGCAGTGATAGCATATGCAGAGTTCACCCGGAGATTGGTAGAGAGGTTTGATCGGAAGGATTCAGAGGAGAATTTTGTCGAGTTAACCAAGCTCAAACAAACCAAGAACCCGGAAACTTACATTTCTAAGTTCTTGAGACTTTCATTGATGGTACCATACTTGTCTGCAGCCAGGATAATTTACATGTTCATTGATGGGTTGGAAGAACCTCTATGTGGGCTATTCAGATCCACGAGGCATTCTACACTTCAGGATGCAGTCGGAAGGATAAGAGACTTATAGGATTCTTTGCCCATGACCAGAGCTCCTTTCCCCTGGAGACCGGAATTTCAGCCAAAGGGGAAGGACACGAGAGTTCCACCGCATAAGGGTAACCAAGGCCAAGGGCCTTTAGACAATGATCCCTAGAGAGACTTGAATCGGAGGAAGCTATGCTTCACATTCCAGGAGCCATGGGCACCGGGCCATCGATGTGTCGTAGGGAAGGCACATTACATAGAGTTATTCTTAGACAGTGAGGGAGAAGAAGATTCCTGTGAGCAAATAGAGGGAGAGGCCAGCGTTGTAGTGTAGAAAGGGGATCATCCACCACCTCCTCCCCCAGGAGCAGGAGGGGCAACATTTTCACCCACAGGAGGAGTCCTTGCATCTTTGCGAGGAGTCCTGAAGTATTTGACACTGCATTTCCAAGGCACCGTTTAGGGACAACATGTTTCGGTTCGAGTAGATAGTGGGGCCACTCGCAACTTTATTGATGCCTAGCTGGTAGAGAAGAGGGGCATATCGACAAAGAGCTTTGATGGCTTCTCAGTACTAGTACCGGGTGTGAGAACTATGCAGTGTGTGAGATATGTCTCGGCATTAACAGTGACTATGGGGACCTACACTATGACAGATCATTTTTTTGTGGTCAACATTCCAGACACCAATGTGGTGCTAGGAGTGCAGATCATGCTGGGGAAGGTCACCACAGACTGGGAGACATTGGAGATGGAGTTGATGAATAAGAAGAGTGGGAAGCACGTGATGATCAGAGGCATGCACACATATCTTCCGTAGACAGTTTCAGCACACCAAATGGAGGTCGACTTCCGGAAGGGAGACATAGAGTGGGCAGTAGAACTGCGCATTTTAGAGGCAAGGGCCACAGGGTAGGCAGTTCAACCAGATGTGCAGTCGATATTGGACAGGTACTCCATGGTTTTTGGGGACATACCACCAGGACAGCTACCAAACCGTGGGTTTGACATACCATTGAGCTGGAGCAGGGGATTTAGGCAGTGATCGCCACACCCTATAGGCATCCCAAAGCTTACAGGGATGATATTGAGAGAGCCATTCATGAGCTCTTAGCACTAGGTCACATCCGGCCCAGTAATAGCCCATTTTCTTCTTTTGTTGTATTGGTGAAAAAGAAGGATGGCACACTGAGGATGTGCATCGACTATAGGGCACTCAACAAAAAGATGATAAGAAACCGATACCCCATCCCATGGGTTGACGAGTTGATGGATGAGCTGAGGGGATCGAAATTCTTCTCCAAGATCGATCTAAGGTCGGGATACCATCAAATCTGAGTCAGGGACCGAGATGTCCCCAAGACTGCTTTCAAATGTCATTATGGCCACTTCGAGTTTTTGGTGATGCTCTTCGGGCTAACCAACGCACCGGCCACTTTTCAGTCTTGTATGGACCACATATTTCGTGGTCAGTTGATAAATTTTGTGCTAGTGTTCTTCGATGATATCCTTATATACAACTGCACTTGGGAGGAGCACTTGCAGCACATTGAGGTTGTACTGTGTATTTTGGAGGAGCAGCATTTCTATGCTAAGCTCTCCAAGTGCGAGTTTGGGTTGATAGGGATGCTCTATTTGGGGCATATCATTGGTGTGGACGAAGTGAGAGTCCATGAGGAGAAGATCTGGGCCATCCGGGAATGGTTAGACCCAAATAACGTGACAGGACTCCGAGTATTTGTAGGCATCTGCACCTACTACCGAAAGTTGGTCAAGGGATTTTCCCATCTTGTTGCACCCCTCACAGATCTCACCAAGAAGGGGGAATTCAGCTGGACTGATACTACACAGAGAGCCTTTGACAGGCTCAAGGAGGTGATGAGTATCTACCCAGTGTTGGCTTTGCCAGATTTCACGCGGCCCTTCATTTTGGAGTGTGATGCTTCAGGAGAGGGAGTGGGCGCAGTTTTAATGCAGGGAGGTCACCCCATATATTTTGAGAGAAGGAAGATACTGTCACATGAGATTTTGTAGCCTATATATGACAAGGAGTTGTTGGCCATTATGTGTGCATTGGCCAAGATCCAGCAGTATCTGGAGGCAACGGTTTCGAGTGACGACTAATCACAACAGCCTCCAGTTTTTCCTTGAGCAGAAAAAATTGTAGGAGAGGCAACTGAAGTGGGTCAATAAGATACAGGCTTATGACTTTGGAATTTATTATGTCAAATAGAAGAACAATGTGGTGGTGGATGCTCTATCACGCAGACCAGCATCGATGTCCTTAATGAGCATAGATACAGACTAGAGGGCTGAACTACTGGTGGAGTACTCCAAGGACTGCTTTGCTTCTAAGGTGCTAGACGGTCATATTACAAATGACAGGTACAAGGTGATGGATGAGGTAATCTACTTCAGAGACAAGATCTTTGTCACTGGGGATTATCATCTCAAGGAGAAGATACCGCGTGCCTCCCATGATTCACCATTATCGGGCCATTAGGGATTCACGAAGACTTACAGGGCTATCAGGGAGAGGTTCTATTAGAGAGGCCTCAAGGAGGACGTACTCTGGCATGTCAGGGAGTGTGAGGTATGTCAAAGGAACAAAGGGGAGATGAGCCACCCAACTGGATTACTATATTCACTTCCCATTCCAAAAGGAAAGTGGGAAAGCATCTCAATGGATTTCATTTCTGGGTTGCCATGGTGCAGAGAAAGGATTGCATATTTGTGGTCATTGATCGACTAACAAATTATGCTCACCTCTTCGCCATATCAGCGCGGTACACAGCTACACAGGTGGCGAAGCTGTTCTTCCGTGATGTTTTCAGCATGCATGTTCTTCCGAATACCATCGTCAATGACAAGGATAGTCGTTTCATGGGCGGCTTTTGGCAGGAGCTCTTTCATTTGTTGGGTACATAGTTGAATCTTAGTACCAGCTATCACCCTTAGACGGAGATAGTGAAAAAGTGGCTGGAGGGATACTTGCGAAACTATGTCACGGGGTAGCAGAAGGCATGGCTGTGTTGGCTGCATTTGGGAGAATACTGCTACAACACCACTTTCCACATGTCTATCGGTATGTCTTCGTTTTATGCCATATATGGATATCATGCTCTGACTTTTGCTGATTTTATGTTTGGAGCTAGAAAGGCCCCCAGGGCCAAGGACTAAATCTAAGAGATTCAGGATATACTTCGGGCTCTTAAGGATAGCTTAGCCACAACGCAGAATCAACATGAGTTATATGCCAACAGAGGGCAGGTATAGAGACAGTTTGAGGTAGGTGACTTGGTCTACCTACGATTTCATCCACACTAGAAATCCACGCTGAAGCAGAAAGGGGCCGAGCAGCTCAAGCCCCACTTCTATGGACCTTACAGGGTGATCTGCCAAATAGGGGAGGTTGCTTATGAGTTGGATCTGCTAGCAGATAGAAAGATACACGACATCTTCCATGTTTCATGCTTGAAAAAGGCATTGGGATAGTAGGTGACCGCAACAGAAGATCTACCACCTATAGATGATGAGGGGCATTTGGTGTTATATCGAGAATCCATATTAGACACCCAAGAGAGATAGCTATGGAGTAGGACAGTTAGGGGGTATTTGGTGAGATGGAGGAATTTTCCAGATGAGGATGCCACTTGGGAAAGTGAGAAGATTTTGCGGCACCCATATTTGGAGTTGCTTGATGAAAAGAAACATTTTGTTGGGGAGGACTGTAATATTCCAAATTAGTAGCAGTTAATTAGCAATATTAATTTTTCTCAAATTTTACCTTTCTAATGTTCAGTCATAAAATAAAGCGGTGATGGGACCCATAACCCAAACATAGGATAAAATAACTCCCTAAAGTCACTTAGACATATTTGGATTTCAGCACGGGGCCTAGGGGAGCCAAGTGACAACACAGGGAGAGGGACATCATGGAGGCAGGGTGGGCCAGGCAGCACAGTGGCAGCATGGGCCACGACAGCACAATCAAGTGGGGACAGGGTGGCATGAGGGGACAACGCAGTTGAGTGGGGCCCAAGGAAGAGCTAGGTTCTTAAGCATAAAAGGAGGGAGAGGCTAGCTATTCACTCATTCTATTATGCATCTTTAGATTTTTTGTCTATCATACATTGAGCACGCTTATGTTTTTTAGCGAATTCTGTAAGTGTTTTTCAGCACACGGGTGTCTCTGAGTGGAGATCCCAACCTCAGCCTCGGGGGACTTCGAATGCCCGCTTAGGTGAGGAGCTTCACCATCTATTTTCAAAGTAGAGCACGCAATGCCTTTCATCCAGGAGCCACTCAGTCACTAAGGCAGCACAGTCACACTCAAATATTACGCAATCTTAGAGGGAGGCAGCACCGGGAGTGAAGGGAGATTAGGGATTTTAGTATGGGAGAAGTATGAAGGGATCAACCCTTCACAGGTCATCTTTCGGAGTAGGAGGAGGCCATCATTTTTAGTTTTGTATTTCAGGGCCAGCGTACTCACCTGGAGTGCATGATTTTCCCAAGGGGGTCAAATTCCAGGGCCAGCCTTTTCGAAATTCCTTCCTGGAAACACGTGTGAAACAGGAAGCTGCACATTTGAACTGTTTTGAGGGCTTTTCTGGAAAAATTGACTTTGGGTCAACCTTCACCATTTGAATTTGTTTTTAGCTCTGAAAATATGATCTGGAGAAGCCGTGGCTTGAGGCACAGAAATCGAGGTCAATGTTGACGTTGATCGCATTATTAACCGCAACATTGACTAGTTCGATAGCGGAATTTTGACTATTGCGTTGACTGTTTTGTGGACTGGATTTGGGTTGTGTGTGACATTGATGGAAGGTCGAATTTGAATATGTTTGACTATACCTGATTGGAGTTTGAAGGGTTGGTTTGACCAGCAAATTTTTTGTTGGCTAGGGCATCCTGTTGACTGTTGTAAAAGATATTTTATCTCTTTCTGCTAAATATTAAGAATTAAAAAGAATATTTGTCTATTTTCTTGGCTTGTCTTCTGACATTTCATTTTACGTTCTATCAGAATTTAAATTCAATGGTTATGTGATTGCTAATCTGAAATTGAATTGGGATAATAAGAAAGCTTGAATTAAAATTCTCTAAGCATAGAACATGCGATGGTTAACTAAAATTAACATGGTATCAGAGCTAAGGTGAATACAAAGCCCAAGCAAGAGTGAGAAGAGAAATCACTAATGATGAAAAGAAAAGCACTGGGATAAATGGCTTCCTCATCATACTTGAAATCTGATGACAATCTGACTGATAATTCTGATTAACATGCTTGGAAAATGTCCTTGGATCTGACAACTAGAGAACAATATGTCATGGGTTATGTGCACGGAAAGATCAATGAGCCTCCATCAAATGCATCGGCTACCACTAAGGAAAACTACAAGAAATGGTAAGTCAAGACGAAGAATATCATCAGGGATTCTATTCATAAGCACTTGGTTGCTTATATATTCGAGTAGGGCACATCTAAGGAAATGTATGATAAGTTGGCTAGTATATTCAGGGCTAGCAATGTTAATCAAATTCTACTCTTGAAAAATAATTTGAAGAACATCAAGATGGACAAGGGAGAATCCATCCAATCATATTTCATGAGGCTCGCTGAAATCAAGAATGATTTCTTAGCTATTGGAGAGGCCATAGCTAACCGAGAGCTCACTCTCATTTCTCTTGGAAGACTTCCCCAAGCATGGTATGTATTCATTACTACTATTCACAATAATAATATAATTCCTAATTTTGATGAATTGTTGACAAGAAGCACTCAAGAGCATCCAAGGATGATGGAGAGAGGCCATCCCTCTAATGGGAATGGAAGTGAACCTATTGCCTTCACATCTCATGTAAAGAAGAGGAACAATGCTAGTCAAAGAAATCAAAATCATGGAAGAGCGGGTCCCAAAGGAAGAAAAGGAAGATATTACACTTGTAACAAGTTTGGTCACTATGCAAGAGAGTGCCCTAATAAAAGGGACTCTCCCAGAGATTATGACAACAACAACTTCAAGGGGAATGGGAATCAAAGGAACAACAGGTTCAAAGGAAAAAGGAAGGCTCCCTCTGACCGAAGTGGGAATGGAAATGGTCAACCTTTCAAGAGGTTAAGAAACTCCAGGTATGATGAATCTAATGTTGTTGAGAAGAAAAATAAACATATTCTTATATTTTCCTTCTGTTTCATCTCCTTCCGACACCCTAGAAAATTGGTTGATTGATAGTGGTGCCTCAAGGCACTTCACTAGATATAAGGAATTCCTCTATGATATGATTGAAAAGGATACTAATTTGGAGATTATCCTTGGAGACAATTCCACCTATCCCATGAAAGGACATAGACTCTGACCCTTAATCTAAATCAAGGTCAAGTCCTTTGTTTGCAAGAAGTGTTGTACATACATGAATTGGAGAATCTAGTGTTCGTTGTGCACCATGACATATGACACAACTCTTTAATCTAAGCTATGGCACTGGAGGTTTGCACACCTTCATTACAAAGTCATTCCCAAAGCAAGGAAGGTGGTGACTGGGATGCTCAATTTCAAAGATGATCATGAAGGTGTATGTGTCAAAGGAAAGCATACAAGGGGACCATTCCCCTCAAGTGTCACGAAGACATCTGATATTTTGCAATTGATACATTCTGATATATTTGGTATGTTTCCCGTAAAATCCTTGGGAGGATTCTTATATTATATCACCTTTATAGATGACTTCTCCTAAAAAAGTTTTATATATTTTTTGAAGAAGAAGAACGAAGCATTAAAGTGGTTATGTACCTTCAAGGCCTTGGTTGAAAATCAAACAGGGAAGAAGATCAAAATTTTGAGGACGGATAATGAAACCGAGTATGAGTCAAATGAATTTAATGACTATTGCGGGGAAGTTGGCATTAAGAGGGAGACCACCATTGTGTATACTCCCGAACAAAATGGTTTTTCTAAAAGGAAGAATGGAACCATTTTGGAAGTTGTATGTTCCATGATATATGACCACGGTATTCCGAATCTCCTATGGGGAGAACCTGCCAACATCATTGTGTATGTTCAAATTAGATGCATGCATTTTGCATTGGACTCCAAAACTCCTGAAGAATTCTTCTCTGGAAAGAAGCCCTATGTCTCTCATTTTATAGTTTTTGGAAGTCCCGTTTACTTTCATGTGTTGAAAGAAAAGAGAAGAAAGTTGGATACTTCTGGGAAGAAGGGAACATTTGTGGGCTATAGTGAAACCTCGAAGGCATATAGAATCTATGTGCCTGGTCAAAGAGAAGTGGAGAAATACCATGATGTCACCTTCGATGAAGATTTTTCTTTCAATAAGGTTAGAAATATTCTTATCTCAAAGGAAGAAAAAGAAGAAGAAGAAGTTTGAAGGCAGGAAGAACAGAAGGATGAACCGATGCCCAATGTGAAGGTCTGATGGATCCTATAGATCCACCTTCTTCAACTAAAAGAAGACCCTCATGGCTTAGAGACACTCTCGAATATGTCGAGAGACATATCATTCCAAGGGGAACATTTCGTGAAAGTAAGAAGTCGAATAGGTACCAATGGTACTGTTTGGTCAATTTAGTGTGTCCTAAATTGCTACATTTAATTTTTCAATCCGAGATTCGTAAGCTGATGAAGTGCGGCTCACTATATGTGCAAGATAACCTATTTCTTAACTTTTTGTCGTTTTTAGTTTTCTAAGATGAAATGGAAATTCTAAAATGAAAACAAGTATGGTTATGTTTGTTCAAGGAAATGATATCCTCTATAATGATTTACCAACTTGAATCTTAAAAAGGAATTTGAAAATTACAATGACAAAACTTGAAAGAAAATGAAAATGCGCTGCCGAAATGAAAAGATGCTGCTAATCTAATGAATCAAAACAGTGAACTAGTGAGCATGAAACCAAACTATTCTTGCTGCTGTCTAAACACAAAATAAATTATGCTGAAAGAAATCCAAAAGTTGCAATAAAGTAAATTTAAATCAATTTACATCAACTTGTCTTCTGATCCCTCATCATTAGTCCAGCTATGATTTTCGGAAGTAACCATAAACAACTTGAGTAATTGATATCTAACTTGCAGAAAGTAAACTAATATCAAACCATACATTCATAATTCAATCCCTCACCATCAGTCCAGCTGTGGCTTTCGGAGGTAACTGAAGATGTCATGCACAATTTAATATATCTAAATTTGCAGAAAGGAAACTAATACAAAACTACACATTTCATAATACAATCCCTCACCATCAGTCCAGCTGTGGCTTTCGGAGGCAACTGAAGATGTTATGAGCAGTTTAATATATCTAAATTTGCAGAAAGGAAACTAATACCAAACTACACACTTCATAATACAATCCCTCACCATCAGTCCAGCTGTGGCTTTCGGAGGCAACTGAAGATGTTATGAGCAGTTTAATATATCTAAATTTAACTACTGAAACAATTAAGCAAAACTGAGTTAAACAAAGCAATACTGAAATGAAACAGAAACTAAGAAAAACACATTAGCAACAGAACAATGTTAATTCCATGTCATTAGTCAAAAAGCTATGAAAATGCTCGGGCTGCCTATCTATAACCTGAAACAAGAACACTGATCAGTGATTAATAACATAAAACATGAAAGACAGAAGTGAAATGGAAAGCATGAAAGTTTATAAACAGAAATGAAGCATATGTATCATGAAAAATGCAATGTATAAACATGTGAATGGATTATGGTACAATGAGCTTTAAAGAAATAAAATAAGAACTATACACTAATGCACAAAACCTTAGCTGAGCAGGGGCCCTCTACACCAGCCTTGGCAACAATCTTCAAGTACGAATTAAGTATGAAAACAGATTCTTCTTATATTAAAATGCAGTCATAACAGTAAGGTGGTATTACGGCACTAAGGCAGCGTAATTACATTACAGAGCAGACTAATAAAAGATAACAGAGACTAACATCGACTAACTCCATATGCGTATGCAAACGCATTATATATAACAAAAGGTAATGTAACTAATTTCCTAAAGTTTATGCTAATACAAAACACGTAGACCATTACGTCCACGGATCTAGGATCATGGCCGTGTTGGAAAGTAAATCTATGAGGAGTGGATGCTTGAATTCGGCTATGGAGCCATGTACAGATGTCGACTTGTCCTCCACAAGCTCAGAAACGGCCATATGAACCTTCACGTGACACGAAACAGAGTCCTGTCACCGTGAGACTCCATGGTTGACTTCCATGTGGACGCCTTTGACCGCGACTTCTTTAGATGAGTTTGCTCGAACCAATAGGACACGAACCATGTCCACATCATTTCTGACTTGCCCATGTGGCTCATTTTTCCTGTAGACACCTGTAACATAGAGTTTCACAAAATAGCTGTGGAAAGTTGCAGCAGCTGCGGAAAGTGGCAAGATTCCGCAGCTAAATGAACAAAATCTAAATCAAACAGCAGACACAAAAATATAGTTAAAAACCATGTTAGATACTCTTTTGCAATTAACATACAATGATATTGACAACTTGGGAGGTTCAGGTGAGTGAAAAAGGTATAGAAAAGTGTATGGAAAAGATGCAGAATTGAGACTCAACAGGTACCTAGTAGCCATGAGCACTAGTGTACAATCTGAGCCTGGAACATTTGAGCAAGTCGTGAAGCATCACGTTTGGAAGCATGTTATGAACGAGGAATATGATTTTATCATGAAGAAGGATGTTTGGGATGTGGTCCCTAGACCGAAGGACAAATCTATTGTCACCTCGAAATGGACCTACAAGATCAAGCATGGAGTCGATGGAAGTGTTGAAAAGTTCAAGGTAGGATTTGTTGCTAGAGGCTTCTTGCAAAAGGAAGGCATATATCTGATGAAATATTTTCACCTTTTTCCCGCTACACACCCATCCGATCTATCATTTCCCTTGCTGCAACGCAAGGATGGAGTATCCATCATATGGATGTGAAGACTGCCTTCTTACATGGTTCAATCAAGGAATAGGTCTACGTGGAACAACCTCTAGGGTTCAAAGTCCGAGATAGAGACACATATGTATCCAGGTTGAAGAAAGCCCTATATCGGTTGAAGCAAGCCCCCAGGGCTTGGTATGAGAGGATCAATAGCTACTTGATGAAGTTGGGCTTTACTTGAATTGATGTTGATCCAAACCTTTATTTTGATTTTGATAATGACAAGTCTCTCATTTTGGTTCTCTATGTGGATGATCTCTTCCTAACAGGTGATGACCGTCTCATTAATCAATGTAAGAGGGAGCTATCTTCTGATTTTGAGATGAAAGACCTAGGACTGATGCACTATTTCCTAGCCTTGGAGGTCTGACAAAATCCATGTGAGATTTTCCTTTCTCAAGGATAATATGTAGTGAAGCTGCTAGAGAGATTTGGGATGGTGAACAGCAAATCTGTGACTACTCCAATGGAACTCAACTTTAAGAACTTGTGTGGAAGTGTTGATGGGCCTGAGTTGGGAAATCCCTCCAAGTATCGTCAACTCGTGGGGGCCTTGATGTTCTTAGTGAACTCACATCTGGACATATTTTTTGCAGTTAACACGTTGAGTCAATACATGGTTGAGCCTCATCACATTCACTGGATTGGTGCCAAGAATCTCTTGATATATCTTTGGGGCACAATAAAACATGGGCTGAGATACACTGTCGGAAGTATGAGGCTCCATGGATATACCGATGTCGATTGGGAAGGAAGTGTGGTGGATCGTAAAAGTACATCTGGATGTTGCTTCACCCTAGGTTATGCTTCAATCTCGTGGATGAGTAGGAAGCAAAATCAGTTTCTTTGAGCACCGCCGAGGTCGAATACATCGCAGTAAGTATGGCCTATTGTGAATTTGTTTGGTTGAGAAATATCTTTAGTGAGTTGTTTGGGAATGTGTTGGATACCACCGTGATCCTTTGCGATAACCAAAGTGGAATTCCTCTTTCGAATAATCCCGTGTTCCACGACCGATCCAAGCATATTGATATCAGGTACCACTTTGTCCAGGACATGGTACATCAAGGCGACGTAAGGATTCATCACATTGGGACTGATGATCAGGTCGCAAATATTGTCACAAAGCCCCTGGTGAAGTTCAAATTCTTAACCTTCCATGAGAAGCTTGGTATCATAGACAAACCCTATTTTGAGGGTCCCTCTTGAGTTGGACTATGAGGTCTAGGAGCTCCAGGGGGGCTTGGGGATAGCTACTTGGAGCTATAAGCAACCACAGGGCTAGGTTTGCTTTACCTTATTGGTGCGCTTCTTCCCCACCGTTATGATATTGAACTGGTTCACCCTCTATTTGATAAATGCCCCACATGCATCCTACCCACATAGTCCAGGACCCATGGGAAGTACTGACCAATGAGTTTTGAAATGAGGATAGATACCATAGCATTACAGATGGAAAGGTCAAGTATTGTTGTACTCTCTATGTATAAGATGGGATGTGTACAACAACTTGATCTAGGATCAAGTCTGATTGAGCTTCTTACCTCTAAACTAACTTCGGGTCAGTATGTCTGGATGAGGTTTTTACCTCTAAACTGAATTTGGGTCAGTGGAGAGTGGCAAAGTCTTTGAGACTCACTCTCGATGATATTTTCTTATTATTTATTCTATAGTAGAGAAGAGCTGGAAAATCAGAGACAACAATATGACACAGGATTGCATGATGATGAAGATATATAATAGTACATAATGGTATTGGATGACAGGATTGCACAGCTGGATAGATGGAGTTCTCCCTAGTTGAGAGGGAGTGTTAAATTTGGAAACTAGGGCCAAACTCCATGTTGCACTGCTCATATGATGGAGCTGAGAGGTGCAATATTGATCTAAATATCATCTTGTTTGGATGAGCATAAGTTTTATTTTGAATTTATTTTTCACGCATGTGCAAATTGTCAAGGTCGGCCAGAATTGTAATGTAGGCTCACAAGCCCCAAAATATGTGTCACACACCCACGGTCATGGGTATAAAAAGGAGAGACATGATGCTCATTTCATCATTCATTCATCTCACACATCTATCTCTCATCTGATTGGTTTGTATAGCCTTAGAGGCTTCTCTCTCTCCTCCATACGTGTGAAACATGAAGCTACAATTTCGGACTATTTTTAGGGCTTTTTGACAAGTGTTGACGATCATTGACTTTGGGTCAACCTTCACCATTTGACTACGTTTTTAGCTCATAAAATATGATCTGGAGAGTCCACATCTAGAGGCACATAAATCTAGGTCAAAGGTTGAATTTTATCGCAACATTGACCATGGCGTCGACTGGTTTGACCACAGAATTTTGACTTCTACGTTGACCGTTTTGTGGACTGGAATTGGGCTATGTGTGACAATGATGGAAGGTTGAATTTGAATATGTTTGATTGAACTTGATTGGAGGTTGAAGGGTTGGTTTGACTAGCAAATTCTTTGTTGGCTAGGGCATCTTGTTGACTCTTGTAAAAGATATTTTATCTCTCTCTGCTGAATAAGAAGAATTACAAAAATTAGGTGTCTCTTGTCTTGGCTTGTCTTTTGTCGGTTCATTTTTTGTTCTATCAGAATTTAATGTTCCATGGTTATGTGATTGTTAATCTGAAATTGAATTGGGCTAATAAGAAAGATTGAATTAAACTGCTCTAAGCATATAAAATACCATGGTTAACTTAAATAATAATAAAATATCCTTTACTCTAATTATGTTTGATGACAAACTCAAATATCTAGGTTTCCTCTTGAAATCAAATGCCTATAGGAAAGAGAAATGGTTTTGGCTCCTAGATAAATTGGAAAAAATGACTAAAAGCCTAGAGTGTGAGATGGATCTCTTGTGCAATAATATTTGTATTGGAAAAATCAATACTATAAGCATTACTAATCTATTGGATGGCTCTCACTTGGATCTTGAAAGGAATTTTGGAAAATATGAGAAGGTGACGCTTAAGATTATTGTGGACGAGCTCTCGGGATCATTTTTTTTATGCCTTTGGTAAGATGGGATAAAATAGCAGTCCCAAAATCTTAGGGCAGATGGGGCTTGAAAAATATCCTCCTTTTTTCCAAATCGTTAGCTGTAAAGATAAGATAGAACCTCTTATCTACACAAATCCTATGGATAGCAGTGGTTCACTCAAAATACATCTACCTATATGCAATTGAGGACTGACTGAGACTTTGAAACAAATGTAGCCCTAACATGTCTGTAATCGAGAAAGTAGTGCTTGATTATTTTCCTTTAATTGAAGATGGTCTCTCGTGGAGGGTTGGAAATTGCCAAAAATTGAGAGTTGGTATTGACCCCCTGTAAAATTGTGGGAATGAATACCAACCACCTCAAGGGTTAGTAAATTATTTATATAGGGATGGCACCTTCACCTTAAACCTAGCTTCCAATGAGGAAACTATGACCCTCTATGCACAATAATATTTTTCACTTGAACGGCTCGAGATAATGGAATACCTTGCTTGAGGCATGGAGGGCTTACACTGTAGGTCTATAAGTTTCTCATATACACTTAATATAAAAATTGGACGAGTTAGTTTGGTCACTTCCCCCTTCTATGGATTACATACCCAATATCGAATATCTCCATTTAATAGCAAACAGGTTCGGAGGAGAACAAGTATGGTGGTGGAAACCACTTTGGAAGATTAAATTCCCTACAAAATCCCAACTCTTCATGTGGCACATTCTTGAAAATAAGGTCCCAACTTGGTGTTGGGAATTTAGTAGGGCAGTGTTTAATTCAATTCTCTTACTTGATAATTTCTTGTGTTATACTTGTTATGATTCTTTTACTTAGATCTTATGTTCGTTAGCTTATCATGTCTTTCATCAAGTCAATTATCAAAACACAAGAGACACAAAGTTTAGGCTCGTCAAGCCAAGGCCAAAACCTCTCCCTCTTGGAGAGAAAAACCCAAAAGCAATTCTTCTTACAGATCTTCAATTAACGAGTACCATAACCATCACATGGACCCTTGACACCAATATGCCTCCAAGACCTTGTCACTACTCTTCCTAGACTCCTTATGTTGATCTTCCTTTTTGCACCACCACTAGGAAATCTCGATTCCTAGTATTTAGATAGTATGCTTCTTCCTTTCCCTTCTTTGAACAATTCTCTCCTCCTAAATATTCTTACTTGGAATTCTCTTTGCAACTCTTCCAAGTCTGAGATCCTTAGCATGCTGTAGTGATCTTTCTTTTACTGTATTCATCTTCGGTCCTTTTCAAGATATACCAAGCACGTTGCTCTCAAAACATAGATATTATGTTTATATTCTTAGATCTAAAAAAATACCTTTACTTCATTATATTCCTTCTTCTTCCAATCCTGCAATACACATTGATATCACACTTTATTCTTCATTGTAGTAGGTATCGGTCTCATGGGATATGCGAGGTATAGTGAGCCCAAAACAAAGATAGGTAACCTTCTCTTTCCTTTGTATATCAACCTCCAGACTTCACACTAAAACAGATCTTTGACTCACACTTGATCACATAACTCCATCTGAACTTATTGGTGTCTAAATGTGGTTGTAGTCCCTCTTTTATATAGGGACCGTATCCCTCTTTCAGGAGTGTTTCCAATACATTTGAGCCGACTTCAAGGAGCACTTTGGCAAGGTCTTGAGGCATACTTTTTACATCAATAATTTGTCTTTACAAGTGTAACAATGCTTCATATACATAATTCTAAATATATTTATGACAAGATGAAAAACCCCTAAAGACATCATGAAGAAGTCCTTGACCTATAATAAAAACCCCTTGCTCATGAAACCCATGAGACAAGTATTAAAAAATACATATTATCTTTTTCTTCTTCATTACATAAATTCACAATTATAAGTCATTATGAAGACTGAACCTAGTTACACTTTTCAACACTCCCTCTTAACTAGGGAGGTATTCATAATGGTACATGGTCACTCTCAATCTGAATAATCTCATAAGAAGAATCCGAATGGTAATCCCATCTCTATAAAATCATAACAACTAGCATTGTCACTGTGCAAGGCCTTGACTAACAGCTCCATCTCTCCACGATACCATGAGCTACAACATTGGTAATACCAATGATGAGTAGGCACCCTCATCATTTTCTCTCTTGGATCATATCCCACCCAGGTTCATATAGGATATTTCCATTAGGACTATTCTTACCGTTGGATTCCCAATCCTCAAAGAATTTTTTTTCCTTTCACGACTACTCTTTCTGTGGATGCCCTAATACATCCTATAAGAATATCGGACGCAAGATGATTACCCAATCCCACATTTTGTCTTCCAGGTGAAGACCAAAATGATGTGTCTATCTCTCCCTCTCAATTAGTGAGGGAATGAATGTACTCGTTCCTATACAAAGAATGTGCCTAAGCTCCATCTTGGCTGAGGAAGTACCGATTTTCTTCCAAGTAAGAAACTTATTACCAGGCTCCCTCTTACTCAGGAACCTGTAGGAGTGATGATTAAAACGCCCAGCTGCTCATGAAGAACTCCTACCTTCAATGTCATGAATTTATTTGTTGTTTAGGAGTCTTCATATTTGGGATTTCTACATAGGGAACAGATCATCCATCACTTTCATCCAAGAGCCATGTCTTCTATCATGAAGTGATCCATCAATATTATTATCTGGTCTAGTTTCATGCCATATTTTTTTTCCTTCGAACCACCCTTCTGCCAAGGTTCTTTCACCCTGCCATATGGTTGTCAACCCATGGAAGACATATACTTCCCTTTGGCAGCCCTGCATAAGCTCATCAGATATTAATTAATTATATTAACTTTAAATAAAAATTTACCTTAGTGATGATCTTTCACCATGACATCTTCTTGTAGGAATTGACATCCTTTGTTTACATATTGAAACATATCCTAAAGATATGTATTGTCAAGGGTCTCCATTTTTTCCAAACTTCCATCAGAGTCTACATATCTTCACAAAATATTTTCTAGTCAAGTCTTCTTGGCTTCCTTGGATGTTAATTATTTCTTTCCATGGTTTTACTTTCCATGATCTATTCCTTTTTCGTTCTCCGCATAGTTTTATTTAATTCCTAGGAACTTCCATGTGCAGTTCCTTGATAATTTATAATCACCTCATATTCCATATGAGGACATATTCTGTTGATTTCATCTAAAGTAAATCATGCCTTTTGGAAACTTGTGCATCAGAAGAGTTTATGCTTTTTATTTTGAGCGTACTTCTAAAATAGAAGTATACTACATGTAACCACATGAAATGGCTTCATAGAATCCATTTATATACATGTACCTCAGTATTTTCCTTTTGATTCATTCTGCAGTAGGTTTCCTTAGAATGAGGGGTTTCATTCCCTTGACCTACTTCATCAATATGTAATCATATCCTAATCCCAGAATTTTGCAAGAAATAATTCTTGAGGAAACCTATTGCTTTATTTCTAACCAGTGATTCCAAAGAGGACTCCATTAGAAAATCTCAGCATTTTTTTCCATATTTACTAATGCATGATGAACCATGATCTAGATAACTACCTTCTTATAAATACAATGAGGTTCCAGGATCCATTTTATCTTATAGCATATATGTTACAAAAAAAATTTCATACATCCTCCTATGATCAAAACTCCTACTTTTAATGCTTCTATCATGATGCTAATTTTAAAATGATGCATCTATATAATATACCGTGCTTACTAACATATTATTTTACAACCTAAAAATACCTCTCAAATAAGAAGATGATCTCAAACATAATAGATATCTTTCACTTCTTCTTTCTTAGGCTTCTTTGAATCAAGTTCTTCTATTTCTCCAGCAACATGGGCTTCCCCCTTTTCCTCTTGTCCTTGTTATATTTTTTACAATCCTTTTTATTGTGCCCAAGTTCATTACATCCATAGCATCAGATCTTATCCATGTTCCTTATTTTCTTCTGAGGACCAAACTTACCAAATTTTCCTTTCCTCCTTGACATGGCAACATAGGCTTGATTTTCTTCATTTGATCCAGTATTTTTTTAGCTTTTATTCTAGTCTATTCTATCTTACATAGAGACCACATATTTTGGAATGGTGTTGCTTCTTTATTCCAATAAATACTTGAAGTGAAACTTCCCCATTCCTTAGGTAGAGCATTTAGTACCATAGTAAGTATTTCTCCATCTGACATTGCTTCTCCCAATTTCTACAGTTAATCTCATATTTCAAAAATAGTCATAAAATATGAAGTTATTCCTTCCTCTCTTGACATCTTAAACTTGTATATTTCTTGTCTTAGAGACATTATTTTCCCCGTAGTACTTACCGAGAATAGCTCCACCAATTTATCATAAATTTATTTTGAGGATTCTATATTTGATACATAGGGAATGAGAGAGTCCTTTATGGATTCTATAAGAATCCTTCGTGCTGTTATGTTTCCCATCATGTATTTGGCATGAGCTTGAGTATATTCCTTTTAAGGTTCAACTATTGATCCTTTGACATAGTCCATTACTCAATTTTCAATCAAGTTTAAATTTGTACTTATCTTACATGCAAGAAAGTTTTTAGTCCCTCACAATTTGTTTATTTCCTTGCAAAAAGTCATTTTGACAGATTTAGGGGAAGGCATTAATATATTTACTTGAATAGATGTTTTCTTCTCTTATCAGCTTCCTTGTTGATGATGATGTATATGAAAATAGGAACTCCCTCTTAGATTGGCTTCTTCAAGAGATGTAAAGAGAGTTAAATCACCTTGAATACTTGATGATGATGATGATTAAGGATGGCTTGATCGTGACTCCAACAATGTTGATTTGATTTCAACACCAAATAGTTTTTGATGGTGATGGTTTCCTTCTTTATGTATAGGTACTTGATATTCTTGAGATGGCTTTCCAATTTATGCAAACTTCCTTTTTAGAACTGAAGACTGACTCTTCAATGTAGATCTATGACTTTTTATTTGTTTTCTTCAAGAAAACCGATCCTTGATCTCTTGGTACTTGAGTGTCTTCTTTCCAAATAGCCCTTTCTTGTCATCAACACCTTAACTCTGATACCATGTTGCGAATTTATTAGGAGAGTGCTTAATTCAATTCTCTTACTTGATAACTGCTTATGTTATAATTGTTATGCTTCTTGTACTTAGATCTTATATTCGTTACCTTATTATGTCTTTCATCAAGTCAATCGTCAAAACAAAAGAGACACAAATTTTAGGCTCTTCAAGCCACGGCCAAAACCTCTCCCACTTGGAGAGGAAAACCAAAAATAAATTCCTCTTATAGATATTCAATTGACGAGTGCCATAACCATCACATAGACCCTTGACACTAGTATGCCTCCAAGACCTTCTCACTGCTCTTCCTAGACTCCTTATGTTGATCTTCCTTTCTACACTACTCTTCACCACCACTAGAAAATCTCGATTCCTAGTATTTACATAGTATGATTCTTCCTTTCCCTTATTTTAATTAGTCTCACCTCCTAAAGACTCTTACTTGGCCTTCTCTTTGAAACTCTTCCAAGTCCAATATCCTTAGCATGCTATAGTGATCCTTCTTTTACTGTAGCCACCTTCAGTCCTTTTCAAGATATACCAAGAACGCTGCTCTCAAAACATAGATATTATGTCTCTCTTCTTATATCTAACAACATACCTTTACTTCATTATATTCCTTCTTCTTTGATTCCTACACTACACATTGATATCAATCTTTATTCTTCGTTGTAATAGGTCTCGGTCTCCTGGGATATGTGAGGTATAGTGAACCGAAAACAAAGATAGGTAGCCTTCTCTTTCCTTTGTAGATCGGCCTCCAGACTTCACACTAAAATAGATCTTTGACTCACACTTAATCACAAAACTCCATCCGAACTTATCGGTGTCTAAATGAGGTCATAGTCCCTCCTTTATATATGGATTGTCTCCCTCTCTCAAGAGTGTTTCCAATACATTTGAGCCTACTTCAAGGATCACTTTGACAAGGTCTTGAGGCATACTTTTTACATCAATAATGTGTCTTTACAAGTGTAACAACACTTCATATACATGACTTCTAAATTACATATTTATGACAAGATGACAAACCCCTAAAGACATCAAGAAGAGTTCTTTGACCTATAATAAAAACCCCTTCCTCATGAAACATGTGAGACAAGTATTACAAAATACATTTTATTGTCTTTGTCTTCTTCATTAAATAAATTCATAATTATAAGTCATTATGAATACCAAACCTAGTTACACTTTTCAACACTTGGGAAAATCTACAGAAGAGACAATTTGAAGGACCATGTTGGTGTAGTTTGTGTAAGGATGGGAGTGAGACTATCCAAGATCTCTTCCTTAATTTCCCTTTAAAAAAAATTCATTTGGAATACATGTAGATCAAAATCAGCTTTAATAATGGATTGGCATGGAAGAAACTTACTGGAGGCATGGAGGACCTCGGTTGAAAACAAAGCTAATCAAAAATTACATGTTATTCCACTACTCCTTTTTTGAGGCACTTGGATAGCAAGAAATAGAGAAATTTTTTAGGATGCCACCACCTATCCTGTTAGAACAGTGACTCAAAGTTTGGGTACCTTCACCAATATTCCTCAAAACACCTTTGTGCATGATGAAAGGAACATTGTTGAAGAAGAGATTGACAAGGAAAGACCTTGGGATTTCTTTGATGAAGCCTCCCAAGGTGAGGAAAGGAAATGCAGGGGGAGGTGGTCCTTTATCTTTCATAAATACACTTTTTCACTCTCAAAATGGGGCTAGGATTAGGCTCAAACAATTTTTCGAAATTTCTAGCTCTAAAACTATTATTACTCTTAGAAAAAAAAAGGTTACTTAACTCTACAAGTCTTCGGGGACACTATGTTTGCTATAAATTGACTTACAAGAGTGAAATGGTGTCACAACCAAAACTTGCTACCCTTAGTGTAAGAGTGCTTTCTTATCAAAGTTGCTTTTGATTTCTTTCTATGTTGTTATGTTTACAAGTAAAGGAATCAGCTTTCCAATCAACTATCTAAAGTGGGCCTTAGGAAGGATTTTGGGCAATGGTTACTCAAGGAAACTAGAGGTGCAGATCATTATGAATTTTACCATCACCCTTTCATTGAAGGCCAACCAAATCATCAACCACATCACTAATAACTCAGTTTTATTTTTTCCTTATTATCTTTTTGCATACAACATTAACTAGTAGGCTCTTGAAGCCCTATTTATGTATATGTATTATTTCCATAAGGAAGAATTTTGTGTCCAGTACAGATATATGTGACATAGAGAGGTGGATAAACATCTCCGACTTTTTGGTCTCTGCTACTTTTATCATAGTGCATTCTAGGAAATGCATAGACAAAGTGTAATTTTGTATCATCATCTCATCAAATAAAATTATAATTTTTTTTTCGAGAAAAAAAAGATTGCTATATGTTGAAAACAATTGCCAATATCAATTTTAAATTTGTGTTGTCTATGTCTTCACATGTACATCTAGTCTTCATGTTTTTTTATTAAATAGGGCAGCTGGTGACAAGATCCTTGTTCAAATTATTTCTCTATAGTTTGATGAAGAGAAAAAAATCATATTAGACCCTAAAACATTCATTAAAAGTCAAATTAGGAAATTATGGAATTAAGGGCTTATAGAGTATCTCATTAAGTGGAATAATTTGTAGATAAAAGATAAGTTATCCATAAAAGAAACATCCATATCTAATCAAGCATTGAGGGAAATTATTATTTAAAGGAGCAAGGTATGTTAAGCCCTAGGTCTTGGGATATTACATTACTCTTTTTATAATTACATTGTCTACTAGACCCATTATTTATAATTGTGCCCTTTGTCTCTTATATATGCTAAGGAGACCTATTTTTGGGGTTCAACTCATATTGTGCATTTGATATATTGTAAATAATGGTTGTTTACTCAAATCTGCTTCTTATTCATTCACTCCCATGTCAACACCATGACATGTTTCGATAAGTGCAAAGCACAACTCATGGAATTAACAGAAATAGTAATTAAGTGGGATGATCAATGAGAGAGAAAGTGTTCTCAAATGATGGCACAACTACAACAAGAATTGGAAACCAAAGAAATTATGTCGAAACTTTAAGCATAATTTCACCTATTGAAGATAGAAGCAAAACCTTCCACTTCAACACAAGATGATTACACCATGATTGAGATAAGAATCCCTTTCTCTTTTTGAATAAAAAAGGAATCCTTAAGTCCTTAAAATTAAATACTAGAGGTATAGGCTCTAAACTATTGAGTAAAATAATGTACATGGCCAACAAATTCGTAACAAAGGCTCAAGGAATAAGACCTTGCTTTAGTAAAACCTACACTAAATCATTGAGGTTTAATATTTGGTGGTGTTAAGGAGAATAAATATGAGTGCTCCAAGGCTATGAGAGCATTGATCATACCACATAAAAAAGGTATAACCCACCTCTTAATCAAAGTTTGGCTCAAGAAATTACTAAGGCCACCCAAATTATATTTGTTAAGGAAAAGGAGTCTAAATGAACAGAAACTTCAAAAGAAGAGAAGATAATAGTAAAAGGAGTAAGAAATGGTTCACCAATCTAAAAGTATTTTGCAATCTTGAAGAATGTTAGCAAAGAGATGTGTCTGGCATCGAAGGTTGTGCCAACACTTGGATGACCAAGAAAGTGATCCCATAGGCATAAGGGAAAACCAAATAGGCATGTACCAGTAAAGTCACCTCTTATTTGTTTCTATCATAAGAATAAGGTGTGAAAATTGAATTTACTAAACAAAATCCCTACTGCAGTAATATGATTTACATATCCTACTTGTTTGATTTACATAAAAAGTTATTTTTCTGAATTATTCAGTAAAACATCAAAGTAAATACACTGCAGCCTACACAAATATACAGATCAAGTACTGAAGAATTAAGCACATTCAAAAAGGACACACAAGATTTTTCAGACAAATTTCCCCAGAAAAATCCAATGCGAGAAAACCAATGCAACAGCTCTTGAGGGTTTTTATTATTATGCAGATTTTTTAATACAAACTAGGGTACTAGTAGTGGTTTACCCAACAGAGAAAATCCCAACAAATTTACCTCCATTTCTGGAGACAGATATTATGGTTGACTCAACTCAGAATGAAGCACCCCACAGGTGCCTACGTATTCCCTTTGTCACCCTTCAATTTGGTTGTGTCACCCTTTCAGATCTGCTAAATATGAGCTTGATCTCGCCCACTAAAACCCCAGCGTTGGTCACTGAGTGATTGCATCACACTGGTTGGGCATGCATCCCTCTACGTGAGCCCTTCTGGCTCTGCGTCACCCCTCCTATGCTTATGTTGCCTCCGTGTCACCCCTAATGGGCCTACGTTTCCCTCTGTGTCACCCCTCATGGGCCTGCGTTGCTCTATGGTACGGATCTACCTCTCTATTATTATATTCTTAGCCTTGGACTCAGAAAACCTACTGCTGAATTTCCCCTTGCTGCACTGCAAGCTCACTCGAAAATTCTTAGCAAAACATGCCCTAGAATTTCGACTTTTCTCAAGTGCTGCCACTATGTGTGTATTCTCCAACTAACCCCAAGCCTTCCTTTAATAATTTTCAATCAATCAATGATCGTGATCTAATCTCTAATCGATGTCTAGTATTAGAAAAGACTTGATCCTCGTCACTTAGAACATTCTCACCCACATGTCTAAATTAATTCACTTTAATTATTTAATTTCCCTAATTTAGAATTAGGGTCTCCATTAAAATAGTTAATTATTTAAATAACTTAGGTTCCAGTTGGAATTTCTCCAAACGATTTTTGGGTCTTAGAGATCTCATGTGTTCTAGCCCCTCCACAAAGTTTTGGAGCTGGAGCACATATGATGCTACCCAAAAACAAACACTCCCTCTTAGCGAGGAATATTCTCTAGCAACACTTCAACCTAAAGCATCACTCTGATCCATGGCATCAGTCCCCTGCTTTGTTGATGCTTGGCTCGCTACCCCTCATCCTTTGCATTGTTACCTTCTGTGTTACTTCCCATGACTCTGCCATAGTCATTGCCTCATCCATACTGCAGCTCCCTCTCAAATGTTGTATCATACTGCCCTTAGCACTGCCACTGCTAACTGCTGCATTGCAAATCAGTTTCTAAGAGTAAGAAATTGAAGGACATCACCCAAAATTCTGACACACGAGTCAATATGGCTACATCTCGATCTGAAATACCCTCTGCTGCTAATCTTCATTATCCCTCTAGTGCCGTTGCACTGTTGCTGCTCTGCGCTGCGTAAGAACTGCCTCTGCGATGTTGAAATCCCATCAGTTTCTGTGCTACTAATTCTACGTTGTTGCTGCCTCAGCTCTGCGCTGCTCCAATCTCCAGCGTCCTAACACTACCAATGTTCCTCCACAATCCTCTACACCAAATGACTCCATTCATCCTGTTATTTTCATTAAGGGCTCTCGTAGATCGTATGTGATCCAAGAGTTTGGGCACCTCAAGGATCCTTCCCCAACTACCATCTGTAGCTAAATCTACATATCTATGCCGCCCCACCTCTTCTCTCAAGGCATATGCGCACTCATATCCACATCGTCATCATTCCTATCATCACCCTTCATTGTTGCATCCTTTGAGTCTGAGTCTTCCTTTACCTTCTTCTTCTGAGGATAAGTAGTAGAGAAATGTCCTAGTTCACCACATCTGAAGCACCTGACCTTTGAAAGGTCTCTCTTCTTCTTCCCTCGCTGCTCCTACTGTCCATTATATGCGAGAGTTGCATCTTCCTCCTCCTCCTTCTTGATCTTGATTCCATCGTTGGTGTTGCTCACCTTGGTTAACCTCCTAATCTCTTCTTGGCGAAGAGATACCAACATGTCTTCCCATTTTGGAAGTGTCGCTCTTCCCAAAACGCCTTGGACAAAGGTCTCCCACTCTTCAGACACTGCATCCAAGGTAGTCCTGACCAATAGACCCTCATCACGAGCGGCCCCCACAACAGTCATCTAATCATGAATTGCCTTCAATCTAATGAGGAATGGGTCAATTTCCTCTCCCTTATGCATCTGAAATAGATGAAATTGATTCTCAAGAAGCATTCTCCTTTGGACAGAAGTCCCTTGATACATTGAGGTCAACATTGTCTACATCTCATTTGTTGTATTTTTTTCAGCAATGTGTGGAACCACATGATCCTTGACCTCGACCATAATCAAGTGCTTGTTCCTTGCTTGCGCTTCCTCATACGTCTTCAAAGGATCATCATCAACAGGAACAACTACAACCATCTCGACATGATCTTTGATGTGATACTCATCAAGGACTGACGTGATTTTGACCTTCCAGACAAAGAAGTTGGATACTCCATCCAACCTATCCTGATCCCTTAATCCATGTGCGGCCATCTCTGCTCAAAAGATGTCGAAGTTGAAAAAATCCTCTCCCTACTTATGTTGCTACCCTCAACAAAAGACATAGATCTAGGTTTCTTTGCGGTAGAAACACTCTAGAGAATACGCTCCCTCTAACAAGTGATTTCCCTAATGGAAATCCTCCACCAACTCCTGTCGAATCAACACTCTCCAATGTCGAGATTCAACAAGATGATGAGCTTAGTGAAAATTAAGCACCTTCACTAAGTGGGGCCCATAGGTTATTTTTAGGTGTATGTCTATTTTTAGACATGGTGAGCATATTCTATAAGTTGCAGGATGCTATTTGTAGATGGTTGATCAAGTTAGAAAAATAGATGAAATTCTATTTTTAGAATATTGGGCGAAGTCTATATATAGATCGTTAATCTAAAAATAGGTGCATGTTGATTATTATTAGCCCTTAATAATAATCCGACAATAAATATCAACTTATTCTCTTGGAGAAATTTATTTCAGTGAACATATTTAGCAAATCAGTGGGCTGAAGGAATTACGCAATTCCTAGGGTGGTAGGTGACTCATGCATGGAGGACTCAGTTAGAACTGAAGTGACATAGTTGGAAGAGTAGTTATGGAAGTTGTTATTTAGTTTAACTCAATTAAGTGAGTTAAACTCAGTTGTGCTAGTTGTATCTAGTTCTAAATAAAGATACACTAGTGAGAGTTTAGTGAATTAATTATTTAATTAATTCATAACTAGAGACTCACTTGCAACTGAAAAAATACAGCAGTTAACTACTCGCATGTCAGTTCCAGTGGAGAGATAGGTGAAAGGGTGAGATGGACTATCTGTTTTGACTATAGTGATGCATTCAATTCATCTGACACAAATTGGAGATGCCAATTAGGATTGCGGAGTCAAGACAAGGCCAATTCAAATTCATTTAGGGGTCTTCTTCAGCAGGGATTAAGCAGTGGAGGCAGGCTGTCAGGTGGCAAGAAATTGGTGCATAGATATGCAAATTTCTGCATGACAGTGTGTAATTATTGTTGATTGTAATGAGAGCTTGATGTACTAATATTTGTATGAGATTATTACATGATCCATTGATATACATAATATATGATAGTTGGGGTTTTTAGCTTTAAGCTTTCCCATTAAACAACTGTGTTTATGTGTAATTGTTTTTGCTTCATATGTGTTTTGCAATTGGCGATTTAATTTCCGCAAAGAATTAAGTGGAAGGATTATGTATTTAACATAAGTTAATTTTTTAGATCATGAGAGTCTGGTAATATACATGCATCTTGTATAATTTCTACATGGTATCAGAGCAGTGTTAATCACTGAAGATTGCAATATTGAAGCGGTGTTGAGTTTTTTGCTGGTGGACAATTCGAATTTGCTGCAGAAATTTCTTAGTGTGATAGTTGAGTATTCATTGAAATGGATTTCAATGGGTTGCAGTTGGAGTATGCCCTTGAGTTTAGCTCGAACTACATAGCATGGAAGGATAGGATGGAGGCGGTGCTTGAAGATAATGGTCTGAAGGAGTTCATCTATAGTGATGTTCCTAGACCTACTTCTAGCAATGATGCATTACTTGACGCATGGAAAAAGAAGGTAGCGAAGACAAGAATGATTCTGTTGCAAGGTGTGAAGGACCATATCGTGTCAAGCCTTCACGGGAAAGCCACTCCATTTGCAATGTGGAAGGCTTTGACAGATCTTTTCCAAAGCAGCAGCAACCATAGGAAGTTAGCGCTAAAAGATAAGCTCAGAAAAATCAAAATGGAGAAGGGCGATAGTATTCCAAAATATCTCATGAAGTTTGTCCAATGTAGGGATGAGTTGGGTGTTAGGATATTCCGACACATAGGAAATAGTTAAGAATAACTTAGTCTAGTGTAGAGTTAGGTAAAGTGTATTTCTTTACCATGTACATTTGTAACTTATAATCCGACGGTCACGATTTGTAGTGATCTGACGGTTATCTCTCACCTCGGTATTAATGACACTTGATTCATGGCTTAACACCCGATTGGTCCATGATCTCTATTTAAAGAGCATGGAGGGTCATTTGTTCAGTAACCGTTTATGAGAGAAACATATATAACCTTTCTTTTAATATTAATAAATTGCCTGAAGTGGTCGCGTTGGCTCAGGCCGTGGATTGTTTCCCTCTTTGAGGGTTTTAACCACGTGATTATACTAGTGTACTGATTTGTGATCTGTTTGTGAGCGGTGACCTTTGGTTCTTGATCTACGAAACTTACCTTGTAAATTCCTACATGGTATTAGAGCTATTTTTAGGGTCGCGTCTATTGTTGATTAAAATCCGAAGCCGGTTTGATTGCATGTGAATGTCGTTTTGTAGATCTACTATTTCTGAACATTTTTGGGCTTGGAGAACTAATCGGTTGTGTCCGGAGCATCTATTATAGTGAGGAATTCCTTTCGTTTCATGCGAAAAGGTTTCTGGCTGCCCAAGTTATGACAGTTTAGATCTGGAGGTATAAAGCATCTATTTTGCAATTATATTTTTTAATAGTTCTGCTTTCTTTTTCTTTTTCTTTTTTTTCTTTTTTTTTTCTTTTTTTTTTCAGTATTAAGATTATATTTATTTGCTAGATCTATACCCTCTTCTTTGTGTATGCTCTTTTTTGTGCGTTGCGTGCGATCTCGGCAAATCAGAAGCAGGAGAAAGGGATTTTTTTTGCTACGTATGCTCTTTCCCCGCGTCTTTTTGCAATCTCGGGAAATCATAAATATTTAAAAAAAAAAAAAAGTGATAGTTTCCGGTAAGGCTAACCGAAAATCTAGCATTCTACCATAAGGCTTTGCATTTCGTTTTTTGTGCTTTTTGTGCAGGAAAAGGCACGCACACCAAAGAGTTACAAAAAAAAAAAAAAACAATCCCTCCTTCCTCCTTTCATACAATAACATGATCCTTTTACTATCTCACTTGGTGAGGGGTTAGTTTATGAGAATAGAGGTCTTGGGTTCAAGTCTCCTTCTCAAGCTTCTTTTGTAAAAAAAAATTGTTCAAAGGGGCGGAAATTTTTTTTTAAATCCACAGTTCATCCCATTCATGTAACTATTCGGCATCTACAACTCAGATTTTTCAAAAGGCATAACTTCTTCATCCGAAAGCCGTTTTTCGAGCCGTTTTTTTTTTAAACGACCTAATTTTTCGAGATATTTCCATTGGATCAGTTAGTTTCAGCTTTCTTTCAGCTTCATTTAAAAAAAAAATGGAAAGTGCATGCTCGGTTATTCTTAATAGCACCAATTATTTCCAATGGCTACCTCACATGGTAGATATACTTAGAAGTAAAGGGATTTAAAGAATAGCCACAAGAAAAGAAACTAAACCTTCTGATGATGATAAAGCTGATAAATGGGAAAATAAACAAGATCAAGCACAAGGGTTGATAGGAATTTCCATTGTTCAAGATCTTCGATTTCATATCCTTAACATTGATACCCCTGATGAAGCCCTAGAAAAGCTAAAAACTGTTTTTGGCATTCAAAATCAAATCAGGGCCCACCAGCTTGAAAATGAGTTGCTTACCTTGGACCCCATTAATTTCTCCTCCATTGAATATTTTTTGTCCAAATTCAAGACCCTCGGAATTATTTTAGAAGGTTGTAAGATCAAAAAGGACGATGGTAGCCTCATCTATTGCATTCTTGCTAAGCTTGGCTCTGCATACTCTGTTTTTGTTTCCGCCTTCCATTCCACCAGAGAAGCCATCATTTTTTCAGGAACCACCTACAAGAATCCCTCTTTTGATGCCTTTTGTGATTCTTTGATAAGAGAACAAGAAAAACTTTTACACCTTGGTCTTATCATTGTTGGAAACGCTTCTAAGAAAGCCTTGGCAGCCCAACAACCACCATATCAAAAGAATCCCAAGAAGCAGTATCCTAAAAAATATGGTCCTAAACCAAACAAGGGCCCTAAGAAATTTTAGCCGCAAACTGAAAAATCAAATCACCAAAATAATAAGGCGAATCAAAACAAAGGGAAGAAGACAAATAGACATTGCAACTTTTGCAATCGGGATGGCCATATAGAGTCCAAATGTTTTAAGAAGATGGAAGCCTTAGAAGCAGCAATGAAGAAGCACAACATCAATTTGGAGCACTCTTCACCTTCATCTTCAGGCATGGCACTTCCTTCTTGTGGTTGTCAAGCATCAAGATCTAGTTATGCATTAAATGTATCTTCTTCTTGTCCTTCTCATGAGTGGCTCATTGATTCTGGAGCTTATTACCACATGGCTAAAAATAAATCCATGTTTTCTTCTTTAAATGATTGTAACACCAAACATATTTATGTTGGTGATGATAAATCTCTTAGTGTTGTAGGATTTGGAACCATTCATCTAGATAATGGTCAGTTTAATGATGTACTATGTGTTCCTACCTTGTCATGCAACCTTCTATTTGTTTATCAAATAAATCATTCAGGTGAAGGGAAAATAGTAGAATTCTCACCTCATGATGTTGTAATCAAGGACCTCAAATATCCTAAACATATTTTAGCTACTTGCATTGTTGATGATTCCAGAAGGTTGTATAAGTTTGACAATTTTAAGTCATCCTCTCTTCCCTCCATTTTTGTTGCTCATAATGATCATGTAAGCAAACTTTGGCATGATTGATTTGGTCACTTAAACTATCGCTCTCTTAAAACTCTATGTAAGGAAAATATGGTGACGGGCCTTCCTATGTTATCTTGCCGAGATGGTGTTTGCTCCGGATGTGTACTCAGAAAACATCATCAGGATAGTTTTGACAAACGTGCCTCTTGGCACACTTCAGCCCCTTTGCAGCTTATGCATAGTGATTTATGTGGGTTGTTTCTTTCTCTGGTTGAAAGTACTTCTTAACTTTCATTGAT
Organism: Pinus albicaulis; assembly: GCA_034641835.2. Classification (NCBI taxonomy): domain Eukaryota; kingdom Viridiplantae; phylum Streptophyta; class Pinopsida; order Pinales; family Pinaceae; genus Pinus; species Pinus albicaulis. The sequence goes on from CM076570.1 coordinate 387,157,750, forward strand.
GATTTTTCCAGACGCACTTGGGTATATTTCTTAAAACTCAAGAGTGAAGTTTTTAACATGTTCTTGGTCTTTAAGGCCTTTTTTTTTAAACAATCTGGACATCAAATTCATAAGTTAAGATCAGACAATGGTGAAGAATATGTTAACAACAAATTTATCAACTTCTGCACTGAGCATGGCATTCAATTGCAACATATTGTTCCATATACTCCACAACAAAATGGTGTAGCTGAAAGGAAGAATCGTACCTTAAAAGAAATGGCTAATTGTATGCTTCAATCTAAAGGACTTGGTCTCAATTTTTGGGCAGAAGCCATTAACTATGCAAATTACATAGTGAATCACACTCCTAATAAGGTTTTAAAGAATATCACTCCAGAAGAAGCTTGGAGCTCAATCAAACCAGATGTAAGTCACTTTCGTGTTTGTGGAAGTGATGCTTGGGCCCATATTCCAGATGCGAAACATAAAGCCTTATAACCTAAGAGTGAATAATGTATTTTTGTTGGATATTCTGAAGATGTCAAAGGATATAGACTTCTTCAACCAAAATCCAAAAATATTATCATTAGAAGAGATGTAAAATTTGATGAAAATATATCGGCTTGCGAGCCTAGTTCGGCAAGTGTGCCACCTTTGGCCTGCGAGCCTAATTCGGCATATGTGCCACCCCTCTCTCTCTCTCTTCTATTTTTAATAGCATTCCTTCTAGTTCAGATGATGACAGCGAGGATGGCAATCCTCCTCCACCTCGTGAAATTGTTCCTTATACTCCACCTCTTCCAAGATGGGCCCGCTCTACTCGAGATGCAGCAGGTTCTCTTGCAAGTGACCCTGCCGATCGACGACGTACACATTCTCAGTTCGAAAGAGCTTCTTCCTTATTGGCTCAAGTTCCAGAAAAACTTGATCTAGAAACATTTGAAGAATCCTCTGGTCATCCAGATTGGGATGAAGCTATGAATGAAGAGTATCGTTCCTTATTGGCAAACGATACTTGGGATCTTGTTCCTCTTCCAAAAGGAAGAAAACTTGTCAGATGTAGATGGGTTTACAAAACCAAGTTTGGACCAGATGGAAAAGTGGATAAACATAAATCTTGTCTTGTTGCTAAAGGATTTTCACAAGTTGAAGGCATTCACTATACTGAAACCTTCTCCCCTGTTTCCAAAATGAATTCTATCCGCCTTATTCTTTCCCTTGCTGCCTCCTTTAAATGGGAAGTCTATCAGATGGATGTTAAATCCGCCTTCTCACATGGAGATTTGCATGAAGAAATCTACATGGAACAACCCCCTGGCTTTATCCAAAAATACTCCAGCCTTGTATGTCGCCTTAGGAAGTCTCTCTATGGTCTCAAACAAGCTCCTCGAGCTTGGTATACCAAAATGGATAGATTTCTCTTAGATAATGGCTTTTCTAGGTGTCATTCTGACAACATTGTGTACACTAAGAAAGTGGGTAATTCCTTCACCATCCTTGTTCTTTACGTTGATGATCTTAACCTTACTGGTAGTGATCCAAACCATGTAAAGTCTAGCCTCAAAAATAAGTTTGAAATGACAGACTTAGGACACTTGCATTATTTCCTTGGACTTCAAGTCTTGCAATCCAAGGAAGGCATTACCCTCTCTCAGTCCAAGTATGCTTGTGATCTTCTACACCACTTTCACATGGAAGACTGTAAGCCAGCCCCTTCTCCCTTTCAATCTAGAATCAAGCTTTCAGTCAACTGCACCACCCCTGAAGTTGATGCTACCTTATATCGTCAACTTTTTGGTAAACTTTTGTATCTAACTCATACCCATCCTAACCTTTCCTTTTCCATTGGTCTTGTCGCTCGGTTTATGCATTAACCTCATGACAATCACTAGAAAGCAGCTAAAAGAATACTTCGATATATTTGAGGTATAGTTCAGTTCGGGATTCATTACAGTGCAGGAGCATCTCCATTGTTGATTGGTTTCACTGATTCTGTGTTTTTGGTATCACCCATGACAGGGCTAGGAGGGACTTCCAGAGTTAGGAGCGGACAAGTCACATGTACAGATTGGTACTATCAGTGGGCTCAGGAGCTTTTCGGAGGAGTTTTGAGGAGTTTTCATGGTGTTCGGAGGCATTCGCTTGATATACTCCATCATCCGAGTAGTTTGGCTTTCGTTCCGATGCATTCTGATAACTTTCGAAATTTTGAGTTATTTATGGGCTTAACTCAGCTGATTATGCTCAAGGCAGCATTCCGGGAAGAATACACGATGGAACACCTTAGTTTAATAGCTCATTGGAACCGGGACGAGGAGACCTACACGATGGGACAGTTAGACACAGATTTCATTGACCGGAGGAGACGTGGTAGTCGATTTACCCTTTTCTGCATTAAAAAGGAATATTTTATAATACTTTAATAAAAGGGAAAAGTGCTCCATGAATAAAATAATAATAAAATAAGGCTCTAGAAGGCTCCAAGGGATCTATAAAATAAAGGGAGGAAACCATTGGGAGACATCTTTGGAGTAGATCATTTTCTTGTGCATGGGAGGTTTGAGGACGTGGTTCTCTACTTCATGTCGTAGCCCCAAGACGGAAACCCTCGGGTGATTTGTGAGTATTGGACAGAAACCCAATACTCTTGAGGAGGTTTCACCCAGAGATCTCACAGAGCTTCAGTGATATTGGAGTGAGGATCACTCAGATCTTCAACTTGGGCTTCATCATTTCCAGTGGGTTCAATGTCAGCTGTTGTCGGAGGGAGAGTGCAGCAGTTCAGTTTGTGGCTAGCGTCGTTCAGCAGTTTATCTTGGTGGCCAGTTTTCTATCTCAGCTCTTTCTAGGTCAGATCTATATGTAAACCCCTTTTATTATCTATAATAAAAGATGAGATTTCTCCTGTTCTATGTGGTATTCGATTGCAGTATTTATGTGTTTAATTTTACATGGCAATCTTCTGTTGAATAAATCTTGATTTTGCGGCATTTTGTGGAGTTTATTTATTTATCTGCATTTTTAGTAAAAATATCCCATCCTGGATATTACATTCTGATTGGGACGGTGACCCTGGTGATCGAAAGTATACTGCCAGATATGTATTCACTCTTGGTTCAGGACCTATTACTTGGTCTTGTAAGAAACAAAGTGCCATCTCCCTTTCTTCAACAGAAGTAGAGTATCATGGTGTAGTTGAAGCCAACAAGGAAGCCATGTGGCTTCGTCAAATCTTATCTGAATTTGGTCTCCATCAGCAGCATCCAACTACACTTTGGTGTGATAATCAGAGTGCCATTTAGCTATGTAAATATCCAGTTCAGCATCAGCGTTTGAAACACATTGAACTTCACATACACTTCATCAGAAAGCTCATTCATGATTGTGTTCTTGAAGTGCAGTATTGTCCAACCAATGATCAAGTAGCCGATATCTTTACAAAGGCTCTCACAGAAGCAAATTTTACCAAACTTCGATCCATGCTTGGAGTTCAGGAAATTTTTCATTAAGGGGGGATAGGCTCTAATGCCTCCTTCCTTCTCCTATTGTGTCACTTTTGTAAATCCTTCAATCCTATCCCAATTTGTTCTTAAGGGGGGATGTTAGGATATTTAGACACATAGGAAATAGGCTCCTTTTGTGTCACCTTTGTAAATCCTTCAATCATATCCCAAGTTGTTCTTAAGGGGGGATGTTAGGATATTCCGACACATAGGAAATAGTTAAGAATAACTTAGTCTAGTGTAGAGTTAGGTAAAGTGTGTTTCTTTACCATGTACATTTGTAACTTATAATCCAACGGTCACGATTTGTAGTGATCCGACAGTTATCTCTCACCTCGGTATTAACGACACTCGATCCGTGGCTTAACACCCGATTGGTCCATGATCTCTATTTAAAGAGCATGGAGGGTCATTTGTTCGGTAACCGTCTATGAGAGAAACATATGTAACCTTTCTTTTTATATTAATAAATTTCCTGAAGTGGTCGTGTTGGCTCAGGCCATGGACTGTTTCCCTCTTTGAGGGTTTTAACCACGTGATTATACTAGTGTACTGATTTGTGATCTGTTTGTGAGCGGTGACGTTTGGTTCTTGATATACGGAACTTACCCTGTAAATTCCTACACTGGGGAGTGTGGGAATCACAGTTACGGATGATGACTTGGTGAGCTTGGCTCTCCTCGGGTTACCGAAGATTTGGCACAGTTATCAGGACTCTGTCAATGGACGGGAGAAACTACCGGATTGGGAGCGACTTTGGTCGGATCTAGTGCAGGAGGAGATAAGGCGAAGTACCAGGGATGGCTCTTCATCGAAGAATGATGATGAAGAGAATTTCGCTTTGGCTTTCAAAGCAAGCAAAGGGAAGGGGAAGAAATCCCATCCAAAATCCGAGGCTAAAGGAAAGAAGCTAGATTTGTCCAAAGTGAAGTGTTTTCACTGTCACGAACATGGGCATCTCGCCACTAACTGCCCACAGAAAAAGAAGAACAAGAAGGTTGTTGGAGCTGCAGTGGGTGAGGCTTTAGCCTCGCAATTTGAACTTGATTTATCCTTGATCGCATGCTTGGTTTCAAGCGCAATGGGATCGATGTGGTATCTTGATAGTGGTGCTTCCTTCCACATGACGGGAGACAAGGAGTTGTTTAGTGACTTGGAGGAGAAAGATCTCCAAATGCATATAGAGATGGGCGAAGATGGTAGATACAGTGTGACCGGCATTGGAACCATTACCTTTGAGAGGGAGTCAAGTAAACCATTTCTGTTGAAATATTTTATGCATGTTCCAGCTCTGAAGAAGAACTTGGTCTTGGTCGCGATGTTGGAGGACATAGGTTATGACGTTGTTTTCAGCAAGGGAAAATCTTTCATTCAACATAAAACAACGAGTCAAACCAAGAGGATAGGGATTCGAGTTAAGAATATCTGTAATCTGAAGGTAGATGGTTGTGTTGCAATGATGGGAAAAGCAGAAGAAATGGTGAGCCGAGATGAGGGCGAATTATGGCACAGGAGACTAGGCCATCTTCACCATGGCGCCTTGAAGATTTTGTAGCAGGTTTCTACTGGACTTCCCAAGGGTACTCTTGCGCAGTCAGATCAGTGTAAGGGATGTACTATGGATAATTTTGTGAAAATCACCTTTCATGAGAAGGAGAATCGTGCTTCGATGATCCTGGAGAGAATTCACACAGACGTGTGTGGACCTTTCCCGGTTGCTTCAACAGCAAAACACAGGTATTATGTTATATTTGTTGATGACTATTCTCGTAGATGTTGGATCTTCTTCATGCAGAAGAAGAGCAAAACATTCTCAAAGTTTTGTGAGTTTAAAGCATTGGTGGAGAAGGAGTCAGGGAAGTAAGTGAAAGCTCTACGGAGCGATAATGGTGGTGAATTTATCTCAAACGAATTCAAAGACTTTTGTAGCAAAGAAGGAATTCAAAGAGAACTCATAACACCTCATAACCCACAGCAGAATGGGGTCACAGAGAGGAAGAACAGAATTATCATGGGTGTTGCACGAGCTATGTTGTGTGACCAGGGCCTACCAATGCACTTATGGGCGGAAGCATGCAACGTTGTGGTTTATGTGCAAAACCGTTGTCCTCATAGAGTACTTGGCATGAGTACACCTGAAGAAGCTTTTACCGGTAAGAATCCTAATATTTCTCATTTGAAGATTTTTGGCTCATTTGTTTACATTCATGTGACAAAGGATGTCAGGAAGAAGCTGGAGCCAACTGCAGAAGTTAGGATATTTGTGGGGTACACAGAAACACCCCATAATTATCATGTGTATTTTCCAAACAGTCGGATGACTGTAGTGCGACGGGATATAAAATTCAATGAGGAGAAATCCATGAAGTTGTCGCTTGATAGGGAGCTACACTTGCATGCAGGTGAGGAACTTCTGGTTCCCAAAGATGAGCCTCAAGATGTGGATTAGCCACAGGAGGAGGATCATGGAGTGGAGGAATCCACTCACGTAGAGCCAAACATCAGAACAAGAAAAAGGCGTACCACAGAAGCTGAGAGATTGAAGCTTGATGCGGCACAGAATGTAGGAGTCCCTACATCATAGCGCAGACAGAGACAGTCACCTGACCAATTCACTGGATACATGGCTCTCATGAGCAAGTGTATCGTGACATAGCCATCTTCCTTTGAGGAAGCAGTGCAGGAGCCCACATGGGTAGATGCCATGGTGGAGGAGTATGACTCCATTGTCAGAAACAATGCTTGGGAGATTGTTTCAAGGCCAATTGGTAAATTAGTGGTAGGTTCAAGATGGATCTACAAGGTAAAGCAAGCTGCTGATGGGAGTGTCGAGAAGTATAAGGAAAGATTTTTTTCCTGGGGATTCTCACAGATCGAGGGGAATGATTATGAAGAAACCTTTGCACCTGTCGCACGGTATTCTTCCATAAGGACCATCCTTGCTCTCTCAATGCAGATGGGTTGGCATATTCATCAGATGGATGTGAAGATTGTGTTCCTTAATGGGATCATTGAGGAAGAAGTTTACATTGAGCAACCTGAAGGATTTTAGATCTTCAACAGCGAGTTGCATGTGTGCAGACTCAAAAGAGCGTTGTATGGGCTGAAGCAAGCACCCTGTGCTTGGTACACACGGATCAATAGCTATTTCACTGGACTTGGCTTCACCAAGAGTGAGGCGGATGCAAACCTATACCAAATTGTGGTGGAGGGTAAGCTTTTAATCATTGTTCTTTATGTTGATGATTTAATACTAACGGGTGATGAGCAGTTGATACAGTCATGCAAGGAAGATCTTTCAAATGAGTTTGAGATGAAGGATTTTGGCCTGCTTCATTATTTCCTTGGATTGGAAATATGGCAGCAAGAAGGTGAACTATTTGTGTCTCAAGGCAAATATGCTCGGGAGATACTTGGTAAGTTTCACATGCAGGACTGCAAGCCCATGGATACTCCTCTTCTAGGAAATTGGAGGAAAGAGGATGCTACATCAACATAGGTAGTGGATGCTATTGTCTATCGATAGTTGGTGGGTTCGCTCATGTATTTAGTTAATACAAGACCGGACATATGTTATGCGGTGAACTAGCTTAGTCAAGAGATGGTTAAGCCTACCAAGCTCTTTTGGAAGGCAGACAAGCATGTCCTGAGATATCTCAGGGGCACATATGAGTATGGTTTATGGTACAGACAGACAGATGAGGTGAAGTTTCATGGCTTCACAGATGCAGACTGGGCAGGCAGCCCAACGGACAGAAAGAGCACATCAGGAGGGGTTTTCAGTATCGGATCTACAGTAGTTTCTTGGTACAGCAGGAAACAAAGATCCGTGGCACTCAGTTCAGCGTAAGCAGAATACATGGTAGCAATTCAAGATGCATGTGAGGCTATCTAGATGAGGAATATCCTGGTCGGTTTGTTTAGTTCTCATTTAGATCCTACAGTGATACATTGTGATAATCAGAGTTGCATTAAACTCTCAATTAATCTTGTGTTTCATGATAGATCTAAGCATATAGATATCCGATATCATCATATCAGAGATTGTGTGTAGCAGAAAATCATGTTGCTTTAGTACATTCCTACAGAAGATCAGGATGCAGATATTCTAACGAAGGCGCTCACTAGGAGCAAATTCGAATACCATAGACGTAGGATCGGGGTGAAGGATAATCCCTATCTTGTTGAGAGGGAGTGTTGAGATTCAACAAGATGATGAGCTTAGTGAAAATTAAGAACCTTCACTAAGTGGGGCCCGTAGGATATTTTTAGGTGTATGTCTATTTTTAGACATGGTGAGCATATTCTATAAGTTGTAGGATGATATTTGTAGATGGTTGATCAAGTTAGAAAAATAGATGAATTTCTATTTTTAGAAGATTGGACGAAGTCTATTTATAGAACGCTAATTTAAAAATAGGTGCATGTCGATTATTATTAGCCCTTAATAATAATCCGACAATAAATATCAACTTATTCTCTTGGAGCACTTTATTTCAGTGAACAGATTTGGAAAATCAATGGGTTGAAGGAATTACACAATTCCTAGGGTGGTTGGTGACTCATGCATGGAGGACTCAGTTAGAACTGAAGTGACAGAGTTGGAAGAGTAGTTATGGGAGTTGTTATTTAGTTTAACTCGGTTAAGTGAGTTAAACTCAGTTGTGCTAGTTGTATCTAGTTCTAACTGAAGATACACTAGTGAGAGTTTAGTGAATTAATTATTTAATTAATTCATAACTAGAGACTCACTTGCAACATAACAAATACAACAGTTAACTACTTGCATGTCAGTTCCAATGGATACCTAGTTGAGAGATAGGTGAAAGGGTGAGATGGACTATCTGTTGTGACTATAGTGATGCATTCAATACATCTTACACACATTGGAGATGCCAATGAGGATTGCGCATTCATGGCAAGGCCAATTCGAATTCATTCAGGGGTCTTCTTCAGCAGGGATTGCGCGGTGGAGGCAGGTTGTCAGGAGGCAAGAAATTGGTGCATAGATATGCAAATTTCTACATGACAGTGTGTAATGATTGTTGATTGTATTGAGAGCTTGATGTACTAATATTTGTATGAGATTATTACATGATCCATTGATATAAATAATATATGATAGTTGGGGTTTTTAGCTTTAAGATTTCTCGTTAAACAACTATGTTTATGTGTGATTGATTTTGCTTCATATGTGTTTTGCAATTGGCGATTTAATTTCCGCAAAGAATTAAGAAGAAGGATTATGTGTTTAACATAAGTTAATTTGTTAGATCAGGAGAGTCCGATAATATACATGCATCTTGTATAATTTCTACATCCAATCACTTTGTTGATCATATTTCAGACTTTGTGGTGAGAAATTCTGTTGAGGAATTGTTTCCCCTTACTTTGTCAACCCTGCTAGACATTATTCTGTACCGACGGAATAATGCCCCAACGGAAACTTCCGAAGAACCAAACTACACTTCCAGCCACGACAACTAGCACAACGTTATATCCTCTCGAACTGCATCACCCTTTTGGGCCTGCGTGAGCCTCTACGTCAGCTCTGCGTAAGCTAGACTGGCTTTGTGTCACCCCTCTGGGTTTTCATGAGCCTCTGCTTGAGCTATACAAGATTTGTGTCACCCCTCCTAGGTCTGTGTGAGCCTCTGTGTGAGCTATACAGGCTTTGTGTCACCACTCCTGGGCCTGCATTGTCCCTCTAGTGTTGTGTTGCCTCTTCTTGGATATGTGTTGTCACAACCACCTTCCTGCAGCAAAAAATTCCCCTTTTTGTTGATGATTTCAGCTCTCCCTGATCTGTAATAGCTCTGATACCATGTGAAAATTTCTGAATTTACTGAACAAAAACCCTAATGCAATAATCTGATTTACTTCTCCTACTTGTTTGATTTACTTAACAATTTATTTTTTTGAATTATTCAGTAAAACATCAAAGTCAATACATTGCAGCCTACAAAAATATACAGATAAAGTACTGAAGAATTAAGCACATTCGACAAAGGACACACAAGGATTTTCGAACAAAGGTCCCAAAAAAACCCATTGCGGGAAAATTGATGGAGTATCTCTTGAGTTTTTATTATTATGCAAATTTATGAATACAAACTAGGGTACCAGTAGTGGTTTACCCAACAGAGAAAATCCCGGCAGATGTACCTCTATTTCTGGAGATAGATATTATGGTTGATTCAGCTGAGAATGAAGCACCTCATAGGTGCCTACCCTGTCCCTTTCAGATCTGTTGAATACGAGCCCGATCTAGCCCATTGAAACCCCAACGTTGGTCATTGAGTGACTGTGTCACCCTGGTTGGGCCTGCGTCCTTCTGCGTGAGCCCTTCTGGCTCTATGTCACCCCTCCTGGGCTTATGGTGTCTCTGTGTCACCCCTCCTGGGCCTATGTTGTCTCTGCATCACACCTCCTGGGCTTGCGTTTCTCTATGGTACGTAATTGTCTCTCTACTATTGTATTCTCGGCCTTGGACTCATAAATCCCACTGCTGAACTACCCCTCGTTGCACTGCAAGCTCACTCGAAAATTCTCAGCAAATTGCGCACCAAAATTTTGACTTAGCTCAAGTGTTGCCACTATGTGTGTATTCTCCAAATGACCCCAAGACTTCCTTTAATACTTTTTATGTTGATCAATCAACGGCCATGATCTAATCTCTAATCGACGGCTAAGATTAGAAAAGACTTGATCCTCGTCACTTAGAACATTCTCCCCCCATGTCTAAATTAATTCACTTTAATTATTTAATTTCACTAAGTTAGACTTAGGGTCTCGGTCTCCATTAAAATAATTAATTATTTGAATAACTTAGGCTCTGGGTGGAATTTCTCCAAACAATTTCTGGGCCTTAGATATCTCATGTGTTCTATTCCCTCCATAAAGTTTCGGAGCTAAAGCTCATCCAGCGCTACCCAAAAATCTACAGAAGGGCCATCATTTTGATGATTAGTGGTATTAAAATCCATATTTCTTTTGTGAATTGATAAGATATTTTGTGGCTTCATGATAGAAGAGACAACCCTTCAACAAAAGGTTGGAGTGTTTCAAGAAGGATCCTAGGATCACTTAAGCTAGTAGAAAGTTCAAAAGGGATTGGTCTACATGAGAGTACCAAGTAGTTTGAGCAATAGCAAGAAATATTGTACCAACTGCAAACTAACTAGGTGGCATCCTGGCCCTCTTCCCAAGGACCAGATAGCCAAAACTAAGAGAACTGAATAGCTAAGGTAAAATAAATAACACCATTCCAAAGCACACTAATGGAAGCAAAAGAAATAGTCAAGCTACAGAGGAAGCAACATTTATAAGAGAAGCATCTACAGAGACTATTTCTACTAATGTTTATCCACAATGTACAAAAGCATCCTTGGAAGGGTTGGTATGTTGTCTTGATTACTACTAGTATGGAAGAGAATTTTAATGGTAAGGGACCTTGCAAAAACTACCCTCCATAAATTAAATTAAAAATAATAATAATAATAATAATAATAATAAATAAATAAGGAAACAACACATTCAATAGAGAGAGGGGGATAAAGGAAGTTGTTGTCCCATCCAACAACACTCAATTGTCATACCCCTATTCGAAATGGATTAATTGACACCACCCTTTGAAGACTTGAAGCATCGTGAAAGAAGTAGCTTCCCCAGTGAGCAAAGTGCAGAGAAATCTTGTGTAAGAGTCTAAGCTTTTACATGATTCAAAAGCCTCTCAATGGTGAGGTGTGATTTGAGATGGATCTAAGATGCAATTGATGAAAAAGTTGAAATAAGGTAAAAGATGAGAATTAAGGTGGAAAAACAATTAGTTTACACTATCTTTGGCTCTTGAAATAGCTTCCCAGTTTGTAAAATCTCTATTCCACTTTAGCAAAGTAAAAACATACTTTTTGATTAAGATTTTATTAAGAATCTATTTGATTCCACCACCTATCATATTTATCCATGGTTTTTACTCATAGTATCGAATGATGTAACTGCACCGAAAATACTATATATAGGCACCAAAACTACTCTAAATAACGGATCTAGCCTTTCAAAAAGAGATTATTTTTATAATTAAAAAGAGTTGAGTTTTATCTTTGCCTTGTAGTAATATCTGGCCTCCTTCCTCTCACCAGTTTTTGAAAGTCGTGTCTCTGAACTTTAGGGGTTTATCGAGATGGGTTCTAGAGTTAGTTATCCCTACTGGTGCCATGCTTGCAATCGTATGTCAATGTTATCCCAAGAGACCCTACCCTTTGTGCCATTTGTGGCCGAGGGTTTGTCGAGGAAGCAAGCGAAGGCATTTAGATCTGTCGAACAAACTCCTTCAAGCGCTTATGGGATCACAAGGTAATGTGGATCATCACAGAACGGGCTCCTCTGTCTTCAAGTAGCCACCAACAGGAAATGGATTGGCAAACGAATATCCAGGTGGCTGTTGATAAGCCTGAAACCGTGCAGATCTCATTTCGAAGCTCTGTTTTGCAGTGTTGTATTCTCCAATGGTGTTCTAGCTCTATTCTGTGGTTCTGCATTCTCCAATGTTGTTCTTCTCGCTTGAAGAAGCCCTTCCAGATAGCGACGGGCTTAAGGAGGTCAGACGATCAAAAGCGCCAGTCGACCCGGAAGCAGAAACAGACGTAGAGGCTTCCTCCTACACTGTCACAACTTCATAGCAACTGAAAGCATATTTTCGGGGATCGATGCAGCTGCTGCCTAGGACTCGAGCCCGGGGTGGCTAAATTGCAATGACCACTAACAGTTTCATAATAATTATTATTATTTTTAGAACTAGATGGGGATTTAGAAAAAAAATTGGGCCTCTTAAGCCTACAGGATTCGACCTCAGCATTTCTCGCATTGTCATTAGCACTGCAGCTACTGTGGCCCATATTTCTTCCCCAGCTTATGCAACGTTGCGTCGTCCTCGGGGCTCCATGGCCCCTTGGTCTGCTACACCACCACCATTTCTATCAGTGCTTCATCCTTTACAACTCCCATTATTTCAGCACAACAGGATCAAAATCGAAATTGAGTTGCAGAGCTTTGTTGGTCGGCCTCTTTCTCTCTTCTATTTGAAAATGTTTTTTCTTTTTCCTGTTGTGTTTTGTTGGTGAGAATCCCTATCCCTATTCTCTGTCGTAATTGGAGCTAGGAATTTCTCGCGAGGATATAATGGAATCAGATGGAGAAGGACAGGAAGTCTTTGACATTGGGTTTTGATAACGGTCTTTATGTGGAGGGCTTGGCTTCAAATGTTTCTGCAAAAGCTGACAAAGACGTTTTATGCCGCAAGCATTTTTTTGAGATTCTCCACCAGTTTGGTGAACTACAGCCTGAAATTGAGCAGAAGCAGAAATATGCAGTATAAAAGGCTGCAGAGATATGGAAAGCAATAAGGAGACCAGAACCAGGCCCTCCTGGTGGTGATCAATATCTGTCAGTACTTGTGGATGATTTATTGGAGGGAGATAAATCATCTGAACAATTATGACCACATAAGTCCAAGTTGCAATTCTAAAAGCTTTTATCTAGGAAAGTGCTTATTTGACATGTACCACACAGAGCATGAGCTACTGCTCTACATCCATACGGTACAGGAAAAAGTTCGTTGTGCCACAGTATGATTCCCCTACGATCCTGCACTATGAAATTGAATGCAACTGTGGAGATGATGCCTGTTACTTGCCCAAGCTTTTTATGGCATTCGCCCTTTTGCACCTCAAGATCAAGTTGTTGGTTATCAGGAAATGTTCAAAGATTTGGGAGAGCTTCTTTGTGACATTACCAAGTTTGATCCATTCTCTTTGCAAGCTAATGTTGGTTTAGTAGGGAGGGTTTGTTGGACTAATGGTTATTCATGCTTATAATCAAGCAAGAGGAGAGGGGCATAGGAATGTCTATATTATTCCTGTATCTGCTCATGAAACGAATCCCACAAGTGTTGCTTGTCTTTGTTGGCAAAAATTCTAAAGGAAATACTAATATTGAGGAACTAAGGAAAGCTTTTGAGACGCACAAGGACTTTCAGCACTTATGGTGACCTATCCTTCAACCCATTGTGTGTATGAGGATCATCCATTTTCATGGGGGCCAACTTTACATTAGCTTTATTCGAGGGAGTGCCTTATCAGCATTTTCCCAACTTTTAGTTTATCCATATAATGCAGTGTTATCTGATTCACACTATACATTGTCAAAGCGTACAAATCGTATTAAAAGTTTTGCTACTCCTTAGTGTAGGTGAACTATCTTGAAGTCCATTTGCTTAGCCATACACTATCAATATCATAGTTGGCCCACAAACATTACAGGGTAATTCTATCATTGGACCTTCATTCAACAAAGTTATGGGTCAACCACACAAAACCCTTCTCCATCAACACTTGATGCGTTGTAATCATCATGGTTATGGGTCACTCACAAACCCACAGTTATGGGTCAACCAAACAAAGCCCTTCTCCAAGTTTTTCATCACCAACTCAGTTTTGGGTCATCCACAAACCCATGGTTATGGTTCAACCAAACAAAACCCTTGTCTTTCTTGACACTTGGCACATTATTATCAGTCAACTATGACTCATCCATAAACCCACAGTTCTTGGTTAACCACACAAACCCTTGTCTTCAAAGGCACCTGGTTATTGGTCATCCACAAACCAACAATTATGGGTTAACTACACAGAGCCCTTATCTTCATTGGCTCATACTCAATAGAAGCTTCTAATGAGGGAACTTGACCCAATGGAGAACATTGCTTCCTAAGGGGGGAAGGATTGATTTGAATGGAAAGTGGTATCAACCCATGGTATTGAATGATGTAACTCAATGAGGCATTGAAAATACTATAAATAATTGGCCTCACCTTTAAAAGGGACATATTCTTCTTCACAATGATATTCTTTAAAGGCATGGTAAATTCTACATAGTGAGAACAAGTCACATGCTATGTTATTTTGTTCACTCAAATTTGCAAGCTTAATGGTTCCTACCACTAAGCTTTAAAGTCCCTTCTTGCATTTTGTTGAAGCCTTGGCATAAAAGCAATGATCAAGACTTTAAAAGGTGGATACAAGGCATTGGAAAATAATTAATAGGAGCCACCTCCATGATCCACATCAAGGGAAAAGGATCTAGACAATTTGAGATCGAGGTTAGGTTTGCTAAAAAATTGGGTTGGAGGTTTAGCTCTACTCTACTCCAAAAAGGGAAATAAAGTAAGAAATAGAAGTTTTTCATGAGGCATGGGGTATGGAAAAATGGGGAGTTGTCTTTGTCCCCTTGTCATCCACCCCAACTAGAAGGAATGTAAGACAACAAAATCAATCAGAGTTAGAGCTTAGGAGCATAAAAATGGGAGGTATATACCTTTTCCCCTATATCCTAATCAAAAGACGCACACATGGATTAAAGAGGAGTGCTTATAGCACCAATCCCATGTGATGCATGGCAAGGATAATGAGCACCAAAGGAAAACGAGTAACCATGAGAAGACTTCACAGCCACATGAGCATCTACCACATGGCATTCATAAAAGGAACCAAGAATGTTGTGGTTTGGAATTTAGATCGCAAGTGTCCAAAAAGAGGCCTATGCAAATTCTTGGGATAAATGGCATTCTGAATACTAGGAATGGGTAGAAGAAATTTGTGGGGTGATAGACAACAACCCATTCCATAATTGAATTTTGAAGACAAATTACCATCAAAAAGGAAGGAGATAAAATCTCAATAGAAGAATAAATAGGAGCTTCAACATTTATAAAGCTTGGTTCTTTTGGAAATTAGAAATTTGAGTTCTTGTTGGTGCATTTCTACTTCATTGAATTGAAGGGAGTTGTGGCAAGAAGAAGAGGAGAGACTCAACAATCCAATAAGATAGAGAAATATGATATTTCATGCACCAACACAAATATTAGTGCTCGTGGAGACTCGTAGAGCCAAAATTATCCAGGATCATTGGTTATTGGTGCAAGAGAGAATTGTAGGCCAAACTAGTGTTTGCCAATATTGTAGCATATAGAATAGGAAGATGTCATTCTGATTAATAGAGAAGGATAGTTGATATTATAAGCACAAAGAGGAAGGAGCCATCCCAAACTCTAAGAGTTACAACCATATTCAAGATTCTAGAGAAGATGTAGATGGTCGCTTACAAACTAGATGGTGAGTCCTTCCTTAGAATAAAGTGTTGAGAAGTGTAGCAAGAAAGGCTCAATTTGACTTTGCCTTGGTCAAATTAAGAAAATTTGAAATTTCCACATCAGTAGACAACTTGGAGGCAGTTAATTGAGGTGGCATGGCTCTTCTCACTTAGTTAGCTCAATAAATTTGAGTTAAAGGGCTTGAAGTTCAGTTATGCATGTGTGATCGTTAATTTGTAGAATCAAGTTCAGTTATTTCCAACTGTATTCAGTTAAACTAGTTGTAATTGTTGATAGAACTAGTTGGAGGTCAGTTGTGGAGTGGAACAACAGTATAACTCATAGATCATCCAGTTAACTAATCAATCAACCAAAAATAGCTAGTGCATGCAAGGAATTCGAGTTCCTAAGTTGTGATGGAGATTCCAAGGCAGTGTAACATCAGTTGTAGACTAGTCTTGAGTGTACAGGTGTTATATGCAATCAGTGATCAGTCCTTAGGAATTGCACAATAAATTGGAGGAAAATTCCTAACAAATAGCAGCCTAATTCCTCAGGATTTGCGCAAGGAAATAGGGGTTCAAGCAAAGGCAGAAATTGACTAAGTGTGGTTCAGAGCTTCTCAATGAGCATAGAGAAAGGTTATTCACTTGCAGATTGTGCTCAAAGCGGGAAAGCAATTGTAATACATTCTTTATTCATCTGATTAATGCAAGAAGGCTTAAGGGGTTTTTACGAGTTGGTTTCCCCTAGATAAATATGTGTACTTGTGTATGTGATTGATCCATGTTTGTGAATGTTGTTAAATTGTATACTAATTTCTGCAGAGCAGTGGAGTAGAATTGTGTCTCTTCATTTCGATTAAATTTCTTCGGAATTTTCAATTCTATCACCAAATTTATACATGGTATTAGAGAAGGATTCACTTTAGAACAAGAATTTCAAAATTGTTCCTCGGGAGGTTCGAATTTGCAGCCTTAGTGTAGTAGGATCTCTTTAGAGTTAGGAGAATGGTCTTCAATGGACTGAGATTAGAGTATTCCTTGGAAGGCAACTCGAATTTCATTGCCTGGAAGGATCGCATGGACTAAGTGCTTGATGATAATGGACTGTTGGAATATGTCAAGACTGACATTCCAAAACCAAGATCAGCTAATGCCTAGAACCTAGACCAATGGAAAAAATATGTAGCCAAGGCGAGGAGAATAATATTGGAGGGAGTGCAAGACCACATTGTCTCAAATCTCCATGGGAAAGAAACTCCTTTAGCAATGTGGAAGGCACTTATGGAGCTATTCGAGAATAGAAATGACCATAGAAAATTGGCCCTCAAAGACAAACTTCAAAATATCAAGATGTAGAAGAATGATATTATATTGCATTATCTCACCAAATTCACACAAGTTCGAGATGAGCTTGGGGGGGTTGGTGTGAATGTTGCAGAAGATGACCCGATGAGCTTATCTCTTCTAGGCCTTCCCAAAAGCTTGCATAGCTACCAGGACTCCACGAAAAGTAGGAAGAAATTACCGAATTGGGAACGCTTATGGTCTGATTTGGTACAAGAAGAAATCAGGCGGAATACCAGAGATGGAACTTCATCCAAGGGAGAGGATGACGAAAAATTTGCATTGGTTGGAAAGGGAAAGAAGGGCAAAGGGAAGAAATCTCAAACCAAACCAAAATCTAGCCAAGGGGGCAAGAAGAAAGACTTGTCAAAAATATAATTCTTCAATTGTCATGAATTCAGGCACTATGCTACAAAGTGTCCACACAAAATTTCTAGTAAGAAAAACTCGGGAGGAGCAACAGGTGAAGCATTGGCTTCAAAGTTTGAGCTAGACTTCACCATTATTGCATGCATGGCCAACACTGTGATGGGGAGTGTGTGGTACTTGGACTTAAGTGCCTCGTTCCACATGACAGGGTGTAGAGATTTTTTCAGTGACCTGGAGGAGAAAGATCTCTAGATGCATATTACGCTTGGGGATGATGGAAGGTACAATGCTATTGGGATTGGTACAGTAACATTTAAGAGGGAGCTGGGATCTCCTCTTTGCCTCAAATATGTCACGTTTGTTCTTGGCCTGAAGAAGAACCTCATCTTTGTAGCAATTTTGGAAGATTGTGGTTATGATGTGATTTTCAGTAAAGGGAATGCCTTTCTGAGGCACATAGCTACTGGGCAGGTGAAGGGGGCTCGTGTGAAGAACCTGTATAAAATTGATGTGGAAGATTGTGTTGCATTAAGCAGTAAGGGAGAGAAAATGAAAAGTCGTGATGTCAATGAGCTTTGGCACATAAAGACTTGGTCATTTGCACCATGACGACCTTAAAATTATGCAACAAATAACCATTGGCATCCCTAAAGGAGCACTTGAGCAGCAAGATCTCTGCAAGGTTTGTACCTTGGGGAAGTATGTAAAATCCACATTCCATGATCAAGACATCAAAGCACATGTAGTCTTGGAGAGAGTCCACTCTGATGTTTATGGACCCTTCTCAATAGCCTCCACTGCCACACATAAGTACTTTGTTATTTTTATTGATGATTTCTCAAGGAAGTGTTGGATCTTCTTCATGTGGAAAAAGGATGAGACATTCTCAAAATTTGTAGAATTCAAGGCACTAGTTGAGAAAGAGATCGAAAAGAAGGCAAACACTCTCGAGAGCTACAATGGAGGTGAGTGCGTTTCGAATGACTTCAAGGAATTTTGTGCCAAAGAATGAATTTGAAGAGAATTGACAGCTCCCCACAACCCACAGCAGAATGGGGTAGTTGAGAGAAAGAACTAGAGCATTATGGGAGTTGTGAGAGCTACGTTATATGACCAAGGCTTGACACTACATTTGTGGGCAAAGGCATGTAACACAATAGTCTACTTGCAGAACCGGAGTCCCCATCGGATTCTTGGTATGATTACACCGGAGGAGGATTTCTTGGAGAGAAATTCAGATGTATCTCATTTCAGAATTTTTGGAGCCTTTATTTACTGCCATGTCTCCAAATATTCAAGGAAGAAACTTGAGCCGACAACAGAGTTGGGATTTTTTTTGGGTTACACCAAAACTCTACACAATTATCAGGTGTACTTACCTTCCCTCATAATGACAGTTGTGCGAAGGGATGTAAATTTTGATAAGGAGAAATCAATAAGATGCTCACTTGAGAGGGAGCTGCAAATCCCACCAGAAGAGGAGTTGTTAGCTCCAAAGGAGGAGCCTCGGGAAGTTGTGGAGCAAACACAAATGGAGGATCAAAGAGGAGACAAAGTGGAGATATCCACTCAAGCAGAACCATCTAGAGATGGTAGAAAAAGAACCAGGGAAGTTGATAGATTGGTGCAAGATGCGAGGGAAAATGTGGGAGCTCCTTAAAATTTGCGTTGGCAAAGGAGGTCACATGAGAGGTACATTGGCTACATGGCTCTAATGATTGATCTTGTAGAGACTGAGCCATCCTCTTTTGAGGAAGAAGCTGAGTAACCAGTTTGGGTTGATCCAATGGTGGAAGAATATGAATCCATCGTGAAGAACAGTGTTTTGGAAAGTGGTCCCAAAACCAGCCAATAAATCAGTTAAGCATGCAAAAGAAGGAAGCATAGATAACTATAAGGCTAGATTTGTGGCCAAAGGATTCTCTCAAGTTGAGGAAAATGACTATGATGAAACCTTTTCTCTTGTCGCAAGGTATTCCTCCATTAGATCAATTCTTGCACTAGTTGAGCAGATGGGGCGGAAGATCCACCAGATGGATGTAAAAACAACATTTCTCAATTGGTTATTAAGGAGGAAGTGTACATCGAGTAACCATAAGGTTTTGAGACATTTGATCAGGAGTCTCATGTGCGCATACTTAGGCGAGCATTATATTGTCTCAAACAAGCAGCCTGAGCTTGGTACACTTGAATCGATTGTTATCTTACTAGATTGGGCTTCACCAAAAGTGAAGTGAATTCAAACCTATATCCTATTCTGATAGAAGGTAAATTTCTTATCATTGTTTTATATGTTTATGATTTAATATTGACAAGTGATGAGGAGTTGATGAACTCTTGCAAGGAGTACCTTACAAGGCAATTTGAGATGAAATGCATGGGTCTCATGCACTACTTCCTCAGGTTGGAATTATGGCAAGGTGATGGAAAATTGTTTGTGTCTCAAGGAAAGTATGCCACTGATATACTGCAAATATTTCGCATGGAGATTTGTAAGCCCATGGAGACACCTCTAGCGACCAACTAGAGGAAGGAGAAAGTCACTTCAGGTGAAGAGGTTGATGCTACCATTTATCGGCAGCTAGTGGGTTCACTGATGTATCTTATGAACACCTAACTAGATATGTGCTATACATTCAACCAGTTGAGCCAAGCTATGGGTAGGTTGACCAAATTGTTTTGAAGGAAGTGAAGCATGTCTTACAGTACCTCATAGGCACTACCCAGTATGGATTATGGTATAGACGGACATAGGGAGTAAAGTTGTGTGGCTTTACATATGCAGATTGCGCAGGGATTCCATCCGACTGAAAGAGTACATCAGGTGGAATTTCAGTGTTGGGTCCACAACAATTTCTTGGTACAGCAGGAAGCAGAGGTTTTTGGTGCTCATATCGGCATAAGTTGAATACATGGTTGCAATTCAAGTAGCATGTGAGGTGATCTGGATGAGAAAGATACTTGTGGGACTATTTTGTCAGGAAATGGATCCAACTATGATATATTGTGATAATCATAGTTGCATTAAGCTCTATGAAAAATTGGTAATTCACAATCGATCCAAGCATATAGATATATGGTATCATCATTTACGGGACTGTGTAGACTCAAGATAATGTTGCTACAATACATTCTGAAAGAGGAACAAGATGTTGACATCTTGACCAAGGCCTTGTCAAGAGAGAAGTTTGAATTCCATAGGTGCAAGATAGCAGTGGTTGAAAATCATTTTCTTACTAAGAGGTATTGTTGAGAAATGTAGCAAGAAAGGCTCAATTTGACTTTGCCCTGGTCAAATTGAGAAAATCTGAAATTTCCACATCAACAAACAACTTGGAGGAAGTTAACTAAGGTGACATGGCTCTTGTCACTCAATTAGCTCAGTAAATTCGAGTTAGAGCCTTGGATTTCAGTTATACATGTGTGATTGCTAATTTGTAGCAATCTAGTTCAATTATTTCCAGTTGTATTTAGTTAAACAAGTTATAATTGTTGATAGAACTAGTTGGAGGTAAGTTGTACAGTGGGACGACAGTCTAACTCAAAGGTCATCCAGTTAACTAATCAATCAACCAAAAATAGCTAGTGCATGCAAGGAATTCAAGTTCCTTAGTTGTGGTGGAGATTCCAAGGCAGTGTAACATCATTTGTAGACTAATTTTGAGTGTATAGGTGTTGCATGCAATCAGTGATCAGTCCTTAGGAATTGTGCAATCAATTGGAGGAAAATTCCTAAAAACTAGGGGCCTAATTCCTCAAGATTTACGCAAGGAAATAGGGGCTCAAGCAGAGGCAGAATTGGGTCAAAGCTTCTCATTGAGCTGAGATCAATCTTATTCACTTGAAAGTTTTGCTCAGAGCAAGAAAGCAATTGTAATAAATTCTCTATTCATTTGATTAATAGAGAATGAAGGGGTTTTTACCAGTTGGTTTCCCTTATACAAATATGTATACTTATATGTGATTAATGCATGTTTTTGAATGTTGTTCTAAATTGTGAATTAATTTCCTCATAGCAGTGGAGTAGAATTGTGTCTCTTTATTTAGATTAAATTTCTTGAGTAGTTGCAATTCTATCTCCAAATTTCTACAAAAACAACAGCATGCCATTAATGATCTCATTTCACTCAAAATCCCAAGAGACAAGAAATTAAAATGCACACCAATCCAAAGATTAACAAATGGTTTGAAGTAAGGTGTGAATCGTTGAGAACATATTGAAGGCAATTATCTCTCATTTAGCCTTAAGAGTCATTGGCATAAGAGTGTAGATCTAGTCGAGCCCTCCTTTTGTAATCTACAACTTTCTAAGAATTCTTTGAGTCAATAAAAACCTCCTTTTGTTGTTGGTTTTCCCACTATATGTTTCTAAGGTAGATAATTGTGTGATGTGATGTGTATGATCCTATGATTTGATTGCATTGAATTTCCTGTTTAAATACACAATAGCATGAAGCTCACATAATACAATAAAAAGATAATTACACAATACTAAGGAAAATAGAACACAATTTATTAAAAATAAACATGAGCTTCAATTGGGCCATAAGGTGATCAGAACCACCCATGGATCAACATAATAATAAATTAGGAATAATAGGTGCAAGATCTCTCATCTTATTGTTTCTTTACACACATAAATTGTTTTCATTATTGGTGTCTACGCACAAGGTCGACATGGAGGTTCGAAAGGGAAACGTAAGTTTGGATGTGATGCATCACCCATATGTTTTAGGTTTTGGGTTTGATGCATAACCCGTATGTTCCATCGAAAACATATTTCTCCTTAATTAGGTGTATTTTTATTTTCAACCCTCGTTAATAAAATCTCTAATACTATTGCTATGATCCTAGCCTTAATTTTACTATTGTAACAAAAATCTAACATCTAAAATTTGAAACAAGATTTATATTTGAAAATCGATTGAAGAATGGAACCAAAACTTTAAAAAAATATTTGTAGATGAATCTCATTAGCCTTATGTGTTGGAAAATGCAATGTGGCATCTTATTACTTCAATTTTCCTTAACCTTAATACTTGCTTGTGAGCTTTAGTTAATATTCTTGTGTTCTTTACTTATATCCTTTCATCAAAAAAATATCAAGAACAGAAATAGAAACAATATAGGACACGGATTTTAGGCTTTCAGCTAGGAAAATCCCCCCCAAGGGGAAAAACCCGGAAAAAAGTATTCTACTCTTATAGAATTTGTTTCAAATGAGACAACAAAGACCCAAATCCTAGACAAAGTCCTCCTCCAAGTACCAATTCAACCCTTCTTCAAGTCCTTTCTTGATTTTGCACTAACCAACTTCAACCTGCAACTTCGACCTACAAGCTTCAATATTGAAACTCATTCTGCAACTTCAACTCTGTAATTTTGTCCTTGCAGTTGTTACAAAAACCCTAATCCAACTTCCTCTCATGACCTTCCTAGAGCAGGAAATCTCCTCCCAAGGTCAATGAGGTTAAGATAAAGTATTCTTCCTTCCCTCTACAAGATACCGCACTTCATCCTACTGCAATTTTGACCTCCTTTTGCAGCACTAGAAACACTAGAACTTCACACATGTGAGAGAGATAGAGCCCGAAAACATAGATTTTTGCTTCCTTCTTGGATTCTTCTTGCCTCCTATATTTTTTTCTCTTATTTTCTCTTGCTTCCCAACTAAATATCAAACTTCTTCCTGAGTGATTGAACTTGTTGAGTGAGTGAGTGCTAAATGAGTTCGAACTGCTCCTTTATATAATCTTTTCAAGGGGTGAAATTCCCTCCTTTTGGACCACTTGAAGTTGTCAGGGATGACTTGTACATTTGGATTTTTCAGAACTTTCTAGACTCAAAAATAATTATTTTTCCAATTACATTTTTCCTAGAAGGGTCTTATAAACATGAAGTTGACTCCTTTGACTCATTACAATAAATCCTAAGACCTAACAAACCCTATTACATTTTTCCTAGAAGGGTCTCCTTTGACTCATGACAATAAATCCTAAGACCTAACAAACCCTATAAGCATGAATAACGCACTTTTAACTAGAAGACCATCAATAATGAGCATGAAACCCATGCTTTAAAATAACAAAATTGATTTTTCTTCTTTTGTTTGTTACATAGGATACATATTGAAATGAGTACAACAACAATTATGAAAATGAAAACTAGTTAGATTTCCAACATTATGCCAATTACCTATAAGAAACCAAATTCCACACATAGTTGTTATGAAGACTGAGGGTCTATTTAAAGTTCATTATCTTCTTACCCATTTCTCCGTTACATGTGGGATAAATGGTTTCCATCTCAAGTTCCACTAGTGCACCTTTAATAACTTTTTTATTTCACTTTTAGGCGAATCATTTTTCAAGTGGGATAATATTGGCTCATTTTATGATCGTGGCTAAGTTCTTTAAGCTATTTTATTAAACCTAACCCATTAAACACAAACTACATCATCAAAGCTTAGTTTCTTGAATGTTGGGCAAGATAATAGTTTCTTCTAAGCTAGAAAGAATACGTCTATTTTTGTTATCATAACACCCAAGGAACAAATTTCATTGTACTCAATAGAAATTCATAGGATGCATTGCAATTTGTCAAATATTGTGATGCAAAATGTACAACCATAGGTGAGAATATATCAATATTATGATAGTATTTCAAGTTAAATAATAATATCATCTCATTTGGAAACAAGAAGAGCCACTATTTTTTTCAAAAACAAACACAAAATATACAACATTCTATGGTAGCAAGAAGAGCCATTATCTTTTTCAAAAACAAATGCAAAATATACAACATTTTATGTGAAAAGATAATTAATGTGGCTAAATAAATTACTCAATGTTGTTAATGGTCTAGCAAAGATGTCACATGATATTAAGGTGTAATAATTAAATACATCTCATAATTACAAGATACAAGGTTTCAAACAAGAACAAAATAAATTATAGCATAATATCATTATGCTTACAAACAAAATATACAACTACAATACAAAGGAACATTTGGTTCCCTTTAACACAACCTAGACTCAATATAGAAGTCACATGTTTCTCCATTAATTTACTTTGTTAGGTGTCCAAAGTCATTTTGTTTATAAATTACCATTGTATAATATGACACACTTTTGTTTAATATCAAGAAATATACGGTTTCTTAAAATTAATATATTATTTATGGGTGCAATTATAGCAATGATTGTTGGAATCATGATTTCCGTTAGACCAAAACCCGCAGGCGTTAGTCTTCGCTACAATCACCAAAGTTAGGATCCACGAGAGGCGGTTAGTCCATGTCGCGAAACACACAGGGAGCATTGAACCCAATGTCCAACAATCTCCCCCCCAATGCGAGCCGGGTGAGTTTCGAACTCAAGACATGTTGCTCTGATACCACTTGTTGGAATCACGATTTTCGTTAGACCAAAACCTATAGGCGTTAGTCTCCTCTACAATCGCCAGAGTTAAGATCCACGAGAGGCGGTTAGTCCATGTCGTGAAACACACAAGGAACGTTGAACTCAATGTCCAACAATGATAATCCATCAAGTACATCAAAACTCCATAGTTAAGCACATCTAGGATAGAATAGTACCAAGGTGAATGAGCTCCTAAGATGTTCTAGTATTGTCATCCTTCCATGCATGCTCCATCACCTTGAGTAGGCTTAATTCTCATGTGCTCCTCTAGTACATTGAGGTACTCACAAGGACACACAGAGGTAGGGGCTAAACATATGGCATGAGGAGGTCACTATCTACATGCACATATTATGGATCTAGGCCTTCTCATATTTTTTCCTTGTGGCCTCCCATTTTCCATAATGTTGATAATGTTAATGTTAGGGTTCTACCCTAACTCCCTTATTTTTTTAATGTATGGGGTCACATTCTTTGAATAAGGCCTATTAAATAATTAGTTAATTTTCATCCATTGCAAAAAAAAGGATTATTTTTATTAATAATCCCCAAATTAGTTGGTTGAACCTCATTATATGGGGCCCATAATTCGTTAATATTCTCAATGGATAAATATATAGAGAGTAGAAGGTTATGTAATGTTTTCAAGAATTGTGTTTGTATTTGGACCATTTTTCTTGGAGGTTGCTCGCTTAAAGGGGCAAGTGAATATAGCTCTTTATTCTCTATTATCAAAGAGATCTAACTTAAGGGTTATCTCTCTTTGTTCTTGTGTTCTTGCGGTTTACTATATTTCAAGTGAATTACACAACGAGTGGTACCAGAACTCTTTCTTGGGTGCGAAGTGGGAGAATTTTGGGTTATTAAGTGGGAGAATTTTTTTTTCTCTTTTTGCTATTTTTTGTCGAAAAAGGAGGTGTACACCATTTTAGTCAATTTTTGAAACTTTTGTGTAAAATTTGAAGAATCCATTTTTGAGAAATGAATTTCTCTCTAAAAAAACAATTTCAAAAGAAAAGAAAAATGTCCAAAATGGACTCTAAGAAGTAAAGTTGTCCACAATTTCGAAATCTACAATTTTTCAAGGCTTTTCTCTAAGAAAATCGTGAATTTCGGAAATTGAACGTCTTTTGATAGAGAGAAATGATTTCAATCAAAGTAGTGGAACTGTATCTGGAGAAGTTGTGGCATTTCATGGTTAGGGTCATAATAGCCAATCCAAGAAGTATAAAATAAGTTGATTATTTTACATTTTTTGGCCTCAAACCCTACCTTGAAAGTTATTTTCTGGTGATTTTAAGAGCTTTTTCTCGAGTGAGCAAGCCCATTTTTTATTTTTTTCTTATATAGATGTGTTTAGGCATATTTTAACAACACATCGATCTATAGTTAAATGAGTGAAAATATAGTAAGAGGACAATAAATACAAGAATTACACATCATTTGACCCAGTAGGAAACCCCTATAACCCTAACTAGTACCTCATTGATATTACCGTATCATACAGTACCTACATATAAAATATCACATCCACGTACCTTTGGGTTTATTGGAAATTCTCCTAGGTATACTTGAAACCAACTTTAGATAAGCTAATCAACCATAATGCAATGAGAATAACACTCAAGGAGACGACTCTTTGCTACCTAGGTAGTTGAGTAATGTGGCTAAGGACACGGTACAACTTCATTAGTTAGTTCCCTAAGATATTTGGCTAAGTACCATTGTTGGACCCCACATGTATATCAAAGAGCTATAACACCTAACACTCGCTTTTCCTCAGGACCCGATGACTTTTCTTGCAATGAGCTCACCCACGAAGGAGAATACATATAAAAATTCTCATAATTCACTAGAAAATATGAGCACCTAATCTATTTCATAAAGCTTAACTAACTGGGAAAATCAATTGAGGAATTTTGAGAATATTGATAAGAAACTAGAGAATTTCGATAAGCGGTTAACTAAGAAGTTATCAAATAGGCCACCAAAGGGCATACCAGCAAAAGAACATAGCACAGTGAGCCATGCCAAGAAGAAACATCTAACTCGGGACTATATATCTGCCCACAAACCTCTTTAGGTCTATACATTAATAAATTAATATACAATAACATATGACAGTATTCTCTAAAAGTGGACTTGAACATGTTTGATGGTTCCCACACATAGAGATGGATCACTCAAATGGCACATTACTTCACCCTCTAGGATTATATTAGTGATGACATGATGAAATATGTAGTGGGGGTCATATATTTAGATCTAGAATGATGGCAATGGTGGTAATGACATAGAAAAACCTATTAAGGCTACATTGCTTGGAGCCAACTTTTTAAAGTTGTATATGCATTTTTAGAGATAGATACCCATTATTTGAGGAAACTTACCAAGTGACACTAAATTGGCTCACTCACCAAATTTAGAGTAGACCTTGAGCAATTAGGCACAATTCATTAGAGGCATCATGAAGGAGAATTAAGAATAAGTTAGGATGTGACATCCTATGACATGGTTAGAAACAATCAAGAGGGCCCTATAAGTCTTCATCAAGTTTCCCCCCTCTAAGAATAGCATCTATGGTACACATAGGGGTAGTGTTATATAACTCATATTCTTCATCCTCCAACCATATAGGGAGACCATGACCAATGGAAGGTTGGGTTGGAGGATATAACACTAGTTGTTTAGACAAAGGCCCATTTTTTATAGTCATGTTTCCAGCCCAACAACTAATATAAGCATCTATAGTGGCTAACCAAGGTCTCCCTAAGATGAGAGGATAGCAATTAAACTTGTTTTTTGGTTGCAGGACCAAGAAATCTGTAGGATACTCCCAAGAGACAATGGTAACCATAACATCCTCAACAATTCCTTTCGGAGTTACTGTGGACTGATTGGCAAGTTGCAGAATTGTTGTGGTTTTCCTCAAAGTCCCTTGGAGATTAAGTTTCAACGTAGCTTCCTTGGTCATGACATTGATGGCATCCCCTAGATCAATCGAAGTGTTGGTAACTATGACACCATCTATATGCACATCAAAAATTGGACTACCAGGGTCTAGGTAATTTGGAAATATCACCCTTCCCAGCATTAGGTCAGACAGTTGTCCTACCACATTGATGGTGGGGGTATCTCTCTTCCTTCTCCCAGGTTTCTTGAAGCACTTTTCTTTGATGAGCATATTGTAGACAGGGGCATCCTTAATGGCATGGAGAAGTGGTATCTTTACACAAAAATTTTCCAATTCTCCCAGGAGTTCAGCCTCCTCTGGGGTGTGCTGACTAGGGTGGATCAAGCACTCAGGAAAAGGAGGTTGGTGGATCTGAGTGTTACCTTATTCCTTTTCCTCCTTAACCTCTACAGGTGGAGATGGAGGATGGTTTTCCGGGAGTACTCTTCCTGACCTGAGATTAACCTCTTGTATCTCCACAGGATAAGCTGGATAGGATGTTTCTCCACTGGGATCCTATTGTGCTTCTCTGTTGTTCGGGTTCAGATTGGGTTGTGCATGTATTTGAGGTAGCCTAGGTGGAGAAGCATGAGTAAGCTGAGGTTGAGGTTGGGGTGGAGGCATTAAAGCATGTGGTTGATTGTGTTGAGGCCTCCACCCTTGGGATGGATTGTTCCACTGAGTTTGTTTTGGAACATACTGCTGAAATGGTTGATTCCCTGGATAAGGATGATATGGAGGGTTGTAAGGCCAAGTAGGAGGTGTAGTCTAGGATGGAGGAGTGTGGGTGTACGAAGGTTGCATGGGTGCACTCTGATTGTTGTGATAGTAATATTAAGGTGCACCTTGCATACCTTGTTTATATGGCTGAGGGCCTTGAGGCCTTCTTTGGTTTATGAAACAGAGTTGCTCTGGCATTCCTTCCCCGCCTTAACATACTGCCTTAAGTCCAGGTAAGGAGGGACACTTTTCTGTGGCATGATTCTCCTCACAAACTATGCAAACCTCTATGACATTCAATAAACATTCATTTCTTGGGTGCTTCTGGGTAAATCTAGGACAAAATATGACCAGGGCTCTCTCTACTTCCTCTTTCTTCCTTTTGACCTGCATTGTGTCCATTTGCAAAGCAAGGGTGTACAGCATGTCACTCTCGAAGTCCTCTAGCATGTTTCCAATCTCATGTTTTAAAAAGGTGTAAGAGGAAGGGGTATTGGATGTGTTTGGCCAGCTCTTCCCGTCTTCCTAAATGCCTAGAATGGTTCTGGAAGATAGTTTTGATCGTTTCATAAGGCAATTGGTAGATATCTCCTCCTCATAGAATATTCAAGGTTTCTATCATCTCTTATTTGATCCCTCGAATAAGTACAAGTTTAAGTGATGCAGGATCAAGAGTACAGTTGGCTCTCTTATAGTTTAATTGAAACCTCTCTTCATAGTCCTCTAGGGATTCATCGGACC
Source organism: Pinus albicaulis (assembly GCA_034641835.2). NCBI lineage: Eukaryota > Viridiplantae > Streptophyta > Pinopsida > Pinales > Pinaceae > Pinus > Pinus albicaulis. The sequence goes on from CM076570.1 coordinate 387,186,938, forward strand.
CTAGATTCATCCTAAATATATCATCCTTAGTTTCCTTGGACCTACAGTAGTCATTGTACTTGTCGTTGAAGGTCTCTTGCATTTGTGCCCAGGTGGTGATGTTGTCCCCAGGCAGACCCATGAACCAGCGTAAGGTTGCATCCTTAAGGGTGGATGGGAATAGCTTCAACTTCTGATCATCAGAATTGTAGTCATAAGTCCTACAAACAACAACAAATTCAAACATGAACGTGTCAGGATCCTCATAGGTAAGTCCATGGAAGTGTGGAAGAGCTGAGGGGATAATGTTTCTCATCTTAGTTTCCCAATATGCCTCTCTTATGGGAAAGGCTCTCTAGATCCCAGCCATGGTTAATATAGGTGAAGCAGGTCCCTCAGTTGGACCAAGGTCTTCTTCTTCTTCCCCAATAGGTTCCTCAGAGTATTCAAAAGGCTCCCCTATAGGAAGTTCAATCTCACTGCCACCGAAGAAGAGTGAAGGGTGGCTAGAAGGTGATGTGGGGGTTTTAGGTAAGATTCGTCTTTGAGTATTCCTACTCCTACGAGGCATGAAAATCATATATTTTTCAATATTTCTGAAATAACATGAAAATAAAGGAAAGCAGAAAAGAATGCTAAAACAAAATAAAATCATCTACTAAACACCTTCCCGGCAATGGCACCAAAAAGTGGTTAGCCCTGGTATTGCACCAAGAGTGTTTCAACTCCCTAGAGGCTACCCTACTTTACTTTATCAACCCAGGGTTCGTAAAAACTTGGAGGTGACAGTGCTATATGTTAGCCCCCCTATAAATTTTTGACAAAGCAAAAGTAGGGGGCTAAATTTTTTTTTGGGCCTTCAAGGAATGCATCTCCCCTGAAGACACATCATCCTTGAAGTCTCCTGTGCCTTTTCCTTTTAATGAAATCCCCTCTGTTGTTCTCATTATAAAGCCTCTTTATTGTGAAGAATGGTGCTGCCAAAGGCTTTAATTTTCCCTTGTATCCCTGCAGAATTTCCCTTTTCACCTCTTATTCCCTTTGTCAAAATCCCCTTAATCTCCCCAAATCCCCTTGAAAACCCACCTTCACCCTTTGTCTAGCCAAATTCTCACCTTTGTTCCCTATCGCTACCCTCCTTTGGCTTTAAAATGCACCAAAATGGATTAAGAACCCACTTTTAACATTATAATAGGGCTAGCACCGGCCAGCCCCCTCGGCTTTTCTTCCACCTTATGACCTGGGTGTCGAAACCAGACGCTAACCAAAAGGGTGCTTATCTCAATTGGTATCGGCGGAAATATCAACCGTCGATCGGCGCAGATCGGACAGTCTGTGTTAACTCTGCAGCGCCCATGGTCTACCCCGTTCATCGCCCCGATCATGCCATCGTCGTTCATATAACCGCAAATCAACGGTCCGCAATATATCCGTCCCGGTGATCCACGCCGCAAACACTGTACATAAACCACCTGGTTTCTATCGCACCGACTTCGGGCGAGGGGCGGTATTTTCTGATCGCGGAGCGATTCCATACAGCTTTCGATGCATGGCACCGGTACCGCTGGAAAACCACCCTCCCATCGCGCATTAAAGTTCGTCTGTGGACACTGTTGAGTCCCAAACTTGCATCTTTCTTATACACCTTTCTAGACCTTTTCCATTCACCTGGACCTTCTAAGTCATCAATATCATTGCATATTAATTATAAAAGAGCATTTAAAGTGGTTTTTAACTATGTTTTGTGTCTGCTGTTTGAATTAGATTTTTTCTCAATAAGCTGCGGAATCTTGTCACTTTCCGCAGCTGCTGCAACTTTCCGCAGCCATTTTGTTAAAGTCTATATTGCAGGTGTCTTCAGGAAAATCGAGCCACATGGGCAAGTTGGAAATGACATGGACATGGATCGAGTCCTATTGGCTCAGTCGAATTCACCTAAGAAGGTTGTGGTCAAAGGTAGCCAAGTGGTGGTCAACCGAAGAGTCCCACGGTGACAGAACTCTGTTTTTCATCACGTGAAGACTTGCGTGGCCATTTCTAAATCACGGGAGACATATCAACACCTGTAAACGGCTCCATAAGTCAAATCCAACAGCCACTTTCCATAGATTTAATCTTCACGGCAGCCATGATGCTAGATTTCTAGACGTGGTTGTTCACGTGTCTTCTATCAGCGCAGACTTTAGGGAATTAGTTATATCACCCTCTGTTATAAATAATGCGTTCTCATACGCATAATAGTTAGCTCTGTAATGTAATTGCGTTGCCACTGTGATGTGGCATTATTTCTCTGTTATAACCGCATTTTGAATATATAAGAAGACTTTGTTCACAAGCACAATTCGTGTTTGATAGCTGCTTCCGGAGGATTGTGCAGAGGGCCCCTGCACATGCCGAGGTTTTGTGTATTACTATATAGTTTCATGCTTCATTTCCTTACGTTCATTGTGCCATAGTCATTCACGTGTATATATATTACATCTTTCATGGTATTTATGTTTCATCTTTGTCCATAATATTTTATGCTTTACGTTTTACTTCTGTCCATAATCTTTCATGCTTTATATTGTTGTTAGCTGATCAGTGTTTTGTTCCAGATTACAATAGGCAACTTGGGCATTTGCACATCATTTTATAATGACTAATGACATGGAATCAATCTTGTCCTTCTGCTGATTTCTTTTTCTTAGTTTTTAATTCCAGCATTGTTTTATTCATTTCAGTTTTGTACATTTGCTTTACTAGTTAGATTAGATATTAAACTGCTCATGTCATTATCAATTACCTCTGAAAGCCATAGCGAGACTAATGGTGAGGGATTGAAGTATGAGTGTGTAGTTTGATATTAGTTTATTTTTCTGCAAGTTAGATATTAAATTGCTCATGTCATTATTAGTACCTCTGAAAGCCATAGCGAGACTAATGGTGAGGAATTGAAGTATGAGTGTGTAATTTGATATTAGTTTATTTTTCGCAAATTAGATATCAGATTGCTCAAGTTGTTTATGATTACCTCCGAAAGCCATAGCGAGACTAATGGTGAGGGGTCAGAATATGAGTTGATGTAATTTGATTTTAGTTTTACTTTACTCGCAATCTTTTCTTTGAGTACAGTTTCTTTTGTGTTTAGACAGCAGCAAGGGTAATGGTTTTCATGATCAATAGTTCACTGTTTGTTTAACTAGAATAGTGGCACATTTTCATTTCCTTTTAGGAATTAATTTTGTCATTGTATGTTTCAAAACCCTTTTGAAGTTTGAAGTTTGGGAAATCATTATAAAGGACATCATTGCCTTGAACAATCATAACCATACTTGTCTTTTAGAATTTCTATCTCACATTAGGAAACCAACCAAGATAAATAAAAAACCCAAAAACGACAAAAAAGTAAGAGATAGGTTATCTTGCACATATAGTGCGCCACACTTCGTCAGCTTACGAATCCCGGATTGACAAATTAAATGTATCAATTTAGGACACACTAAATTGACCAAACATTTTGGCGCCGTTGCCGAGGAAGTGTAACTAGGTAGCCAATTTCTTAAAAAAAGAAACAAAATAATAAAAGAAGGGAAAACTTGATAACTTCTTGAAGTATGCTCTCCTCTTGCACCTAGTGTGATTTGGAGGATCAGAAAAGAGAGTTATTGGTTTAGTAATTTCTTAAGTATGCTCTCTTCTTGCACCTAGTGTGATCTGGAAGATCAGAAAGAGAATTATTAGCCCAACTTTTTAAAAAAATAATAAAAATGACATGCATAGAGCAAGAGATTCTAGGGGAAGGTTTATAGCTAAAGCCAAGAGTTCGATTTTCACAACTCCATCTTCTTCAAGGCTTAGACAAGATTCACCACCATCTACCCCTAGCCTTAAGATTCTTGGAATTCAAGGAGCAGCTGAATTAGAGGATTCTCCTATACCACCTACTAAATCTCATTTAGAAAAGGACCCTTTCTTTACTTCTATAGGAGAGTATATTGTAATCAAAGAAGTAGAATCACCTGAAGAAGAAAATGAAGAGACTCCCTCTCATCCTCCCTTGATAGAAGAACCAAAGGACTTTGAGGACTCTAAAGAAACTATCATGACAGAGGAAATAATAGATGGATTCGGAGGTAGAGGTAGAGGTAGAGGAGGAGGAAACAATGGAGACAACAATGGTGAAGGTAATAATGGAAGAAATAGGGAAGGAGACAACTTGTTTGGATTCCCTATAGTTGATGAGGAAACTCATACAACGATGAAAAACATCTCACCATCTGTCTTCCCTAACTTTTATGGATTGCGAAGTGAGGATCCTGAAACATTTCTGTTTGAGTTTGAAGTCGTGTGCCGAACCTATGACTATATGGAAGACTCTCAAAAACTCAAACTGTTTCCTTCAACATTGAAGGGAGCCGGTTTGAAATGGTTCATGGGATTAGTCACCCAATCTATTAGGACTTGGAATGATATGAAACAAAAAATTTTGGATAGATACTTGGACTATTGTATGCCCACCAATCACAAGGATGAGGTATTCAAAATGGTGCAAAAAGAAGATGAAAATTTGGAAGATTTACTTGAAATATTTCAATACAACTTAAAAAGAGCAAAGATGAGCAACTTAGATGAAGAAACTTTGAAAGCCCTTATATTAAAAGCCATCAGAGATGAATGGATAGATATTTTAAACATGATGGGGAAAGGAGACATTTCTCAACTTCCACTTCGTGACATAACAAAACTATGTGTCCATCTCTCAAGGGGAAAATCTAAAACAGGAAAAGGGCCTAGAGATCCTTCTCTTATCAGGGCTAACAAATCTGCAACTGGATCAGTAAGTAGGGCAAAGATCGGCAATATGCTTGATGAGTTCAAAACAAATATCTTAGGGAGCCTTAGTGAACAACTAGACACCCTTAAAATTCAAAACAAGCAGAAAGCAGAAACTGATGCTCTAGCCATCTTTTTTCCGAAGTGTAGGAAGAAACATGCTTTAAGGGAATGTCCCTTGGATGCAAAAGTTGTAGAAACATGTATGATTTGCTCAGAGAATCATGAGACCAAGGATTGTCCATCAATTCCTGGACTCAAAGCTGTCTTTCAAGAAGATCCAAATTCAGTAGAATCTCTCTGTTTTGTTGCAAGAAGGCCTTGGCAGGGGCAACAAACTCAAGGGTTTAGCAACCCTATGAATCTTCAAACCCTACCAAATTGGAATCCTTGGCAACAACCTTGGCCCCAACCTCAAAATCCATATCAGCCATGGGTACAAGGGATGCAAAATCCTTATGGGATATTTTCTCAATTTTATCAATATCCTCCATCTTTTCAAAATCAATAAGCTCCACAACTTCCAAACCCAAATCCACAACTTTCATCGTCATTTCCACAACAACAACCTTCTCAGCAGAATCCAAATCCTCAACTCATGCTTCCATACCAACAAAAGACAAATCAACTTCCAGCTCAGTCGTTGCCAAATCCTAACAATAAAAATCCTCGGAATACTTACATGATAGAAGGACAACAATTTCCTACCTATATGATTGTTCCTCTCAATGATGTACAACTCAGGCCTGGTAGAGTTTTAGAAAAACCTTCTATAGATGTCCAAGAGCAAGATACCTCTGAGGAGGACTCTCTTAAAGCCAATAAGGGTTCTGAGGAAACATCTCTTCAAAACTCGAACATTCAAAAAGAGAAAGAAAAGTTAACACCCACAACTCCTATAGTTGAGCAACCTGCATCTTCATCCACACCTCCTTTCCGTGAAAGATTACAAATTGATAAAGGGGTGGAAAAACAAATCTTGTTGCCTAACTATGATTTTCTAGATGAATTAAAGAATGTTTGTATCAAGATTCCCTTGTTACAAGCCATTCGAAAGATTCCTATTCTAGCAAAAACAATAAAGGAGTTGAGTCTCAAAAGACCAGGAAGGAAACTAAGAGATACAAGAAGAATCCACCTGGTAGGAAAAATTGCAGATATCATGATGGGAAAAATTACCATGCAGAAGTATGTAGATCTAGGTAGTCCAATTGTCAAGACACATATAAATGGGATAGAAATTCCAAACACATTGATTGACTTAGGGGCTGCTATCAACATTATGAGTAGACAGACTATGGATCAGCTAAAACTTTCTAACCTTCTTTTTACACCTACTTTAATGCAACTTGCAAATCGATCAATTATTAAACCAGATGGTGTATTAGAAGATATTTCAGTCTCCTTAGATTCTTGGGAATATCCAGTATATTTTATGATTTTGACTCCCAAGAGTAATCTAGGAGGGCACCCACTTATCTTAGGAAGACCTTGGCTAGCCACAACTGATGCTTTCATTAGTTGTAGATCTGGGGATATGTACATTTCTAATGGTAATTCGACAAAGAAATTCAATTTGTATCCTCCAGCAAAAGCAATCACAGAAGTAGGAGAAAATGAATGGGTTGATGATGAGGACACTATACAACCCGTCTTTACCATTTCGGAAATTAGTGAGAATAGTGAAATTCTGAACACATTGGAAAATTTTGAGACATCTTCAGAATATGACCCCACACAATTTCAGTTGGAATCTGACATAGAATATTTATCATCAAGACAAATGTCTCTTTACTCTATGGAAAAGTTTGGTAGTTCTACTATTGAGATTTTTCCAGGAAAAACATTGAATATCAACAAACATTTGGAAAAGTCACAACAAGAAGAACTAACCAAAATCTTGCAAAAACATTCTACCGCATTTGCATGGGAGTATACTGACATGAAAGGTATTGATCCTAAGACTTGCATCCATCAGATCTATATTGAGGAAAACAGTAGACCAATCAGACAACCTCAAAGAAGGATGAATCCAAATCTTAGGGAGATAGTGAAAGAAGAGCTCCAAAACTACTCAATGTAAACTTCATTTATCCAATTTCAGATAGCCGATGGGTTTCTCCTTTGGTTATAGTACCTAAAAAGAATGGTAAATGGAGGGTATGCATTGATTACAGGGAATTGAACAAAGCAACTTTGAAGGATCACTTTCCTTTTCCCTTTATCGATCAGGTATTAGATACATTAGCAGGCAAAAAGTATTTTTCATTCTTGGATGGTTTTAGTGGCTATAATCAAATTCAGGTAGCGCCTGAAGATCAAGATAAGACCACATTCACCTGTCCATGGGGAACTTTTGCCTATCGAGTACTTCCTTTTGGGTTATGTAATGCACCCGCAACATTCCAAAGAGCAGTACTAGGAATTTTTTCTAATCTAATCCATGATTGTGTAGAGGTTTATATGGATGATTTTACAGTTTATGGTAATTCATTTGAAGAGGCATTAGAAAATTTGGAAAAAGTTCTTATAAGATGTAAAGAAACAAACCTTTCATTAAGCCATGAAAATGCTTTATGATGTTTACTGAAGGGATTGTTTTAGGACATCATATTTCAGGAGATGGGATTAAGGTTGATAGATCAAAAGTTGAAGTCATCTCCAAGTTGCCTATTCCAAATTGTCAAAGAGATGTTAGAAGTTTTCTAGGATTTACTGAATACTATAGAAGATTTATAGAAAACTTTACTAAAATAGCATCTCTACTCTTCAAATTGCTTACAAAAGACTGTGAATTCAAATGGGATCCTGATTGTCAATCAGCCTTTGAAACTTTGAAAACAAGAATATCTGAAGCACCTATCTTAAGAGGACCAAATTGGAAACTTCCTTTCCATATTTCTACAGATGCTTCAGATGCAGCTCTGGGAGCTGTGTTGGGTCAAAAGGATTTAGTCCCTTATGCCATTTACTATACCAGTAAAAATTTGACTCCCACAGAGTTGAACTATACTGTAACTGAAAAAGAGTTTTTAGTCGTTGTTCATGCAATTAATAAGTTTAGACATTATATAACATGCTATGAAACTTTTATTCATACTGATCATTCTGCGATTAGATATCTAATGAACAAACCTGTTACTAATGGCAGAGTGACAAGATGGCTCCTACTTTTTCAGGAATTCAATATTACTGTGTTGGATAGACCAGGGAAACAAAATACGGTAGCTGATTTCTTGTCTAGGATTCAGAATACTAAAGAAGATTCTCCTGTAGAGGATAAGTTTCCTGATGAATACTTGTTTACAATAACTATTAAGACTCCTTGGTATGCAAATATTGCTAACTATTTGGTTACAGGGAAACTACCTCCACATTTATTTCCAAGTGAAAAAAGAAAGATTATTCAGGAGAGTTCAAAATATTCATGGATTTCTAACAAATTGTTTAAAACAGGGCCAGATCTTGTGATCAGAAGATGTGTCAGGGAAGATGAAATGCCTGATATCCTCAAGGCATGTCATGATGAACCATGCGGTGGACACTTTGCTAACAAAAGGACAGCCTATAAAATCCTCTCTTTAGGATATTATTGGCCTCCCCTCTTCAAAGATGCAAAACAATATGTCAAAAGGTGTGACAGCTGCCAAAGAGTAGGGAAACCTACCCTTTCAAATGAAATGCCATTGCAACCACAGGTACTCATCGAACCCTTTGAGAAATGGGCTTTAGATTTCATTGGACCTATTAACCCACCATCTAAGAAAAAGAAGTATATATTGGTTTGTACTGATTATGTTACTAAATGGGTAGAAGCCAAAGCATTAGTGTCTACTACTGAAAATTCAGTTGTTAATTTTCTTTATGAGGATATTTTTACTCGCTTTGGTGTTCCAAGAGAAATTGTGACAGATCAGGGAAGCCAATTCACACCAACCTGGTGGAGAAGCTGATGGAAGAATACAAAATCAAGCACAGAAGATCTACTCCTTACCATCCGCAAGCAAATGGTCAAGTGGAGTCTACAAACAAAGTTCTTGAAAGTATCATCACCAAAATTGTTCATCTACACAGAAGAGATTGGGCAGAAAGGCTTCCTGAAGCCTTGTGGGCCTACAGAACTACATGGAGGAATACAACAAGACATTCTCCCTATCAACTTGTTTATGGGAAAGAAGTCCTGCTCCCCATTGAATTCCAAGTCAAAACCTTCAAGATAGCAGTTCAGTTGGGGATGGATCTATCAGAAGCCCAAAAGCATAGAAAGGAGCAATTGAATGAGCTAGATGAGATCGGACAAGAGGCAATTTTAAGAACTGATCTAGTTTAATATCAAAGAGCTAAATGGCATGACAAATACATCAAAGAGAAGAAGTTTCAAGAAGGAGATTGGGCATTGCTATTTGATTCCAAGTTTAAAGATTTTAAAGGAAAATTTCAGACTCATTGGCTTGGGCCATATGAGATTGACAAGATCTTTAGCAATGGAGCGGTAAGAATCAAGACCATTGATGAATTTCAAACTCCTCTTATTGTGAATGGCCACAGATTAAAATTCTATCATAAGCCACTCTCAAAAGAGGAATTTATCAAAATGTTTCAAGAAAATTCTGTAATAAGGCTGGTAAAGAAGAATTCTTCTTCTCCACCAGCCTAGTTTTTGTTCTTTTTAGCTTAAAAAAAAATAATAAATAAATAAATAAATTGTATAAGCCTGAAAACCAATCACTGATTGGCAGTCTTATACAGAAAATGTAGGGTGAAAATCGGGAACACCTGACACCCTATATTTTCCAAAAAAAAAAATCCTGTCTCATTTCATAAGTTTTATGACAACCCACTCCATTTCATTCCACTCCACTTCATTTCACTTTACTCCATTTCATCTATTTCATTTCATTTCATCAATAAAATTTTCTTTCATGACCATTTTCATTCAGACAGTTATCATCTATCCATCTCCATTCACCCAAATAATTGTTGTGTCAGTTTCCGCAGCTGACACCAGTTTCCGCAGCCAGAAGCAGTTTCCGCAGCCACCACTCTGTTTTTCAAAAATTTACAGTCAGATGTTATTTCCACAATCATGAAATCAAATGCAGGTATGAATACATGGAGCATTCAAAGACATCAATGAGGAGCAACTGATTGAAGACCAATGAAAAATGGCAAGAATTCCAAGGTATGAGTAAAAATTTATTTCAAATGGCATTCAAGCACATTTTTACATAGTTATAAACCATAGCTCCATTATATGCAATGATTGTGTTGACAAACTCCGTAACCATTCCACGATCTCTATATGATCCTCCCACAATCCTTGCACTCATTTTCAAACGGTCCCATAATCAAGCCTCCGATCTCCACTCGTACTTTGATACTCCACCTGTAGTTAAGAAACGTAGTTTATTTGACTACGGCTTCTCTTAGCCGCACAAAATCCGTAGTCGTTTCGTAAACGTGCTTGCATTTACTCTGCAACCACCCAATTTTAAATACTGTCGGATGTGTTTTACTCCTCCTACTGTTCTATTGATCTCACAGCTGCATTTCCACCGTGCTCACGTAACCCTTCTTTGTTCCGCTTCACCCCATTTTGTTCTCTGTTACGCTACATTTCGTATACCTATTCTCTGATATCCGCTTACAGTCACTGGTCTCCTTCATAAATCGTGCTCATTTCCGCTCATTCAGTCGTCTTACCTCCGTTAAACCCTCCTCATGCAGACGAGTTTTAAAGAGTAGAAGGAAGGATGGTTCAGTTATTGAGGACAGAACCAGAGGGACCCAAATTCATGGAAGGATACCCGCAAGTCAAAGATATATTGAAAAAGGCAAAATGGCTTCGGTTTATTCAAAAGTTTAGAGGCTACCATAAAGAGGTGACAAAAGCTTTTGCAAGGTCTTTCAATGGTCTGGAGGTAGAAATTGGGGACCTCAAATTTACGGTGAATGAGGCATCCAAAGCAGCTGCTACAGAACTCCCTCAAGAAGGTGAACGTTGGTTCAAGAACAAGAGCATTAGTGATGAAGCCTGGAGAGTGATCCTACGTAACCCAGGTATGGATGTAACTATTTTTAAAAAGGGAATTCCTGTTCATGCTTTAAAAGAGGAGTGGGCCAGTTTATTGTTGGTCATTCAAAAGTTTATCACCTGTGAGGGACGTTTTGGATCAATGTATATGTATCATACCCGATTGTTGATGAATTTTCTAGACAACCAGACCCTCAATCTGCCATACTTTTTATTAAATAGTTTGAAAAAGATGTCTATAGCCGTCCAAAAGCATCTGGGGGACGTAGAACCACATTTGTATCACCATGGTCTTGTGAAAATTTTGATTGAAAAATAGTTAAAAGAGAAAAAGGACACATGGGAACAATTTTTAGTTAGAAATTTCTTTGAAGAACCTCAAGAAATTCCTGAAGGAAGTACATCAAAAAGAAGTAGAAGAAAGAGAACAAATGATAAAACTCAAAGCACTCCTACTAACACAGTTGAAAGAACTAGTAGAGAGGAAAGACTGTCAAAAAGGAAGAAGGAAAAGACTGAGGATAAAAATCCAATAAAATCAAAAGAGAAAAGAAGCATTAAGGTTGTGCATCAAACCCCTTCCTCAGAAGAAGATCATCAAGTGTTATCTGAGAGACTAGTTCACCTTCAGGAACAGTCATCTATGGCCAAAAAGAGAGGAAAAGAAAAACAAAAGGAAAAAGACAGTAGTCCACAGTATGTAAGAAGAAGCAGCAGGCTTAAAGGAAAGTGGAGGAAAAGACAAACAAAAGGACCCCATTTTATTGATTTGGGAGAAGGAACACCTGAAAAAACTCCAGTTGGCCATAGTCCATCTCATTCTCAGTCAGACATTGAACATAGTCCATCTCATTCTCAGCTAGACGTTAACATAGTCCACCGCATTCTCAGTCAAATGTTGAAACTAGTCCTCAAGATGTTGACATGAGTCCTTTTCAGCCAGATTTTGAAGACAATTCTCCTCCATACTATTTTGGGGACAGCCCAAGGAAAACGACACCTGAGATAGATCCAAAGCAGCAAGAGGTGTACGATTACATAGAATCCTTAGAAAGGACAGCCACGGGCCCCAGCACCTCATCCACTCAGCCTCACACAGCACAAGAAGCTATAGTCCAATCATTGAAACAAGAAGTCTTTGAGTTGGAGGTTTTAAATAGACACATTAAAAATGAAAATGAGGCATTAAAGGAACAAAGCAAATTGGACAAGATCATTCATGACAATACCATGCTACATCTGGGACTGTGGCAGAAAAAGAACAGGAAACTGAAGAAGAAATGCCAGAAGATAAGTAGACCACTAATTAATCTCAAATACAGATGCTTGATGAAGAAGCCCAGAATGTTAGCAGCACCAAGGAAGAGGAGAAGAGGACTGGATGTACTGGCAGAGGTGTGAAGGCATATGAATTGAAGAAGGATTATCAAAATTTTGGTTGCATGAGGACATGCAACACCTTCACAGTGGGGGTATGTTGAGTCCCAAACTTGCATCTTTCTTATACACCTTTCTAGACCTTTTCCATTCACCTAGACCTTCTAAGTCATCAATATCATTGCATATTAATTATAAAAGAGCATTTAAAGTGGTTTTTAACTATGTTTTGTGTCTGCTGTTTGAATTAGATTTTTGCTCAATAAGCTGCGGAATCTTGTCACTTTCCGCAGCTGCTGCAACTTTCCGCAGCCATTTTGTTAAAGTCTATATTGCAGGTATCTTCAGGCAAATCGAGCCACATGGGCAAGTTGGAAATGACATGGACATGGATCAAGTCCTATTGGCTCAGTCGAATTCACCTAAGAAGGCTGTGGTCAAAGGTAGCCAAGTGGTGGTCAACCGAAGAGTCCCACGGTGACAGAACTTTGTTTTTCATCACGTGAAGATTTGCGTGGCCATTTCTAAATCACGGGAGGCATATCAACACCTGTAAACGGCTCCATAAGCCGAATCCAACAGCCACTTTCCATAGATTTAATCTTCACGGCAGCCATGATGCTAGATTTCTGGACGTGGTTGTTCACGTGTCTTCTATCAGCGCAGACTTTAGGGAATTAGTTATATCACCCTCTGTTATAAATAATGTGTTCTCATACGCATAATAGTTAGCTCTATAATGTAATTGCGTTGCCACTGTGCTGTGACATTATTTCTCTGTTATAACCGCATTTTGAATATATAAGAAGACTCTGTTCATAAGCACAATTCGTGTTTGATAGCTGCTTCCCGAGGATTGTGCAGAGGGCCCCTGCACACGCCGAGGTTTTGGTGTATTACTGTATAGTTTCATGCTTCATTTCCTTACGTTCATTGTGCCATAGTCATTCACGTGTATATATATTACATCTTTCATGGTATTTATGTTTCATCTTTGTCCATAATCTTTTATGCTTTACGTTTTACTTCTGTCCATAATCTTTCATGCTTTATATTGTTGTTAACTGATCAGTGTTTTTGTTCCAGATTACAATAGGCAGCCTGGGCATTTGCACATCATTTTATAATGACTAATGACATGGAATCAATCTTTTCCTTCTGCTGATTTCTTTTTCTTAGTTTTTAATTCCAGCACTGTTTTATTCATTTCAGTTTTGTACATTTGCTTTACTAGTTAGATTAGATATTAAACTGCTCATGTCATTATCAGTTACCTCCGAAAGCCATAGCGAGACTAATGGTGAGGGATTGAAGTATCAGTGTGTAGTTTGATATTAGTTTATTTTTCTGCAAGTTAGATATTAAATTACTCATGTCATTATCAGTTACCTCCGAAAGCCATAGCGAGACTAATGGTGAGGAATTGAAGTATGAGTGTGTAATTTGATATTAGTTTATTTTTCTGCAAATTAGATATCAGATTCCTCAAGTTGTTTATGATTACCTCTGAAAGCCATAGCGAGACTAATGGTGAGGGGTCAGAATATGAGTTGATGTAATCTGATTTTAGTTTTACTTTACTCGCAATATTTTCTTTGAGTACAGTTTCTTTTGTGTTTAGACAGCAGCAAGGGTAATGGTTTTCATGATCAATATTTCATTGTTTGTTTAACTAGAATAGTGGCACATTTTTATTTCCTTTTAGGAATTAATTTTGTTATTGTATGTTTCAAAATCATTTTGAAGCTTGAAGTTTGGGAAATCATTATAAAGGACATCATTGCCTTGAACAATTATAACCATACTTGTCTTTTAGAATTTCTATCTCACATTAGAAAACCAACCAAGATAAATAAAAAAAACCCAAAAACGACAAAAAGTAAGAGATAGGTTATCTTGCACATATAGTGCGCCACACTTCGTCAGCTTACGAATCCCGGATTGACAAATTAATGTAGCAATTTAGGACACACTAAATTGACCAAATAGACACGCAGCGATATGCATATCAGCCGTCTGATCCAGAGCCCTCCATCCAACGGTGATCGATCCATGAAGTTGCGCACGCGATAGCCCATAACCGCCGTACCCCTAGCCCACCATCCATCGCCCCGACGTGTTTTCCATCGTCGATCTCCGCCAAGATCGGACGGCTCTGATTCATCTACATGTTCCACCGTTGACTGGCCCCGTATCGCCACGTCACCCTCTCCACGTGTGTCCATAATATATTCGCCTCCGCCGTATACATTTGTTCCAAGGTTGATTTTTCGTAGGTTTTATTTAAATTTTCGTTGCACTCCGCCCACGTCCACCCGACTCTGTTCCATTGTCATACTGCATTACCCACTATAGTCCCACGCTATTCCGACATCTCATCCTTCTGCACGGCTATTCTCATCCCATTGCGTCCACCACCTATGTGCATAGGTTTTTGTAACAGGTTTGCGTGTTTTGCAGGGGTATGAGCGACGGAAAATTGTCGTGTTTCTTAATCTCTGTTACCGTGACAGAGAACGCAGGAAAGTTCATATGCAGAGATTGAATTAAGGAAGCAAGGCCTGACAAGGTTATGGACATGACTTCATTTAAAGAACAAGGTTGAAAAATCTGTACGATCTTCCCAGGGCCATTGAGTGCACAGATTTCGCAGTCAGAGATATAAATGGAGCAGCAGAGAGCTTAAGGCACGCAAATGAATATATATAAGCCTTAGGTTCAAAGATTTAGAGGCAAAGTACCAAATTGAAGACCCAAGGATCACGCAGAAGGTACAGCATGCAGAAATCAATGCATATCAGGGTTTCTACAACAGCAAAATGTTTTTTCCTCCATAAAGGACGAAGCGCCCATGCAGTTTTTATTCTACACCGTGCTCCTGAAGAAATTTCCACCCTGACAACAGTCTGAAGCTACCAGAGCATTTGTTTCATAAATACGGAAGATCGCTCAGTCGTTTATTTATCATTTTTTTATTCACCAAAAGTACCACAGAGTCATGCAGATCAAAGTACATCAAGAGACATACCAAAGTAAATAGAGGCCTAAAAAAAACCAGTCTTCCATCCAAAGAGTGATAGGAATTGAATGCTCAGAATTTAAACAGAATGGGCTTCGGCCCTCTTTCTTTTCAGAAGTTTTAATGCTGCATTTAGTTTTCACCTACCTCCTCAACCCATCTTTCTGCTATAAAATTTCATGAAGAAACATTGTAAAGGTTGTTGATGAGATATCAGAGAACTGCAAGCTGACTCTGTGAGATATAGTTCTGTGTAAGTTGTAATATAGGCTGAAGAAAGATGTATTCAGGCTAAATTTTCAAGTTGTGGGCAATGTTGTACATGACTGGTGTTGTTTTTTAATATGACAAGCACATTTCTTTGGATCCTAATCTAAAGCAGCTAGTGATGTTTTTCTATCTCTGTGTTTTATTTCATTTCATTACACTTCTTCTGGCTTGCATCAGAAATCTGGCATAGGATTTGCCCTTGTTAGGCACCCCATGTTTCTGCTCTCCTTGCCTTTATGTTTTCTACTAAATGTGATATCTAAGGATTTATTTCAATTAATTTAACTAGTGTAGTGGTCTGATATATTGCTAACTGATGTATGAATTAATGGAATCTGTCTTTAGATGTTCTTGTTTAGATTTAATTAAATGAGTTGAGAACACTGGGGGGGTTTAGAACTTTGTCTCTGCCTCACTAGGATATTTCCATTTCAATTAAACTTTCCAAGTTCCCTCAAGTTGCCCCTGATTATGTCCAAGCAGGTCTGGAGTTAAATGACCTTTGACCTGATCTATAGACAGAATTGGATGGTTTCCCTCTTTTCGCTTTCAATCCTTAATGTTCCATGCCACACAATCATTTTAGGATCCAATGCTTTAGATGACTAGCCCAACTGAAAGCTTGCACATTGAACAGCAAGTAAACCCTTTCCTGACTCCATTGCCCAATGGCCTTGATGTTCTCTGAGTTATCTACTTTAGCCTAAAATCCTCTCTGCTCATTGCCTTGTCTTATAGTGAACCCTTCATTCATGATTCCCAACAACCAAACAAACAATCAAACAAACAAACCCTATGCCTATAACTAGCCTAACATCTTAAACCTCGAGCTTCAAAGTCATATACCTTTGACATATCATAGAGAGATCCCTCTCTGGATCTAGGAGGGCTTGATCCTGAGGTCTGAAAGTGGTTTGATGTTGTGTCATCTTTTGGTCTTGCCAATATGGCCAAAACATGGGAACCCCAACATAATGGCGACTCCGCTGGGGAGATTCTGAGTATTTCTTATCTTACTACATCATAAAAGCTTCAGAAACCTTCAATCTCTTGTTAGGTTGGTAGTTAAACACTCCTATTCACACATCAACCTCTATACCATTTGTTGTGTTTTCCCATACTCTTGGACAGAGTCTGAAAAGGGCCAGGTATCCTCCAGATCTCGCACTCTTTCAAAGGTGACATATCTGGTAAATGCCCTCCCAGTCAATCTCTGGTTAGAGTTTGTTGTGTTTGGAAGATATCCTTGAAAGGGGACATCTCATAAGCACTGTGGTGGACACTGTACCCTCCAAAAACATCCTAAACCTTTCCACCTGGCGACTCCATATTCCCTAAACGTTTTAAAGACTCCACTGGTGATCAGTAGGTCTGCTGATTATCTTGGTTCACATAAGACTCCACTGGGAGACCAGCCTCCATTGCAACATCAACCACGGTAGAAGTAACAAGTAGGGTTAAGCTGCTTGGTCAGAAAACAACATTCTGGCTTCTAGAACCATTCATACAAGAGCTTACCCAAACCCAGACCCACCTAAAATAGTTGACAACCCTGAGAGTATCCTCAGGGGAGCTCCTGCACCTAAAAGACTAACTATTTCCAGCCACATCTATAGAGCTAAATCTGCACCAGAAGATCTTACAGCTCTATCACACTTTCACCTTGACCTAGACCTATCTAATAGATTACCTAGAACTAGGTCATTCAGTGTCCTAGACCAGCCAGACCTTGAGCTCCCTGGTTCACCACCTCAAAGTGGTAAGCACCTTGGGATTAGACAGACCCCTCCATCTACACCACCTGATATTCACTTCATTCAAAACTTGGGGCTCAGTCACCCTAGATCTGCTCATCAATCTTCTGCTGGTCATAATATCCCTGTCATCCATATACCTGCTGCCCAAGTCAATCCTTTACCCCATCAAAACATCATCATGGCAGCCTGGTATGCACCTCTGGTTTTACCTCAGCCTCTAGTTCCCTTACCCAATGATTATCAATCAAAGATCCCACACTTCACGGCAAAAGAGTCTACCACAGCACAATATCATGTAGATAGGATGGAAGATTCTTTTGACTACATGGAGATAGATGATGATACAGTTAAAATGAGAATCTTTGCTCAGAGCCTAGGAGGTGATGTGAAGAAATGGTTTAAGGGCCTACCTCCGGGTAGCATAAATGACCTCCCAACTCTATATCAAACCTTCATAAACAAATGGGAAGTTAAGGCCAACCCTCGCCAACTCCTAGCAGAATATATGAGCCTTAAAAGAAACGTAGGAGAGAGTGTCCACGATTACACAACAAGATTTAATAGCATTTACAATGCTCTCCCTCCACATATGAAACCTCCCCAAGGTATGGCCCTAGCGAAATACCCTGAAGGCTTTGATGCTGACATGGCCTATCAGCTTAGGGATAAAGAATACAACACATTGGAGGACATGCAGAAAGGAGCAGTGAATATGTTGGCAAATCTGATTGAGAAAAGAGCGAGATTAAGAGCTGAGAGGAGGGTAACATATAGAGATGACAATTTAGCTTCGACATCTGACCCCAATTATGACCGTCTATCTAAAAACGTGGAAGAGCTACAACAAATGGTAAAAAAAATGGTTTTCACAGTTAGTAACCAAAACAGAAATAAAAACCATAACCAGAACCAGAACTTTAGAAGAAACAATGCCTCTCAAAATACAAAGAGAATCAGATTAGCAAGTTATTCCCCCATTCCAAGAGAATTTTCTTGATGAAGACGAGGGAATCATAGAAGAGTCTGAGGGAAACACAATAAACATGTTTGAAACGGAAAATTCAATCCATAACTATTACTCAAAAGAAGATCAGCCCTTACCCTCTGGTTGGGATGAGGAATGGGTAGAAACTGAAGATTACAGATTAGGATTTGAAAATGCCATGATGCAGGTCAGAGAACAATATGAACTTAGAAGCAAAAAGAACCAAGAAACTCCCAAACCAAAAGCTTATGAGGTCACCATCAAGAAAATACCTGAGAAAACTTCTAAAGCAACTGTTGAAAGTAACAAATCAGCAGCTGAGAGTTCTAGAAAGAACAAAGAAAAGGACAACCAAAACACTGATACACAAGGTAAACCAGCTAGCAGCACTAGCACTGCAGTTAGTGCTCCTGATAAAACTGTCACAAACATTGTACATAACGAGAATCAACACACTGATTCGGCCACTAAAGAAGTGGCTAACAAAACAGAGTTGAACATTCCAAAGAGTCAGTCCACTTTCAATTTGGAGAGTGAGATTGCAAAAATTAAAATCTTTGTCCCACTCTATGAGCTAGCCACTCAGGATGTATATAAAGGCCAAATTTTGAAAGCATTAAATTTAGGTGAGAATAGTGACACTGTAAATCTGAGTGATGATCAACCAGCCCTTCTGTTTGGTCCAAATATTGAAGGTAAGTTTCAGGAGGGGGTAGTTCCACCTTTTTATATTAGTCTCAACATTCATGACAAGACTCTTCATAATGCAATGCATGATTCTGGAGCATCACATAACCTAATGCCTAAGGTAGTCATGGAAAGGCTAGGCCTAGAGATAACCCGTCCTTACAAATATTTATATTCATTCGACTCTAGCAGGGTAAAATGCCTTGGCCTAATTAAGGACCTATGTGTGATTCTTACTCAGATTCTTGCTAAATGTATGGTCATGGATGTTGTGGTGGCAGATGTACCACCCAATTATGGCATGTTATTATCAAGATCATGGGGAGCCAAGCTGCAACGAACGATGCATATGGATGGGGCTTACGCCACAATCTCGATCTTTGGCCAACTTAGAAGACTGTACAGGGAAGCACAAATGAAATTTCTGGTGAGTAGCCCCGAAAAACCTGAGAATTATCGTTTATACTCTGTGCACACAAATCTGGACTCTTTCATCTTCTGCAATGATGAATCCTTGGGAGAAACAGCTCCAGAAAGCGTAGATACAAACAGGGGAGTTGAAACCATGGACTTTAACATAATGGCTACCCTAGACTCAGAGGTGGAAGACGTAGAAAACTTGGAACAGTGCACTGAAACAAGAGCTCAAAATGAACCAGAAACGGAATGCAATCAGCCAACTAGTCACGCCTCTGGTTTCCACACACATGATGAAAAACAAAACGACTCACGGCCTAGTGCAGACCCTATAGCACAACGTAATGGCGAACCCAGCTATAGGGAAAGAAATGATAACAAAATCGAGAGTGAACCCCTGTGGGAGATGAGTTTCGATGGGTCGTGCACAAGGAGAACTGTCAGAGCTGGGGTATGGCTACGAAACACAGACAGCGACTACGCGAAGAGCCATGCCTGCAATGTGCATTTCAAATGTACAAATAATATTGCAGAGTACGAGGCTCTTATCCTGGGTTTAAATCTGTTGAAGAAAATAGGAGCCCGTAGAATAGCCATGCAGGGAGACTCTAAATTGGTTATCAAACAGGTGAACGATGAATACACAGCAAAACACCCTAGGTTGAGAGCATATAGGAACGATGCTGTGGATATATTGAAAACATTTGTTGAATACGAATTAGTGTTTGTTCCTAGAAATCGGAACGCCATTGCAAATGGATTAGCTTGCCTATCCAGTTCATACCCTGAGACTCCGAGCGACCAACAGATCATCATTCAAACCAAATTCAGACCTGCAGTGTCGGATAACAAAAAATACTGGCAGGTTTTCGAGGAAGATAAACAAATTGAAGATTTTTTGATGGGCAGGAACGAGTTTGAGTTTTCCGATTCAGACTCTACGTCTAGTGATAGCTGCCTAAGTGAGGAACCCTCGGCCGAGGAAGAAACTACACCCCACGATGTTGAAATAAATGCTTTAAACGAAGAAACTGGAAATTCAACCACGGAGTGTGAAAACGCAGACAGCGAAGAAGTAGAGGTGTTGCAGGCCAAAGATAAGAACATACCTCGAGGTCTGGCGCCGTCAGAAGACCTTTTTTACTTCGATGATGTGGTAAAAAATCCCACCATTGAACACGCGGACTCTGATGTAGAAGAATGAAATATAGGCACAAAGGATAATCCCAAAATAATTAAATTGGCTAAGTCTCTTCCCGCGAACATGAAAAAGAAATACATTAACCTTTTTAAGGAATTTATTGACGTGTTTGCGTGGAGTTATGAAGACTTAAAGGCTTATGATACGAACATTATATAGCACAAAATACCTTTAAAAGAAAATCAGAAACCATTCAGGCAGAAACTTCGTAGGATAAACCCAAAACAATTGCCTGCAGTTGAAAAATAAATTAAAAAGATGTATGAGGCAGGCATAATAGTTCCTGTGAGGTTCTCTGATTGGGTATCAAACTTAGTGGCTGTGAGAAAGAAAACAGGGGAAGTCAGATTGTGTATAGACTTCAGAAATCTTAATAGAGCCTCACTCAAAGACAATTACCCATTGCCAAAAATGGAACACATTCTACAGCGGGTAGTAGGCTCAAAGAGGATTTCTTTGTTAGATGGTTTTTCAAAATACAACCAAGTATTAGTAATCCCAGAAGACCAACTCAAGACAGCCTTTACCACTCCATGGGGCACCTTTATGTATGTAAAAATTCCCTTTGGACTGGTGAATGTTGGGGCAACCTTCCAAAGAGCAATGGATATAGCTTTTTCAGATGATATAGGACACTTCATTGTTATTTACTTGGATGACATAACTGTCTACTCTAAGACTGAAGAAGAACACTTAAAACATCTGAGAAAATTGTTTGAAAAATGTAGAAGGTTTGGTCTGTCATTAAATCCTAAAAAGACTGTATTTGGGTTGCAAGAAGGAAATCTTCTTGGCCACATTATATTTGAAAAGGGAATTAGGATAGACCCACAAAGATTTGAGGGAATACTACAGATCACACACCCAAGAAACATCAAAGAATTACAGTCCTTCATTGGGAAAATTAACTTCCTCGGGAGGTTTATTCCCAGCCTAGCTGAACACCTTAGGAATATGACTAACATGCTGAAGAAAGGTGTAGGAGTTAAATGGACTGTGGGAGCGAAACAATCTTTTGAATCAGTAAAACTTGCACTCACTCAAGCTCCTGTTCTGATCAGCCCAGATTTCTCAAAGGACTTCCTGATCTTTTCATTTGCCTCTAAGCATACAGTGGTTGCAGTCTTGCTACAGAAAAACACAGAGGGAATGGAATAGCCAATTGCCTTTTTCAGCAAAGCACTAATGGATGCACCCTTGAAATACAACATAATGGAGAAACAGGCCTATGCTTTGATTAAGGCCTTGAAAGACATTAGGGTGTACATATTGCATTCCCACACCATAGCTTATGTGCCCAACATCATAGTCAAACATATTTTGTCCCAGGACCCAGATGGAAAAAGGGGCAAATGGATTGCTGTGATCTTAGAATATGACCTTGAGATAAAACCCACCAAACTGATTAAAGGTCAGGGCCTAGCTCAATTAATGGCTGAATCAAACTTACAAGCTCTATACATTAACATGGTAAATACCTTGGATGAGCAACAAGAATTGCCTGATCCCACTGTTGAGGAAAAGTTTCAGAGCTCTCCTTGGTATTCTGACATTCTGTATGTGCTTACACACCTCAATGCCCCTCCTAAACTATAAAATACCAAGGCCAGATTCTTAAAGCTAAAAGCCAGAAGTTATTGTATTCTGAATGAATGCTTATACTGGAAAAATCCAAATGGCCTATTGCTTACATGTTTTCCTGAAAATGAGGTAGAGAGGATTAAACAAGAATTCCATGCAGGAGAGTGTGGAGGCCACCTGAGTTGGAAAACCACTGCAAACAAAATACTCAGGGTTGGTTATTATTGGCCAACGCTCTTCAATGATATCCATAAGATGATAATCGCCTGCCATAAATGCCAGATTTTTTAAGGCAAAAGAAAACTCCTCCCCTTACCTCTTCAACCCATCACTGTTGAAGGTCCCTTTCTGCAATGGGGCCTAGATTTCATAGGGGAGATTCACCCTACTTCTTCTACACAACACAAATGGATCCTAACAGCCACAGACTACTTCACTAAGTGGATAGAGGCCATACCTACTAGGATTGCCACAGATTCAGTCATCATTAGGTTCCTAGAAGGTCATATCCTCTCTCAGTTTAGCTGCCCAAAGAAAATAATCACTGATAATGCTACTACTTTCAGATCCAATAAAATGGTTGATTTTTGTCACAGGTATCAAATAGCACTTAGTCATTCAACTTCCTATTACCCTCAAGGTAATGGATTGGCTGAATCATCAAACAAGAGCCTGGTGATCATCATCAAAAAGCTGCTGGAAGAAAACAAAAAGTCATGGCATAACAAGTTAGTACATGCCTTGTGGGTTGACCGGCTTACGACAAAGAAATCCATTAGCATGTCACCTTTTCAGCTTGTCTATGGTGCAGAAGTAGTGTTTCCTACCAGCCTTGGGGTACCAATGATCTAGCTGGTCTAGGAGATTCAAACAAAAGAAGACAGTATGGTGAGGATAATAAACCAGACAATTCATCTCCAGCAAATGAGGGAAGAGGTCTACAACAGAGCAGTGAAAGTTCAGGAGAGTATAAAAAAATTGTTTGACAAAAGAACCAAAGCTGTTGATTTCAAAATTGGGGATAAAGTTTTGAAGTGGGACTCAAGATGGGAGGATAAAGGAAAGCACAGCAAGTTTGACAGTCTGTGGCAAGGTCCATACATCATCCAGGCCACTGTGGGTCCAAATGCCTTCTTCCTGCAGGAATTAGATGGCACAGAGCTGTTTGGAGGTCCTGTAAATGGCAGGATCCTCAAACACTACTTCTGTTGATTCCCAATTTCCAGTTTTTCATTTTCATTGTACATACCATTGCAGTTTTTTGTTTTCAAGAAAAACGTTTCTAACCGAGAGAAAAAGTTGGAACATGCTTTAAACATGAGCCTCTGATGTGCAAAATATTGGCTCTAATAAGCTCAAAACCTGAGCCAAAGAAAGTAAAACAGTTGGTCCTAACATGCCCAAAATCTGGACCAGCAAAGAAGAAAGAAGAATCAACTGTAACACGCCCAAAATCAGAGCTGAAATGAAGAAAAGAAGTGACTCTAACATGCTCAAAACTTGAGTCACAAAGAAAGAAGGATACTTCAAGTTTAGATTTGAAGCCTTCACAGTTTTGTTTTCGGTTTTCTGCAAATTTTTTCCATGTGTAACCGTCTTTATGCCTTGAACCCACAGCAAGTCAGACAGTCTAATCCTGGCTTGACTGTTTTTTTTCAATTTATGTCGTAGAATATAGAGAAGAAATCTGCTGGACAGTTTAATCCTAGCAGGTATTAGATTAGGTAGAGAAACATCTGAGACCAACAATTGAATATGGTCTCATGGAGTAATAAGGGTAGAAATAGAATAGGTTTATTTTCCTGTTTGTAAAAAATAAATGATGTAAAGGTTCTGCAATTCCAAATGCACCCTAGAAGAAGAAAAAATGCTAGGACTGTAGTGCGGGTAGGTAGATTGATTGGGAAAGTTTTTCTGCTGATATAATGTCTTCATATTGTGGCAGTTGATCTAAAGAAAGAAATGGATGTGCCAAGCAACAGGCAACTAGCCTACTCCAAAGATCTATTCTCTGAATTCTTGACTCCTTCAAGAAGAAGCCATCCCCATGTGGAGCCACTGTTAGCCCCCTTATAAATTTTTGACAAAGCAAAATTAGGGGGTTAAATTGTTTTTTGAGCCTTCAAGGAATGCATCTCCCCTGAAGACACATCATCCTTGAACTCTCCTGTGCCTTTTCATTTTAATGAAATCCCCTCTGTTGTTCCCATTATAAAGCCTCTTTATTGTGAAGAATGGTGCTCCCAAAGGCTTTAATTTGCCCTCGTATCCCTGCAGAATGTCCCTTTTCACCTCTTATTCCCTTTGTCAAAATCCCCTTAATCTCCCCAAATCCCCTTGAAAACCCACCTTCACCCTTTGTCTAGCCAAATTCTCACCTTTGTTCCCTATCGATACCCTCCTTTGGCTTTAAAATGCACCAAAATGGATTAAAAACTCACTTTTAACATTATAATAGGGCTAGCACCTTTCAACCAGCCCCCTCGGCTTTTCTTCCACCTTATGACCTGGGTGCCGAAACCAGACGCTAACCAAAAGGGTGCTTATCTCAATTGGTATCGGCGGCAATATCAATCGTCGATCGACGCAGATCGGACGGTCCGTGTTAACTCTGCAGCGCCCGTGGTCTACCGCGTTCATCTCCTCGATCGCGCCATCGTCGTTCATATAACCGCAAATCAACGGTCCGCAATACATCTGTCCCGGTGGTCCACGCCACAAACACTGTACATAAACCACCTGGTTTCTATTGCACCGCCTTCGGGCGAGGGGCGGTATTTTCTGATCGCGGAGCGATTCCATACAGCTTCCGATGTGTGGCACCGGTACGGCTGGAAAACCACCCTCCCATCGTGCATTAAAGTTCTTCCGTGGACACGCAGCGATATGCATATTAGTCGTCTGATCCAGAGCCCTCCATCCAACGGTGATCGATCCATGAAGCTGCGCACGTGATAGCCCATAGCCGTCATACCCCTAGCCCACCGTCCATCGCCCCGACATGTTTTTCACCGTCGATCTCTGCTAAGATCGGACAGCTCTGATTCGTCTACATGTTCCACCGTTGACTGGCCCCGTATCGCCACGTCACCCTCTCCACGTGTGTCCATAATATATTCGCCTCCGCCATATATATTTGTTCCAAGGTCGATTTTTCGTCAGTTTTATTTAAATTTTCGCTGCACTCCACCCACGTCCACCCGACTCTGTTCCATTGTCATACTGCATTACCCACTATAGTCCCGCGCTATTCCGACATCTCATCCTTTTGCACGGCTATTCTCGTCCCATTGCGTCCACCACCTCCGTGCATAGGTTTTCGTAACAGGTTTGCGTGTTTTGCAGGGTTATGAGCGACGGAAAACTGTCGTGTTTCTCAATCTCTGTTACCGTGACAGAGAATGCAGGAAAGTTCAGATGCAGAGATTGAATTAAGGAAGCAAGGCCTGAGAAGGTTATGGACATGACTTCATTTAAAGAACAAGGTTGAAAAATCTGTACGATCTTCCCAAGGCCATTGAGTGCACAGATTTCGCAGTCAGAGATATAAATGGAGCAGCAGAGAGCTTAAGGCACGCAAATGAAGATATATAAGCCTTAGGTTCAAAGATTTAGACGCAAAGTACCAGATTGAAGACCTAGGGATCACGCAGAAGGTACAGCACGTATAAATCAATGCATATCAGGGTTTCTACAGCAGCAGAATGTTTTTTCCTCCATAAAGGATGAGCGCCCATGCAGTTTTTATTCTACACCGTGCTCCTGAAGAAATTTTCACCCTGAAAACAGTCTGAAGCTACCAAAGCATTTGTTTCATAAATACAGCAGACCTCTCAGTCGTTTATTTATCATTTGTTTATTCACAAAAAGTACCACGGAGTCATGCAGATCAAAGTACATCAAGAGACATACCGAAGTAAATAGAGGCCTGAAAAAGACCACTCTTCCATCCAAAGAGTGACAGGAATTGAATGCTCGGAATTTAAATAAATTGGGCTTCGGCCCTCTTTCTTTTTAGAAGTTTTAATGCTACATTTAGTTTTCACTTACCTCCTCAGCCCATCTTTCTGCTATAAAATTTCATGAAGAAACATTGTAAAGGTTGTTGATGAGATATCAGAGAACTGCAAGCTGTCTCTGTGATATATAGTTCTGTGTAAGTTGTAAGATAGGCTGAAGAAAGATGTATTCAGGCTGAATGTTCAAGCTGTGGGCAATGTTGTACATGACTGGTGTTGTTTTTTAATATGACAAGCACATTTCTTTGGATCCTGATCTAAAGCAGTTGGTGATGTTTTTCTATCTTTGTGTTTTATTTCATTTCATTACACTTCTTCTGGCTTGCATCAGAAATCTGGCATAGGATTTGCCCTTGTTAGGCACCCTATGTTTATGCTCTCCTTGCCTTTATGTTTTCTACTAAATGTGTTATCTAAGGATTGATTTCAATTAATTTAACCAGTGTAGTGGTCTGATATATTGCTAGCTGATGTATGAATTAATGGAATCTATCTTTAGATGTTCTTGTTTAGATTTAATTAAATGAGTTGAGAACACTGGGGGGTTTAGAACTCTGTCTCTGCCTCACTAGGATCTTTCCATTTCAATTAAAACTTTTCAAGTTCCCTCAAGTCGCCTCTGATTATGTCCAAGCAGGTCTGGAGTTAAATGACCTCTGACCTGATCTATAGACAGGATTGGATGGTTTTCCTCGTTTCACTTTCAATCCTTAATGTTCCGTGCCACACAATCGTTTTAGGATCCAATGCTTTAGATGACTAGCCCAACTGAAAGCTGCACATTGAACAACGAGTAAACCCTTTCCCGACTCCATTTCCCAATGGCCTTGATGTTCTATGAGTTATCTACCTTTGCCTAAAATCCTCTCTGCTCATTGCCTTTGTCTTATATTGGACCCTTCCTTTCCCGATTCCCAACAACCAAACAAACAATCAAACAAACAAATTTTGTGCCTATAACTAGCCTAACATCTTATAAAGGCTTCAAAGTCATATACCCTTGACATATCATAGAGAGATCCCTCTCTGGACCCAGGAGGGCTAGATCCTGAGGTCTGAAAGTGGTTTGATGTTGTCTCATCTTTTGGTCTTGCCAATCTGGCCAAAACATGGGAACCCCAACACTATATACACAACAGTTGCATTCTGCTCATGTCATTCTCTTTTGCTTTACAAAAAGGTGATATTTCTTAAACTATGATAAGAACTGGAAAATAAATTGTGGAAGGAAATGACAGAAAGGAAACTAACTTAATTTTTTGAAAGGAAATGACGGAAATGAAACTGATTTAATTTGCAGAAAGGAAATGACAGAAATAAAACTAATTTAATTTGGAGAACGAAAATGACGGAAATGAAACTAATTTAATGTGCAGAAAGGAATGGCAGAAAGGAAACTAATTTTAAACCGCACTTAACTTGGCAATCGGATAAACACACCCTACTTATCTTATGCTCTATCTACCATGCTTCTATCCATGCAACTATCCATGATCTAACTAAACTTGAGAAAGTGTTGCTTGAAATTCGGAGAAAAGTGGGTTAATGGTGCTAAGGGAAGGCTAAACACATGAAACAAGGCTTAGAAGTGTGAAAGAGGGTTAAGAATTTATTAAAACTTATAATATCACAAAAATCCTTTAGAGTGGCAGGATTTTAAAATTGTGATGGCGGACTTGCGATGGGAGGACGGAAGTGCGATATGAGATATGCGATATCACAATCGCAATATTGCAAAGCCAAAGGGGTAGAAAAATTGTTGTTTGGGAGTGGAAAAAATTTGCGAAATGCAATGGGATAAAGACCATCAAATGTGAAATGCGACGGGATAAAGACTTTGAAATGTGAAATGTGACAGGATAAAGATTGAAATGTGAAATGTGACAGGTTCACGTGGCTGTAGGGCAGGTGGCAGAGTATGACAGAGATATCGCAATCGGCGTTGGGAGTGGAATGTGTCATGAGAAGCAGATTAAAAATGTGATTAGTGATTTGCAATGTGGCAGAGTACGGAGAATTATCGCAATCGGTGTTTGGAGTGGTAAGTGTTAACAGGAACCAAATAAAAAATGTGATTTGTGATTTGCGATGTGTCGGAGTACGGAGAATTATTGCAATCGACGTTTGGAGTGGTAAGTGTTAATGGGAACCAAATAAAAAATGTGATTTGCAATCTGCGATGTGGCGGAGTACAGAGAATTATCGCAATCGACGTTTGGAGTGGTAAGTGTTAACGGGAACCAAACAAAAAATGTGATTTGTAATTTGCGGTGTGGAGAAGTACAAAGAATTATCGCAATCAGTGTTTGGAGTGGTAAGTGTTAACTGGAACCAAATAAAAAATGTGATTTTCGATTTGCGATTTCCGATTTGCGAAAGGAATTGCGGTAAGTCTTTTAAAAGGAAGTGTTGGTTTCCAAAGTTTTTCGAATATTTTTGTGATAATCAGAAAAGGTAAGGCGGAAGGGTTATATGAGCTATCACAATCGAAGGTCATAAGTGGTAAGTATTAACAAAGACCAGGAGGATTTGAGATAGAGAAAAGTACGGTAACGGGAGTTTCGATGAGGAAAGGGGGGAAGGTCAAACTCTTAGCATTTTTAAGTGTCTTGTGAATAAAATGAGCGGTAACCGCAATAAAGAAATAGGAGGGAAATGGAGACGCAACAACAGCGATGGAGGCATAAAAAAAGAGATGGAGAATGAAGCGGGGAGGTGTAGATGGACTTCCCTAGTACTCTGATTCTTATTCATGTAAAAAACTTTGTTGATCCATGCACGAAAAACAGACAAATGCGTGAAAATACAGTACAAAAGGAAGGCTGAAAATGGTAATGCAACTCTAACCTATTCTCAAAAACAGTGAACAGAAATCAATTTTTGGGTCTATGGGAAGGTTCACCATCCTCGAGCTCTATTGACAGAGATGAGCAGGGAGGCCTTGATCCACAGCTTTTATAGTTTTCTCCTCTATTATATTACTCATAAGGAAATGAAACCTACAGAAAAACACTGAATGAAAAAAATAAACAACAATGAAATTATCGGAAGCATATCTACTAACAACAAGCAAAGAACAAGTACAAAAAAGAGGTTGAGACACATGGATTGGGCCCTAACCCACACGCCTAGCTCTCTAAAACTTAAAACAGTAAAATGAAATCAGTATGTTCATTTCATGAAAGAATAGTCTTATACATTTCTCAAATTTTAATCGTTGAGTACAATAATCAAAAGCTCAATAGCTTGCAGCAAAGTTCCTAATAGAATCGAATCCTTCCTAACTCTAGCTATGATCTATTTATTATACAAGGCAGCTACCAATAGCTCCCTTGAAAATAGTGATTGAGTCCACTTGACTCCAAGTAAACATAGATTGAGTACACTTTGGTCTTTGAGTTGCTTGGCTGCCTCTGGAATTTGAATTGTTGGAGAGAATCTTTGGAGATCCTTTGGCTGCCTTCAAGAGTTAAGGAGGGTGGACAATCCTCCTATAATTTCTCCTTGTTTTCTCCTTCAATTCTTTAAGATAAAACCTTCAAAAATAATGCCAATTACTCATGATTTTCTGCACTCAACCTCATATTAGGCACTCAGAGTATGTTATCTTTAATCACCACCTATAGTAGCATCACAAAACCAAATAACAATAAAAATGCAATAAAAAGAGATTTAAGAAGGGAAAAAGGTGACCATTAACCCCTCCAAATATGTCTAATGATGGAGCTCATCACGTGCTTGGCAAAGAACAAGTTGGAACCTGGTGGATTGAAGATTGGTGTCTTCATCTAGGGTTGGAGCCCTACACATTATTGCACTTATTTTAAAGAAGAAATTAATAAAATCACTTATTCTTATTTTTCATTTTGTGTTCTAAATATAAGTGATCATAACCGATAAAAATAACAATTGAAAATAAATATTGATTCACCCCCCTCTCGGTATTTCCAACATGTTCAACTCAAATAGAGGGTTGTTCTGAATAAAGACCAGTTCAGAATTATGTCTACACTTTTGTACTTCATCTTGTTGTACATGTGACTCAAGCTACAAAAAATCAATATTTTTTTGTGCATTTTGCAGACAAATTCTAACATTGGAAAGAGTGTCCTTGTTGATATTAAGTGTGTTTTCAGCATATGATTATATTTCTCAATACCTCTAATAAATTGTCAATTTTATCCATTTAGAAAATAACTATATGTTGATAATGATTCCAAAGAGCTTTCAATTTCCAAAACATGCAATGCCTTACTCTATCTTCCTTAAACAACCAATGTGCATATAAATCAAGGTATGAGAGAAGCATGCAATATACTCAATGCAATGCTTCATATTAAGTTCAACACACCCTAGTTCATGATATATGCATATAACCAACACATATGAAATTTCATATATAGTGAGCAAATTAATTAACATATAATGAACCTCGCATTTATATAATATATCAATGCACATATAAAAACCAACTCAGCGCTGCACTTTGTGGTGGTTTCACAGTATAAATTCACCAACCCGCATATTTGTATAAACTTCAACCCAAAAGACTCGCTATTCAACACACATAACTCACTTCTCAATGCATTTGACATACCAGCAATTAAAAAACACAAAGAACACATCCATTCAAACGCTTCATTCAATGATTAATAGGTCAGTAAATCAACTAGGCTGACCATGAAAGTAATGCACGACAGTGTTTTAAAAATCGGTCAGTATGGCTCAGAATCAGTCGAGCTAACCGATCCAACCCCTTGGTCGGACCAGCTCGGTTGAAAAACCGATACGATGGCCGATTTTTTACCGAACCGGCCGAGCCGATCATCGACTCATCCGGTTCGGTCGACTCGGACGACTCTGAGTTAAACCAGTCGAGTTAGTGCCAACCGGCCGCAGACCCCACAAACACCCAAATTCGGACTCCAAACAGGTTTTTAGCTTGTTTTTAGGGTTTTGGTAAGCCCTCTAACCACTCCTAATCCTATAAAAGCTACCCAACCCCTATCATTTTCTCACAACTATCTCACTACATTTGAGTGAGCATTTGTGAGGAATTTTTGAAGAGTTGTGGAGTAGGTTTTTGGAGCAACTTTGAGGAGTCTCTTCGGAAATATTTGGAGAGCAGTGAGGAGATTCTTGGGTAGTCATTGGAGAAGCATTGAGGAGTTGATTTTTTGGAGAAACATTGAGGAGGCTAGAGCCTAGAGGTGTTTTTTTCACTTCTAAAATCTACCTTTGCTTGTTTTTTTTGTTTTTTCAAATCTGGAAATTGAAAACATACTTTTTTGTGAAAGAAATGAACATAGAATGAGTAGTTTTTTTTGTTTTCATTTTCATATTTAAACCTTTCATTTCCAAGTCAAAAAATCAGTCCAAAATGGCTCCTATAATGAAAGATGCTACTTGGGCATAAGCTGATATGGTTGATGATGAAATGCATGGAAAATTTTGTAAGAGAAAAACTAAGTGGGGTGGAGGGGGCATTCATAGGCTGAAACTACACTTGGCTGGTCTTAGAGGCCAAATTACTCCATGGTAAGCACCAATAGAATAAATTGAGGAAATTAGGAAGGAGTTGAGAGATCAATTTCAAAATTTTGAGGAAGACAAAGCTAGGAAAAAGGAAATATAGGTTGAAAATGGGAGGAAGAGGAATATAAAACACATGATGGCTACCAACCCCAATTTTGATTATGAGGGCTCTTCATCTATCCCCTGCATTGATGCATCAAACCCCTTTCACTATGTTCCTCCCTCTTTGGAGTATATTCAAGAAATAGTAAGGGTACTATCAAAATTTTACACACCCTCCTCTCCCTATGATCGTGCACATGGTCCTAAAGCTACTAGAGGTCAAGTGTAGCCCACTGTAGATCGGCATTGGAAGAAAGAATTGAGATAAATTGCTTGTCATTACATAGCTAGATGGTGGTATAATGTTCATATCCCCTTCAATGCTTCTCGTTCACCATATTATGAACCTATTTTTGATGCCATATATGTTGTTGGAAAGGGCTTCAAAGGCCCTACTATGCATGAGTTAAGGGGGTCTCTTTTGCAAAAAGAGATTGTTTCCATTGATGAATATTTAAGAGATTTCAAAAACTCATGGCCAAAACAAGATGTACCATCATGTCAGATGGATGGAATGATCAGAGGAACCATACCATCATAAAATTTATTATATTTTTCCCACAGGGAACCATGTTTCCAAGATTAGTTGATACATCTGATAGGGTGAAATATGCACACTTGTTGTTTCAACTTTTGGATGAGGTTGTTGAAGAGGTGGGGGTCGCTAATTTTGTTCAAATCATCACAGATAATACCTCTAACTATGTTCTTTCTAGTAAAATGTTAGAGGAAAAACACAAAACCATATTTTGGACCCCATATGCTGCACATTGCATAGTCCTCATGCTTGAGGATATTGGGAAAATAGATTGGATCAAGAAAATTGTAGAGCATGCCAAAATCATAACAAAATACGTTTAAAATCACAAATGTATTTTGAACCTAATGAGGAAACACATAGGGGGCGAGGATATTATTAGGCTTGCCATCACTAGATTTTCAACACATTTTTTAACATTGCAATCTATGCTTTCCAAACATAGAAACTTGCAAAAATTGTTTTTCAGTGATGAATGGAATGAATGTTAATGGGCTCGCAAACATGATGGAAAATATGTGAAAATCAATGTTAATGAAGAAATATTTTGGAAAAAGGCAGCAGATATTGTGAAGTTTGTTGAGCCATTATTTAAGGTGTTGCAGTTGGTGGATGGGGAAATATTGGCTATAGGCTTCATTTATGAGGCTATGGATCAAGAAAAGGAGAAAACAAAGGCATCATACAAGGAAAGAGTGGGTAAGTATGGGCCCATTTGGGCAATCATTGATCAAAGTTGGAACAATCAACTCCATCACATTATACATGCAGCTGGGTATTTTTTGAACCCAAGGTATTATTATAAATCTATGTAAGAAGGAGCTTTGACTGGGGAGGTTAGAGATGGATTGATTGAATTCATTGATCGCATGATCCCCAAGGAGAGTGACTAGTTGTTTATACATAATCATATCACTATCTTCAACAAAGCCACGGGTACTTTTAGCAAGAACCTTGCAAGGATTGCAAGGGAATCAGATGAGCCAAGTAAACAAATAATTTCAATTTTCAAATTCATATTTTATTATTTTGTATAATTGTTTATAATTTCAAAGTTGGATATAATTTTTTGAGCTAACTAAAACTCATTACACAACTATGTTTTTTGCAGCACAATGGTGGGAGGCATTTGGTAGCCATTGTCCTGAATTGCAGAGGTTTGCAATCCGCATTTTGAGTCAAGGTTGTAATTCTTTTGGGTGTGAGTGAAATTAGTCTTTCTTTGAGAGGATTCACAGAAAGAAGAGAAACCGTTTGGTGCAAAAATGGTTAAATGATATATTCTATGTCCAATACAACCTCTGACTAAGACGCAACCAATTGTTGAACAAAAGACTTGATTTAGATCCCATTATGTTGGATGATATTGATCCAACATCAGATTGGGTAGTGGAGACTTGTCCACCAAAGTTTGAATCTGATGAGGATATTGATGTGGGGTTGGAGTTTGATTTACAGGTAGAGGCTCAGCTAAATGCAAATCCACTAGTAGCAGGCCCAAGCCCAACTCCAAGTCCTCTAGCTACAGCCGCAGGCACTTCCTCTAGTCAGCCACGACACAAGCGCATAGGTCACCTATCTCAGGCTCAGCGCGCTAGTGTTATAGTTCTAGTTGAGGATCTTGATGAGGAGGAGGAGCCATGGGTGTTCCCTTCTGATTCAAAGTCTGAGACAGAGGATCTTTCCTTGTCTAGCAGTAGTGACTAGTCATGATTTGTAATTTGTTGTAGAGGCCATTTATAGCCTCCTTGGCTATGTTTTTGTGTTGATCTCTATATCGTGTATGTATTGAACAATGCACGAGGTGCCATTTTAATATAATGGACATATTCATGAGCCTACTTTGATCATATGTTCTCTTTTGTTTATATTATATTGCTTTGTGTTTGGAAACATAAATGAAAATATTTAAAATTATGTTTTTTTATTAAAAAAAATAGTATTTAATGTATTGTTTACAAAGACGAGTCATTGAAACAGAACCGACCGAGTAAAATAGTGTGAACAGAGCAAATTTTGAGGTAGAGAGAATAGGACGACAAGGGCTCTTGGTTAATAGAAGTGGCAGGTAAAATGTTTAGTATCACTGAAAAGGCTCAAAGTGGAAGATATGCAGTTGCATGAGAGTGGTGTATCAAGTGAATAGGTATGTGTGCTAATTTTTTAGCATGATTTAGGCTACACCATCCATACAAGAGGTAGAGCACAATTTTGTTGGATACATGAGCTGGCAAGCAAATATGGCAAAGTACTCAGGAGCGTCGGGTATGCATGGAACGTTACTAATGAAACAGTCAGCATTAGAGGAATCTGTGAGGAAAGTGTCCAAGTTCATATAGGTAACATACAGAATGGGAGAGCGCTCAAACCTCATAACAATTTGATTCCCAAGGAGGCCACAAAACTAGTGGCTCAAATTTTAGCAAGGCAAGAGTACTTTTCAAAGAAACATCAGCATTACAACTTGAAGACACTAACACCCAAACTTAGGCAAATATTTAAGCTATGTTTCATATTGAAGAACCCCTAATCTACTTTTCATTCATTATCAAGAATTTCAACTCCACGCACCTTGAAAATCATGAGCTACATCAAGCACCAAAAATTTATATACCCAGTTTAAAATGGAAATACTCAAAATTTCATTCACGAGAATGTGGCAGAAGAAACCCATTGTTTCGTACACTCAATGCAATATTTTTGAATCATGATCATTGATGGAGATATGATGAAATGTGGCACAAACGGAAAAATGTCAAATTCCAAATAGGAGATTCTCAAATCCCATCTATTTTCCATCGACATGGGTGGTTGTGATATAGTATTGGGGGTAGAATGGTTACACATGTTGAGACTAGACTCAAAGGATTTCAACGAACTCTATATGAGTTTCATAAAGAGGGACGTGTACACACCAATCAATGGCTTCAAGTAAGCTCCCCTAAAACAGTCTACTCTCACTGTATGGAGAATTTATTAAAGAAATGTCATTGTGGCATCAATTCCCATTTAATGTCAAACACGTTATGCATAACACAACATAATAAATCTGCCTATATTTGTAGTTAGTATTTGACAAACATCATCATGTATTTGAACACCAAAGGGTTTA
The DNA here is from genome assembly GCA_034641835.2 of Pinus albicaulis. Lineage (NCBI taxonomy): Eukaryota > Viridiplantae > Streptophyta > Pinopsida > Pinales > Pinaceae > Pinus > Pinus albicaulis. The sequence goes on from CM076570.1 coordinate 387,222,366, forward strand.
CCCCATTCTTAAGGAGAACATGGCCATGGAATTCCACTCATTCCAAGAAGTCCACTACCAAATGTATGTCCTTATCGACACACTTTAAAAAATTATAATGAAATAGAAAATATCATTCAAGAATTGTTAGAGGCAAGGGTTATATGTCCCAATACAAGCCCTTACTCATCTCTAGTATTCGTGGTGTTAATGAACGAAGGCACTTCGTGCATGTATCCTAATTTAAAGGCTCTCAATAAGATAATGATCAAGGGAAAATATCATATCCAAATAATTAATGATCTCCTCAATGAACAACACGGAGAAAAAAACTTCACTGATATTGACATGCATTCAAGATACCACCAAATCAAGATAAAAGAGGCATACATCTGCAAGATAGCTTTTAAAACACATGAAGTTCATTATGAGTTTCTAGTGATGTTTTTCAATACTTGTAATGCTCCATCCACCCTCCAGAGCCTCATAAACAAGATTTATAAACCCTTCTTTGTAAGTTTGTGGTGTTCTTCAATAATATCTTGGTATACAATCAAATATGGGAGTCACACACACAACATGTTTATAAGTACATGAAACTCTTTAGAGACAACCAATTATTCATTAAGCCCTCCAAATGTGTGTTTAGGTCTCTTAAGGTTGAACATTGGGGTCACATTATAAGTTAGGAAGTTGTACAAGTTGATACCAAGAAATCAGAGACTATGCAAGATTGGCCACATAGCACAACATTAAAGAACTTCAGGGGACTCTTAAGAGTTACAGACTACTACAGGAAATTTTTGAAAATTTATGGCAAAAATTAACTCCCCTAACTTCACTCCTTATGAAGAATTATTTATCTAGAGTGAGGAAGCGGCACGAGTATTCATTGCGTTAAAGGATGCCATATGTACTACTCCAACATTAGCAGTGCTTGAGGTTAATAAAACTCTTTCCTTAGAATGTGATTCCACCAAAACAAGTCTAGGCGTAATATGCATACAAGGACACCCCTTGGATCTCACTAGAAAGTAATTGTGTGACCAAAATTTGGGAAAATACACCATATGATAAGGAAATAATGGGCATCCTTCATTCAATGGAGACTTAGAAACCATATCTCATATGGAAATGTTTTCAAATCGAGACTAGTCATCATAGTTTGAAGTAATTCCTTGAAGAACTATAGTTTTCACCAAAGCAACATCAGTGGGTCACCAAGTTGTTTGGGTATAATTATGAAATCATATATAAGAAGGGTAAAGAGAATGTTGTAGTTGATGCCTCATCCAGATAATTTGAGTACATGTCACTCCTTTCCATTGTTGCCAAGTCCAACATGGCTTCTGGAAGCCCACGGGGAATAATTAGCGAACTTTAAGGTATCCTATCCAACAACTTCAAATATATTCCAATGATCATAAAAATTATACATGAAAACAAGATACATTTTGGCATGAAGGGCACATTGTTTTGGAAAAATATTGAACCCTAAAATTATAACTCTTAGAGGAGCTACACTCCTCACCAACCGCGAGTTACTTTGGCTTTCATAAAATCCATAAAGTAAATAAGTGTTCATTATCTTGGGAAGGCATAAAATAGATACCCATGATTTTTTAGAATCCCATGATGTTTTCCAAAGAAACAAGGGAGAGACAGTAAATATACCAAGGGCTTTACAGCTTCTACCAATCCCATCATAGATCTAGACAAACATTTCAATGGATTTTATTGTGGGACTCCCAAAATCAAGCAAAAAATCGTTAATCATATTGGTTGTAGACCATCTTTCAAAAGCTACTCATTTTTGTGCATTTTCTCATCGTTTCACTACCTCCTCAGTTACCAAGGTATTCATGGATGACATATTTAAGCTACATCGTATGCCCACTTCCATTGTTTCATATCAGGACCCCACGTTCACCAACAAATTTTGGAAAGAGATACTTAAACTTCATGACAACTAAATATGAGCACTACATATCATCCTCAACCTCATGACCAAACAGAGGTGGTTAATAAGAGCTTAGAGATTTATTTTGAGATGCTTCTCTTTTGAAAATTTGCACCATTGGGCACAATGGCTTCCTCTCACTAAATGGTGATGCAATACCACTTATCATGGAGCTACTAAAATGACACCATATAAAACAGTTTATGGCAAAAAAACCTTATGTTTGGCATCCTGTGTACCAAACATGTCCAAGGTTCATGCAGTTGATAAAACATTTCACAACAGAGAAACCATTATCTGTATCCTCAAGAAAAACTTGGTTATCTAATGAACTAGAAAACTAATCGACATAGATCTGAACATTATTTTGCTAAAGGGGTTCAAGCATTCCTTCGCCTACAACCTTATAAACAATCACTCAAAGATAAAATTCCACAAAAGTTATCTCCTAAGTTCTATGGGCCCTATTAGATCATACAACACATTGGTCAAGTTGCCTACAAGTTACTTATTTGACCCACTCCAATATTCATTCAATTTGTCATGTGTCTTGTTTGAATATGGTTATAGGATCAAATTAAAAAGTGAAAACCAACCTAGTAGAACTTGATGACAAAATTTCCACTTCACTCCATCCAAAAGAAGCACCAACGTAGTATCAAGGAAGTATTTATCCAATGGAAAGATATGCCACATAAAAACCAATGGCAATACTCCAACAATTTCCTCACCTTCATCCTTGATCACAAAGTTGCTTACAAAGGGGGAGGGCATGTTAGGGTCCTTCCCTAACTGTTTTACTTTGATTCCTTATTAATGCAAGAAGCCACCTTCCTTGAATAAGGCCCATTAAATTATTATTTAATTGTAATTCATTGTGAAAAGGGATACTTGTATTGATAAGGCCTAAATTAGTTGGTCGACCATCATTATATGGGGCTCATAGGTAGTTAATATTCTCTATCGACAAATATATAGAAAGTAGAGGGCTATGTAATGTTTTCATCAAGAATTGTGATTGTACTTGGAGTGGTTCTCTTAGAGGTTTTCCCCTTGAAGAGGCAAGTGAAATTAGTTATATATTTTCTATTATCAAATAGATCTTTCCTAGGATATATTTTTATTTTTTCTTATGTTCTTCGGTTTTTCACTATATTCCATGTGAATTACACCAATCACAAGGTGTATTTATTCTACTTCGATAAAAAACAAAATCCCTTTTCTAAATTTCAATATAGATTATCTTGAAACCTTATTTTCCCTTATGGAAGCTATAGAGGGGGCTTGAGCTCCACCTACCCCCCCACTACCCAACCATTTCATGAGAGCATTGGAGGAATCTCCAATTCCATATACTCGGTATCCCACTCCCCCAATCTACAACATTCAAAACTTTAGCTAACGCAAAAGTTTAAAAACGCATAGACATCCCAATTTTTCAAGAGAAGGTTCACTTTGACTCATTATTAAACTCCACTACTCTCTCTATGAGAGACTATAATTGTCAATTACCAAAAGAACGAAGATTGTGCTCTTCTTTAAGAAATGGCAAAGATTCATCTCTCCTCTTGTAAACTTTAGGGGTGACTTTCCATTTGAAGTTGTTAATAGAGGAGTATAAGCACCTTTGGTCTTGGCCTACCACTACATTAATATATCTAAACAAACTAATATTCAAAATTAATCAATTTTTTTCTTTGATGGGATAACAAAACAAGATCTTGACCCTATTGGATAACATGGTGTCATATTTGACCCAAGTCAAAGAATGATAACTAAATATTCATCGAATACAAGAAGAAGAAAACAATTGAAGCTCAAATAATTTCTAAAAGTAGAAGTCATGGAATCTATTGGCTCACCAAAATGTGATTTTTTTAACACTCTTTTCCTTCAGTTTTGACCATATTTTGATGCTCTATAACCTTACATTAAGACCATTTGTATGATTTTACACTAATTATTTTCCAGAGCATTTAATTAGTATTTTGAGTGAATTTGTGATTAAATATTAGAAAAGTAACATGTTTTTATTTATATCTAAAAGTTGGATAAGTTTAATGGTCTTTATAGGCATATTTGAAGACTCCATCAAAGTCATATTTGACCACTTAGCCTCAAAATCGAATTTCCTATTCAACTCTTGAAGACTTGAGGAAGATTTGAAGAAAATTATTTAAGTACATTTCATGGAGAATAATCATGCAAGTTTTGATAAGTTCTCCTATCAAAGATATTAGATATATGTGAAAGGATTTGTAGAGAAAATTATCTCCTAATTTTAGCAAAATTGTTGTAGATAATTGAGAGAAAAGTGGATCTGAATTTATTACTCGCTTATCCTCTTCTCAAAGTAACTCATGTATAAATAGTACTTTCTACATTTCAAGAAGAGGAAGGGAGAAGAAATTTAAAATTTGTAATTAGAACACTAGAAATAATATCTATGTAGCTAGAATTCAATCTTTTGGAGTTTCTTCCAAGCTTATTTTACTTAATATATGTTGTTGTTATAATTTTCAACTTTTAGTGTGCTTTTTGAGCATTGGAAGGACCCCTTTTCCAAGCATATACATGTTTTCCTTTATTTGTTTATAGATATACATTTCACTCACTTTCATAGACAGAATTTCAATCACTTTCATAGATTAGATATTGATCGTTTTCTTAGATTAAGATTTATATTGCTTTCCTAGATTATATTTCCATTGCTTTCCTATATTAAAATTTATATCATTTCGTAGATTAATATTTCCTTTCATGTCAATTTACTTGTTTTCATAGAATATAATTTCCTTTCATGTCAATTTACTTTCGATAGAATTAGAAGTTAAGTTTGTTCAGATATTTTTTTGTACACTTCGTAAGTTTACAAACTCATATTGACAAATTAAATGTAATGGAATTCTAATACAAATGAATTGACCGATAGCATCCATTTTAACTTATGTAAGAAGATAAAGGAATAAGCTAGCTGATAAGTTAGCCAATTAAGGCAACTCTTTCCTTCAGACTCCTCTAGATGTGCCCTGGTCACAAATGGAGATGAAATCTCTCAAAAAAAATTGTGAAGATATTTCCTCTAAAGAAATTTCTTCCCCATGAAAGGTGGTATCTCACCAAGAATACAGTCTCATGTGTACAATTGGCCAATTTGAGGGAACATCCCATACACTTGGAATATCATACGAATAGGGTGGTAGGTTCAAGCATTGATGATAGAGGTAATGGTTTCAAGTGGTTGACTTAATTGTTTGATGGCCCTTGAGCTTATGGTAGTGTGTGTAGGTACATCTATTGAGTACCTCGTAATCATGTATATAGGAGAGGAGGTTTGTGGACATAATTTTGGGTAATTTAGTTCAAAGAGGGGGCATTTTAAATTCATTTGTTATTTTTGGTTATAAACTCAAGGATCATGCTAGCTCCTCTAACACTCTAAGTGAGCTTTGAAGATTTATCTCCAGTATGATATTGATTTCCTGGGTTGGTAGGAATCTTGGAGAGTAACAAGCGTGACTACAAGGTCCAAGACTAGTTGCACAACTTTGTTTGATGTGGATGCAGTTTCTCGACATCATAGCTCGACGATTGGATTTCTCTTAGTGTTTTATCCTCTAAGGTTGATCTCATATGGTAAAAGATCGCCCTTTTTGTTTTCTCCTTTGTTTTTAGCTTGTGTAGGTTCGTGTATTATTTGTTTTCCTTTGGTATATTTCCATTCTACCAAGCTTGGTTCTTGGATCCTTTCACTCTCTTTTGGGAAACTCCCCTTTCAATTTCATATGGATCTCTATCTTGGGTTTATATTTGTCAACTTGGTGTACCCTTGTTCTCCATTTCTTCCTTTTCCAACTAAGGTTTATTGGCCTCCCATTTTGACATAACTAACTAGTATATATTTTCCCATTATTATCCTACCTTGTTATATCTACATTGTCATGAATTCCTATGTTATAAGCCTAGAAACCCTCAACAAGCATTTAGAGGTAACAATTTCTCATTTTATTGATTTCATAAGTCTATAGTAGGTTTGAATTGGGTTTCTACGATCATTTCACTAATGATGGAATGTCTAGTTCACTTTCGAAACCTCTAGGAGACTTCTGGTACCAAGTTTTCTTATTTTTCATATAGTTCGTTTCTCAAGTGAGGAACCATTATATGGGTATTGAATATCCATCTGGATATATGGCATGTCTCATTTGGTTCTTACCCAAACCTCTATAGATGAACATAAGATCCAACCACTCAGTGGTCAAATCTCCTTGTGCACCAGTTGTTGATGAGATCATTCATATGATAACAAAGAACTATTTGTATGCATTCTTGTGTCATATGAATAGTGTATAGAGATATATGGTCATTTGCAGACTCCTAAGTTCATCCAGGTGGATATAGAAAATCAGATGAACTTTGTTTCTCGATACCCAAGCTATTTTGATAAATTTACTTCCTGAAATAAGGGAATTGTGTTTATCCTTGTCACCAGTCTTTTCTATATATGAACCTGTTGTATAGTGTAAAAGGAGGAGACAAGATGATAACATGTGGTTGAGCACCAACTGTAATTTTTGTAATCACATCTATATTCTGAGTTGTGTTGTTACATGTATTGATGAACTTCTTGTAGCTTGATCAAACTATTTCATAATAGAAATAAGAGTTTTTTCAATGGTGTGGTTGTGATTTCTTTCTTGTGATTGTAAATAACTACCTCGTTGCTAAGTTGGGTAGGGCCCACCAACTTGGAATGTGAAGCTACTTTGTATCTTATTTAGTTTAATTTTACAACTTTGATTAGGTTTTTCACTATAATGTATATATTATCTCATTATATAATTTAAATCATCCTCTTGTAATATATAATTTCATAGCATAGTTGTGTGTTCATATCACTTAAAACGCTTGACGTTTCTTCCCTTCAATACTTCCAATTGATCATTAATTTTGTAGTCCACCCATTATGTTCTATTTTTTTATTTTGAATCACTATCATTTAATATGAATTAGAATAGTTACAATCAACTTTAAAACTGAAGCAATCACTTTTACAAGTATAGTAACATTATGAGTGAAGGGATTATACTGTGAGCCTTTGTGAGGTTAGGTCCAAAGGGGTCGGCGTTGATTAGATTATGGTTTTGATACTTTGTTTCATATTATAGTGATAGACTTTTTTTGGTTCCAAATAGTCAATAGAATCCTTTGATTCTTAGATCTAAACTTATTTTCGATAGAAATAAATTTAAACCAAAGAGTGAAAGATTACATCTTAAAATTTACAAAATATTTAGGTCAAGGACTAGTAATTAGTTTTCAAAATTAGTGTATATTCATTTAGGAGTGCATTTCCATATTTCTTTTTATTGTTATAATTTCTACAGCCACTACAGGAAAGAAACATTAAATAATCCAAATAACTAATAAGCTACTTCAGAAAGATCACAAGAATCGTGATTCAGAACCTTCAGAGCATTAGTTTTGTTGCATTACAAAGATAGATTCCTCTAGTGTTAATTTCTTGAAATTGTGAAGTTTGATTGTCGACATTAGACTAGGATATATTAGGGCTTTAATCATACATTTAATGTGTCTTTATTTTGAAGTATATGGACCTCGGGTTAACATTTTAATGTTGTCAGTTTAAGCAATTAAATTGCAAAACATATTTGGCATCATTTCCGAGGAGGTGCTAAGAATATTAAGGCCTAGATGGGTAGGTTCCCTTTAAATTACACAACTTGGGGGAGGTGGAAACGATAAGATGAAAGGTAATATATTGGGGTTACTCTATCCTTGTTTTCCTTTCAATGGAAGTAAGTTTTATTTATGAAGAACTAACTCGTGTGAAAAGAAAACTTGTTGATAGAAGGGTCTCAATAACATGAGCGGTTCAAGTATATGATTGTTTTTCATAGTGCTTCACTTTTCTTTGTGTGTTGTTCTTTTATTTATGTTTATATTCATTCGTTTAAGCCTTTATTTTAAGGTGTTGTAAAAACCACCATGTACTCACCCATGAGCAACATAAGAATTATCAACTTTCAGGAACTCAAGATTGATTAGGAGTTTGAATAATGTTCTTCCAAGAAATATCTCAAATTATAGCATTGCATCTCAAGAATAACAATCTTTGCAATAATAAAGAACATATTCCTCTCCAAAAGTGATGGAAGAACAAAATATCCATGAGCCACCTCTACAAGAAGATCTAGAAGCCTTCTCTAATCACCCTTGTCAATCCATTGAGAAGACCAATGAATCATGGATTGAATTTAAAGGAGAAAAACCGTTAGAACCTAGGATTGAAAAGTTCTTAACGTGTCTATAATCAAATCCCTCATGCACTCAAGAGACCAACCATCCTGTAGCAGAAAATCTGCATGGCATGGTAGAGGAAGACACACAAAGTAGACCAAACGAGCAACAGAGCAAGGAACATCATGACTAGATTGAATGTTGGTTCGAGAGGACCTTCAAATCGAATAACCCCTATTCTTCAACAACTCTTCTTAACATATCAATTGAAGCAGCTAGTCTCTCATGCTCTAGCATACATTAAAGTATATTTTTCAATCCTGACTATGAGTACATTTGTAATTATGTTACACACGTGGCTTCATTGGAAATTCTCCTACACTTGAAAAAGAATGTTATTTTTCCAATAGGATAGGATATTATAAAAATAAATGAATAAAATAGTAAAAATAAGACTAGGTGTGAAAACTAGGAAATTGGTGCAACTAGACATGAGTATTGCATGAAAACCAGTAATCCAAAATCTATCCCTTGATTTGCAATTATTCAAAATGTGATTTGACTTATCGTAAGTTCAAAAAAATCTTGATGAGCAATAAAAATGGCATAGATGGAATAAGCATCAAGAAGAGATACAAAGAGACATAACTTGATAACAAAGTTCCCCTGATACGGGCTGCATCTATGAGCCCACTCAATTGAGCAACCATTCCATTATTATAATGTGAAGCATCTCATATGCTTTGTTACATTTCTATGGAACTCAATCTTGCAACACAATGTTGTCACCAACTCTAGGAAGATTGATGCGTTGATCTTAGGCTCTTCTTGCACTCGAACTGCTTGAAAGTGTTCACAACTACCTTAGTTTTCCATTCTGCACACTTTTCATCTTAGAACAAAACTAACTCAGCTTGCATATTTTATCCACAAACAGTTCCCTGACACATTTGTAACCTGCAAATTCTAAAATGGGCAATTCTTCTCCATCCTTGGGATGCTAAAAAATAGCTTTAAAATCCCCATTGCTCCAAAATACACAAAGATGTAACCCTCGAAAGGATTTGCTAAAGAGAATCCAGTCAACAAAGAGCCCATTGGCACTGTGGCAAGAGCGTCTAGTTGTTAATAAACAAGTTGAGAGGTCGAGCCCTAACCAATCCATCCTTTAGCTTGGCTTCCCAAGGTTTGGGCCTTTAGACTCTACATAAAACATACAATTTGTGCACATGTTCCGGCCTTTGGCCTATTTGGCGTAATAGCATAAATATTTGGTTTTTAAGAAACAAGTCATAGATTCAAACCCCAACCATCCCCTTATTTGGGCACGATTTTATGGACTCTGAACAAAATACAATTTCCACACCATGTTTTCAAACCATCAAATCCTTGGTGCAATAGTAAAATAATGAGTTTGTAAAGATAGATGTTGCATGGTCAAACCTTCCACCTTGTTAGATTTTTTGGGCTATGGAAATATTTTTCAATTCAAATAAAATATGACCAACATGCCATAACAAGCAATGCAGTTTGCATAGTGGTTAGGTTGTTGTAACACTTGTGCAAAGGTTGTGATGTCAATCCATGTCAACCTCCCATTTTGTGACTATCATTATCACCAAACTTTAAATGAAATTGTTGTGATACATAATAAGGAACATAGCATGGGTAATGGTAAGACATTGGAATAGCATTGAGAATGTTGGAGGTTCAATCCACCTGCCCGATCCTTCCTCAGTTGATAAGGCCATTTTATCCAAATTGGGACTACCACGTGGCAGTCTCTAATTATTCCATGGGGTAGTCACGTAATCTACTCTATCAACCAGCCACATCAGTCCCACTACCATGTCTCTCAACCATGTCATCATTTTCATGTCATCTTGCCATGTGTTCACACATGCCATGTGTCATCCTATGGGGTTGCCACATCATACATAATCAACCTGCCATATCAACCAACATCATTAGTGTCATATCACTAGTGCCACATGTCTTTATTTGAAGCTACCACCTATCAACCTCATCAGTGAACTCTGCCACATGTCACACTCTTGTCACACCACTTGTCAATAGTTGTAATGTATGCACTACCATGTGTCCTCCTATGGTGCTTCCACATGGAACACCTTACCAATTTTTTCCCTATTTCTCAAAAACTTCATAATGCCATAACTTCTTTATACGGCGTTTATTTGACTCCATTCAAGCGTATTTGGAAATCTCTAGATGAACTCTTCGATGAGATGACCTTTGCATTAACATTTGAAGACAGTGAATTTTATCAATCATGAGGGTCCACTTGGATCAACCTAAATTCCTGGTAGGCAAGATTCATAATAAGTTATGTAATTTCATATTGGTTCCAATCTTCTATCATGGTTCTTCAAAATATTTTTGGTTTAATGATCGAATTGGTTGATGTTGGATTCCCTAAGGCCCACCTTCCAACAAATCATATCCTAACCATCAATTTCAATGCTTTATCTAGGACCAAAATCATAGATTCTTTTTGTGCCTTAGAGTTTGCATACATTAATGACAAAGTTCCTCATTAACAACAAGAGAATACATCGATGTCTCTTGTTTGTCAGATCCTGCAATTGACTCGACTTTAGCACATTTTTCTGTACATGTCATAATGTACTCTTGTAACTTGACACACATTTACATTATTGGTGAGTTGTCTCACATTGGTTAACAATTTTCATCAGTGACTAGTAATCCAATGAATTCTTTATATTTCTTACTTCAATTAAATCCATTCACATAGATAGAATTTTACATTTAGGGGTTATATGTGAAATCTATATGATTTATGGTATCAATAATAGCTTGCAGCAATTCACTTTCTCATTCTAAAGTTTCCTGTAGTATCATGTTTCAACAAACGTTTCTATTCACCCTCAAATAGCAGCATGGTGTAGTTTAATTTGTTGGTGGCAACCATAGGTCCTCTTCATTCATTTTCTCCTCAAGCAATCAACATTCATCAGCATTAATATCAGATTTTGCACAGTAGTAAGTATAACTTCAGCATTGGCCTCAGCACTCTACTTGGTTAAGATCAATGATACATAGGTCCTCGTTTAGTCCCCTTTCTTTATAAATATGTTCATCACTTCATCAGGCAGCATTTCATTGAAGTTACAAAGGATTCCCCAAATTGAGTAAGATGTGGGTCGTTTTTTGAAATAATGTATTGTTTATGAGTTATGACTAGTTCCCTAACAAGGATATGCGCAAATTGCATATTATGCCCAAATCTATAAAAAATCTCATTGATATAGTTGTCCATCCATTTTTCAATTCAAACTCTCAACATAAAGATTAGATTTAACAAGGTATTGGTGCCTAAGCCATTTATGAGGTAAATATGTCTTTGATCCCTTTCTATCTATTAATGATGGGAGAATTTTTTTTTCCATCTCTCATTTGCTTGTTACCTTATGTCCTCATACTCTGCATCTAATTCTATATCTTATATCACTACCCATTCTTTATCTAGTATTTTTCATCCATACTTGGAGTTTCTCACACTTATGTTTCTTAGTTACATAGCCAAGTGTCATTTTACCCATGCCATTATGTCAAGTGTCCAACCTTACTCCATAACATTTATATTATCTTGTAATTTTTCGTATGTTTCAATTTCTTGCCATGATGGCATTTTTTCATACCCATTATAAAATTGAATTGAAGTAGCGAGGGTTTATCAAACAAAGGATTTTTGTCTATCCAACAAAGTTAGTCAAGGATGGCAATTGAGTGTCATGAACCAACCTCTATGCAAGCCCTTGAGGCTCTTCTTGAATATAACGTGTGCCTTGAAGTGTTCAGGATAACAAGTTGGCAAGAATTCTTTGCCACATTTTTAGGGTTATAATGATCAAGTTGTGCTCCAATTCACTCAGGGTGTCTATGGACGCATTACTCATATAGGTAATTTGGTAATGTGGGTGTCCAAAGAAATTGTAGTTCATGTTACTGGTCTTTCAAGAAAAGGGGAGAAATGGCTCAAGAATAAGCCCATGGATCATGACACATTCTAAAACCAACACGCCCTAATGCAAATTGGGCTAAAGGAGTGCCTAGAACATAGCTTAAGGAGGAAAGGTTGAAACCTCTATTGATTGTGGAGTGAAGGTCAGTATGCTCTCACTCTCCCAAAATTTTATAGCAATTTAAATTAGGTGCAAAGTTAAATTTCCCCCACTACTTACAGAAAATTTTAGGTAAAATTTCTAGTCAAGTCAGACAAAACAAGAAGAACCCTTATAAAATTTTGCACCATCATAGATTGATAAAGATGTTATTTCAAGAGTCTTTTGGTAAAAATAACATTTACAAAATTGGTACGACGTGTTTCGAACCACTTAGTGTGGTTAATCATCAAGACTAAGATGATGAACCACACTAAGTGGTTCGAAACGCGTTGACCCAATATTTGTAAATTTGATTTTTACCAAAAGATTATATTGAAACAATATGGATCATCAAAGCCTGAATTCAAAGATGCTAATTGTGGAAGAATTAAGGGACACAAATTATATGATGGAAAACTTTCCAAGGAGGTATTGGTAGATAATGGTATAGAACAGAGGTCAATAAAAATAATTATGGTCTTAGTAAAAAACATGCTCCCCCCAGAACCAAGCCTTTCGTTCCTACTTGGCGAGAATTGTGAAACAGGAGGGTGAATAATCCAAAGAAGGATGCTCTACAGATCAAACCTCCAGCTTAACGAGTCACTAGAAACATGGAAAAACAGTTGAACATCCAAGATACCATAGTGCTAACACCTATCCACCCATAGCAAACAACAAGACAAACCCCATTTTTTCTTGGCAATGGAAGTGATGATTATAGAACCATTAGAGATCTTTCTAGGGTTACAAAGAAACAAAAGGCTAAGCCTTCAAGCACACCAAAGGAAATTCCTCCTAAATCACATATCAAGGAAGATATTAAACAGGGCAATCAAAGTTGTAAACCTCCTCAATCAAGATGTTAGTGAGCACATTAGGTAGTTTGAGCCTGACCCATTATTGGGCAAATCCATGTTTACACCACCTAATGCATTAGTCGATAAATTAAAGAGGAAAAATAAGAAAATCAAAAGATTAAAAAAGGAAGTCATGCAACCTACTATGTTGAACCAATATATATAAAAGGAGAATGAAGGCACGAAGTGAAATGTTTAAGGAAGAGATCAGTGAATTACAATCAAAGAATAAAAGAGTGCATAAGACAAACTGAAAACGTAACCAAGATAGAGGGAGGCCTTCGCCTCCTAACTAATGCAGCAAGGATCATCTGGCAACTTGTGGAATCATATCAATTTTGCCAAAACTCAGTTTTGTGTATTTGTCTTACATGAGGATATGCAAGTGAACAAGTGTGGGGGAGATGTTGACCTCCCATTTTGACATAAATAGCTACTCCTTTTCCATTATTATCCTAGCCTTTCATATCTACATTGTCATGAATTCATATGTTCATAAGCCTAAAAACACTCAACAAACAATAGGAGTAAAAGGTTCTCATTTTATTAATTTCCTAAGTCTTTATTAGGCTTAAATTGGGTTTCTACAATAATTTTACTAATGATGGAATGTCTAATTCACTTCTGGTACCTCCATTTGATTTTTGGTACCCAGATTCATTGTTTTTCATTTAGGTGGCTACTCAAGTGAGAAACCATTATATGGGTATTGAAGATCTAGTTAGAAAGATGGAGCATCTCCTTTGGTTCTTGCACAGACTTCTTGAGATGAACACAAGATCCAATCAACCGGTGGTCAGGTCTCCTTGTGCATCGATAGTTAACGAGATCATTCCTATGATAGCAAAACATCATTCGTATGCATTTTCATGTCATATGAATAGTGTATAGAGACATATGGTAATTTCGAAAACTCTTAAGTTCATCCAGATGGACATATCAAATCAATCAAACTATGTTCCTCGATACCCTAGCTATTTAAATACATTTATTTCCTTAAACAGGGAAATCGTGCTTATCCTTCCAACCAGTCTTTTCTATATATTAATTTTTTTGTATAGTATAAAAGGAGACAAGGCAATGGCACATGGTTGAATGTCTATTGTAATTTGTGTAATCACATCTATATTAATAGTCATGTCATGACAAGGATTGATTAACTTGAAGCTTGATCGGATTATTTTATAATAAAAATCAATGTTTTGTTAGTGGTGTGGTTGTGATTTCTTTCTTGTGATTGAAAGTAACTAGATAACTACCCAATTGGGAAGGGCCCACCAATCTGGAACGTGAAGCTACTTTATATCTTATTTATTTTAAGTTTTCAATTTTGATAGGGTTTTCACTGCAACATTTGGATTATCTCATATCATTATAACATTAAAATCATCATGTTGTAGTATTTGATTTCTTAGCATAATTGTGTGTGTTCACATCACTTAAAATGCTTGATGTTTCTTCCCTTCGATACTTGTAATTGATCATTCATTTTACATTCCATACACTGTTTGATATGTTGTTCTCTTGTTTTATTCCGAGTCGCCATGATTTAATACGAATTGGAATAGTTGCAGTCAACTTTGAAACTGAATCAATCACTTTTACAGGTATAGCAGCATTCTCAGTAAAGGGTTATACTAGGAATTTGTGAGGTCAAGTCCAAAGGATTTGGCATTGATTTCATTATGGTTTTGATATCGTGTTTCATATCACAATGTTAGACTTGGTTTGATTGCAAACAGTCAAGAGAATCCTTTGATTGTCAAATCTAACCTTTTTTCTGATAGCAAGAACACTGAACCACGGAGTGGAAAATTGCATTATGAACTTCACAAGGAGATTTAGGTTAAGGACTAATAACTAGTTCTCACAATTAGTGTGTATTTATTTAGGAGTGAATTTTCAAATTTCTTTAATTTCTACAGCAACTACAGGAAAGAGTCATTGGAGAATCTAATTAACTAATAAGCTACTTTAGAAAGATCACAAGAACCATGATCCAAAACATGCATAAGATTAGGTGTTTTTGGTCCCAATGACACATACCTCTAGTGTTAATTTCCTGCAAGTGCGAATTTTGATTTTTTATTGTCAACATTACACTATGATAGATTAGGGTTTTAATCCTACATTTCCTGTGTTTGCATCTCAAAGTATACGGAACCCAAGTTGACATTTTAATATTGTTATCTTAAGCTATTAAATTCCCAAGTTTCTTGGGTTCAAGGCTATGTGTGACATTTCTAAGAGAGCTTCCTTGACGATTTTTGGTTTATATTATTCGTATATTGGCTCCTTGGACCTCTATCTATGGTCCTACTCTTCTATAGTCTTTTCCTGCATGACAAGTTAGTGTCATCCTTAAAATGAAGGGAGGACAAGAGGACCCAAACTGCTTTTCCTCCTAGATTTTAAGTGGTAGCTCAGAGCTTTGCAGCGAGGTATGCCTCTATGATCCCTTATAAAATTAGAAGGAAACTTCATCAAGTAGAGAAGTATGCTCACACCAAAATTTATTTCATATCGAATCAGAAAATTGAGGAAGATGATAACAATTGTATTTGAGAGACTAACAACACAAAATTCCAATAGAGCCAATAAATGCAGATAGGTGACATATACTAGCAATTGAAAATAATTATGGGAAAAGTGTTAGTTGAGCATGTGTAGACCCAACAAGAAAAAAATTATGCATATATTGTTGAAGAATGTAACTGATGTCAGTCTTCATAATTGAATTCGAGTCATGTATCTATCAAAAGAAAGAAAAGAAAAATTATTTATAAAGGGACATTTTTATTGACTTATTAAAGCATAGGTTTCATGCTTGGTTCAATGGTCAATAGGTCAAATCACCCATTGAGTGCTCTAGGATTTTTGTTTAGTCAAGGTCAGATTTATTATGTAATAAATCCTTCTTAGGTTCATGGTGTCAAATAAAGGAAAATATTTTGTCATGTCGAACCCTCCATCCATCAAGTCAGCCTCAAGTTCTTCTAAATTGGTTCCAACTTTATCTTCTATAAGTCGGCTCCTCTTATTATTCATGCCGGCCTCATTTATAGGCAAAAACAACTATATATACCCAAGTGAACTCGACCCAACACAGAGTTGTCATGAAGTTCGGATATAATTGCAGGACATCGAAGTTAGGGTAATTCGGATCATCTACAAGACCTAAGTATTGGGTGACTATAGGAACGAGGCATCATGTTATTGCAGGAAGAAATTGTTATTGCAAAATAAAGGTTGAATTGCAAAAAGGATTGTATCATATTTGGTTAGCTTGATGGATGGAGGGGTAAAGTATGTGTCAATGGTTTTAGTTGTCGTACTTTGATATGAATCTACTAACGAAGAGTTTAACTGGTTTTTCCCCTCCATATGGGTTTTCCCTAGCCGAGTGCCTACATTTGGTGTCTCTTTGTTTTTATGGTTTTGGTAGTTGTTTGATGAAAAAATAAATAATAACTATAAGAAGAAAAAAGAAGAATTTAATTAAGAAATCACAAGCATCTATCAAAAGTAAAGAGAAATCAATATAATAGAAGATTTGATCTCAATGACCTAGATTTCTCAACATATATGAGATCCTACGGTGACTTCAAAAGCTAGATGACAAGGTGACTATCCTAGAAAAAAAGGTGGCAAAGATTTCGAAAGAGAAATGGAGCAAGGCCTTCTCTGGAAAATAATCAAAATAACTCTACCTCAAATCATGAGATTTTTCCTTATACACACTACAAAGTCTCCTATAATCATTTGAAATATAAAACCCATCATTGTAGAGCAACCAATGCATCATCAACATATGTAAGGATGTCAAGTGGGGTAAAATTGAAATGCTCCATTTTGCCACACCAAGATATATTATAAGATTTGGCTTGTAATTACAACTGTATATTCTAGAAGCATTTTGGAAAAACTTTCAAACTCTATGTTCAATAAAATATGAAAGTAAGCATGTAAGGGCATAATTAAATGTCATTAATAAATCAAAGTCTCATAGTTAATGGTCTACATCAATCATATTTTTTAAGCACCATAGAAGAGATATGTTGGAAATACATAAAAGGGGGTGAATCAATGGTTCACTCAATTTAGTTAATTTTAACTTTACAGTGCATTAATTATCATTGGCATTAGATCAAAACATAAATTAGCACACCATTCAACACTGTACACAAGATATTTTTAGGTGGAAACCCTTCCGTAAGAAAAACCACCAAACGCTTTTAAAATAGGTTAATGATTACATCAACAGGGAGCCCCAACTTCCAATATTCTTCAGCTACAAGTAGAAGGAGGCTCCAACCCCCTACTTTATTATTTCCAATTTAAAGGATGCTCAAACACCTTAATTTACCAACTCCAATTGGAAGGATGCTCCAACATCCCAATTTAATATCTCCAACTGGAAGGGCACTCCAATTTCTTGGTTTTATCATATCCAACTGAAAGGATGCTCTAACACCCTGCACAAACTCCAACATGCCCTAGCACCACCCTACCACCTTGGACTGTTCTTCGGCTCCAACCTGAAGGAGACTCCACTCTTTTCCTTGCACCACCTTGTCGCCCATAAGATAGAAGATAAAAGAATCAAATTGATTAAAATTTTTGCCCGACACTTGATATCTATACAATTCAACCACTGCTCTTAACCAATAACCCTAGTGCCACTGCTTCTACTGCTGCTCAACACAAATCAACAAGCCAAACACTAGTAGCCAGCCTTATTATAACCAGTGGCAATTAACATCAACATCATCAAACTGTCGAGTTGAGCCTAGCGGAAAATCTCAATATCACTCTTGATGGGCAACATATCAACCTTTAGTAGGAGAAAACTTCTTCAATACTCTGACCTTTGTTCTATATTCAATGACAAATTCTAATAACAGATTCCAAGAAACTCTTAGAATGCCTCGACCTCCACGACACACTCCCTGCAACAACAATGATATAAGTAGCAATACAACTCATTATGGTAGTTATTTTCCATGATGTGAGATGTTACAGTTGATCTGCTTCATATTTTTCCAATTATTTTGTCTTGAAGATGCCCTTTTTTTGCCACCGGTTGTGTGTTTTGTTGAAAGGTTTCCTTCAGCCTTGATCTTTGTTCTTATTCTCAATCTAGGCAGCCTCAAGGTTAATAATTCCACCATTGTATTCAATGCCTCTTTTCTTGTTTCCAAAATAGCCCTTAATTGTGATTTAATGGTTTCAAATTACTTGAAAAATTAAGGTAGGTATCTGTCCTCTTTTACTGCTTAGTGCAAGCCCGAACATGATTAACATCCACAAGGCTACTGTGGCCCTAGAAACCACTTCATAACCTAATCTAAATCAACTTCCATTAGAACATCATTATTCTATAGGTAGCCTCAAACAAACAAAAAATCAGTCATGTGAATTTGACCTTTAAAATCTTAGTACAGACCTTCGGTAAAACTGTGAAATTACCCACATATGCTATTTGAATTAGGCCTTCAATTTAGGTATGTGAAAACTTTATATAATGACTTAAAAAAAAGGTCAATGTACCTTAAACTTGGCTTTGCACTTGATAACTCGAAACTTATCTTAATGCTCTTTAATCAACCACTAGATGGTGCAAATGAGACTCAAATCAGATCTTAGAAAAGGAACAAGGCTGAACCTTAGGAGGATTTGAAACTAGGGCACAAGATAGGTTTCTACATTTGCCTCAAATCAAATGGAATCAACCTCAAAATAGTGTGAAGTTCCCACAAATATTTGTCATAAAGTTCAACCAAAATAGCCATGAGGATAAGCAACCAAACCCAGTTCAAGAGCAAGACTTAACCCATAGAATATCCCTCAGCCAACACTTTTTTTCTGCCACAGAGATCCTTGAAAGCAATCCTCAGATGAATCTGTAATTAACCTCAGGGGAGGTTGAGAAAATATTTCAACTAAGCCTACAAACAAATCTTAAGAAAAATCCTCATATCAGTCCAAATCAACCACAAAAAGGAGGCCCGAATTGCCTTAGAACACTGCCACAAAATCCAATGCACTGCCTCAGGAGGGGGGTCGATGAAGCCTCATATAGGCCTCAGGACAGGACCCAATTTTTCCTCATAAATCCTCAATTCATACCAACAAATATCCACAAAAAACAAGATACAATACCCCACAAAAAACACTTGTGATCTAGCCCTATGCTTCACATAAGTGAAATTGGAATAAACCTCAAAACTTGATCACAGTCAAAACAAGCTACCATGGAAGAATACGTTAATTGGCCTTCTCATTAAGATACTTGGCCTGCTCTTGGCCTTAGACAAAATCAGAATGATTTTACATTTGAATTCTTGTCTTTCGAAGATTAATCGAACCCCTAATATATAGTGGAATGATGGGTTTCTAAAGGGAGACAACTTTCCCTAACACCCATGAAGTCGACCTAAAACAAGTCCAAAAATTGAATTTTTTTTAGGACCAACTTGAACACAATATTTTATTTTGAGTTGTTGACGGTGTTGGATCTGCCAACATTCAAGGGATCTCCCCAATATGAAGTCCCAACTAGACCTCACACCGTTTGGTGTAGGAGTCCCATCCAGAATAAAGGCTCGGTTGCCATATTCTTAAAGGTTTGCCTCGGCTCTGGCTATCAACAAGAGAGAGGGATGCAAATGTACTTTTGTAAAGCAAGGGGGTGTTTCTGGTGAATTTCCAATTGTAAGTATGTCAAGGTTCTTCTACTGTGGGGGGAGAGAGAAAAGTGAGCCTCTAAGAGAGATGTAATAGTACCACCCAGGAAGAGACACACATGAACTGAAGGATCCATCTAACATCCAGCGGAATAGTCCACAAGGGATGTGACGGTCATTACAACCAACAATGGAGATATATTTGCCTCATATAATGTGAAATAGTCCACGAGGATGGGACAACAATAACAACCATCACAACACACTCTCAACAAGATAAGCACTAAAATAATCGAAATAGTTCAACTATATTGGTACATGTGAAAGCAAACATGATATACAAATATCTGCATAATAGTCTTACAAACATTCATAGTCCATGCATGAAGAACATGTTGTCCTCGAAAGGCTTTTATTATTAAGTAAAAGTTCCAAGACACATATGTACAATGAACATCACTAGCTCCAATAGTGGAGCATTGGAGCCACTCCTTGCTCCACAAAAGAACTAGATTATCTTTTTAATCCTTTGCTGGTGGATCCAAGTTGAGAAATAATTTACTAATACAATGAAAGAGTATATATAACCAAGGGTGACTCTTTGACTACCCTCATGATTGTTTTACTTCCCATGACTTTTCAACTTACATGACTCTTTACATTCATGTGTGTCATTTGGACTTCCACTTACAATACATTTGATAACAATAGATATAATAGTGATGTGGTGTATGACCACTAATGACATTACATGACATTGCTAACATGGACTACTTGATGACATGCAAATTTCAAGCCACTGTTGCTGCTGAGAGTTGAGTGTCTTCATGAAAGAGTTTTCCTTTTCTCCTCTGCAGGCCTTGGTGACAAGGAGTCTTCAATGATCTCAAGTCTTGGATAGTGGTGGCAAACTAGTGTCCTTCGATTTCTCTTGATCAATCATCTTGTGAGTTAAGCTGCAAGAGTTCCTTTGAGCATGTTTCCCTCATCTTCCTTCATCATCTTGCCATGACATGATATAGTACGTGTTCTTGAAATTCACTCATGACGAGATGACATTAATCCTAAAACCCCTAGCCTAAGATGATACATTTTGATCCAAGAGTTGAGCCCGAACAAGTGACATGCAAGGCAAGGAGGCTCAGTAATTGCGCAGCTCCACAGTTTAGGCAAGCAAGGGGAAGCCTTGAGCCTTGAGAATGTGCAATGCACAGTTCAAGTTGGGCTGAGGGACATGACTGCGCAGTTTCTGGAGCCAATGGCACAGGCTGCAGGTATGGACACTGGGAGGACTTACTGCGCAGTTATGGGTGTCAAGGAAGCCTTGCGTGACTACGCAGTGTGCAATTCCAAGGTTCAGGGGATGATATTGAACCTTGAGGTTGCGAAGTGCGCAGTTCAAGCCAGGCTGGAGGCCAAAACTGCGTAATTTTGGAGGTCAAGTTCAAGGTTTGGTCACAAAAATTGTGCAATGGAGTAGTCTTTGGAGGCAGGTACTTCGCAGTACGCACTGTCATGCAGCAAGGTCACAGCGTGAGGACTGAAACTGGGCAGCACGCACCTCAGGGGAGGCCCTATGAAGCTAAGTTGCTCAGTCGGGAAGTTTTCTGAAAATGACTAAGTGAGGGACCGGTGAGATTGATGTGAACAATGATGAACTTTGAATATGATCGCACACTAAGCATATTTGACGACTCAACCAACATAGATCATCCAAGACATACAAACAAAGCATCCCCCTCTATGTGACAGCTTTACGACTAGTTACGACAAGTGTGACACCAAAGATACACTTTACGACGATCGTGACGACACTTGTGCGATGGTGCTCAAAACTTTGGAAATGAATGTGACGAGTACTTACAAAGTTAGAACCAGCCTAGATCCATCTAACTCTGGATCTATCATGCGTCGAGAGGGATCAAATCTCTCAAGGTGAAAACCTATTTTTTGAGTGCAAAACTTCAGGAAAGGTTTGCACCTCGAGAGATTTGATCCCTCTCGGCGCATGATAGATCCAGAGTTAGATGGATCTAGGCTGGTTCCAGTCAGAGGCATCAACGTCACATTTTTCAGATTATTAAAATGTTTGTATATTTTTGAGATGTAAGATGGATCTAGGCTGGTTTCAGTCGTGTGATGCCAAGGAAAATCTATCAAGGTATGATTAATTTTATCAGTAATATGTAAATATATCAAATATTAATATAATCATTTTAAATATGCGAAATATTTCTAAGATTAACTTGGTCATTTTAATTTTAAATTTTCTTAGTTACCTCAGTTCGTTGAGATGATAATTATTGTTAATAACTATAATGATGAAAAATGATGAATTTTTTTTTTAAATGCAAAGTGACAATAATAGTGTTGAAAGATAGAAAATGTGAATAATAAGAACATACTCATGTTACAATCAATCTCAAACTATTTTCTTCTACTATTCTTATTTCCTCCCTTGTTAGTTTTGTTATCTTTTCATATCGATTATATGAAAAAGAAAATTTAAATCGTAAACCATTTAAATATTTAGCTCGATCTGTTGTAGTAAACATGATACCTTGTCTCTCTTGCTCTCCAATATTAATAGTTTAAATTACTATAACACAAAAATCAATCTACATTGTTAAAAAAAAATTGTGCTTACACTAAAATCAATGCATATTGTTAATCCAATCACTTTAATATTAAAGTACTATCATATATCCAATTACATCAAATCATAAATCAACATATACATTGAAATCAATGCATTTAATGCAAGCAATCAAATAAGATTAGAAAATAACTTCTACATTAAAATCAATGCACCTAATGCAATCAATCAAATAAGATTAGAAACCAACATCTACACTGAAATCAATGCATTTAGCGCAAACAATAAAATAGTATTAGGAATAATCTATATTGAAATCAATGCATCTAGTGCAAGCAATCAAATATAATTATAAATCGACGTCTAAATTGAAATCAACACATCCAGTGCAAGCAATCAAATAGTATTATGAATCATCACCTACATTGAAATCAATGCATCTAGTGCAAGTAATCATATATCATTAGAAATAAATATCTACACTAAAATTGATGCATCTAGTGAAAATAATCAAATAGGATTATAAATCACCATCTCCACTTAAATCAATCCATCTAGTGCAAGAAATATTCTTCCCTCTTTCCACCCTCCATCCATATCTATATCCCCATCCATCTCTTTTTTTTTGTCTCTATATCACCCTTAACACACGCCCGCACTCCATATACTATCTTTGGTCGATCACCCCTCCCATCTCTCTCTTTCTTCCTCTCCTTCCTTCTCTTCCCTCTCCCCGCTAATATCTCTTCCTCCCTTTTGTCCTCTTCTCTTTCTCTCCATCTTCCTTATCACTCACTCTCTCTCTCTCTAGGAACTAACATCTACACTGAAATCAATGCATTTACTCAAAGAAATCAAATAGGATTAGAAATCGCCATCTACACTGAAATCAATGCATTTAGTGCAAACAATCAAATAGGATTAGAAATCATCTACATTGAATTTAAGTCATCTAGTGCAAGTAATCAAATATAATTATAAATCGACATCTAAATTGAAATCAACACATTCAGTGCAAGCAATCAAATTGTATTAGAAATCACCACCTACACTGAAATCAATGCATCTAGTGCAAGTAATCAAATATCATTAGAAATATATATCTACACTAAAATCGATGCATCTAGTGCAAATAATCAAATAGGATTAGAAATCACCATCTCCACTTATATCAATCCATCTAGTGCGAGAAATATTCCTCCCTCTCTCCACCCTCCATCCATATCTATATCCCCCTCCATCTCTTTTTTTTGTCTCTATCTCACCCCCCTAAACACACATGCTCTCGCACTCCATATATATCATTCTCTTTGTCGATCACCCTCTCTCCCCATCTATCTCTTCTTCCCTCTCTTCCCCTTCTCTCCCTCTCCCCCACTAATATCTCTCTTTCCTCCTTTTGTCCTCTCTCTCTCTCTCTCCGTCTTCCTTATCACTCACTCTCTCTCTCTCTAGGAACCAACATCTACATTGAAATCAATGCATTTACTCAAAGAAATCAAATAGGATTAGAAATCGCCATCTACACTGAAATCAATGAATTTAGTGCAAACAATCAAATAGGATTAGAAATCATCTACATTGAAATTAAGTCATCCAGTGCAAGTAATCAAATATAATTATAAATTGACATCTACATTGAAATCAACACATTCAGTGCAAGCAATCAAATTGTATTAGAAATCGCCACCTACACTGAAATCAATACATCTAGTGCAAGTAATCAAATATCATTAGAAATATATATCTACACTAAAATCGACGCATCTAGTGCAAATAATCAAATAGGATTAGAAATCACCATCTCCACTTATATCAATCCATCTAGTGCGAGATATATTCCTCCCTCTCTCCACCCTCCATCCATATCTATATCCCCCTCCATCTATTCCTTTTTGTCTCTCTATCTTACCCCCCTAAACACACGCGCTCTCATACACCATATATATCAATCTCTTTTTCAATCACCCCCTCTCCCCATCTCTCTCTTCTTCCCTCTCTTCACCTTCCATCTATATCTCTATCTTCCCCTTCTCTCCCTCTCCCCCATTAATATCTCTCTTTCCTCCTTTTGTCCTCTCTCCCTCTCTCTCCATCCTCCTTATCACTCTCTCTCTCTCTCTCTCTAGAAACCAACATCTACACTGAAATCAATGCATTTAGTGCAAACAATCAAATAGGATTAGAAATCATCTACATTGAAACCAATTCATCTAGTGCAAGTAATCAAATATAATTATAAATCAACATCTAAATTGAAATCAAAAAATTCAGTGCAAGCAATCAAATTGTATTAGAAATCACCACATACACCGAAATCAATGCAAGTGATCAAATATCATTAGAAATAAATATCTACACTAAAATCGATGCATATAGTGCAAATAATCAAATAGGATTATAAATCACCATCTCCACTTATATCAATCCATCTAGTGTGAGAAATATTCTTCCCTCTCTCCACCCTCCATCCATATCTATATCCCCCTCCATCTCTTATTTTTTGTCTCTCTATCTCACCCTCCTAAACACACACATATATCAATCTCTTTATCAATCCCCTCCTCTCCCCATCTCTCTCTTCTTCCCTCTTCTCACCTTCCATCTATATCTATATCTTCCCCCTCTCTCCCTCCCTCTCCATCTTCCTTATCACTCTCTCTCTCTCTCTCTCTCTCTCTCTCTCTCCACCTTTCTCTCTCTATTTCTTTCTTCTTACCTCTCTCCTCCTCCCCCTCCAAGTCCATCTCTCTTTACCTCCCTCTCTCCACTCTCTCACATCCTCTCTCTTCCTTCCTCTCTTTCCCTTTCTCTCCCATCTCTCTCTCCCTCTCTCTCTCTCTTCACCCACCAACTATGTTACTATATCCCTCCCTCTCTACCTATATCTCCTTCTCCCCCCTTATCTCCATCTCTCCTTATTTGTCTCTTTATCTCAGCCCCAAACATACACGCTCTCTCTCTGTCTCTCCCTTGTCACTCCTTCTCTCTCTCCACTTCTCAATCTCTATATTTCTTATTTCCTACATCTCTCCCCCTCCAACTCCATCTCTCTTATCTATCCCTCTCTCCTCCTCTCTCTCAAGTCCTCTATCTCGTCCTTCCTCTCTCTCTCTCCCCTAAATCCCTTTCTCTTCCCTGATCTCTCTCTCTCTCTCTCCAATACTCTCTCTTCCCCCATCGCTCTCCTCCTCTCTCTCATCCTTCCTCTCTCTCCCTTTCTCTCCCACCTCTCTCTCTCTCTCTTCCCCCATATCTCTCTCTCTCTCTCTCTCTCTCTCTCTCTTCCCCCATCCCTTTCTTTCTCTCTCTCTTTCCACCCCTCTCTCTCTCCAACTACATTACTGTATCCCTCCCTCTCTCCTTCTCACTTCTTCTCTCCCCCTTCTTTCCATACATCTTACTTTGTCTCTTTATCTCACCCCTAAACATACACACTCTCTCTCCATCTCTCCCTTATAACTCTCTCTCTCTCTTTCTTCTTAGTTATGTAAACTAATGAACATAAATATTTGTAAATATAAAGCAGATTATGGAGTAAATACGAAAAGATGTTTTATTTACTTAACATGCCTCTAGTTTATTTATATTTTTATTTATTTACCATACCCCTTTTCTTTACTATGGTATTTGGCCCATAGGCTTGTTATATAATTACATTTTTATTTATAATCCTATTTGATATATTGTTATTTATTTACCTTACCTATTTATGCCTCTTTTATATTTATTTATTTACCATACCTCTTTATATATATTTTATATTTATTTATTTATTTATTATAATTTTTTATACCTCTTTTATATTTATTTATTTACCCATGGTATTTGGGCCATGGTATCAATATTAATTTGTCCCATGGTATTCATCCCATAGGCTTCATCTAAATAAAACCTCTTTTTAAAGTTTTTTTAAATATAAAAAGGTTTATGGAATAAATATAAAAAGAATTTTTATTTATTTACCATACATCTAGTTTATATATATTTTTATTTATTTACCATAGCTGAGTAAGTATAAATTCATTTTACAAATATTTAATTAAAAGAAATATTAAAAGATTTTGGATTTTGATTGCTTGTGTTGAATTAACTCTTTTCCTTTGATTTAGGAAATGGTATTGACTTTAGTAAAGAGTAAAGATGTTTAAAATTTTACTTAATTTGGAAATTCAATGTGGTAATTTTTTTTTTAAAGGTAAATTTATGATCCATTCAAATTCACGTATATAATTTAATATCCATTCAAATTATATAAATAATAAATAAATGTATTAGAAATTGATATATGTTCTAGTACAATGGGATTTTTATTTTTTATTTTATTTTTTAATTTAAACTTAAGCTGACATTTTGTATGAGGACGTGACATACCTGACATCGGGATCATATTGGGCTGTAGATGCGCCTCTCGGCGCAACAACTCATTTTCACAATGGTGGCCTCTTGGAACCACTAGAACAGACTCATACATACATACAATATGGCAGCCAACATGCCAAAGGACGACACTTTTCTTATCTTGCGAAAGGGTTCACAATATTGTAAGAAAACCAATAAAATGAACTTCAAAGTTTGCGATAGCGATGAGCAAGACCAAGGAAGGCTCCGAAATTTTGTAAATGCCAAAATTTTGGAGGTGGTTGTAGCAGCTACAACACTTGGTGACACACTGGTAGAATTCCAACTTCTTTGTCTCGATTAAATTCTTTTGTGCAAGACCTTATTTCTTCGGGGAGTATTGATTCATCATGCAGATCACTTTGGTTTCCCCAATTACCTCATGAATGGACTAAGTCCCCATCATGCCATTTTGGTTTAACTCAACAAAGATCCATCTTTATCACAATGTTTGAAGAAGGGAAGGGTAGTGAAGTTCGTGAGAGTTTACTTATTTTCAGAGTATAATTTTTCATCTCTTGTGTTGCTCTGTTGCCACCAAGCCTGGGCAGTACGCCAGCGAATTCACTTCAAGAACACAAACATTGCTCCGTTGCGAGCGAGCCTGAGCAATACCTTGACAGAGTTGCTTACTTTAGCTCTCTGCGCGAGAATTCTTCCTCCTCTTTTGCCTTTATTTATTTTGTTGAAAAGAGGATTATGTGTTGGAACTTATTCATTTTGGGCGAAACAAGGATCTCGACTTATTGAGAAAAAGAGAGGTTATCCTTCATAGAAGTATATAGGTTCCTCTGATTTAGTTTTGCTAGTTTAGATTTTTGCCTTCTCCCTTTTTACTGATTGGATAAGCATGAAAACACCAAAACAAAATAACCAAATATGGGCACAAGGTTTCCCAGATAGACACGAGTTCATGGTTTGCCCAAAACTCTCCTTACGGACGGATCATATTTTCTGTCGGAACTTCATCGGCCAAAATACATAACCAACACAAGAAAGACGAACCAAAGGCTAACCAATTTTTGAAGTGCCACAAGGCTCCTTAGACTTCAACCATACACAATCTCATAAACCAACACATGGGTGAGGACAACACTTATTCACATGACGAAAAAAAACAAGAAATAAGGTGAACAACAAGAACAAGAATAAACAAAATAAAATAAAACTATGTACATAGTGTAGGGCACAACCCCTAATGTTCATTGAAAATAGTGTTTGAGATCTTGGCCATTGACAGGGAGAGAGTTAGTCTTCCCGTCAAGTGACTAAAGGCGATAGGTGTGTCAGCCAAGATTCTCGTGTACAGTGAACGATCCAATCCACAAGGATTGAAACTTAGTGTGTTTTAATTTTGACTAAGTCACCCACACTAAAGTTGTTCTTCCCTGCAGACTTATTGTCAAACCACCTCTTGATACAATTTTGATGAAGTAATAATTTTTCTTTGGCTTTCAGTATTTCTTCCTGGAGCTTATAAAGGGCGTCCATCCTATGTTGCACTAACAAACATGGCTTGCCTTGGGATTCTTGGGAGAGTTGGAGAGAAAGCAAGTGGATGTTGGGCGAGAGGATAGCTTCGTCTCTGTATACGAGGAAGTAAGGGGAGGTGTTCAACGAAGGCTTAGGTTTGACTCGGTCATCCCATAGAGAATTTACCAAAGCAGAGTGCTAGTTTCTTTGCTTATAGAATGTGGTCTTCTTAATGATGCGGATCAAGATCTTATTCGTGGATTCAACAAGACCATTCCCCTGAGGTTAGTAGTTAGCATAAGGCTTCAATACTATTCCATTTTCCAATGCAAAGTCATAAATTTTTAATAACGATATATACATTGTATTGTCAAAAACAAGTGAAGTAGAAACACCAAACTTGGAAATGATGTTCTGCCACAGGAAGTTGATGACCTCCTGATCGTTCACCTGTTTGAGTGGAACTACCTTTGTCCACCGCGTGAAGTAATCTGTAGCAGTGAGAATGTAGCGATACTTATTTGATGAATGTGGAAATATTTCACCAATAATATCCAAGCCTCGTTGTTGAAGCGGTTCTTCCACTGCGATAGACTGCAGTGGGGTGGTTGACCTCTTGTTTCTGTCAGCACACTTTTGACAGACCAAAAATTTGCGGACGTAAGCATGAGAATCTTTGAATGGTGTGGGTCGATAGAAACCGGCCTGCATGATCTTGTGTGTCGTTGCGTTTCCCACAAAGTGCCCCTCGGCTGGTCTGTCGTGGAGATCACGCAATACCTTTTCTTAAACATCGAAGCAATACTTTGTTATGGCGCTTCTTGAAAAGCACCCCATGCACCAACTGGTAAGATAATGCATTAAGCCTTAGTTCCCTCTTCTGTCGTGCGGAAAAATGGGAGGGCACAGTGTCATGCGAAAAGGTATTGGCGCACGTCCGCATACCAAGGATTTGTGTCGGTAGTGGGTGAGGCTCGCTCAATGGTGTACATCTCCATTTCTTGCTCCCATCCTGAAGGGTCTTCTTCTTCTTTTGTGTCCACTACTTCTGCTGCTAGTCGAAAAATACCATGGCCCTTGATTGTGTGAACTACCTTGATTTCTAGATCATTGTCTTGCAAACCAGTCATCCAATTCGCTCTCCTTTCACCCAGCTCTTGTTGAACAAGCAGTGGTCTGACTGTTGGGTGCGGAACAAAGATAATGCAATGGTTCTTCAATAAATAAAGTTGAAAGT
This sequence comes from Pinus albicaulis, assembly GCA_034641835.2. Lineage (NCBI taxonomy): Eukaryota > Viridiplantae > Streptophyta > Pinopsida > Pinales > Pinaceae > Pinus > Pinus albicaulis. The sequence continues at coordinate 387,251,964 of CM076570.1, forward strand.
GATTAACCCCCTTATATACTGTGTAACGATGTTTTTCAACAGTGGGGTAATTTAGCTCAAGTCCTTGTAGACTTGCGCTCATGAAATAAATTGGTCGCTCATTGTTCAAATCATCTTTCTGTGTAAGTATAACGGCAAGAGATGTGTCAAAAGTAAAGGTGTAGAGCAAAAGATCTTTGTTGAAATTTGGGCTGTATAGCGCGGGTGATTCGGCGATGGTTTGTTTTGTACATAAAAAATGCATCATTTTCCCTGGTATCCCATTTGTAAATAGCATCCTTCTTCACCATCTCCTGTATCGACTTTACAATCTGAGCATAATCGAAGGTGAACTTGCAGAGGAATTTGATCTTCCCCAGGAAGGACTGCATTGCCTTCTTGTTCACTAGGAAGGGAATTTGCGTGATTGTTCTAACCCTGTCTGGGTCTACCTTAATCCCACTTTTAGTGATAATGTGGCCCAAGAGATTCGGACACAGCAAAGATGATTTTCTTAGGATTGAGGGTTATCTCGCACTTGTAACATCACTCGAAAATTTTCTTTAAGTAGTGTATGTGATCAAACCTCTATTTGGAAAACATAGTTACGTCATCAAGATAGACCACTACGGACTGCCCAATCAATTCGTGGAATTTGATATCCATATCTCGTTGAAAGGTTGCACTAGCATTGACCAACACAAATGTTATTCGCTTAAATGTGAACGTACCCCACTTCGTTCGAAAGGTGGTCTTGAGTCTGTCAGGTTCTTAGACCAGGACCTGGTTGTAGCCTGAATATCCATCGAGCAAATAAAACATTTCATACCCCGATATTGTTTGTAAAATTTGTTCCGTGGACGAAACGAGGTAATTATCCTTGTCCGAGGTGCGACCAAATTTGATACCCAAGTAGAGTGTCGCACTTTGTATATGATTTGAGCATCCAACAACTTCCTTAACTCTTTCTAAATGAGGGGTTCAAGCGTTAGATGTACTTTTCTTAATTTCTATCGAAATGGCTCGACCCCTTCCTTTATTAGTATAACACGTTGGATGATTCGTGTGTCATAAGTTTTTATATCATCATTTGTCCATGCGAACACATCTTGGTGCTGCTTGAATAAGTGGATGAAGGCTTGTCGCTCTTGTGTTGTACAGCAAGCACCAAGATTGACATATTTTGGATCTTTGTCTATTCCCAAGTTGATATGTTCATGTGACAACGTGGAACTGTGGGTTTTAGCGTTGACAGGCCCCCAGAAGCAATTCTGCAAATCATACAGCTTCTATAAAGATACCACACCCTTTGGGATGAAATTTCTTTACTCGTGTTGGTTTCATCTTACAGTTCCTTCTTGTGCTCGTCCTCATCGATCGTTGTGTCTTTGAACACATCAGTGTTCGCCATGAAGCACAATATCTGTTGTTCATCTTAAAAACAAGTAAGTTAGTGATGTTATCGGGGACGAATGGTTTATAAATAATTTCTACAGAAAAGTCATCCCTCAATGGTGACAACCTAGCAGCAACATTTGCTAATGCATCCGCAGTTGTGTTACGCATTCTTGGATCGGAAATAATAATTAAAGCTTGGAAATGCGAAATTAAACGCCATACCTCTTGTCGGTAACTCTTTAGATGAGGTGGAAAACAATGTATGGTGTCATGTACATGTCACACCACAATTCTGAATCACCTACTACTTTTAAGGACGCAACCATGAGGTTGTTGAGATTTTGAGGTAGCATCGAGTGTGCTCTAGCCCTGAAATTTTGCGGAGGGGCTAAGACACACAAGACCTCCAAAACTCGAAAAGTGTTTGGAGAAATTGCATCTGGTGTCTAAGATATTAAAATAATTAATTTTTTTAATGAGGACCAAATTTAACTTAGGGAATTAGAAAAATTAAAGTGAATTAATTAAACACATGTGATGAAATGTTCTAAGTGACGCAGATCAAGCATTCTTTTAATCTAAGTCGTCGATAAGAGATTAAATCACGGTCGTTCGTGTGTCAATGAGAAAAGTATAAAGGAAAGGCTTGGGGTCAGTTGGAAACACTCACACAGAGTCTAAGAGATCAAATTCTTCTGACGAAGCAGTGCTCGAATGAAGATCAGATTTGATTGACTCAGAGTTGCAGTGAGGGGCAGATGCAGTGATTGGTCAGGAGGGCCAAGAGTATAGTGCAGAGCAAGGGCAAAAGAGACACAGTGGAGGCAGCGCAGCCATCAGAGGGAGTGACGCAATCCCTTAGGAGGATGACGCAGGCCCACGCAGGGCGTACGCAGACACAGTGCAGCATCTCCAAGCAAAAGTCTAAAATTCTGTCGGAAGAAGGGTTTCTGAGCCAGTTGAGCTGAAACTGAGATTTAGGAGAAGCAGATCCACACAGAGTTAGGGTGACACAGCTCCTCAGCCCAGGCTACGCATGCTTACGCAGTTGTTATGCAGAACCAACTAGGGTTTCACTAGTTTCTCATCTAGATCAGCCGGGACTTGCGAGACTGAGGTATATCTCACATTTTCTCTGATTGCCGAGGTTTTCTCTGTTGGGTTACAATTTTATGGCACCCTAGATGTACTCAAAAACTACTGCTTTATAATAATAAACCCTCATATCTGTTGCACCGGTTTTCCCGCATTGGATTTTTCCGGGGACATTTGTCCGGAAAATTTATGTGTCACTTTTTTATATGATTGTGTTATTTAGTAAATGATCTGTATCTGTATGTTGTTAATTGTATTTACTTTGATGTTAATTCTGAATATTCAGATTAGTAACTTGTATGTTTAATCAAGTAAGAGAAGTAAATCGAGATTTAACAGTAGAGATTTAACAGAGGTCAATGGCTCCTTGTAAGCCCAAGATGAGTGCCTATTATTCAATTGTGTTTGCGCACTTGAATTCCAAGAGGCTCGAGATTAAGTGTTTTCTCCGCAACTGGTCTTTTAAAACGGAACCAACTCCGGAGCCTTCCTATGTCTTAGAACCATCAAAGTACGAAATCCACATGTTATATGTACAAGGATCATGAACTACACTAGTATTAATGCTACTACTACTACTACTATTACTTTAATTATTAAGAGCATGTGTTTCCTCCTAAGAGGTCACGGGCTCAAAACCAGAGAGAGGTAGAGTATATATGCCTTCATAGGTTTAGCAATCAAATCGTTGCGCGATGGTGGGTCCTTTGTCCCACGAACAAGGGGGTCTCATACACCAATTTGGTGTCTGGCTTGGCCGTGACCTTAAAATTGGATGGTAATAATAATAATAATTGTACAAAGGTCATTTGCACTAGTTGAACTAGGAAGGAGATCCAACTGTGTTTATGGTGGGACTGGGGATGGTTTTGCAAGATAACACCCCAGTAGTGTCTCCAGGGAAGCAATTTTCGAAAATAAGATCTGTGAAAGCCATTGGTTTGTTTTGTCCATTTAAGGGAGTGATATTATGTTTCATGTACCTTTCTGAATTCACTCGAATCAAGTTGTTTCGAACATTATACGGAAGCCATAATGTGACCAGTCTGTGGCAAAGTATCGTTGTAATTTACTTGATTAGTCTCTACTTAAAAAAAACATATATGCCTCAGGTATGTCCACAATCACTATGTTTATGCATTGGTGAACTCGTCCGTCAGATGATAAGCGGATGATCACATCTTTGGATTCACCAACCACGTGGACAGGAGTCATGTCTAATTGAATGATCTGTGCATTTGTTTTATCCCATTTTGCATTGATTTTCTTTGCGATGGATAATCGCATTAGATTCATTGATGCACCGGAATCAACTTGTTATCACTCCCCCAACTTCCCAAGGCTGAGAGTGGTATTGAAGGAAGGTAACAACATCCCAACCTTTAGGTCAAGTAGCTAGCCCTACCAAAATTAGAGAGGACTCTCTCAATGTAATTTTTTAGTCAATTAAATGGCTGAAATATTTAATGGTCTTAGGCTAGGTATATAAGCTGAGTAAAAAGGGTTTTTCGTTTGGTGTTTCTGTGTTGGATAGGAATGACAGTAAGGAGACTAGATCTAGGATTTAGGTCAAATTTCAGTCAAGTTGTAGAGATATGGATGAGGCCAGGTAGGTAACTTGAAAGCATGCTTAGTTTGTCATTGTGTATAGGATGAAATGATAGAAAGTCTGAATGAGCATTGTGGTGAATTCATTCATTTAGAAGAAAATAAACACATAATGTAAATCTTGTTAAGACAGAGAATGAAAAGGCCTGATTTATGGTTATAAACTGACAAGATAAACACATAGAAGCATGTATATGAAAGAGGAAAACATAGCCTTCAACATGATAAGATAAACATAAAGAGAAATAACAAATGCTCCAAGGCATACCACAGGTTTCTCAACATAATTTCTGCAAAACAATGACACCTAGACAGCAGACCTAGATGAGATGGAGTGAATGACCTAAGACTTATAAATGACAATGAATGAGATGACCTTTGAAGTGATGATGGCGATGGATGGGATGAGGGGAGAAGCATTTTTGACCTAGACTCCTCCAGTGACCAAAATTTATTTTGAAAACTTGTTTGCAAAGACCAAAAATTTTGACCTATGACTACTAGCAAATTAATTGAAAGAGTATGTTTGATCACTAACATATTGACACTAACACAACCAAGCAATTGTGTACATCGAAGTTGAAAACTTCAAATGTTAAGAGAAAGGGAAGGCAAAGTGTGTTCGCTTCCATTGTTAATGCATGAAGTACTAATTTGAGGGAACCAGAAGACGTACCTAATCCCTTGTGTGAAGGGGCATTGTTACCCGTGGTGGATTGCCCAAGTGAGCATAAGATAATATCCCGCTAGTTCGTAATCTTTGTTAACTCAAACAATGAAATGTCTACACGAACCTTCCTCGTGTCTTATACTATGTTATAGTCCACAGCAGGAAGGGAAGTCGAAGTGTCTGGGGAAGTAGCTTGACTTGTGACTTCCGAAGAGATGGTCTTGTCTTTGTTGTTTGCGGAAGCACTTTGTCTTTGTTGTTTGCGAAAGCACTCTTTGTTGGGACTGCTTTCCCATACTTGCTTTGAGTGTTTTGTGTTGAGTTGACTAGCGGACTGATTTTCCTCAACAAGGCTTCTTTGAGTTTCTCTTTGTCAATGCTATTGTAATGGTCAGCCCTTCACTTCATAAGTTATATCGATTGGTCTACTATTGGGCTGAAGGGTCACTGAGAGGTTGTTTCTCGATTGTTCTCTTATGGGCTGAAAGTATACAATTGAACATGTTTACTAGGTGCCCAACACTTGGAGCCTCATTGGATGCAACAAGTTCTTCATTTTCTTCTCCCGGCTCAGTTTGCTCATTAGTAAGCATCGCATCACAAAAATGCATAGCGATAGAGCTCATGGTGTGATTCCATTGTGGGCATGTTTTCTCATAATGGTGTTGTTGATGAAACGAACAGTATACGTCCATGCCCAAGTCGCCCAAGTTGTCAATATTCAATGCAACATTTTAACTCTGTGCAGACTTGCTCGGTTGGCTATTGTTGCTACCTAAATTCGCAATCCTCTTAAGCAAGTTGTATCGCAGAGCCTTGTTGTTCACGACAGTCTCACTTGACCTTTGTTTGAGTTCTACCAACTCATTTGACGAGTTCTTAACCATGTGGGTCAAGTTATCAAGATCGGACGATTCTTTCTCTTTTGCCTTATTTATAGAGGCTTGAGACCTTCTACTCGTGTCTTTGGAGTCCTTTGTCAACCGAGGACTCCAAAGACAAAGGACTCCAAAGACACTGTGACCTAAATGACTACCACAAGATCTTGTATTTCCTTTATTATGTTTCATAATCTCACTCTTACATGCTTTGTTCAACTATGGAAAAATAAACAAATATGGAACCCCTTCCTTTCCTAATGGCTCAATATTTGACATCAGATGTTAGCCATCTAGGGTTGGGGTTAGGTTCTTTAGGTTGCAATTTTGAACCTTCTAGAATCTTTTGGAAGTCCACATGTGAGTAATGTGAAGTAACATGGCATCCACTTGATAGCATGGTGGTCAACAAGATAGGTCAACATGTGAGAGCATAGTTTCCTAATATGAACTCCAATTAAGGTGATCTTCAACCACTAGAAATCTCTCTGCATATAATAATATCAAGAGAGTGGATACTTTATTCACGAACTTTTGACCCCAAAAGTAAGCAAGCTCCAAAATTCCCAAACCCTAAATTACCAAAGCAAAAACCTACCCCTAAAATGGGCTCTAAAAACCAATAGATCCATTTTTCCACCTAGAAATACCAAAATAGATGACAAATTATGTTATAGATCCATTAAAAATCAACTAAGTCGACTAAGGGAGCTCCCAACAAACATCAAAAGATTCCTAGAAACCTTTAGTCATCTCTTCAACCTTAATGAGTTTGAAGTGGTATCTCTACCAATTTTTCACCTTAATCTATAAAGAGTACAATATGATGGGCAAATTGATGGACATAAGCAACAAGAAGCAACCTCTACAACACCATTACAAGCATCCACAAGGAATAGCATTTAATCTAACTTTCTTTGTTTAACAATTGTTCGTTTATCTTTGTGGTAGATACTCTTAAATCTTGTATAACAAAGTGTTCCAAATCATTGTTTTTGTAAGTAATCACTAATTTTGTAAAACCCTTTGGTGCTAATGAAATTTCAAGTCCATAGCATATAAATGGTGCTAAAATATTTTATGAGAACTTCCAACAAGGATAAATAAAGTTGCAGCAATGACAACATTTCTTGTATAACAAAGTGTTCTGGCTCACTCGTTTAAACACTAATTTTGTAAAACCTTTGCTTGCTAATGAAATTCCAACTCCATGGCATACAAAGGGTGCTAAAATATTTTATGAGAACTTTCAACAAGGATAAATAAAGGTGCAGCAAAGACAATATTTCTTCACAGGGACAATATAAAAATTCAAACTAAAGTAAGCCAACAGTAAGTATGGTCTAAGAAATGCATGTTTTCTTCATGTTTATTAAAACCGATCTCAAACCATTTAAGTTATTATTTGAGACAGAATAAACAATAAATAATGAGTAGATATTGTGTAAGAAATGATAAATTAAAAAGTACAACCTTTGAATGCCCTAGCACAATAGGACAAGTATTAGAATTAAATTAGTAGACTGGAATATGAAACTGAATTTTTTCACAAATACTTTGATACCCATGGAAGGTCCTTGTCCTCCTTCAAGGCAAAAGATACATCATCACTGTAACCAAAAGACGTGACAAAAAAAGCAAAGTTCAATTACTTTCCATCCATCCAGTAGAGTGCAATTTCAAATGAATTCAAACCCATAGTTGCATGCCTAAATTTAAATTTTACAATTCCCTCCCAATCCTAAATAAGGTACCTTAATTTTATATCATCTTTACAAATTTCCTGAACACTGCAATATTCATCCACTTGTATAAAATTCAAACTCAATTGAGCCAATGTAGCTGCATGGTATCAATACACCCACAACAATCCGAAATCAAACACCAAAGTAAGCTAGGCAGTTATGTTAGTTCGATAGAAAGTATAGCCATATTAATATGATGGTAATTGTTTCTCCCTGTTTAGTTCTGGAATCTCGGTGTGTATTCAGAAATATGAAATAGCATTGTCTATTAATTAAATGGCCTCTCTTATCTACAGAAATTAATTGGAGACTTAGTCGCATGCAGGCTTATATTTGTAATTATAATGATTCTCCATGCGGACATTCAGATGTTGCAAGCAAAACTATGGAATCATAAGCGGCTGATTACTTAAAATATTCATCTTCTTCTGAGTTGTTTATATATATGTCTTCCATTGCAAACAGTATATCTTTAACATACGTTTACTTCAATCCTAAATCGTTCAAAGCTATAATACATATTCTTTTGAAATTTTTATAGAACAATTGCTGCTTGCAGTTACTTGTACCCGTTGATTATTTTGTGTAGCATCGGGAGGTATTCCCGCGTGCCAAAAGGCCTCCAAAGTCAGCCAAGGCAAATTACAAAATGAAAATTTAAAACTTGTATTTATGGGCTTTTAATGTAGGCCCCAAATGGTGAAGTCCGCCCCACCATGAAAAGGCGTGACCCTTGGTCAAAGTCACCCATTTAACAATTATAAATACACAAGTTGACTTCCAATTTGACCAATTCAGATTAGCATATTCTCTCTTCTATTCACATATGTTGTCAAGAAGAAGTTCTGAAGTTTCACCAAGTCAGAAGCTGCCATTTGACTGTGATTTGACCTGCTCTCTTTGACTGAGAATTTGGTTTGTTTGACCCAGAATCTGTCCAAGTTTGACTGCAAGAGAAGTCCAAGTTTGACCACAGAAGAAGGCCAAGTTTGACTGCAGACAGAATGTTTGACTGCATGTTGACCACAGGTCTTACTGCAGGTCAAAACTGACCACATGGGTCAGCCACAGGTTTGACTTTGACAACATAGGACAGGTTGACCAGGATAAAAAGTTGACCAGCGTTGACTAAGCTGAAATTTTGACCAGATTTGATTGGTCAATAGACTTGGATTTTGACACAGATTTCTAGAATATTCTTGTAATTGTAAATATTGTTGAAAAACAAATTTCTCCTAGAAGAAAAGTTGTTGGGTTTTCTCCAAAGTTTGTGTTTCCCAGGGAAAAATTTGTTATCTCTGTTGTGATTGGCTCTCTTATGATCTTACTGTTTTCGCTGCATTATTGTTGAGATTTTGTGTGCATAATTGCTCAATGATATAAGTGATATAAGATAGTTTGGATGAAGATCATTAAGAAGTAATTATCAGATCAGAAAATCCATTTCTAGTGTGCATCCCTTGTCGAAAATTCAACAGGGTATCAAAGCTTTGTTGAAAGAGCATCCATTGTAGTCAGCCCTACAGACAAGAATTCAAGCAGCTTAATTGGTTTTTAGTTCCCTTGCCTAAAATGGAACCAAGTCTTCGAGTTGAAAACAAGATGGTTGGTGCCATCAATTTCAGATCTTGGAATACCAAGATATTCTTTATTTTGAAGAGAATGAACTTCAGGATCATGTGGAAAAAGTCATTCCAGAGCCAGAGGGAGCTGAAAAGAAAGACTGCCAAGGCAATATATGATGCTCTAGAGAAATTGTATGCAAGCAACAATACCAATAGGAAGTTAGCCTTGAAAAATCACCTCAATTATATCACAATGACTAGATCAGATTCTATTGTCTCATATCTTATAAAAATCTTACAGATCATAGATGTGCTTGTAACCATTGGACACACCATTGAAGATTCAAAGCTTGTTTCAATTACTCTCAATGGATTTCCTCCCTCATAGGAGCCATTTATTCAAGGAATTTGTGCACGATCAGAACTACCCACATTTGATGATCTATGGATTAATTGTGTTCAAGAGGAAAGAAGATTATTATCTAGAAACAACTCACAAAATTCACAAAATGAAGAAACACAAGCCCTTGTAGTTCATGTTGAGAAATCGATAGGGCTATAATTAGGATCATTTCTCTTATACTTGATAATTGCTTGTGATATATTTTTACTTTTTATTGATTATTAGCTTCTTTACTTGCTTGTGATATAAACAGCTACCAAAAACATGAAGATCAATAGTACACAGGAACAGAGAATGTAGGCTGCAAGACAAGGCCAAAACCTCTCCTCTTGAGAGGAAAACCCACAAACCTCTTTTTTTCTTATAGATTCTTCAAATCACGAATTTCAAGACCTTTAGAGCCTAGACCAAGATCAATACCCTTCAAAGACCAAGCCAGACCTTCTTGATGATGTGCTTCTTCTATTCAAGTCAAACCCAATCAAATCTCTTCCAGCTACACAATTTCGACCCCCAACTACAGAATTTCAGCCTCCACTACAAATCTGAAATTTTTGGCCCCTACAACAATTGTTGCTCCCACACGTGTGAGGGAAATTAGCGCTTCCAAGGCTTCCTTGCTCCTTCACTTGGGTTGCTTCTCCTTTAGGGCTACAAGGTGACCTAAAAGTCCTTTCTTCGACCTTCTTCCTACAACTTGACAACTTCGACCTTGTAGCTAAAATACCCTAGCCTTATCTTCGCACGTGTGTGAGAGAGAGAGAGAGAGAGAGAGAATGTAATATCCCCAATTAGCAATTATGTTAATTAGAATATTAATTTTTGATAAATTTTGATGTTTCTAATGTCAAGCAAAAATAAGGTGGGTCAAGACCCACAATTAATAATTAAGGAAAAACTAGAGCCTACTCCTATAGTGCACAAGGAAAAATTGCGATCTTGGTGGGGTTTGTGTGGCCAGCATTCGATTTGGAGGTAGCTCCCTAGGTGGCAGTGTGGGAGAGGCTCTATGGGGGCAACATAGTGAGTGGTTGGATGAGGGGACTGTGCAGTCCATGGTGGGCCCAAGGGAACATTGGGGGCTCAATTGATAAAAGGAAGTGAAGGCGACTCATTTTCCTCATTCATTCATCTTCTATTTTGATTGTCATCTTGACATAGCACACTTGTGCCAAGAGCCAAGTTTGCAGTGTTATTTAGAACACGAGATCTTCAGGCAGAGATCTCAACCTCTACCTCGAGGGACTTCGAGTGCTCGCTCAGCTGGTGAGAAGTTGACATAGCAACAACAGCAGGAGTGTGTAATCCCTTCAAGACTACGTAGAGGCAGTAGAGAATGAGAGTGCAATCTAGAGGAACTGTCGGAAGTGTGGGAGAGAAGAAGAGTTCAACCGGAGGATTTGGAGGGGAAGCTAGCCACCTCCTACTAGGGATTTTGGCAACATTTTGGAGACATCTACTAGCAGTTCCAGCCAAGAGTCGAATTTCCTAGCAGTTGGGTGAGCCAACTCCAAGAGGGCCAATTTCCGAGGTCAAAACTAGGACAAAACCTTTATAGGTATTTTTGGGTTTATTGAGAGGCCAAGATTTATTTGGCGAAATTTTCTGAGCAGTGGAAGCGGCCCAACCAATGGTCCAAAGTCAGCCAGCAGCAACATTTCTGGGCAGAGTAGCGCAGCACCAGAGCCACGTAGAGCCAGTGGCGGAGAGTCATTTCAGCATTGATTGAGAAGTACTCCAGCCTACATTTAGTAGGCCCAGGTGCACCTATTCCAACACTTCTTTTACTCAGTTCCCGACATTAATAAAATGCCTCAACTCATCTTTTGGCTTCAGTTCCTCATGTATTTATTTTGCTTTAGTTTTAGTCTATTGTTGCTTGTATGATTGTCATTTTCCCTTTTGGGGATACTACAGAGAATTAACCAATGTAACGCGGGGTCTCGTCCCCCCACCTAGGGATTGAGTTTCCTCACCCCTTCGTGCTCCGGGGTCGTGGGGATGTATGGGGGGTGTTTCCCCACGCTCCCAAAAAATAGGAAACCAAGGGGGGCGTGAGGGAGGGTGTTTCCTCAAAATTAGGGGTCGAGGGGTCATCAGGGGGCGTGCAAGGCCCAAAAAATGATTATTTTTAATGAAAAAATGCGAATTTAAAATTTTTATTTTTAATTTTTAGATAGGGTTGCTTTTTTGGTTTTTTTCATTTTGTTTTTTGTCGTCCATTGCTACCTTTGTCGTCGCTCCAGCTCCAGCTGCCACCTCCCGTCGCTCTAGCTCCAACTGCTGCCTCTGTCGTCGCTCCAGCTCTTGCTCCTGCTGCCTCCCTCCGTTGTCGTTGTCGCTACCATGATGCCCTCCCACATTGTTGCCTCGGGCTGCCTCCCTCCATTGTCGCTGCCCTCCCAAGTTGCCTTCCCAAGCTGTTGCTAGATGTTGCCTCCCTCCGCTGTCTTTGCCCTCCATTCCTCCACAGACCACGTTGTCGATATGTCTCACGATTATTGTACACTGTTTTAAATTTTAAAATTTTTTTTTTTAATTTAAAGTTTAATTTTTTTGTTTGCATTGTGCAATGTGGTGTGGTAATTTTTTAAGGTTAAATTTTGTTTTTTTTAGTTCAAAAATCAAAATGAAAGGTATAAATCATAAATGATAACATTGAACATTGAACACGGTTACTGTGTTACAAACGTTGCACAAAAAAAAAATTGCAGCGTTTGTAACACAGTAACTACTAATTACATTAGAGCTCTATACATCCCAGATTTGACCCATCATTCAACATAGGTGGGATCGCATGAACACACCTTTGAACATAGCAGCATATGCATTAAACCCAAAATGGTATGTTGAAAGGCCTGGGAGAGTGCCTCCTATTGATGATCCAGAGGTAAAGAATGGCTCCCTAGCTGTAATTGCAAAGATGTACAACGAGGAGGAGGGCGAAAAGTTGTGAAGACAATTTGTTCAGTTTGCATCTCTTAGTGGCCCCTTCAACACACATGGGGTTGAGGCAGATCTCATAGATCTAGCCCAAGATGACCCGGTTGGTTGGTGGAGAATGAATGGGGATGGTGCTCCAGAGCTCAAACATCTAGCTATGCATTTGTTGTCTCAGATTGCTAGTTCCTCTGCAGCAAAGAGGAATTGGTCAACATATAGCTTCATCCACTCTATCAGGAGGAACAGGCTTACCTCTAAAAGAGTTGAGAAGTTAGTTGTTGTGCACAATGCCCTACGTCTTGAGCATAGGAAGACACCTGAATATTTAAAGGGACCAGCAACACGATGAGATTTTGATCCAGAGGATGATGCACAAGTTGATATGGAAGAGACACTTGATGAGACACAGATGGGGTTGGTTGGTGTGCCACTTAGCATGTTTGAGAATCCAAGTGATTATGATTCAGATGGTGACATGGTTGATCCTGATATATTTGTGCAGCAGCGGGATTTAGAGACTAGTGGGGCATTACCTTGAGAAATTATGCTCATTTATCATAATGATGATAGCATTTGATATTCATATGTTATGTTATTAACTTATTTGCTTTTAAGTTTTATGTTTCAGACTTCAGTTAAAACTTTATTTTGAATCTTGATATAACATGATATCTTAAACTTTATTTTCATTATACATTGTTAGTAGTTACATTATACAGTTACAAAGTTACAAACTTACATGTATGATTGTATGATGTATGTTTTAACTTTTAAATTTGTTTCAGTTAATGATTCATCGATTTATAATTTTATCATTTATCCTTCATGATGTAAGTGTTATATAAATTTTATAAATATTAAATTTTCAATGATATATCATATATTTTCATATTTTATAATTTTTATGACCCCGACGTCCCCCCACGTTTCCTGAAAATTGGTAGGGAGCTTTTGCATAGGTCGCTCTTGCGCTCCCTCACCCCCACCTCTAGGGCACTTGGTGGAACATTGGAATTAACCCAAAAACTTTGTCCTTCTTCCTTCTATCCTTCTTTGCTTGCCTTTCTTCTGCCTCTCCTTCGCTTGGATGATGAGGAGTGAGTGAGTGTCCATAGGAGGTCGAGTTCTAACTTCTCTCCTATATATAGACTTTCAAGAAGGAAGACATGCCCTAATTTGGTCGACTTCTTAGTTGTCAAGCCAACTTGGTCTTGGACAGGTATTTTGACACTTTAAATAGAAAATTAATTTTGTTGACATTTCATATTGGATGCCCTACCTCATCCTCGAAGAGTATCGGAGACCAGATGCTTACCGAATCCTCCATTCTTTCTTTACAAAGTAAAGACAAGAACGATGTGTCTATCTCTCCCTCTCAACTAGGGAGGAGATATCAACCAATCCAAGCTTGTCTCTCAAATACACAAACTTCTTCTTAGGAAGAGATTTTGTCAAAGTTTCAGCTACCTGCTCATCGGTGGAGATATATTGTAGCTGCAACACTCCAACTTGCACCAGCTTTTGTATGTATTGATACTTGTTATTTAGTCCCACCAGGATAGATTGCCCTGGTCAAGAAGTTTGACACTATTATTGTACCACTACAAGACCGAAATATAACTTTGTTATAAGGTTATTGTGGGACCGAATTATGATACTACTACAGAACTGAAGAGTGACACTAATAAAGTATGATAGAAGTGTGATGAGGGATGCCACCGGACTGAAACCAAAGTAAGTTGCCTTAGGATTGAATCATGGTAAGGATGTCACAAGACCGAAGTCTGAGAGGGCTACCACAGATCAAAGTATGGTAAGGATGTCACAAGATTGAAGTATGAGAAGGTTGCCGCAAGAACAAAGCATGAAAAGGCTTACAACAAGGCTTATGTAAGCATGACAAGGTTGCTCCAAGATCGAAGCATGAGAAGGCTTATGTACCGTAGTTTGTCAAGAGTTGTAGAACTGTGTTTGAAAGAACAAAGTATTGAAGGACGCAATATTGAATACTGGAGTCAAAACTGAAGCATGATTTAACAAGGTTGACTTGATGGATGGAAGAAGTCTTTGGTCTATGTTGTGAGGGTCTTGGCCATCTCAATTTTTTTTGAATCTACTGAAGGAAGAGTTCTTGACTAGGTTTTGCCCAACGTAGGGGGTTTTCCCTAGTTGTGTGCCTACATCTCATGTCCTCCTCTATTTGTTGATTGGCATTAGTCTCAATGATAAGAACAAGATAAATTGAAAGAACAACTAATAATGAAACATCACAAGATAATGTCATAATAAGACAAATCAATTAATTTGCCACCCTATTGGATTTTTCAACATGGTATCGGAGTTATGGTAAAAGAAGGTTGAAGATCACCTTGTTGGCAAGAAGGAAATGCAGTCTTGGAAGAAAAAGGTTGCTCCCTATATTGAAGGACTGAATGGTTAATTAAGGAGCCCATGAAATCGAGTTATCTGAGTAGAAAGCGAAGATGTAAGGCTCCTTTAAGTAGTCCGAAATCATCATATTTTTTGTGCCACAAAATTTGTGAATATATCAGAAGCAAGCTATATAGAAATTTGTGAATAAATCTTAGAAAGTTTTTCATATAAAATCTGAATGAAAGAGATTGATCCTTGTAACCAAAAAGGACAGTCATCCTAGGCACATTCAAAATACGGACAATATCTGCTCTTGAAGTCTCCTCAAACAAAGGGTATTCAATGGTCTAGGGCCCAACTCAAAGAAATCAAGTAAGTGTTGTCATTGTTCCTTACTTAACAAATTCATATGCAACAAGTCTAATGGACTATCAAATTGAAGGTATGTAAACACGAGGTATGTATATTTATTTTATGAGATTCTAGTTTTTCAATATATCTAATATTATAAAATCCTAGATGATCCATATAAAACGCATTGTTTATAATCAGTATGGGATAAAGACTGTAATCCCTAGGTGACTTATGAAACACTCTTATAAGAAACTTAATCTTTATCTTCTAAGGTTTGTAGGTAATCTAGGATGTCAAGTATTGAAAAGAAAAGATAACATGGATTTTGATATATATAGGGTTTATCCTAGGATTCCATCCTCCATTGTTGCTTATAAAATCTAGATTGAAAATTAACATCATGTTCTTGGTATCACATGTTTTTCTTGAGAGTATTTGTTACAAATATAAAAGATCGTGGCTTAATACAAAGAGAGCACTTCTAGGAATCCCTACAAGGTTTGTTAAGGAACATCTCCAGGTACGTCTTAGACTATACACTTTATAAAATTCTCTTAATATAAAAGGTATGTTCATTATCTTTTGAAATTTGTGTTACGTTACTAACATTGTTATGTCTAGGACCTCTGAATCATAAAGATTCTTGACAAGGTGATTAATCATTAGATAAATCTACCTTCCTCATATCTTTGATCATTCTTATGGAACCCTAAAAGATTCTATGTAAAACCCTAACTTAAGGCTATGTTGGTGCTTATGTGAAAAAACCTAATCCACTTAGGGTTGTTAGTAGTCTAAGAAAATGCTATTATTTTGATGTTTAGGATTTTGATGTAATGTCATATTTGGGATTTTGGTATGGTTATGGAAACCCTAATATTTTAGGGTTGGATGGTGATGCCGGTAATCCTAAACCTTTAGAGGTTTTCGTAAATTAGGGTTTATGAACAAAATCCTTATATGAAACCTGATCCAAGTGGATATTGGTGGCCACCTGCCTATTCCACTTGGGGCCCCACCATTGTCTCTTTCAGTTTTTCAGTTTCGGCACAACTTATTTTTAGCAGTTTTTCCGGTCCTGAACTTCCAGAGCCATTTTGAGGCCCTAAACGAAGATCGTATGTTGAAGTTACGTCCCCGAGAAGTTGAAACACCAATTTACCCAAGCGGGGCCCAGAGTTTTGGCGCTTCATCTCCTAGGGTTAGGTTTTTGGACGTTTAGAGTTCTCCATTGTTTCTCAATAATAAATAGGCCCTCGAACCTCATTGTAACACAGTTCAGAGGGCTGTAGCCGCCACATCTCTTCTCAGAGATTCGCTACCAGAACCCTAGCTAGTTTATTTCCATTCTGTCTGTAAGCAAATTTCAGTTCTTTGATGTTAATGAAATGAAGTGTTATTTCCGCTGCATCTTTGTATTTATGGTTATATGTGCATTCTGTTGCATTCCTATATAAATCTGAATCAGTGGTATCAGAGCGGTCTGTTTTTTCTCGATCCTTTGCATGTCCCCAACAAGGTCGGGATATAAGGAGTTAGGGCTCGATCTGGTGGATCCTTTGCAAGATCAGCCTCGCAAACCTCGACGGACGCCCATGGGGGACGAAAAGAAAGATGAGGGAGCAGGAGATCCTATCAAAATATTGCTCGAGGAGGCCCTCGAAAAACAAAGAACGCGATGATGGATAACTTTGCCCAGATCCTTCAACGACTACCCACTGGCGACGCGTCTTCATCCAACAACCACTCTGGAGGCGCGACTCCTTTTAAGGTATAAGTAAACTTTGACATTCCCATATTTGAGGGTCAAATATATGTAGATGTCGTAGATAGATGGTTGAATCTATTAGAAGGATATTTCTCGATTCATGACTTTTCCGACCGGGAGAAGATTATTTTTGCACTCCTCAAAGCTACCCCCCATGTCAAGGACTGGTGGGAAACCTACTGTGAGAAAAAAGATGAGACAGAACCCTCTCTGTTCTCAGTCGTACCCACTTGGAATTCTTTCCGAGATGCCATCAAGGAATAGTACTATCCCGTGGGGAGCTATGAGGACAAGTACATACAATGGACCATGTTGCGGTAACAAAGGGATCAAGATGTGCATGAGCTGATGAATATGTTCCATACCCTGCACACAAAGTTGGGTATCAAAGATTCAGAGAAACATTTAGTGCTAAAGTATCATGGTTCTCTGCACAGATACATTCAGGAGGAAATGGAGTTCCTCGACATCTCCTCACTTGGTACGGCATACCGATATGCTGCCAAGATTGAGCAGAAATTCAAACAGAAGAAGCGAGACTTTGGATCTGCAAATCAAAAGCAAGGGAAAGGTGCCCTCAAACCGCAAACCAAAGGACAAAGCCAAGGCATGGCAGCCCAAGACAACCTGCCAAAGCCACAAGCAAAGAACAACACCGCGAAGCCACCACCTCCCACTATCTCTTTGGTTACTGCAAAACAATGCAGTAAGCTCATTTCCCAAACCAGGAAATTTGTTTTCCTAATGATCTGCCCCCAGGGCAAGAAGAAGATTGTGGCCACGACCTCCAGACATGGCTCCTCTGCACGACAAAAACAAATGGACAAGGTTGTGGACGAGTACGGGGACATCTTCACCTCACCCATAGGGGTGCCTCTACACTGTCAGGTCAAGCACCCCATTGACCTGACCCCAGGTGCGCCGCTACCCAATGGACCAATCCATAGGCGCTATGTTATGGAGAATGATGAAATCAAGAGGCAAATTTAGGAGCTGGTGCAGAAAGGTCACATTCGGCCAAGTTCATCGCCCTGTGGGAGCCCGATCGTGTTGGTACAAAAGAAGGATGGGACTTGGGGACTCTGTATTGACTATCGAGCGCTGAACAAGATCATTGTCCGAAATAGGTACCCGATCCCATGGATTGATGACCTTCTGGACCAACTCAAAGGGGCAAAATATTTCAGCAAGATCAACTTGAAGTCTAGGTATCACCAGGTACCAATCGAACCCTCTGATGTGTGGAAGACTACCTTCAAAGCCAAGGAGGGCCTTTTCGAATGGCTCGTCATGCCTTTCGGGTTGACGAATGCTCCCGCAACCTTCATGCGGTTGATGGATGACATCTTGCGTCCATTCACCAACTCATTTGTAGTCGTGTACCTAGATGACATTCTGATCTTCAGCCAGACTTGGGAAGAGCACCTTCACCACATCCGAGAAGTCCTCCAAACACTACGGCAACACAAGTTGTGCCAATTTGGAGAAGTGCACTTTTGGCATGACCCAAGTTCAATATCTAAGATACATTATTGATGAAAGGGGGGTGCATGTGGATCCAACCAAGATCCAAGTCATTCAAGATTGGCCAGCCCCAACCACTCTAATAGAGCTTCGCAGCTTGCTGGGTCTTGCTAATTTCTACCGCAGGTTCGTGTTGGGATTCTTTCATATCACTTGGCCCTTGAGTCAAGTCACCAAGGGAGGAGCGAAAGCAAAATTCTGTTGGTCGGAATCTCAACAGAAGGCGTTCGTAGAATTGAAACATTGCCTCTATTCTGCCCTAGTGCTCACATTACCAGACTTGCAACAACCATTTGAGATCGAGACAGATGCCTCTGACTACACTATTGGGGCAGTTCTTACTCAACGGGGGCATCCAGTGGCATATCACAGTGAGACATTGTCCGACAAAATTCGCAAGTATCCCACTTATGACAAAGAGATGTATTCCATTGTGCAGGCGTGTCGACAATGGAAGCATTACATTTTGGGGAAGGAAACAATCATCCACACAGACCACCGACCCCTGCAGTTCATACAGACACAAGGGAAGTTGCAAAACGATCGCCATCAGAAGTGGCCCACATATCTGCAACAATTTCATTTGAACATCAAGTACAAGAAGGGTAGCACGAATAATGTTGTCGACTGCCTCAACCGACCACCGATCGTGGCCATAACCACAGTTCTCAACTCTTGTGGGCACGAGACTTCTGATTGGCCGCTTCTCTACAAGAGCGATCCAGAATTCAGCGACATATACAAGGCACTCTTGGGGGGTACGCAAGTTCCAAATTTTCACCTCCAAGATGCATTGTTATGTCAGATGGGACACATTTGTGTTCCTTCAAGCGAGCGTGCCAAGTTGATATGGGAAGCGCACTACAGTCGAGTCGTTGGGAATTTTGGGGTCGAGAAAACAGTGGCAATACTACATAAGTATTTCTATTGGCAGAACCTTCGACAGGATGTCGAGAAGTACATCAGATCTTGCACAGCTTGCGCCATTGCCAAACCGACCATCAAGAAGCAAGGGCTCTATACTCCGCTACCTACCCCCAGTCGACCTCGGGAATCCATCTCAATGGATTACATGTCAGGCCTCCCTTCTACTAAGCATGGAAACGACTGTGTTTTCGTGGTCGTCGACAGATTCTCGAAGATGGCCATTATGGCGGCTTGCAAGAAGAATATCACAGCAAAAGCCACTGCTAAACTCTTCTTTGAACAAGTGTGGGTTCACTTCGGGAACCCACAGTCTATCATATCAGATCGCGACAGCAGGTTCCTCAACACATTTTGGTCCAGCCTCTGGTCAATGTTGGACACCAAGCTCACCAAGTCCACAGCTTTCCATCCCCAAACTGATGGCCAGACAAAGGTCGTCAATAGGATGATTATACACATTCTGCGCATGTACAATTCAAAGCATCCACGCACATGGAATGAGAGCCTCCCCTATGTACAACACAGTTATAATCGGGCTCTCCACAGCTCAACCGGCCATAGCCCCTTTCAGGTGGGCTTGGGATTCCAGCCACTATGTCCCATTCACGTAGCCATGCCATTTGCGGCTACTCTAGCCAATTCGGCTCATGTACAGTTTGAAACTGACAAAGCAAACAACTTCATCAAGCGCATTCAGCACATCCGACAACAGGTTCATGACATATTAGATAGGGCCAATGCTAAGTACAAGCAACGACATGATCAACATCGGGTGCCACACAACTTTCAGGTGGGCGACAAAGTGTGGCTACATTTGCAGAAGGAACGCCTCACCGGACCCCACCGCAAGCTTCGCCTGCTCCGATATGGGTCGTACACCATCACTAAGGTTGTAGGGAACAATGCATTCAAGCTCAATATTCCACCATTCCTTGGTCTGCACCCATTATTCAATGTAGACCACCTTCGTCCCTACTTCCCACCTCTACTAGACACCTCTGACATTGCAAAAGAACTCAGACTGCATGGAACATGCAAATCAAGAACACTCGCCAACAGAAGATCCAACTATATCGGGTTGTCAAAGTTGGCCAACTCCTGCACCAAGGCAAGTGGTTCACCAGGGACCAAGTTCAGCAAAAGTTTTCTCATCTCATGGAGGAACTCAACACAATGGGGACCATTGCTTCCTAAGGGGGGAGGAATGATCCAGGTGGATATTGGTGACCACTTGCCTATTTCACTTGGGGCCCCACCACTGTCTCTTTCAATTTTTCAGTTTCAGCACAACTTACTATTTTTAGCAGTTTTTCGGGTCCTAAACTTCCGGAGCCATTTTGAGGCCCTAAATGGAGATCGTATGCTGAAGTTACGTCCCCGAGAAGTTGAAACACCAATTTACCCAAACGAGGCCCATAGTTTTGGCGCTTCATCTCCTAGGGTTAGGTTTTTGGACGTTTAGAGTTCTCCATTGTTTTTCAATAATAAATAGGCCCTCAAGCCTCATTGTAACACAGTTCAGAGGTTTGTAGCCGCCACATCTCTTCTCAGAGATTCGCTACCAGCACCCTAGCTAGTTTATTTCCATTCTGTCTGTAAGCAAATTTCAGTTCTTTGATGTTAATGAAATGAAGTGTTATTTCCGCTGCATCTTTGTATTTATGGTTATATGTGTCTTCTGTTGCATTCCTACATAAATCTGGATCAAAACCCTAGGTGAATGTTTGTCCATCTAATCAAAACCTTAGTCTGATCAAGTTTGTTATATGTCTAACCTTAATGCATTGGTATTTGTGTATTGGAATTTCCTTATATATGTTGTTATGCTTGTGCATGACTATGAAATCCCAGATGTGTATATGTGCTAACCTAATTGTTGATGCTCATTAGGGTTTGTACCTAAACCCTTGTAGAAGTCTAATATTCTAGGCTATGATGATGTTGTTTCAAATGTAATGATGAAATCTAGGGTTTACAAAAGGTTGGTGATACTGTTGAAACCTCAAATTGTGATTGTGTTATGATTGGTTTTGATTGTTGATATTTGTTGAGAGTTTAAAGGGTTGGTGATTAATTCAAATTCTCTTCTTGATAATTACTTGTGTGCTTACTTGAGTTACTTATATCTTCTCTTCTTTAGCTTATTTAGTCTTTCATCAAGTCAATTACCAAAATACAAAAGATACAAAATTAGGCTCTTCGAGCCAGGGCAAAACCTCTCCCTCTTGGAAAGGAAAACTCGTAAGGAATTCTTCTTATAGATCTTCAAATGACAAGCACCATGACCAAGACTCAGACCCTTGACCTATGAATGCCTCCAAGACCTTGTCACTGCTTATTTATCTGCCTCCAACGTTGATCATTCATTTCTACACCAACTTGCACCGATCTGCACCAATATTAGAGAACTCGGTCTCTAACTTTATCTTCCTTCATTCTTCGCTTATCAAATCATTCCTTCTTCCTTGATATTCACTTCAGATATATCATTGTCTTTTGGGTACTGAAGATAGGAAGGTAAATCTCTGATTTACCTTCCTTTTATTCTCTTACTTTCACATTGTAATATCCGCACTCTTTTTCATCCTCAATCCGCACTGTTATCCTGATCTGAGGTCCGCACTTAAGTTCAGACTTGACCATAGCTTCCGCACTTAAGTTCAGACTTGACCATAGCTTCCGCACTTCTTTTGCTTTAGGATGCATCACAAAACAGATCCTAGCTCATTGCTTCAACTCGCGTTTAACCCAAACATTGTCACTATGTTGTTATCACAATTTTGCCCGCATTTATGTCCTAGAAATCCACACAAATCACTGATGTACCAGCAATTTACTTCAAAGTTGTCTAAATTGTTGTCTTTTTACTAATTCGCATTTACTATGATAGTATGGTTCCCAAAACAGATCTGTATCTATTCCTTTTAACTTGCATATATACAGACCTTTCGTTATGTTGTGATGTCTCAGAACCATCCGCAATGTATGACTCCAAATGAACCGCAGCGCGTCACTATATATAGTGAGCATGTCTTCTGTTTTAGGCTGACCATACAGCCAGCTAGTAAGCCGAATTCATCACTATGTATTAGGCCGACATGTAGTGCATTTATTCTAGCATTTAATGAGGGTGGACATGAGCCATTCTTTCACTATTTATGACAAGGTCTTGGAGCATTCTCTAGCTACTTCATATACATGACATTTGATTATATTTATGACCAGAAGACAACCCTAATAGACATCAAGAAGAAGTCTATTGACCTATAATAAAATCTTGCTCATGAAACCCAAGAAACAAGTACAACAAAAATACATCTTATCATCTTGTCTTCCTCTTTACATAATTACATAGTCAATATGAAGACCGATCCTAGTTACACTTTTCAACAATATCTAGGGCTAAGTATCTCAAAGATGGAATCTACGGTTTGCATTAAATTCTAGTAGAAAACTAACATATGAATTCTAAAGTTGTTAGATGCATTGTAGAACTTCACTTGTTTGAATTGCTTCAAGGGTTTGCAAAGTCTTAAAAAAGTTTGTCATGTCTGAAAAATATTGAGGCCCTAGATATAATGAGACTGATATCTTGATTGAGTCACTAATGTGATCTAGGAAAACCCAAGAAAAAAATGGAAGTATAGAAGTATGTGTCTCTTTATGATTGTGAACCTAACTAAGTTTAGGTATTTGATGTCCAAAGTTTAATGCTTCCATTATTGTGTGATTCTAATATAGTTAACTTCATGCTTCTATATCTATATTTGGTTGTGCTTGCTACTTGAGTTGTGCAGGTACATAATGTTCAAGATGTTAAAGGTATTCGTAAGTAAAGTTGATTTGATTGATAAGCGTGATGAAGGAAGCTATGTGAATAATGATGATCAAGATGACCTTAATAAGAAGGAATGAAGCCATGAAAGGTTCTTCATTGTTATGGATAGAAGTTGATCTCCCCAAGTTAGGAGGGAGCATGGATAGAAGATATCTCCCAAGTTGAAAGGGAGGGCATATTATAGTCATGATGAATACTTGGAAGAAGAAATTGGAGAATGTATATTGAGGTGTTGTTGAATGAAGGAAAGTGTTGCATGTGAAGTAGGAAAGGAAGTTGTATGGTTGAGGAATCTCCTGTCAAGATTTGTTTAGGAAGCATCTAAGTCCTACTGTGAAAAGATAAGCAACATCAAGATGTTTGAAGACCCCAAAGGTTTGTGTTTACTTATGTGCACTGATTGGGGTTGTGTTTGCACAGGTAAATCTCTCGGAGTTTTGGAAGCATGTTTTACATGCTTCTTATTACCAATTTGTTTGATTGGGAGAGATTTGTTGCTACTGATATGTTTGATCGGGAAGGTTTTGCTATCGATTTGAATAATCGTGAGTGTTGAGACTTTGTGTGATACACATTGCCTGGGAGGACATACCGTGGACACTATGTGTTGATGTCTAGTTCCCGAAGTAGGGAGGGTGGCGTTGGTCATAGAGCTCTGACCTTGCATTACACACTGGGATCCCTAGGTTGATGGTTAGAAAGTAAGCGTGATGGTACCTAGAGTGGATGAAAGCTTTAGCCCATCTCAATCCCACCCAAATAGATTGCCCTAGTCAGGAATCTAGTCTGTGGCACCGTGAGTGCCTAAAATGTTCAAGGACCTAGATAGATTGCCCTGCTCAATAATCTAGTCCATGGCATTGCAGTGACTAAACTCTTCGTAGATCATGTGTTTTGAGATCGTCCACGTACCTCTATAGATATATGTAAGTATGAATACCTCCCTAGTTAAGCGGGAGTGTTGAAGAATGTAACTAAGTTTAGTCTTCATAATTATACTTGAGTCATAATGTAATATATTTATCAAAAGAAAGAAAAAGAAATTTTATTATTAATTAAATTGACTTGTTAAATCATGGTTTCATGCTTGGGTCAATTGTCATAGGTTAAGCCTCCATTGTAAGCTTTTAGGATTTTTAAAGTCAAAGTCAAATTTATTTTTGTTATGTCAAAAGCTTCCTCCATCAAGTCACCTTGCAAAGTCAGCCTCCAAACAAATCCTCTAGAATTCGGCTTCACAAACTAATCAAGTTGGCTTATTTTACAGTGGGAGACAACTATAAATAGGCATGTAGACTTCGCTAAACTAGATGAGATGAGACACAACTTTGGTGAATTACAATGAAGAATAATTCGATGATTCAGGAGCTCGTAGTGTCATTGTGGGCCGAAACATTTTAGGCTACCACATAACTAAAGTATAAGGCTCTTACTAGGCTACCACAAAACCAAAATCTTGGGCTACCACAAAACTAAAGTTTGACGCTATTACTGTACCACTACAAGACCAAAGCATAACTCTATTATAAGGTCATTGCAGGACCGAATTATGATACTACTACAGAACTAAAGTGTGACACTAATAAAGTATGATAGAAGCATGATGAGGGATGCCATAGGACCAAAACTAAAGTAAGCAGCCTCAGTATTGAAGCATGGTAAGGATGTCTCAGGACTGAAGTATGAGAAGGCTACCATAGGATCAAAGTATGGTAAGGATGTCAGAAGACCAAAGTATGAGAAGGTTGCCACAGGATCAAAGCATGAGAAGGATGCCACAATATCAAAGCATGAGAAGGCTTATGTATCATAGTTTGTCACGAGTTGCAAAATTGTGTTTGCAAGAACAAAGTATTGAAGGACAAAATACTAAATACTGGACTCAAAACTGAAGCATGATTTAACAAGGTTGACTTGATTGATGGAAGAAGTCTCTAGTCCAGGTTGTGAGGGTCTTGGTCATCTCAATTTTGTTTTGAATCTACTGAAAGAAGAGTTCTTGACTGGGTTTTCCCCTACATAGGGGATTTGCCTTGGTTGTGTGCCTACATCTTGTGTCCTCCACTATTTGTTGATTGTCATTAGTCTTGATGATAAGAACACGAAAAATTGAAAGAAGAACTAACAATGAAACATCACAAGATAATGTCATAATAACATAAATCAATTAATTTGCCACCCTATTGGATTTCTCAACACTTCATCCATTTGTCTCATTGCCTCCCCAATCAAAATTTGTATATCCAATCAATTGGACATCATACTTCAAGCAGTAATGGATTGTTCCTCGTAGATATCTCAGTATATGCTTGATTGTTATCCAATGGCCATATTTAACTCTATCTGAAACTGATTTAGAATATTCATTGCAAAACAAATGCTTGGTCGAGTGTTCACGAGATACATCAAAGAGCCAACCAATTGTCTATACCTTGTAGGATCCACGGGGCTTGAATCGGAACATCTTAGCCTCTTAAAATTAGTGATCATAGGAGTTGTCATAGGTTTGCAGATTGTTGACCACAATTTGTCAACAGTCCAAGGAAGCAAAATGCAAAGATATGAAGAAAAAAATTTCAAAATTCGAAATCATCAGCCAACACTATTATATCTATTGGAATCAGAATTGCCATTACACCAAAACCCACAGGTGTTAGTAAACGAACACATCGCCAGAGTTAACGGATCCACGAGAGACAGTTAAGCACATGTCACCAAACACACGAGGAGCGTTGGTTTATCCAATGTCCAACAATCTTCCCCCCAACGTGAACTGAGTGTGATTTGAACTCAAGACCTTTGGCTCTAATACCACTTGTTCGAATCACGATTGCCATTACACCAAAACCCGCAGGTGTTAGTAAACGAACGCATCGCCAGAGTTAACAGATCCACGAGAGGCAATTAAGCACATATCACGAAACACACCAAGAGCGTTGGTTTATCCAATGTCCAACAATATCAATGCAAACCCAATTTCTGCATTTTGTATTGTAAATGATGCTAGTATGACCATCTATTTATGTGACAACACCTAAGTAAGCCTCTGATTTGGGCGACGAATTTCATCCTAGGAAGTTTTCTAACCTCACCGAATTATGTGTGTTTCTAAACACAGATAATCGACAAAGTTTTTCTTCCAGCTTAAACCCCAAATCTCGGGTGGAATTCATTGACAAGGTCTAAGGCGAGTCTTAGTGTGATATCGAGTCTTTGTAAAAGGTGTGTTTGGGAATAATTTAAGTACATTTGGCTAAATTATTTTATTACAAACCACGTAGTCTATTCTACATCATATTGTGTCACAGAATTGAGTAAAGTCACGAGAGTTGTGTAAGTGTGTATTCCCCCTTTGAGGGTTGAATTAATTGTAATATGCAATGTAAAAAATATTTTAGTGCATGGTACCTCATACTTAAACACTGTGGCTAAAATATTTGAGGGTGGAAAAATTATTAATCCCCTCTAGTGTCAATTAATTAATTTTTCTGGCTAAATTAAACTAAAATGCTAAGCTAGAAAATTAATTAATTTGAGTCTCTTGCAAATACCTTCATGGTCCTTCTTTAGTTCAGGGATGTCATTCACCATTGTTTTTAGAGTTGGTAACATTTTGTAGTGAAGGTATCCAAACCTTTTATGCCAAAGCTCACATGGGTTGACTTCAATGTGAACCAAGGCTTGAGAGAGAGGTGTAAGTAACCTATAGAGTCTTCCTTCACGAATCCCAATGATTTTTGCATTGTTGATGTTTGAGCCTTTATCCCACACCATAACTTTTCCATATATAAAAGCGACTCTATCTCCCTTATCTTCTAGACATTAAATAGAAAGTAAATTCTTTTGAAAAGTTGGTACGAATAGAATGTTGTTGAGATGTATGTTTCCTCCATTTTCCAACTCCAGCGAAGTTGATCCCATTCCCCTTACAGGATAGCTCTTCTTGTCTCCAAGTTCAACAGAGTACGAAGATTTTCCTCTGGGTAGGGTCTTTAGTTGTTTGTGCTCCACTGTCACTTACCCATATCTTTTCATCTTCAAACTTACCTGTAAGAGCTAAGAATAACCCTTTATCCTTTGTACTAGAAGTCTTGGTCATATGATTCTTGATAGATAATAGAGGATTCTGAAATGCTTTGATGCCCTGCTTGAGATGACTTGTCATCATAGAAAACTACTTCAATGACTTCTTCAAAGATGTAGTGATCTTCATCATACCCTTTGTCAACCTTAGCTCTGATACCATGTTGAGAAATCAATAGGTCTATAATTAGGATGATTTCTCTTATACTTGATAATTGATTGTAATGTATTTTTACTTTTTCTTGATTATTAGCTTCTTCACTTATTATTATGTCGTTCCTATCATCAAACAGCTACCAAAAACATGAAGATCAATAGTACACAAGAACACAATATGTAGGCTACGAGCCAAGGCCAAAACCTCTTCTCTTGAGAGGAAAACCCACAAATCTCCTCTTCTTATAGATTCTTCAAATGACGAATTCCAAGACCTCTAGACCAAGACCAATACCCTTCCAAGATGAAGCCAGACCTTCTTGATGATGTGCTTCTTCTATCTAATTCAAACCTAGTCAAATCTCTTCTAGCTACACAATTTCGATCCTCAGCGACAAAATTTCGTCCTCCACTACAGGTCTGAAATTTTCAGCCTCAGCAATAGTTGTTGCTTCAAGGAGGACGACATACCCTAATGAAGCCTACTTCTTAGCTACAAGCCGACTTGGCCTTGGAGGGGTATTTTGACACTTTAAGTACAATAATAATTCTTTAGACATGTCTTCTTCAAATGACAATAGATCTATTGACTTCTTGCCTCTATGACAAACCCTAGAAGCACTCAATGGGTGCTTGACCTCTAAATAAAATGACTTTGAGCATGAAACCCATGCTACAAAAAAATAGCAATAATAATTTTCTTTCTTTTTACAATATACAAGAATCAAGAGTAGATTTCATATTTATGAAGACCGAACGTAGTTACATATTTCAACAGTTCATATTAGAAAAGGAAAGGAGAGAAGGAACTTTGGAAAATTTGACAGGACTTTAGAAAATTTCACAAGAAGAATTCAGGTAGAAAACATGTTTCTATTCAAGATCAGAGTAAGGATCTATCAAAGGTGAAGTGCTTCACTTGTCAAATTTTAGGACATTATGCATCCCATTGTCTGGAAAGAAAAATTAAGGAAAAGAAGCATGCATTAACAGCCAACGTTGACAATGATGATGATGAGCCACCACAAAAGAAGTCAAGTTTTTTTCCTTTAGCTTTGTCAAGAAATTGACAATTCCCTTCAGTGCTCAACTATTTATTCTTAAATTAAGAGATAAGTACTTTTTCCCCTTGATTATTATTATTTTTATTTAGTCATCCTCTTGTCTTTTCATTTTGTACAACCTTGATATTTCCTTCTTACCTCCATTATGGTTTTTTTTCTTTTTTCCATGACCTCATGAATGAGGTTTAGAGAAAAACAGGTCCATTGTGAACAATGTCATTACATAGGTGGCAACATCAAGCAGTACAAAGCAAGGTTGCGACAAGAAGGTTCTCATAATAAGAGGGAGTGGACTACGAGAAGATTTTTGCTCCAGCCACCAAATGGTCGGATTCTTGGACTTGAACTTAGACTCGACAAGAATGTTTGATGTTTGAAAGGGAAGATTGCACAAACTGTTAAGAAATCCAGGATCATGTCCAACTATAAGAAAAGCCTCTAGTTCTAAGTTAGCCAACAATCAAGCAAAGTGGAAGGAGCAGCGTTCCAAGAGGATGTCATGGGATTGTGTTAATTTATGTAGATGTTCAATGCTTGATGCAACTTTACTTTCTTTTCAATATCAAACAACAATCACATAAACAATAAACTAAAATGTTGATAGAACATACCAGTGGATTGACAGAACACAAGCCAAAAATATATAATTGTGTTTGTGCATTACGACGGTCAACAGGATGCTTCAACCAGCAAAGTCTTAATATGGTCAGCCAACCAACAATGTCACACAACCCTCTAGGACAGCTAAACAGTCAACTCAAAAGTCAACGATGTCAGTCAACGATCAATGCAAATAGCAACAGTTAACGCTGAAAAGTCAAAGTCAACGTTTTGCCTCGAAAATAGTGCCAAAAAATGTGGATTAGGGAAATCGAGATTTTGGGAAATTTTTAGGTCTGTTTAACCTTGTGTTAACCAAAGTCAACGTTGGTCAAAGTTGCTAGGGCCCTAGCCAAAAACAGAAATCCGAATACAGTTTTCTTCCTTGCTGCACTTTCCCACGTGTGAAGAGAAGAGACTCCAAGTGATCGAACCAATCAGATGAGGAGAGAGAATGTGTGAGGATGAGATGAGTGAAATGTCCTCAAACGTTGACCTTATTTATATCCATCACTGAGGGTGTGTGACACATTTGCTGGGGCACAAAACCTTAAGGCCGACCTACACATATTTTGAATAGATCAAAAATAAATTCAAAATAAATGTTATGCTCATCGGATCAAGATGATCTTTAGATCGATCTTGCACCTCTCCAAAAGAGGAACCCAATAAAAATATTGGTATCTTCATCTGAGCATCACAACATGGAGTTTGGACCTAGTTGTCCAAAATTAACACTCCTTGTAGACTAGGGAGAACTCCATCCACCTGTGCAATCCAAACATCGTGCGTCATCCCGTTGTAACTTACTTTGCTAGCTTCTTTATTTCAGAACAGAAGTGGGTCAGTCACAAAGACATTATTCCCAGCTGACAGATTCAGCCCAGAGGTCTGAAACCTCTATAGGACTCACAAAGAGTCTCATACCAACCCGAAGTTGGTTTATCTGACCCGAAGTCAGTAGGAGGTTCGAAACCTCACTAGACTTGATCCTAGATCAAGTGGTTGGACCATGCCATCCTAGATAGAAGGTACGGCAATCTTTGATGCATCCATCGGTCTTTGCTACTAGTCTCTAACTTTTCCCACCTCACTGGCCAAATGAGAGGTACTTCCCATGAGCCCTGAACTCAATGGGTAGGATGCATACGGGGCACAGATAATGAGAGGCGAACCAACTCAATCATCACAACGGTGGGGCAGAAGCACACCAACAAGGTTCGCCAAGCCTAGCCCTGTGGTTGCTTATAGCTCCGAGAAGCAATCCCCAAAGCCCCCCAGAGCTCCCAGAGCTCATCGTCGAACAGGACCCTCAGAATAGGGTCATTCCACGATACCAAGATTCTCACAGAAGGTTAGGAACTTGACCTTCCCCAGGGGCTTTGTGAGAATATCTACGACCTGCGCATCAGTTCCTATATGATCGAGCCTTACAGCGGCCTGTTGTACCATATCCCGAATAAAGTGGTACCTGATATCAATATGCTTGGATCGATCGTGGAACACAAGATTCTCGGACAACCGAATCCCACTCTGATTATCACAGTGTATCACGGTGGTATCTAGCACATGCTCGAACAGCTCACTTAAGAACTTTCGCAACCAGATTGCTTCACAACAGGCCATACTCGCTGCAATGTATTCGGCCAAAGCCACCGACTTCTGCTTCCTGCTCATCCATGATATCGAAACAAAACCAAGTGTGAAGCAGCATCCCGATGTGCTCTTACAATCCACCACACTGCCAGCCCAATCGGCATCAGTATATCCAGGGAGTGTCATGCTCCCGGCAATGTATCTCAGCCCATGGTTTATCATGCCCCGAAGATATCTCAAAATATTCTTGGCACCAACCCAATGAGTGTGATGAGGCTCAACCATCTGTTGCCTCAAAGTGTTCACTGCAAAACATATGTCCAGACAAGTGTCCACTAAGAACATCAGGGCCCCTACAAGTTGACGATACTCAATAGGATTTGCTAACACGGGCCCAGCAGCGCTGCCACTCAACTTCTTAAAGTTGAGCTCCATCGGTGTCGACACAGATTACAGCCTACCATACCAAATCTTTCCAGAAGCTTCACTATGTAATTTCCTTGAGAAGGGAAAATCTCGCCAGGTCTTTGCCAGACCTCCAGGCCAAGGAAGTAATGCATCAATACTAGATCCTCCATCTCGAACTCAGCAGCGAGCTCCCTCTTGCACTGATGAATGAGAGGGTCAGCACTTGTCAGGAAGAGGTCATCCACATACAGCACCAAAATGAGAGACTTTTCTCTATCAACCTTGAAGTAAAGGTTCAGAACAGCATTACTACGAGTGAAGCCCAGCTTCATCAGGTAGCTATCTATCCTCTCGTACCAAGCTCTGGGTGCTTGCTTCAACCCATAGAAGGCTTTCTTCAACCTGCAAACATGGGTGTCCCGATCTTGGACTTCAAACCCCAGAGGTTGCTCTACGTACACCTCTTCCTTTATCGCACCATGCAGAAATGCGGTCTTCACATCCATTTGATGAAGACTCCATCCTTGTGTAACAACAAGGGCTGTGATAGATCGAATGGTGGTATATCGGGCCACAGTGCAAATATGTCATCATAGTATGTGCCTTCCTTTTGAGAGAAGCCACAGGCAACGAATCTTGCCTTGAACTTTTCAGCACTTCCATCAGATTCATGCTTGATCTTGTAGAGCCATTTCGAGGTGACAATTGCTTTGTCCTCCGGTCTTGGAACCACATCCCAGACATCATTCTTCATTATGGACTCATACTCTTCATGCATAGCATCCTTCCAAACTTGATGCTTTACTGCTTCCTCAAAAGATCCACGCTCAAATTGTACAATAGTACTCATGGCTGCTAGATACCCTTGGTATCTACTCAGCTTCTTGCTTTCACGGAATGTCCCCCTTGGGGCCATATGTCCCTCGACATCCTCGAGAGTGTCCCTGAGCCATGATGGTCTCTTCCCCAGTGAAGGAGGTGAATCAATCGGGTCCATCGATCCTTCAGCATCGGGCATCGTCTCATCCTTCGATTCTTCTTGATTTCCAAGCCTTGCTTCGTGATCTTCCTCAGATCTCGGAAGATTGACTACTTTCCTCAGGGAAGCATCTTCGTCAAAGGAGACATTGTGGCATATCTCCATTTCGTTGTAGCCCACAAACATTCCCTTCTTCCAATAAGCATCCAACTTGCTCCTCTTCTCTTTCGGCACATGAAAATAAACAGGACATCCAAAAACTCTAAAATGTGAGACGTCAAGTTTCTTACCAGAGAAAACCTCTTCGAGAGTTTTGGAGTCGAGTGCGGAATGTGGGCATCGATTTTGTATGTACACAGCAATATTCACAACTTCTCCCCATAGAAACTTCAGTAGACCCTGGTCACATAGCATGGCACGGGCAGCTTCCACAATGGTCCTGTTCTTTCGTTCAGCAATGCCATTATGCTCAAGAGTATAGACAGTTGTGGTCTCCCTCTTGATGCCAGCTTCTCTACAAAAGTTCTTGAACTCGTTCGTCTCATATTCAGTGCCATTATCGGTCCTCAATATCTTGATATTCTTCCCTATCAGATTTTCCACCAAGGCTTTGAAGGTACGGAACCACATGAAAGCCTCATCCTTCTTCTTCAAGAAGTATATCTAGGTTTTGCGAGAGCAGTCATCTATGAATGTCATACAATAAGAACATCCTCCCAAGGATGTCATGGCAACATACCAGACAGAACATAATGTACTGATTGCAAGACATCAGATGTCTTTGTGATGCTTGAGGGGAAAGGTCCCCTTGTATGCTTTCCTTCGGCACAACCCTAACATACACCTTCATGATTATTTGAGAACTCGAGCATCCCCGTCACCACCTTCCTTGCTTCGGGAAGGGCCTTGTAGTGAAGGTGTCCAAACCTCCAGTGACATAGTTCAGTCTATCGGATAGTATCACATGTCATCGCTCCCAGTGGACTTCCTCCAACCTGGTAGAGTGTATCAACTCTAAACCCAATCGTGATAGCTTCCTTGAAGCTCTTCTTCCACGTGCACACATTTCCATCAATGAATGCCACATTGAAACCTTTATCTTCCATGGCCGATATAGACAAAAGGTTCTTCTTCAAATTAGGTACATAGAGTACATCCTGTAAGCGGAGGACTTGACCTTGAGATAAGTGGAGGGTCACAGTCCTTGTCCCTTTCACGGGATATGTGGTATTATCTCCAAGGATAATTTCCGGATTAGTATCCTTCTCAACTATATCAGAGATTGCTTCCTTGAACTCAGTGATGTACCTTGAGGCACCACTATCTATCAACCAGACATCCATAGTGTTGGGTGGAGATGCAGCAGAGAGGGAAGATACAAGAATGAATTCATTTCTTTTATCAACAACATTTTATTCCTCATACCTGGAGTTTCTCGACCTTTTGAAAGGTTGACCATTTCCGCCAGAGGGAGCCTTCCTCTTTCCCTTGAACCTGTTGTTCCTTTGATTGTCATTCCTCCGATTGTTGTTGTTGTCATCACCATCGGGAGAATCCTTCTTGAAAGGGCATTCTCTAGCATAGTGACCTGGCCTATGACAAGTGTAACAGTTGCCCTTCCTTCCCTAGGCCCCTGCTCTTCCTTTGTTCTTTGGACCACCAAAGTTCTTCTTTCTAGAATGAGCAGCGTAGGCAGCATTTCCTTCATTTTCATACTCCTTCATTCTTGTCTCTTCTTGAACGCATCTCGATAGTACTTCATCAAAGTCAAGTATCACATTATTATTGAGAATGGTAGTGTTGAACACATGCCATTCGGATGAGAGTCCTCCAAGTGCAGTGAGTACCATCTCTCGATTAGCTATTGTCTCCCCAATAGCCAACAAATTGTTCTTGATCTCGGTTAGCTTCAGAAAATATGATTAAACATACTCATCCCTGCCTTTCTTCAGATTCTTCAATTGATTCTTGAAGAATAGGACTTGATTCGCATTGTTGGCCTTGAACATGTGGACCAACTTATCATACATCTCTTTGGATGTGCCCAGCTCAGAGATGTAGGCCACCAGACTCTTGTGAATTGAGTCCATGATCATTAGCTTTGCTTTGATCTCCCCCTTCTTGTACTTTGTTTTGGCAGCAGCAGTAGTAGTGGATGGAGGCTCTTGGATTTTACCATGCACATAGTCCATGACATCTTGGTCTTCCAAGTTAAGATCCAATGTCGTCTTCCAAGCATGGAAGTCATCCTTCCCAGTCAATTTGTCATCAGCCTTGAAGCCATTGTAGTTTGAGGAACCCATCATCTTCATTGGTGATTGCTACAAATTAGGGCTTTGTCTTCACCTCAGCTCTGATACCATGTTAATTTATGTAGATGTTCTATGTTTGATGCAACTTTACTTTCTTTTCAATATCATACAGCAATCACTTAAACAATAAAGTAAAATGTTGATAGAACATACTAGTATATCGACAGAAGACAAGCCAGAAATATATAATTGTGTTGGTATGTTACGGTGGTCAACAGGATGCTTCAACCAGCAAAGTCTCAATATGGTTAGCCAACCAGCAATGTCACAGAACCCTCTAGGACAGCCAGACAGTCAACTCAAAAGTCAACCCAAAAGTCAACGTTGTCAATCAACGATCAACGCAAACAACAACAACAGCTAGGTCCACACTGAAAAGTCAAAGTCAACATTTTGCCTCCGAAATAGTGCCAGAAAATACAAATTAGGGAAATCAAGATTTTGGGAAAGTTTTAGGTCAATTTGACCTTGCGTTGACCAAAGTCAACGCTAGTCAAAGTTGCTGCAGAAACCCTAGCCAAAAACAGAAATCCAAAAACAATTTTCTTCCTTGCTGCACTTTCCCACGTGTGAAGAGAAGAGACTCCGAGTGATCGAACCAATCAGATGAGAGAGAATGTGTGAAGATGACATGAGTGAAATGTCCTCCAACGTTGACCTTATTTATATCCATCATTGGGGGTGTGTGACACATCTGCTGGGGCACAAAACCTTAAGGCCGACCTGCATATATTTTGAATAAATCAAAAATAAAATCAAAATAAATGTTCTGCTCATCGGATCAAGATGATCTTTAGATCGATCTTGCACCTCTCCGAAAGAGGAACCCAATAAAAATATTGGTATCTTCATCTGAGCATCACAACATGGAGTTTGGACCTAGTTGTCCAAAATTAACAGATTGAGATTGTCAGACTAGATGCTCAAAGACATAAGGTCTTCAAGAACAACGTGCTTTTGCTGAGAGGACCATCACAGAAGGGTTTGCTTACATGACATAGGAAGCAGCTATAGCAAAAATACTTGCTTACATGACAAAGGGAGAAACTACAACAGAAGGATTTGCTTATGTGACAAAGGGAGCAGCCAAGACTACCACAAGAAGATCTGATTAAGTGTTAGGAGTTGGCCTCAAAGATTGAAATGAAGGATTATGGCAGATACACTATTTCTTGAGATTGGAGATTCAAGTTTGACGAATCCCAAAATGTACAAGCAGTTAATTGGATTCATGATATACCTAGTGTACACCAAGCCAAATATTTACTTTGCAATGAGCACCTGTTATGTAAATTTTATTAATTGTTAGTTAGATATAGTTATATTAGGTTTTATTAAGTGAAAGGGCATGATCAAAGATCATGCCTCTTCCCCAAGGGACACCTTGAGGCTATATTTAAAGCCTCGGTGATTCCCCAATGTAAATCATCTTTCATCTTCATCAATAATAATATATAATTATCAAGTTTACCAGAGCTTTTACACTCCATTGGTATCAGAGCCATCGCTCTTCTGGATCTGTGTGATCATCAGGTTAAAGAATTTCGACGGAAATTTCAGAAAAAAAAAAATTAAAACCAAGTACAAAATTGTACACTTCATTCCTTATCCCGCTGCCTTCATTCCCTACGTTAACCCCTCATTCCCATTTTGCATTCCCTCACAACCCTCTGCTTTCCCATTCCCTTACGCTTTCCAACTTCCTCATTAACAAAAATAATAATAAATACAACAAATACACTCATAACCCCCTCACAGCCATACGGCCTCCCCCTCCTCTATCTCACACACCGCCCAAACACAGTTACTGGCCAATTACTGGTTCAAACGCAGTCAAAAAAAAAAACAAACAAACAGTCAATCGAACGTGTAATTCAGACGCGTGGAATTCGGTCAATCGAACGTGTAATTCAGACGCGTGGAATTCGGTCAATCGAACGTGTAATTCAGACGCGTGGAATTCGGTCAATCGAACGTGTAATTCGGACTACGTCCCCACTCTGCATTTATTCCTTTCCATCGTCAACCCTTCCTCCATCTGCATTATCCCTTATCACACCCGTTTCCGCTGCTGTCCCAACCGTCTAGCCGCCAGTCCTACGTGTCGATTGCTGTCCACCGGGCCGGATAAAACAAATTTTTTCGTGCCCACAATAATTTTAAAAAAATCGTGAAACAGTGTGTGATCCATGTTTTTCTGAGCATCGCCGCTAGAGCCCAACGATATCGAGTTTCTCTGTCCACCGTTCACTATCTGATCATCCTGTGGCCTCTGTCGTTCATTGAGCACGCTAATTAGCAGCCACCGATGGTTAGCTTCTAATTAAGCCCTCCACAGTGATGCCACTACCTTCCTCTGGTTAGTTGTGAGTGCCTACTAGCATAACAAACGTTCCCCATCCGCATACAGTATCCCACACATCGTACTGTGGCTCGATTTTCTGTAGATCGTTCTTTATATAGCCCACTTTGTGGCATGATCTAAGGCTCACATTTATTTTTAAAAAAAAATCGATTGTTTCCCCTACAAGAAACATTGTGTCTTTTCAGCGGAACGACACATTTTTAAAAACGATTTTTTTTTAATTATATAAAATATATAATATATAGTTCATTTGATATATATATATATATATATATGAATTATATAATTATAATATATATATATATATATATATATATATATATATATATATATATATGAATTATATAATATATATATATATATATATATTATAATTATATGAATTATATAATTATAATATATATATATATATAATTCATTTATATATTATATAATTCTCATTTAATAATTATATATATATAATAATTATATAATTAAATTATATATATTATATAATTTTTAATTAAAAATTATATATATATAATAATTATATAGTTATAAAAAATAAAAAAAATAAAAAAAAAATTAAATTAATTAATTAATTAATTTTTTTAAAAAAGGGAAAAGAGAAACTGGCAGAAAAATATTCCCCACCTCATACGCGTTCGATGTCGTCATCAATGTCAATGGCTGAATTCCAGAGAAAATTGGTGGATCTCGAGAAACAGATCACTAATAATTCCAAAGAATTCGAAAAACGATTAGTCGATCTTGAAGGTACAGTTGCAGGGCACTCCAACAACATCAAAAAAATCCATGATACGACAAATCGAATAGAAAGACAAATGTGGCTAAATCATCACGAGGCCACAGAAAAGCAGAACGAAGCAATGAACAATATGACAGAACTCCTCAACAAGCTCAATGATAAGATAGATAAGTTGAGTCAGACACAATCCCCAATATCTCCTAACAAGGAACAAAATCAACAAAACAATTCCGCAGATTCAGGGAACTCAGAAGAGCATCAGGAAAAGACCGATTCCCCACATCATCAAGAAGATAGTAATGCAGATTTTCAAAATAAGCAGCTCTGGAATGCATTCGCTAATCAATATCCCCTTCTTGTTCCACCATTAGCATATCAGCGCAAAGCCAAGATCGACCTACCTAAATTTGATGGTAATGAAAAAATAGCGTTGCATGGCTTAATAAGGCAAAAGAATATTTTTAGATTTATGACATTACTAGTGATGACGAAAAATTTAAGCATGCTTCCATGAAAATGGAAGGAGAAGCATATAATTGGTATATGTGGTGGAAAAAGACGACGCTCACTATCAGTTGGAGGAAATTTAAGGATGCGTTCTTCAAAAGGTTTCAAGGCATAAAAGAAGAAAAGTTTTTTTCAACCTTTATCAAATTACGCCAAAAAGGAGATGTGCATGAGTACACTCGAGAATGGGAGACTTTGGCAACACGAGTACCAGGATTGTCGGAATCTCGTCTAATCCAGTCTTACATCTCAGGACTTAAAATCCACATATAGGAAGAGCTAGAACTACATGAAATTACGTCCGTAGAAGTAGCAAGGCAAAAAGCAAAAGTTGCTGAAAAGTAATTTGAAAGATTATCAAAACCAGAAAAAGTATATTCGAGACAACGGTTTCCTCAATCTGAAAATATATATGACACAAAATATGTCCCTGTCCATCTTCGTGAAGAA
Organism: Pinus albicaulis; assembly: GCA_034641835.2. Lineage (NCBI taxonomy): Eukaryota > Viridiplantae > Streptophyta > Pinopsida > Pinales > Pinaceae > Pinus > Pinus albicaulis. The sequence continues at coordinate 387,290,300 of CM076570.1, forward strand.
GAAAAATCTAGTATGGAAAAACAAAGAATGCGAGAGGGCAAGTGCAAACGTTGCGGTGAAAACTGGGACCCTAAGCACAGATGTGCTAATGGAAAAGCGAAAAATCTATACAGTTGTGAAGCAACTAACGACGCTAACAGTACTGATTCGTGTTTAGAAGGATTAGAAGACAACTTAGAGTTCTCTCCAGAAGTGGATGGCGAAACTATTCCGCAAGTGTCATTATCAGCTATGACAGGCATATCACAACCTCAAACCCTAAGGTTAAGAGGACATATTAAGAAAAACAATGTAATGGTTCTAATAGACACAGGCAACACGCACAATTTTCTAGATTCAACCATGGCCAAAAGACTCAACCTCTTTACTTTTCCCATGCCTAATATGAAGGTAATGGTGGCCGATGGTAAGAAGATTGAACAAGTAGGAAAATGCGATAAAGTCAAATTGCAGATTAAAGACTTTCATTTAGAATCTCCATTCTACACAGTTCCATTATGAGGAGTAGATGTGGTCTTAGGAATTCAATGGCTACAAACTCTAGGTACTTATTCTGCCAACCATCAGAAGCAGTTTATAAGTTTTAAGTGGAAAGGGCAGAAACACAAGTTGTATGGATTCCAAGCCCCAGAAGATCAAGTCGTATCTTCCTCTCTGATGACGAAGATGATTCAAATAGGAGCGCCAACATCTACAGTACAATGTTATCTTCAAAAGGGAGCCACGAAGAGTCACCAGAAGTCAAGACAAGATCCGACCCTGTCGATATCAGATATTTTCACTATCCAGATCAACAAAAGATTGAACTCGAGAATATGCTCCACGATCTTTTTAAAATGTGGGAAGCAAGAGCCCGCCGCTCAAGAAACCCAGGCGTTCGTCAACATTGTCCATCATTACATATGCTTTGAGGACAAAGCATCTTTAAGAGAGGGGCAATGTTATGTAAATTTTATTAATTGTTAGTTAGATATAGTTATATTAGGTTTTACTAAGTGAAAGGGCATGATCAAAGATCATGCCTCTTCACCAAGGGACACCTTGAGGCTATATTTAAAGCCTTGGTGATTCCCCAATGTAAATCATCTTTTATCTTCATCAATAATAATATATAATTATCAAGTTTACCAAAGTTTTTACACTCCAGCACCTTGAACCAGTTTATGGCTAAGCCAAGGCATGAATTGTGGATGAAAGCAAAGCATGTGGTACCTATGTTATACAGTTGGATGTGGTTTGAGATATGTCTCAGGAGATGAACTGAGGTTGCAAGAATATACAGATTCAAGCAGAGGCAGAGTATATCATAGTCGGTATCACAAATCATGAAGTGATGTAGCTTCAAAAGCCAAAAGGACATTATGCAAAGAGGACCAATAGAGCTCTAGTACATATCCACAAATAAGCAGATTGTGGACATACTTCAAAAATGAGCTTAGTATGATGTTGAATGTCTCTCTCATTGGAAGGAATGATGAGGTCTTTGAAGGATTGGGCAGACCATCTCTTGAAGCCATAAAGGACTTTGGTTGGGTCATAAAATACCTTGACCAAAAAGGTGAATGACCCAAGGCAACTATAATGGCAATTATAGGATACACTCACTTCAGAAGCCAAAAGGACTTGGTTGGGTCATAAAGGACCTTGAGAGAGGTGAATGACCCAGGGAAATTATAGAATTAGACAGATCTCCTAAGAAGCCAGAAGGAGTTGACTAGCTCATAAAGGACTTTGACAAGTGGAGATAGATGCAATTCGCCTTTGAAGCCAGAAGGAGTTGACTAGCTCATAAAGGACTTTGACAAGTGGAGATAGATGCAATTCGCCTTTGAAGCCAGAAGGACTTGGCTAGGTCAAAAAGGGCTTTGACCATAAAGGTCAATGGTTTAAGGACAAATTCTCTCTTGAGACGCCAAAAGGACTTTGACCAAAAAGGTGAATGGTCCAAGGGTAAATTCTCTCATGAGAAGCCAAAAAGACTTGGCTAAGTCATAAAGGACTTTGACATTAAAAGATTGATACTCTTGCCTAAGGAGCTAATTAATCTTACACTACTTAGTAACCATGAGCTTTGCATTCTCATTTACACATCCCAATGGGTATGGGTGATGATAGTCGTATGAACTTCAAATCCAGCATTGTTGATCAAATATTCTACTATGAGATTGGCATATGAACTGAAATCAAATAGAGCATCCATCTTTGTCTTCTTGATCTGGATCTTAACATGCAAGAGTTTAGTCATGAATTCTCTTCCTTTTGATGGACGTCACTTGGGCTCACCTCCATCTACATTGTAGTGCAGACAATATTTTTTCTACATCTAAGTTGCTATCTACCCAACTACTTGAATCCATGTTTAGCATGTTCTTCTTGGCAACCTTCTTGTGGTTTTTTGAGTTAAACATTGGATGTTGCTCCCAACACTCATGATTGATGTACCCATCAATATTGCAATGTTTACATTGGTTGAGTAGATACATGCACTAATGTGTGGTGGTTATTTCCTTATTGACATTTCATTTGCAATTATTCTTCCCCTCCTTCAACGCGTACTGGTAGTTTTTTGCTTGGAACCTCATGGTTTTCCTTTATTCTTACATATACTCTCCAAATTTTGAGCTTGCATATGAGCCTCATCAACCATCCTAGGTCTAAAGTGCATCATTTGCCTCCTTAAATGAGACTTGCCAAATATTTGAGGCCTTCTGAGTTCTTGCAAAATATACCCAACATAAATACTTGTTTTTTGAACTCAATGGTGGAATATTGCACACTCTACCTTTGCTTTTCCCAACAATAATGCCAACAACCCCATTGATCCTATCCATACCTAATAAGGTAGAACTAGGACATAAGGAGGGTTTTAAAAACCTCCAACTTAGTTATTAGGGAATTTCCCTCCATCCTAAGCATCACTATATGACTTTCCCATCAAGTTTGTGCATACCACTCTAACTTTGATCGACCAAATGAAATTTCTTGCCTCTCCTATGTTATGAGCATTAAAATAAACTTTTAAATGCTACAACCACTGATTCAATTTAACATCAATCTCACCTTGGTAAAAGTTTGATGTCCACTTTTGCTTTCAAAGAAGTGATGGCACCAGAACTTGGTCTTTCTCTAGCTCTTTTTTCAACTCCCTTTTCTTCATTATCTCTAGACAACCCATTTGATCCAACTTCCGAGTTAAAGTCACCAAACTCCTTGAAAGGTCCAAATTTGCTTTCTAGAGCTACCATGAGGATGGCCATGACACAAAGATGTCAACTTGTGCTTCCAACTTCAAAATCTCTCCTTTGACTCGTCCCATGGATTGTTATTGTACTCGTCTGCCATGGCTATTGGTTTAATACTTCTTTCTTATGCCACTTCCAAGTTCCTACAATTTCCTATAAAAACCCTAAGAAGGCAACTTTAATTCCAATATGATATGTGAAATGTCATGGGCATTGCACTGAAGAACACGACAAAATAAAGTTTTACTATATTCTACAATTTGTTATGCAATGTTTTACTTTAGATTTCAATTTTAAAATCACTAGCCAAGCGCACAAGATGTTAAAATAAACTAAATCAAAAACAAAAGGAGTTATCACATGACACACCATAAACACAGTGAACACAAGATGCACCTTCAAAAAACCTAATATACGAAAAAACCTATCTAGAAGGCCTTGTTATCTAACAATGTTGGTTGATATGATGTTGTACATATGGGTTACCAATTCGACTCTTTTGAGAATTCTTCATATTGAGAATGACCAAGTACCATTATGAATACCTCCCTAGCTAAGAGGGAGTGTTGAAAAATGTAACTAGGTTTAGTTTTCATAATGACATGTGTAAATATGATTTTATGTAATTGATGTAAAGAAGAAAATAAAATTATGTTTGTTATAGTTGAATCATGAGTTTCATGATCAAGGAATTTTATTTTAGTTAAGGTTCCCATTGTGAGCCTTTAGGTTTGTCATCAAGTCACAAAATTCTATTGAGTCGATGCCATGTATGAAAGACCCTTCTTGGGCATGTTACAAATATATTTGAGTCATTAAAAGAGTCAAAGAAACCCTCCAAGACCAAGCTCAAGCATCTCCCTCAAAACGGCCTTAAATGAAATTGTGAAGATTCACCAAAGGACATGTTGACTCACCCACAACTCAAATCAGCTAATTCACATGAGAAAACCACTCTAAATAGGGCAGCCCAGCTTCATTTCAAGGACTGAATTTCAGTCACGAAGAAATATACAATAGGAAGTGCAAGAATCACCAAGAAAGGAGCCTAATGACCAGCGAAGAGTAAGAAAGGAAGAGTGACGTTTGTGGTATTGTTTTTGGGTCTGTTTTTGGGTTGAGAACACTCCACACGTGCTAGAATTTGATGCTACCTAATGCAGGAAGAACGAGTTACCACAGTCACAATGTGAAGACAGTTTTGGGTGAAGAACAAGGAAGATCTGAACAAGGAAGATCTGAAACCTAAGTGTCAAGAATAAGTCTCCTTCTAGAGCGAGGATAATCAAGAGCCAAAGTTGGTCATCGTCATGTGCTAAGGGTTTCAAAATTAGGGCCGAGAAGTTGCAAGTCTAAAGCACAGAAGAGGAAGTCCAGATCTAAAAGGTAGCCGAGGTAGAAGGAAGAAGCAGGCAATTGACTATCGTTGACTCTATTAAGAAATAGAGGTCAAAATAAGAAGTTTGGTGTCTTGGTCTTGGAAAGGTCAAATAGGTCATGGGTCTTGGTCTTGGTATTTGTCAATTGAAGTCTCTATAAGAAGGAAAATTTGTTCGGGTTTTCCTCTCAAGTGGGAGAGGTTTTGGCACTAGCTGATAGCCTCCATTCTGTGTCTCTTTTCTCTTTCTTGTTTATGCATTGGTAGTTGTTTGATGAAGAAGAACATTGTATTAATCTAAATAAAGAGAATATCCTAAACTAAAGAAGTAAAAAGCATTCATAAGCAGTTATCATAAAAAGAGAAATCACCAAATCATGATGCCCTAGATTTCTCAACAAAGCCATCCCTAAAGCTAGTGGCCAGAAAATGAGATCCCACGGGACTAGGGTACAAGGCTAACCACAAAATCGAGAAGGGATACAACACCACAGACCTAGCCCACTCCTTTTGTCAAATCCCCCAACCAATCCATGCCCAAAAGTGCCCATGACAAGTAAGGAAATTTACTCAACTATACCAATGAAAAGCCATACCTTCGGGGTCGGGAGGCCCACCTTCAAACATACAATCATAACAAATGGGCAAGGGACCACATGGATGGCTCAGGTGGCGTAGACAATGGTACATCGAGCTATCTGGCGGCTGCAAGGGGTTGTTGGTTGTTGATTGAGGACCATCTAGCAGAGAATTTTTCTCCTATATACACTACCCACAAGTGGTGGGTAACAAGCCCCAAATGGTCAAGTCAGCCCCACAAGTTGACTTGCATTTTTTGACCAATTCGGATTAGCACATTCTCTCTTCTATTCACACTTACAAAGTCAAGATGAAGATCTAAAGTTTGATCAGGTCATAGAAGCTGCCATTTGACTGAGTTTTGACCTGCTCTGTTTAACTGAGAATTTGGTTGTGTTTGATCAAGAATCTGTTCAAGTTTGACTGCAGAAAAAGTTCAAGTTTGACCACAGAAGAAGGCTGAGTTTGACCATAAAGAGAGATTGTTAGACCAAAGGTTGACCATAGGTCTGACTGCAAGAGGTCAACCACAAGTTTGAGTTGAACACAGGGGTCAACCACAGGTCCAAATTTGATGACAAGGAAAGGTTGACCCAAGATGAAAAGTTGACCATAATTGACTATTTTGAAGGCATGACCAACATTGACTAAGCTGGAACTTTACCCAGGTTTGACTGGTGAATAGACTTGGATTTTGGCACAGATTTCTAGAATATTCTTGAAATTGTAAATATTGCTGAAGAACAAATATCTCCTAGAAGAAAAGTTGTTGGATTTTCTCCAAAGTTTGGGTTTGCCCAAGAAAATTTTGTTGTCTCTATTGTGCTTGGCTGTCTCTTTATGATCTTACTGCTTTCGCTGCATTATTGTTGATATTTTCTGTATAATTTCTCGATATAAGTGATATAAGATAGTTTGCTTGAAGAACATTAAGAAGTAATTATCAGATCAGAAAATCAGTTTCTATTGTGCATCCCGTGCAAAAAATTCAACAATACCTAAATATTTCCATTAGTATTTCTAGATGTGACTTGCAAGATGAGATTCACCATACCCATCCGGTGAAATGCAAATAAATGAAATTTATTGAACACGTGACATTTACAACAATCACTAGTTTCAAACATTGTTTAAGAGAAGGAAATTATTGATTACCTGGGAAAGTTGAGTTGTAATTTTTGCAAACGATGTCTGAAGCCCGGTTCACAAAGAAGTATCCGACATGCACCAAGCCTACAGCTGCTAATTCAAGGAGAAAATTTTAGATATAAATTGTGATGTCCAACATAGTGGAAAGATGTGCAGATTACATCTAATGTCATATAAAATGGGCATTATTTGTTAACAACCTTCTAGATATTTAGTTATATTTATGTAGCCAGTATGATGTTGAAAAGGATGAACAAAACAGCAAGATCAACTAACCCAACAGCAAAAATTGTGTCCCAATCATGGCACTGCTCTCCATTGTTTCTGCAAAGGACAGAAATGGATATTGCAAGCTGCAAAAAGACAAAATATCCTAGCTTCAGTCAAGGTTTTAGTTTCTAAACTAGACAAGGGGAAACAATCTTGTGCCAAAATAATCTGGTCATTGGTAGATCATAAAAGCAACCTTTTCAAAAGATGTTTCTGACATTCCTGTTTTGTGTTGTTCATACACCATTGCTACCAGAAAAATTTTGGCCAGTCTTGAGCATCTCCTCATCATCTGGAGGACGGTATCAACCAAGCATCAACATTGATTTCATGCTTATAAATAAGAAAATGCATTTGGTTAAGTTGACACATTTCCAACACATTTAATTATTATACAAAATTTATTAACAAAAGCGAACCAGTATACCTGAATATGAGGAGCTTGGAACATTTCATGTATTGCAGCTTCAACATCTGCCATACCTACCAGACTTTTAACTGTACCTGAGGCGTTATAATGATCCATGTTAATCATAACCTAAAAGACTGTTTGCCATAAAAACAAGTAATAAGACGAAGACATAGCATGCTTCATTCTGTTTCTTAAGTAAAAGTGAGTTGTGTTGATGAACAAAGGTAAGCAAATAAAGGCCTAATATTTATCGTTAGCCACCTTTTTTGGCGTTAGATTCATTTGTAGCATTATTAATAGAGGTGGGATGTTTTAGTCTGAACTCTGCAAGTTCTGCAGCACGTCTACATAGCTCCAATGCTCGACGAGCATCCCCAGACACTGCTGCAACCTGTAATACATTTTTTCCACCGTTTGAGTTTATTAAGACAACAATTATGACACCTTTGCAGTAAAATGCCATGCATTTTTCACTTTCTGGCCACTATAGTAGATAAATCCATGCGATATTGCAGAAAACTAGCAAAGCTCTTGAAACTTTTTCGTAATCAACATACCTTCCGCGATGCAAACTCAATAGCCTGTTTTTCAAATGCATCAATTCCATTAAGACGACTAGAAATGATTTCTTGCAGCTGCTGATGAGAATAGGGGCCAAAGCACAACCTTTGCATTCCCATGCGACTTGCTATACGTGGAAGCAACTTCTCTGGTAGATCCATTGTATTTGCTATACCTGTTAAATCGAAATGTAAGAAGTGTGAGCATTCTAAACATGAGATAATCACTGGGCTTCATTTCCTCTTAAGAATAGACATCATATATGGATAGTTGCTTACCTATAACTATCAACCGTGACCAAGCTCTGGTGGGCCAATCAAATATGTTGTATAGAACCTGCAGGACAATATACAAGACATTAAAAGGCCATTATCCCATCCCCAATCTCTAGTGCATAGCAGGCAGTTCATAATCTTAAATGGATATGCAAGTTTCCGTGGTCTGCATCTTCAAAAGGTTTCTGCCTAGTTTTGAATTTCCTAATCCGATTTGCCTCTAGAACTACAAAAACATATGAAGGGCAAATAGAGATGTTTTACCGATTGATTTCGAGTGACAAGGAGGTCAAGTTCATCTACAAGAAGAACACACGGTTGATTGTTATCTTTGCTTGTGTGTTTTGATTCTGAAAAGCGCTGATTTAAGAAATGAAGAGCTTTTTTCCAGCCTACGCGATGTCCAGTCAATGCCTCATAAAGGACCTGGGAAAGAAGAGCACTAAGCAAAGGTGAGAATGTAGATATATCTAACCTTATTTGGGTATTAAATATTTATATAGACACAAAGAACATTACCTTGTAGAGATTCTCTGGCTGGGAAAGTTTCAGCCCATTGATCTCCACAAATCGATAGGGCTGAACAATTCCATCATCAACTTTAGCCTGGAGATTCTTCATGACCGTAAGAACAGTGGCAGTCTGAACATCATGGTCCATATCTATCAGCATGACTACTGATATGATCTATTGCAATAAAATCAGCAAAATATGAAAGGACAGATAACAAGAAGGAAAGCAGATTTCAGAAGTGGATATTTGGACTCTAAAACCCTTCCTCATTTTCAGAACTTAAGACCTTTGAACAAATTAAACTACAATCTGTTCATAGTGGACAAACTTGCCTTGCCAGTCCCTGGCACTCCATGTATATAAAGGCATCTACCCAAACATTGGTTGCCGGTAGCTAATGCTCCTGTGACAAATCCAGTTATCTCGTCTAATTCTCTGTTTGTGACAAAAGCAACAGTTTTTAATTAATAATAAAGCAAACAAATTATCTACTAGAAATGCACTTCATATTTACTGTTCAGCATCACAGCTGCAATGAAAATTGGTTTTTCCAGCAAGCATACATACTTGTTTCTGCAAGGCAATGATCCAGGAGAGGAAGCTAGCATAAGAGTTGCCTTTGCTTTGTCAAGATCAGTCTGCCTGCGACGTCTTACATCTGGAATTTTTTTTGCACCCACTTTTTCCAGTCCAACAATATGCCCCCTGTATACATTCTGTGTTGACAGAACATCAAGAATATATCTAAAATGCAAATAATAACTATGTAGCTAAATGCTAGAGGATAGGTTGTAGTATGTACCACAGCATGCAAATAATAACTATGTAGCTAAATGCTAGAGGATAGGTTGTAGTATGTACCACAGCCTTTGCAGAAAGAGGAGCTTTCTGGCTACATGGATTCTTGGCTGTGGATCTGCTCTTGACATGCTTCTGTTCACACACTTCATCCTCATCATCCTCAGAATCCTCACTGGAATCCCAATCATTCTCACTAACTGCCGTACCATCACTCTGCAACAAGAGTTAAGTTCAGATCACCAAATTTTTACTTAATGATAGCTAGTCAACATAGCTATGTTATCAGTTCATCAATGCAACCATAAAATAAAAAAGACCATTCTATACAGTTCAGTGAAGTTAACCTCTTTTTCAGCATCCGCATCTGCCAGGCGCTTGAAAGTGTGCCAACGAATGTCATACTCATACTCACAAAAGAATACATCATCTCCCTCAGTAGCTTTTTCAAATTCTTTGGGACCTTTCACATAGCAATGTCTCAAGATGGACTCCATCTGCACATACAAGATTCGAAATTTTTCCAGAAACCTGTTAAAAGAGTAGGAAGAAAAGTAATAACGGACAGAACTTGCAACAAAAATAAATCCTTCAATAAGCAGCAGCTTTATTATCAACATCGATAGCTACACATGAAACAAGAGAGAGAATAGCCTGCATTCTGAACAAATTCAAATTCGACAAGGTTCAATAAATAGGCATATCTTTTTCTCGAAGAGACGAGAAAAGTTGGGGATATCAAACCTACAGTTTAACGAATGAGCAGGCTAAAAGTGACGCTAATTTCATAACCACATAGCTGATGAATATAGAGTTATGAGACAAGCTAAATGACATGTTTAAGCGATTTCAACTTCCTCTGTCTACCTCTAAAGACCTAGAATTATCAAGTCATCCATTAAAAACAGTCCCAAATGACATGTCTGTATGCAAGTCAAACTAAATATCCTGTTACCACAAGGTTCAAGGACAAGGTAACAGGTCAAGATTCCTGTGTCACCAGATGCTACCCTAAATATCTTCTTACCACAAGGTGACAGGACAAGTTTCCTGTGTTGCTGGATGGTACCCTAAATATCTTGTTACCACAAGGTGACAGGACAAGGTTCCTATGCAGTAGGACGTTATCCTAAATATCATGTTACCAAAGGGTTCAAGGACAAGGTGACAGGACAAGAATCCTGTGTAGCCAGATGCTACCCCCAAACTTTGAAGGATGTGTGAGAGGAGGATGTTGACAAAAAATATAACTGATAAGTATTAATTTTTAACAATATAAGAAATAAGTTGCAATCACACATACAATAAACATAAAACTGAGTTACTGTACCTGTACCATAATGCATGAATAAATTATAATCAATTTTCTCATAGTAAATGAAAATGAAAATACAGTAGAAACATCAGACAAATCATACACAAACAGAATCATAATTCATCCTACACACAGCAATGTCAAATTTAATTTTATTCTGTTGATAAGTTATAGTATTGAAGCATGGCTGCAAAATGTTCAAAATGTACACCAAAGAGCATCTATTCTGCACTCTTCCTCAAGGTGTTCCAAAGATACATGGGCTTCATCCGCTTCCCCCTTATCACTATCACTATCATTCTCCTCTTGAATAGGCATCCAATGGCACACCAACCAATTTCCATTGTCCATTTGTAAGCTCCTACTCATTAATCTATGAAGCATCCTCTAGAACCACATCCCACATTTTCCTAATCCTTACAGGTACTCCAGTCACCTTTGTCCAAAGAGAAAGGTTACTATGCATGCATTAGAACTGTCCCTCACTTAGAGCTATGTACGTCCCTCTCATACAAAGAGGCTTGAGGTGTAAGTGGACCAATTCTTCTTGGCAAACGAGGAATTGAGGAACCACAGTAGTGATCAAATAACAATCTGACAAATCACTTGAGATACAATTGCAAGCTTCTGCCACCATCCATTTGGTTCTTCCCAGCTCAGATTGTTATTTGATCACTACCGTGGTTCCCCAATTCCTTGTTTGCCAAGAAGAATTGCAAATCACTTGAGATACAATTGCAAGCTTCTGCCACCATCCATTGTGTTCTTCCCAGCTAGTCAGCCTATACTCCCTTATCTTTTGTGTTGAAGGAATGTATAAGCTCAGCAAAATCTAGACTACTTTTAGATTATCTTTGCCTCTTCTAGAATACATATTTTTGATATGACAATTTATAGTCCCTCCACCTCAAGGTCATCTTCAACTTTCTCTCAACTAGACCTTCACAAACACCATTTTGGATTCAGTGTGCCCATGTGAAGAGGGGTATTCAGCTTAAGCTACCTTTCTATGCAATGTCTGATTTGTCCAAAGAAGCTAAAGTAAGAACCCTAAGGATATATCTTCCTTTCCCTATCATGTGATTACTCTCTTTATAAATCTTCTACAAGAGTATGAACTTGAACTCGAATTTGTAACATGGCAGCATGTGTCCCTAAAAACTGTGCCACCTTATCATTTTAAAAGTGATGCAGTTGGGAATGGCAAGTCACCCATGTAAACATGGCATGTAAGAAGGGTTTGCAATAACCAAAGGGCTGGTGCTAAAAATGGAACTCAATATATATCTAGTATTACTGGAACCAACCAGTTTCAGTGCCATACAAGTCTGGTTCTGGGTTTCAGACTGGTTAAGGCCGATTCCATACCAAAACTGACCAGTTCCATACTAGAACTGGCTGGTTCATATGAAACCAACCTTAAAGCACCAAACCAACTAGTTTGGTATGATGTTGCATGACACGGCTAGAGAGAACCAAATCTTAATTTTTTTATTTAAATAAAAAAAAAAGTTTAAAACAAAAATATCTAACCCTAGAGCCCTACTAAACATAACCCCAATAATTAATTTCAAGTAAAAGTTGACATTCTCCTTATCTTTCCTTTTACTTAAATTTTTAACCTTACCGTTAATTGTTTCAGGGTTTTTGAGAATGGTTCCAACCTTGTTGGACTTCATATGGAGAAAATACAATTTTAGATCCCATTCAAAATTAAGCAGAATTTACATTTTTCAGGATTTTAGGATTGGTAGGATTGCAATGTTGCCACTAAATTCTATCATGTATGTGGGCATGGAACTCCTCAAGAACATTTAATCAAGAGAGCGAAGCCTGTTAAAGAGTGTAACTAGGGACTAATTCATCTTCCTAGAAGTCTGTTATGAATCATATATATATATATAACGATTATAAATAATGAATAATTAACTAATAATTAGTGTTGAAGAGTCATGTCTCCAAGGATATGACCATTCGTGAAAGAGTACCTACATAGGTATATAATTGGGACCCTCAATTGTAATCAAATAATCTCATATCTTCTTGCATATATTGTTGATGTTCTATCTACAATTACTGTCAATGATGATAAGACATTGAAGTAATTGTTGCGAGCATAGAACATACCATAAAATTTAACATGGTATCAAAGCTTTGATGGAGAAAGGCCTCAACGGAGTGTTAAAATTTTTGGGTTGTTACAATCTTTACATACAGCATAATTAATTTTTACTCCTGCCTGAAGAATGCAAAGAACTCCATAAATTATGATGGGCAGTAATTCCTGATAAATATGTCTAATTAACGAAATATAAAGAATGCAAAGAATTCCATAAATTATGGTGGGCAGTACCGAATGTTTTAAAACTCCGACTCAGATTCGAAACCGGCCGAGGGTCGACTCCGACTCCGACTTGGTATCAACTCAGCCTAGTTGATTTCAATGACTCAAACGTTGTAAAAAATACAATAGATATTTATTTTTTTTATGAAAATACATATTTTTAAAGGTTTTCTTTCATGTTTCCAAACTCAAAGCATTAGAATATAGAGAGAAGACAGCATATGATCAAAGTATGGTCATGAATATATCTATTATATCAAAATGGCACCCAATGCACTATCCAATACACTTAATATATAGAGATCGTAACAAAAACACATAACCAAGGAGGCTCTAAATGGCCTCTACAACAAAACATCACTAGTCACTACTGCTAAACAAGGAAAGATCATCTGGCTCAGACTTTGAATCAGAGTCAGACGGGGAAACCCATGGCTCCTCCTCACTACTGCTCCAAAAGCCAACTCGAACTCTTCACAAACTCCTCACAAATGTTCACACAAATGCAATGAGATAGATGTGAGTAAATGTGAGGGGGTTGGGTCACTTTTATAGGCTTGGGAGAGGGATAGAGGCATTAAGAAAAAAAAACAAACAAAAATGAGTTTGAAGTCTGAGTTGCCTTTTTTCCCAGCAGACTAGCTTGACCGATTTAAGATGGGCTCGGCTGAATTGGTGCCTAGCTCAACCGATTCAGTAACGGACCGACCACCAGACCAATTTTTGTATCGAGCCGACCCGAGCAAGGGTCTGGCTCAGTCGGCTCAACCGATTCGGAAACGGTTCGATCGGTTTTTAAAACACCAACAATACCTATTGGTAAATGTCTAATTACATAAAAGTATGTATATGCTAATAGTAATTTTTGTTTGAGCGCTCTTGAAGACTATATCTGTCAATATGGAATAAGGCATAATTGAAAGTCTATGATTCAAGCATATGTCTTTTGAAGTCAGTTTGCTCAAATAAGATTGGTTAAGACCCACTTTCATATAACTTAAGTGGTACTGGCAATAAAAAGGTGATAAAATTGAAGATCTTTCAACTTGGCATACTACTTGGTTCCTAGCTTGATAAAGGTTTCCATGCATAACATTCTATAATGTGAAAACTAAGTTCAAAGATCAATGACTTCTCAAATCATTGGAATGAGAGCTATGCATCATCACCACAGTCTTGTTTGAAGTATCCTTTGTATTACAGCATGCACCTTAAACCAAAAAGAGTCTGATCGTATGAAAGAAAATTGTGCAGAACAGGAACTAGGGGCACTTTCATGAATTAGACAAGCTTAGGCTTGTGGTCTCCTTAAGTGAGAGGGAGTAAGGTTAAATATTTTCTTTAACATGATTTTGATTTGGTATCTCGGATGTACAGGAAATAGAGGATTGCTAAAATCACTGTTGCTAGAATGGCTAGATGTAAGACAACATATTTTGAAGAAGCTCTTTAGTGAGTTGTGTGCCTTCATACAGCTATATGTTGTTGGGAGGAGCAATGAGGCTCCCATTGACGAACAAATTGTCATTATTGTTACCAAGAACAGGTCTTGGTTCTCAGAGAGCAACATTCCCTATGTCGAGGGATCTTAGTTGGGTTGAACATTGAGCTTTGGGAGCTCCTGGGGGCTTGGAGTACTTCTTGGAGCTATATGAGCACAAGGTGAGTGGTTCAGCTTCCCCTGTGGAGTACATACCCTAGCATGTGAGCAAAGGGTGAGTGGTTCACCTTCCCCTATGGAGTACACTATATGAAAACAAAGTGATTGGTTCACCTTCCCCTATGGAGTACATACCTGAGCATGTTAGCATAGGGTGAGTGATTCACCTTCCAATATGGAGTACACTATATGAAAACACGGTGAGTGGTTCACCTTCCCCTGTGGAGTACATACCCCATCATGTGACCATAGGGTGAGTGATTCACCCTCCCCTATGGAAACCCCAACATACATCCTATACTTGTAGTCTGAGACTCTTGGGAAGTACCTCTCATATGGCCAATGAGTTGGGAAAAGTGGTTAGGGTTAATTAGTACTGTTGACGAACGCTTCAAGTACTTTTGTATTCCCTATAACTAGGATGCATGATGTTCAACAACTTGATCACTAAGGATCAAGCCTGGTAGGGGTTCTATCCCTGGACATGAGGACTTGCCTTCGTCATTTTGGTGAGGATAACAAGGTTTTGTGACCCACCCTCTTTTGAATCCTTTCTTAGTGGACTATGACATCCAATCTTCAACAAAGACGAGGCAAGTTACAGAGATGGCACATGATGGACACGATGGCATAGCAATGGATGAATGTTGACAAGTGGAATTCCTCCGTAATTGAGAGGGAGTGTTAAAGAGTGCAACTAGGGACTAATTGCCCTTCCTAGAAGTCTGTTATAAATAAAATATAAATATATATAATATAAACAACTATAAATAATAACAATCATAAATAATGAATAATCAACTAATAATTAGTGTTGAATAGTCATGTCTCCAAGGACATGACCATTCATGAATGGGTACCTACCTAGGTATATAATTGGGACCCTCAGTTGCAATCAAATAATCTCATATATTCTTGTACGTAATGTTGATGTTCTATCTACAAATACTGTCAATGATGATAAGACATTCAAGTAATTGATGCGAGCATAGAACATGCCATAAAATTTAACACCTCTTTGTACCTTGACATTGGTTGTGTTGATTGTTGAACTCCTATGTCATGAGTTGGCATTTATTCAAGAGAACCAAGTCCTCTTTGTACCTTGATGTTGGTTGCATTGATTGTTGAACTCCTCTACCATGACCCTAGTGTCTCCATGGCTTGAGTGAAGGGTACACTTTCACTAAGGTCATAACAAAGGAGTTCAACAATCAATGCAACCATGGTTAGACACTAATACCATATGATCAAATCGTAGTGTTTATGTTTGTATCCATAGACACAAACTTCCACACAGGTCTAGTGTCGTACATGTCGAAGTAGTCCAAAATAGGTCATTTCTATTTTGTAATTCACTTTAATTAAAGTTAATTATGAAAATGAAGAGTCTTTTATTAGTTAGTTCATTAATGTCTTATACAATGCAAAGTATTTACATCAGTGATTTAATCTCATTGAGAGATTAAGGTTATGGAGAACTGGTCATCAACACAATGTTCTAAAAGTAAAAGTAAAAGGAAAAGACACAACGAGTATTAGAAAAACACAAGTGAGAGACTGATAAAAGATTTTCTCTTAATGTGCAAGTCCAAAGGAAGGAAATATTGTCAACATCAAAAGGAAATTAACCCAGCTCTCAAAAATTGAAGGGGCCATGCATAGCATTTGCAAAGGCAACTTCAAGAGGTTATACAACCTAGCAAAAGAGAAGGATGTGCTGAATTTTGGTAGCATCGGAAGTGCTCCAAGTCTAAAAATTTGTGGAGAGGCTTGGCACATGTATTCCAAAGAACCTAGAAATCGTTTGTGAAAATTCCACTCAGAATCTGTTTTATTAAAAAAATTAATGTGACCCAAAGTTTAAACTTAGGAAAATTAAATAATTAAAGGGTATTAATAAAACAGAGTGTGAATCTTCTAGAGAACATTTATCAAGTCAAGTTATAATCTTAGTCGTTGATTGGAGATCTAATCTTGGTCGTTGAAGTCTCAACAAGAAGGCTATAAAGGAAGGCTTGAGGGTCATTTGGAAAGAGACACCGAGTGAATCTAGAGATCGAAATTTCTGAAGTGAGCAGTGCTCAAGACGAGAATTCGATCTAAGTGATTCCAACGAAATGAGGGGCAAGGATAGCTTCTGGAGAGAGAGTGATTTTCTCAGCCGAAGAAGCATCGACAGAGAGAGGCAAAGAGAGCTCCAGTAGCTCTCACGCAGAGCCGGCGTAAAGCCACGCAGGGCCAACGCAAAGGGCCAAGAGGGTTTCCAAGATTTTCTTATGGGATCAATTTCAGAAGTCGAGAGCCGGGGTGTGAGAACGAGAGGCTGAGATCTGAGATTCCGGAAGGCAGATCGATTTATTGCTTGGGTGACACAGTGCCAAGAGGAGGTGACGCAATGCCTACGTAGAGGCAGCGCAAGGACCTCCAGGGGCATCTCATCTAGTGTCTGGATCAGCCGGATTTTCCAGTGATCGAGTGAGGTAAAACTCAATCTTTTTGGCAGTATTTCTCTCTCTGTAACTAAATAACCCTTGTGGTATTCAGAGATGTATTCAAAACTTGCTACTGCTTAATAAAATAAAACCCTGAGATCTACTGCACCGATTTTCCCACATTGGTTTTTTCCAGGGTCTTTCGTCCAAAAATAATGGTGTCTAATGTGTATTATTTTCATTGCTCAATTTCCTTGTTTCAGAATCATAAGTAATTAAGTGTAGGCTACTTCAGTAATTTGCTTCAATATTTCATGAAGAAATCTGAAACAATTTTGTAATGTCATTTACAAATAGAAGAAGTAAATTCAAGGTCTGAGGAAGAAGGCTAAGGCCTCATTAATGATACCTCCTCTTGTTTCTAACGACCCAAGTGCCTTTGTTCCTACAAGGGATTTCCCACAAGAGAATTGCAAGGTATCCTATTTTAACCATTGAGTAAGGGTCAAGTTTTTCAAATTGAATGATGGAGAGAGTGATCCTAACTTTCTATACAGCCAAGCTTATGCTTGGAGGTAAATTTTAAGATGCAAGTCTACAACTAAGATGATATGAAATGCAAGAGAAAGATACAATTAGATTGCTTCAATGAAGTTACAATTAGGACAATATGCTTCAATGCCAAGATCACTTACAACCAAGATTATTTAGTAGCTCTTAGAACACAAAATTATAAGCTTCCAAAAGAGAACAAATGAAGCACTTTAAAATTTCCCCAATGAAACAATAAGAAGAAAGTGAGATGACAAATTCGATCTTATTAACAATACTGAAAGTGCCTTCAAATATAGAGTGCTTTTTATAACGTCTTACCTTATGTTAGATGATGAAAGCACAATAAATATATCGCAAATGAGATTGCTAATCAAGATAAAGAAAAACTACTTAGATCCACAATTTGCAAATGAAACAAATAACCAAACCAAGTATCAATGGATAGAAAATGCAATGAGAAGATTAGATCTAGGATGCAACTAGCAATGCAAGAGATGAGTTAGTGATGCAAGATAGATCTAAACTAACAAAAGAACAAGAAAACGCCTCCCTCTAAATGGAGAGGCAAGATACCATAGGACGAAAATCCCAAACTCCCACCAGAAACAATGTTAGTTTTATTATTACTGTACAAGAGAAGAGGCCTCTTGACAGAGAGAGAGAGAGAGACTCTTTCCCTCAAGGAGAAATTACAATGATGAAGAGGACCTGTACAACACCTTCCTCCTTGAATATGAAGGTTGATCCACTTATGATATTAGCCCAATAAAACCCTTACAACAATGCATCAAAACCTTGATGATACACGCGTCCTCCAGCAGAATGTTATGCAGTCACAAGATCACTCACGGCCTTGGTTGGAAAAGGTGTTCTAGGTCTCACAGCTAGGCCAAAATTCGGTGCCAAATTCACTTGCAAATTTTATCAAACTTTTGTAAACACTTTTTTGGTGAACCCCCTGTAGATTAGGCTCCCAAAAATGGTCTTCAAAAAAATTTCGCTAGCCCTTCACATCAGAGAAGATGTGGTTCCTTTAAAACTCTCAGACTAATAGATTATGGCCACAATTTGCATGCAGCTACATCCCAAAATTAGGAGATTAGCACCAAGCCTCAAATTGTCATAATTTTGCGAGGGAATGACCCTCCACAACTCTGATATTTCACTGCAAAACAGAGGGTTAGGATAAAAATTGCAATGGAAATAAGCCTAAAAACACCTGTGGACAAACAAAATGATGACTAAGAGGCAAGCATGCGGCCCTTAAGAAAAATGATCAAGGAATTTTTTGAGCCACAAATCAATTGCCAAGACCATTGCCAAGACCCTTGCCAAACAACAAAGAGAGGCCTTCTAGGTCTGCGGCCTTGCCAAACAACGAAGAGAGGCCTTCTAGGTCTGCGGCCTTGCCAAATGAATTTCGTTGGGATAAAGGCTACAAACCCAAAATGGATAACTTCAAAATTTTGAGACAAACCCTTAATAAATTCGAATTACTAGTTTTAGGCATCCAAACCCTTGAGAAACCTTGTGAGAAATTTTGATTAGCCTCTTCAAACGAATGAGGGTTAGATCAATGACAAACAAGGCCTATTAGGCCTGCGGCTAGGCTAAATATGTTCAACAAAATTCTTATAAGCCAAAACTCAATTTTTTCATGTTAAAAATCTTCCTTTGGAGAGGCTAGATGAGCATGTATAGCCTATGGCCTTGAAGGAGGTTGCTTATAAGACAAACAGCCCTCCAAGATTTGTGACGTTAGGCTCAAACTTTAGTCGTCTAGGCTAGGTGACGGTTGAAGCTCTCCTCCCACTCGCTCTTCCTTCAAACCCTTCAAGAAATGACCTGCAAAGAAAATAAAACTTTGAACATTGCGTTGCTCCTATTCAGACCTGTGAGGAAAACAAGAAAAGAAACCCATATACACAAGACTAATATAGATACGAAGGGTTAGGAGAAACAATATTCACGATGATTTACAAAACTTACAATAAGAGCAGCTCTTTAAATAGCAGATTATTCATTTATAGTGCTTGAAAATAGATAAGATAAATTTGAATTAGATGATCTTAGTAGAGCAAAAGGCAGGAAACTCCCTTCAAAGATGTTCTTATGATGAGCTCTTAAGAGTCCCACTGTGGGTTCTTAGTTGCTATTGGCCAAGGAGATGAAGATCCGAACTAGGATTACTCCAAATGCCCGATATTTGATCATATACAATTTTCTACACAATATCAAAATATATTGTTATTTTCAATAGGGATTCATTAGCACAACAAAAAGGATGTCTAGTGTCCAAGCAAGGATCCACTAGATTCGCATAATCAGATGTGTTTCCCCAACCCAAATATAGGTGGCAAACAAGCGACCAATAACTCCAATAGGCTAATGAAACAACAAATTTGAACTTAGTAGATATTTAAGCACAGATAATTAAAATAAATTTACCATAACAAGTTGAAAACATACACCATAGCTTTGCCCCAAAGACTTTGATTTTATTGATCAACAAAATATTACAGAGCTTCCAAAGCCAATTACACCATCCAAAGATGTTTACAATGTGGAACCTCAAGTACAATTTAAAGAAAAATGAGAGATCTAGATCCCCTCCAAGTAGAAAACAGCTAGGTCCAAGGAAGTGCACAAATTTTACTTGACCCCGGAGAATAATAGCTAGTTGATGCTTGATCTATGCCAAAATTTAATCAGGAACCTTGATCTGGAAGAAGAAATTCAAATTTGTTGAAGAAAGCTTTGATCTTGGTCCAAAAAAAAATACAAATTTCTTTTTCTCCTTGAAAAAGAAGAAAAATCCCCCTTCGATTAACCACCATGGTCCAAAAGTTTGATTTTCTTTAAAATTGATTTTTTCCTTTGATAGAAGGCCCTAAAAATATTTTCCAATTTCTTTTCTCTTAGACAAGGAAAATCATTTTTTTCCTTTGATAGAAGGCCCTAAAAATATTTTCCAATTTCTCATAGAAAATATTCCCTAGTCCATTGTGACCTTCCTTAGGGTCTTTCTTTCATTGTCTAAGAGAGGCAGAAATAATAGGTTGTGATGATGTTAGCGCTCCATGTTACTCATACTTAACATTTGTCATCATTCCTC
Source organism: Pinus albicaulis (assembly GCA_034641835.2). Taxonomy (NCBI): domain Eukaryota; kingdom Viridiplantae; phylum Streptophyta; class Pinopsida; order Pinales; family Pinaceae; genus Pinus; species Pinus albicaulis. Next base: position 387,310,901 of record CM076570.1, read on the forward strand.
AATGTCCATTATTCCATCTTTTGATTGGTTGTGTCAATCGGTAGTATTGGTTTCCTGTTGGCCTTGTCTCATAAGGAGTTGAAAATACATGAGGCTAATGTAGTTGTTAGATTAAAAAAAATGCACGAGCCAAATATCAAATTGCAAAAGAATGGCAAGGGATGCAAAGCAAGCAAAATCCAATTATAGCTTGAGCTCTACCCCCTCTCATATAACCAGTCGTCCCCAAGAGTATCCATGTATATCATGCCCATCAAAGTAAAATGAAATCTTAGTGAACATTCTGACCCTGATGAAGCAATAAATTGTTAACCATTAAAGGGAGATAATGTTATAATTATTACTTGATAAATAAATAAAGCTTGTTAGGAAATCCATGTAGAAGCAAGAAAGAAAAAGGTGAATATGGGGGCTTGGAAAAACAAAGGCAAGGGAAAGTAACTGGCAGCGAAACACTCCCTCTACAAAGGTGATCATGGGAAATAGTTTTACATAACCTAATATAATAATGTGACACCTTTCATGAAGTAAACCCCAAGCCATAGCACTTATCACTTGCACCTAAAATTTGAAAAGGTCACCTGGGGAATATTCCTCCCGTTAGGGTTGGAAGCACCTAATAAGGTCATATGATAACCCTACTATAACTAAGTATCATAACTTGTGCACAATCATAAGCTACAAACACATTTAAAGATGATACTTGTGAGAAGTACTTTGATGGCTTTATCATTGAATATGGTTCACCTTGATACTTCTATGGTTTTTATACCCATGATGATGATTTCACTTGTGTTACATGATTCTTACACGTGCAAACAAGATCCCCTGAGGTATGATATCATGTTTCTCCAACACTTTGTAGAGGATGTCTAACCACATTCCATGATGACCCAAGACACTTGATGGAGGACGTTGGAACCCCTTTAAGGAGCATTGGCCTTGATGAGGACTTAGCACAAACGATACGACCCTCCTCTAGCCTTAGGACCTTGGACATTGACCGTTCATGTTACAACAATGACTTAGAGAATTGGTGCACCCCTAATATGACAAGATGTCCCCAAGTTGGCATTATACGTTATTGATGGATGTTGCACTTCTCTTGATGGTGATTGATGGTGTTGATCATTTGGGGCCCTTTGGAGGGGTATATGCACCTACTACCTTGATGTTGTCATGCCTAGCTAGATTATGCAATCCTAGCACCCCATTTGATGATGACGTGAACTTTTGGAGGATAGAGTGGGCTTAAGAGGGCTACTTTGGTATGTGACACCTCATTTGGGTGGAGAAGCATGACTTGTTGGATAAGATACATCCCTTGAGCTATTCATTGCACCTTTTCATGCAAATGCATGCCTCTTAGATGATGATGTCACCCTTGGAGGACTCTAGACTCACACATGTGGTATTTTCATGTTATTTCATTGTTTTGGCTATCTTTGGGGATCCACTTGACAACCCCTCCACTTGGGACCATGGATTTAGTAATTTTTAGGGTTTTTTAGTCTAAGTTGAAGGAATTGAACTTGGTTACCCTCATATAAATAGGAGAGTCAATTTCCTCTTGGATCATTGTCACACTTAGAACATAACAACTCTTCATTAGTGATATTTCTTTCTAGTGCACAAAGGATGACTAAATAGAGTGACTTTCTTGGATGGATATTGTGATTTCATGTGATATTTTCATGGATGCTTATGGAAGATCTTGGATGTTGCATGGTGAAGTTACTTTATTCATTTATCTCGATATTATGTTACATGGCATTAATGTTCTTGTGCTAAGTTAGTTTATTTAGTATTTGCTTCATTGTCCCTTGTTGAGCTAAATCCTTCCTCCAAGTATTTGAATAATACAGATAGGTTTTTCTTTCCCTGAATCATCTGAAAAATTAAGAACCTAAATTACAAACCCTAGGGCAAGTTACTTTATTTTCCCTAGTTTTGTTTAGATTTAGAATCACTCCAAAGAAACCCTAAAATAGTTGTGTATTTTATACTCCATATGCCCTAGACTGAGAAGATACTACTCTATCTCACTTATGGCATTCTTTTAAAATCTAAAAATTCATTTTTTTGTTTTACAGTAAATTAAGGTTAAATTGCAACAAAATCTTGTGTTTTTAGCATTCAAGGACTTATTGATGTATTCCCTAGGGTTACTTCTTGTTTAGAAGCAAATTAGAGTAGCTTATTTAATGCTTTTCATGTATTTTTTACTATTTTCAAGCGCTAATGTCAAACTTTATTTGTTGTTACATGTTTTATCAACCATCAATTTTTTTTCACTTATGCCATTAGTTTAATCTCAAATTCAACATTCATTTCATATGATTTTTACAAAATTTTAATGAGTAAATTTTCTACTATTATAAACCTTTGTTTTGTTGTCATAAACCTTTGTTTTGTTGCAGTTTTTGGGCCTAAAACCCTAGCTTATGGCAACTTTGAATTTTCTTAACTTGGTGTGTTCAGGTAATCTATTTGAGACTCATGAGGCTAACCCTCACTTTCATATAAGTCCTTTGAACCCAAATCTTGAACACATTACTTCAATCCACTATAAACACTAGTTTGTCATACCTTTATGTAGTGGTTTTTGTTGTAAGATCCTTAGGGGGGACTTAACTTTAAGATCATTGGGTTACTTGATCCCTGAGCCCTACCTAGGAATCCACTCTTGTATTGGATTGTGCCTTTCACTAAAGAGAGGAAAGTAGTTGTTGAGGTGATAGTGGCAACACTCCCATGTGTTGCACATTGTCTAGCTCACATAGTGAGCCTTTGCACTAGGTACTAGATTTTGTTGTAATAGTATCAAAGCACAACACTAAATTGGACTTTATTACTCTTCACACTGCACAACAATATAGATGTATTAAGAGGAAGAACAACACATCAGTGGAGTGTGTTTGATGGACGCTTCAAAATGCAAAGTTGCTCAATTTGTTAAGGCATAGGTAGTGATGATTGTTGGGTGTAGTCAAGACAAGTGGCCCACTTCAATTTTAAAAATGAGAACACATTAGGAGTATTGTTTGTTTTAGGGAAAACCAAATATTGGGCATAGAAGGATATTTGGATGTCAAACTTATGCCCATGTTCCAAATGATTGTAGAAGGAAACTTGATCAAAAAAGCAATAGATAAATCATGCTAGGTTATGAAAGATATTCAAGCATTTACCATCTTTATAATCAAGAAAAGCATGGGGCAGTTTAATTAAGATTTGTCAATTTTGATAATGTAATAATTTTGTTACGTGAGAGGGGGATCCAAAGGATGATCTGGATAAGAAATAACACCATGTATGGTTACAAGAAGGAAGTTGCAAAGATTGGATCCCAAGAAAAAACTAAACCTATTGAAGCCCCTAAAGCTTTATAAGGATTCCCTAATTATGAGCCTATTATATTGGATGTTGCAAATGAAGAACATGTTCCAACTCTCAAAATATCAATAAGGCAAACAAACCCTACCCCCTACCCCCTCCCCCTAATAAGCCTAAATCTTTTTAAAGGTAATGCAAAGGAACAAGAAACCAAAACCTTTAAAGTAGTAATTGGTGGTGAGGTTGTTAAATGGTGGTAAAAATGTCGCGTATGAAGACTTTTAATCTCATGAAAATTCAAACTTGGAAGCTTGCTTATTTGCCTATGGGGCGAAAGGCAATTGGACGTAAATGGGTATCTAAGTTGAAGTACAGAGTTGATCAAACAGTGGACTATTATAAGGCAAGAATGGGAGCAAAACGCTCTATGCAAGTAGAAGATATAGATTGTCAAGAAATATTTTCCTTCATTGTTTATACACTATCTATTAGAGGGCTTTCGACAACTGCAACGATGTTGGACTTGCATATTCATCAACTAGATGTGAAGACCACATTTCTAAATGGAAAGTTGAAAGAAGAAGTGGACATGCAACAACCTATGGCTATGTCAAAAGGAGGGAGGAAAGGAAAGTATGCAAGCTACAACAAGTGTCGTATGAATTTAAACAATCTTCCAAAGCACATTTTCTTGACCAAGGAGGGCTTCAAGCATTTAGAAGCATCAAATGTCTGTATCAAATAGGTTGATAAGTTAATTATGATTTTGGCCCTTTGCATGGATGATGCAATTGCTTTGTGTAAAGGCTTGTTGCTAATGAAGAAGTTAAGTAAAGGTTGGGTAATAAATTTGAGATGATAGACTATGGTTAAGTCCATTATTGTCTGGGTTTCCAAGAGCATAGGGATAGATTGAAAATGTTGATTCATTTGAACTAGAGTAGTTATATAACAAGATTGCTAGGTTTGATAAGAGCATATATAATCATAGTGTCACTACAATGGAGGTGGGTGTAAAATTGCCTCGAGAGATGTCCCCCTCTTAAAAATAATACAACCATATAGAATATTCCCAAGTTCAATGGATAGTTTAATGTATGTTATGTTATGTACCAAACCATACATTACACATTCTGTTAGACAAATGAGTCAAATTTTATGCTAAGTGAAGGAAATTTTCATATATTTCAAGGGTAGGATAGTTCTTGACATCATATTCAGTGGGAGTACCCAAGATGCACTAAATTTAATGGCCTATTATGATGCATATTAAGTTGTTGATGTTAACCCAAAAATTTGATGGACATTGTATTGCTTGATGCTTCCATGTTGGCTACTAACATGAGAAAGCAAGAGACAACCAACACTTTCTTTATCTAATGTTGATGCAAAATATGTTTCAACTTGCTTTGCAACAAAAGAGTTGGTCTAGTTAACTAGCTTGTTGGAACACCTTGGCATGTAGCAAAAACATATTCCAATCTAAAATTGTGGCTATCAAAGTTGTTTCGAGATGATTAAAACTCCCAAGTTCCGTATTCAAACTAACAAGGTACAATAACACTATGCCAAGGATCAAGCTAACAAGAAGGTGCTCCAAATGGAATATTGCAAGACTAATCACATCACTATCAGTGCTCATAGAAAAGCATTACCTAAAGATAATTTAATTTTTCCAAAAGTGATTTTGGTACGAATGTCTATTGAGACTTATGAAAACTTTGGAATAAGTAGGCGTATTGAAAATAGCATTTTTAATCATCATAATTTACTAAGTTTCAAGTTAGTGCAATTTAACTTTTTTGCACGTGTATTGGCGATTTACCTACAACCTTGTTATCACAATTAAATTGATTCATCAATTAATAACAAACTTTGTTTTAATTGTTATTTCAAGGAATACATGAGCAAATGTTGGCATGATCATCCAAATGATGTAGAACAAGGGGTTAGCTTAACTTATTTTTTTGCTAGCAAGTGCTTGATTTGAATCCCATCTGGGCTAGGCACATCAATCTACACCAATGAATTTACTAATGATGTTAATCATAAATGTGGGGAAGCATCCATTGAATTTCTCCATGAGATTTTCCATGGAAAAAAATGTTCTTCTGAATAATGTTGTAATCAATTCTCTCTTCGTGAATTAAAAAAAAAAAAATTATTCCCACTTGTATTATTCTAAGTATATTCATATAAATTTTGCATATTAATTTAACTTGTTATACTTATTTTTTATTGCAAGGACATACTTCCATTATTGAAGTCATATCTCTATAATTTGGGTTGAATTGACTCCTTTGTTTGTCACACATCCATAATTCATGTCTTTAACATCTATGAAATCACACAAATTGACTTGAAATTTACACACTCAAATCTTTGAATCAATTGGATTTTCGAACTTTGATTGGGCAAGGTTTTGTAAATGATAAAAAGACGATAGAAGGATTTACATTCGATCTTGAATTTACAACAATTTCTTGAACAATAAAAAGCAACCACCCTTACCTTTATTATACTAGGAAGTATGATATATAGTAACAAATTTGTATTATGTGATACAATTTGTTGATATGAACTCTTAAAGACATGCACCAACAACAAAAACAAGCTCCACTTGTATTTTTTGATTCAAAGGATTATTGAAACTTGTTGATTTAGAGTAATTGGGGAGGAAACTAATCTAGTTTTGACCCAAAATAAAAAACAAAGCCCATTTGCATTGATTTTTCTTTTGAAAAAGCTTATTCAAACCTCAAAACAACTTATCTACCATTAGTGAAATACATAGCCCACCAAAAAAACATAAAAACAAAAACAAAAATAACATATAAAAGTGCAAATCATTTAGTAATCAATGCCCTCACATGCAAAAGTTTACAATTCATATATTCAATCAAACTTGTAGTGCTTTCATGTGCGAGTGCACTTTGTCTATCTTTAAGTGCATAAACACCGAGAATTAGACCATTGGTAAAAGTTAAAACAACAATCAAATAATTTATTTCATGCAAAACAACCTTCAATTAAGGTGCAACCAATTGCTAGAAAAAACATTTGATTTAAATCATGTTGTCTTAGAGGGTACTAATCCCTTCTCAAAATGAATCATGGAAGTTCAACCACTAGCATGCATAAATTAGTGGAATTGGTGCCACTAACAACACCAAAGGTTCAAAGCACTAGCAATGTGTTGGAGGCTCAAGGCAAGTAGATGAAAAAAAACATATTGATGACAATCATGATATTAGGGATAATTCTAATGATTTCAGATTAGATACTTTTGTGAGAAGAGTAATTATGTTCAAGAATTTCCGCATAATTCGCATTAGACATTTTTATTGTTGATGTTTCAACCCAACAAGTGTGCCTCATCCTCAGGACAATTTGATTGGCCATTGCCATGTTATAAAGTTATGTAAACCATGAGATCCAATGTTCAAATCCCCATTGGGTCAAACCAACAAAAAATATATATAAATGGACTAATGTCCCAAGAATGAGCCACACTTGTTGCCTCAAAGCGTCAACAATGAAAATGTCTAATGTTGCCTCAAAGCGTCAACAATGAAAATGTCTAATGTGAATATGGAAATTCTTGAACATAATTACTCTTCTCACAAAAGTCTCTGACCTGAAATTATAGCCCTACACGGAAGGGATCTAACAAAGGATGTTCAATCTTGAGGATGAGCCACACTTGTTGGCTCGAAACGTCAATGAAAAAAATGTCTAATATGAGTAAGTTGGAAATTCTTGAACATAATTCTAATGATATTTTGTAGTAACTTATTATGGTATGTTTTTGAAATCTCAAATGGACGCTTAAAGCTTCAATATTCATTTGTTTTGGTTCAAATATCTATCGCACTCTATGCCATTCCATTATAATCACCCTTACATGTGACATTGCATATCTAGTATCTAATGGTTTGGTTTGTATTTATTTTGATTTACATGCATATCTAGTATCTAATGGTTTGGTTTGTATTTATTTTGATTTACATGCATATATATCTATTAAAGAAATGAGCCAAATCCAACTCTACTAGACAATCATCTATCCAAAGACTCTTCCCTAAAGCCTCGTAGAGTCACACATTCGCCCATGGATACTTTGATATCTTCCTCGTGTATGAGATACAACTTATTTGATTTAAAGATCGACAGGCCCTGCATTTGCCTCTGCACTAAATGTCATTGAGCTCTTTGCACGCTGCAAAGTATGCTTTCTATTAATGGATCGACAGGCCCTGCATTTGCCTCGGCACTAAATGTCGTTGAGCTCTTTGCACACTGCAAAGCATGCTTTTTATTAACGGCCACGTTGTGACTCTATGTCAAGTTTTGCTTGAGTAGGCAAGAGATCGTTAGGTCACTACGTTTTAGAACTGGCATTGAACACAGTGCCACACAACATGTTTACCTATTAAGTATATAAAGGAAAGCTTTGTAATCGTATACAAACCTGTTCTCATAATTTTCATCGTAAGTTATTGCAATCTAATTGTTTTCAATCGACTTAGGCAGATTGATAACGAGTTATTGCAAAGAAACATAGAGGCATGAGTAGAATTTAACCGAACGGAACTAAGCCTAGAAGCTTCCATTTTAAAGCATGTAGAGTGTAAATCAACTGTTTCTAACGACATAATGTGAATTTTGCTATTCAATCCAAAGAACACCTGCACGATGCAAACAATTTGAGATACAGCCAGCATACCTCATTGTCATCAACATGATTAGTTTGAAAGAGCTCTCTCTTCAGATTATGGGGTTGTCTTCCAATAGATGTCTCTTCGGGAATAATAAACCATCGTCCTGTAAACCAGTAGGATCCATCTTGATCTTTCCACAACCTGCAAAAAAAATTGAAAAACTTACATTCCTTGTACACAAAATGCTGCCCACGGAACTCCGAACCCCTAAAACCCGAGCCCTTACCTCTCAATCCGAGCAGCCCACATTTCAGATGAAAGAAGCCTTTCTCTTGCAGTTTTCCGCACCTTCTTCCTCTGCCTACGCTGAGGCCTCTGAACTTTCCCCCCTTCTTTATCTCCGTCACAGAACAAGCACACCCAGCTGTCCTTCGGAACCGACTTCAATGGAGGCTTCAAGCATGACAAATGAAAACCCCCCAAACACTCGTCGCACTCCACCATAACTGCCTTTCCGGTCTTCCCACAGATCTGGCACTCGTCGAACATTGAATCATCAGAATCGGAGCTTGATTCCTCTCGCCTCACATAAACGCAATCCCCAACCTTAAACTCAACCCCATCAAATACCGCCTTGCTTAAAACCTTTGGCTCCTTCTGTTTCTTCTTGCCGTTAAACTTCGCGGCAGGCATTCGATTCTGCTGAGCAATGCACTTCTGTTTCCGGGACTTTGAACTGGGCTTCGATGTAGTGTTTCTGCTGAGTGTTTTAGTGCAGGACTTGGGCTGTTTTCTTGCAGGTTTTTTCGAGCTTAAAGGTCTCCTCCTTGTTTCTGTACGGGGTGGCGAAGGAGGAGCCTGGACTTCTTCTTCTTCTTCGGCCTTCTGCAGGCGAGAGGATCTTCTAACGGACTCGCTGCCATTGGCGATTTCAAGGCCTTTTTTGGGTTTTTTTCGAGGCTCTGCGATGTGGTTATTCTCGTCATTTTCATTGCTCCTGAGCCGCTTTCGAGTTGAATGGTTTGCTGGCGTTTTGGGGGCGGCCTCTTCTGCTTCTCCACCTCCCCCTGTTGTGAATGTGAGGCATTTAGATACGCGACGAGATGCCTGAGTGACATCAGGCGTGCGGGGAGCCCTGGTGGAGGATTTCTTAACAGATGATGACTGAAATCCAGACTGTATCTTCTTACTCTTTTTTTCTTGAAGTGGGGTTTGCAGATCGTATTTGCTTTCTTCTGCCATGGCTGGATGAGAAAGATAAAACCCTAGAGACGATTTACAGAGCCACGCAGCAAAATGGCCGTAGCAGGCCCTGTGGATATACAATGTGGAGCTGTTTGTAGTTGTTGTTTGGTTTAAAGAAAATGGCGCGAAAAAGTTCCCTCCGCCCAAGATGGCCGGGTGGCATATACGATCATCTAATTGGTTCGATTTAAATTTACCGAGTAAAACCGAATTATATGCTTTCTTTGATGGCACGCACTCGAATTATTTTGTTTTACGTGGAGCCATGGATGCTATACTAACGTGGAATGGGAGGGTGGCTATGGAGAGTGAGGTTGAATTCTATTTTTGTAGAATTGTTCAACCAAATTGGTTTCATACTTGGGTGATAAAAGAGTTGATATCCATGTCAATATAACTTATATATGTTTATGTACATAAAGCTTTTAACTTTACATTCCAATATTTACATAATGGATCTTTCAAAAATTATTTCTACTATTTTATTTTATTTTGTAAGCTTGGTAGGACTACATCTTCATTAAGTCCAATATATCACCCCGATCGGAGCAGAGAATTGAACCGGTAACTTCACATCAAAGAGTGCTTTAAGAGAGTCACCATCTATCCAAGACATTGTGGACAAAACAACCTCTACTATTAAATTATGTAATATGATGATTTTATTTATTTTAAAAGTTAATCATAAATATTCTAACTTTGAATTTTATAATTTAATTTCTTTTTGTGTAATATCACAACCAATTTATTGTTTATCTATAACTCCTTGTACTATTAAATTACGTAATATGGTGATTTTGTTTATTTTAAAATTGATAATAATTTTGTGAAAATTGTTTCATCTCAAATGAGATTTTGTTCATAATAACATTCTAATTATATTTAAAAAATTATTTATATATATATATATATATATATATATATATATATATATAATTTAAAGTTAAAGTAGGGGTGATAGGAGCACCAGGGGTCTTGTATAGCCCCGAAGGAAATTTGGTCAAAACATTTGCATGGGGACATGGCTCATTGACAAATAATCAAGCATAAATGCATAATCTGCTGAAAGGTCTAATCTTGGGCAAAACTTCATTTGTCCAATATCAAAATTTTGGGTGACTCGTTTATCACCATGTAACAAGTATTCAAAGGAACATCGCCCCAAGATAAGCACTTGAGGACCCTACTAAACCAAATAAAGAGGCTCTTTAAAGACATCCCACAAAAAGGGTACTTCCATATCTTTAGAACTCAAATTGAAGAAGCCAACAAATAGGTTAATCAAGGCTGCTAACTTCAAGCAGGGCATTTAAAGGTCAATGATGATACAAGATGGTGGTCTTTTCCATATTTCAAATGGTAAAGTTTATTCATTCAAAAAAAAGTAATTTTCAATCCTAATATAGATCAACTTAGTGATTAGGAAGCTTTCCAAATTAAAAAGTGGGCAGGTGAACCAATGGTTGTCATGGTGACTAGAGTCATTTTAGTGCATGCAAAGGACCAATGATTACACCCTCCTCGCATACAAGACACAAGCCAAAGCACACAATATCGTTATGCCACCGTACCCCTGCATCGATTGATGATCACAGCGGAAGGTAAGGTCATTATGTCTTGGTATGTCAATTAACTCTAGGATCATGCAGGATTTGGGAGAAGCAAAGTAAATTGTAGTGGATGCAGAGCAGTAGAATGTCATGGTTTTCCATTTCGAGGGGCACATTAGTGATGGGAAACTGGGGGAAAGGTCGCAGAGTCTGGCAGGTCTTGTGGACCCACAACTTATTCAGTGCATCGTCTTCCTCTATTAACATCTTAGACCTCTAAGTTGGTCCTAATCATTATTTATTGCTTGGCCAATTTTATGTGTATGCTTAGGTATGAATTATCAGATAGAATTAACCTTGGACTAGGTGGGCGGGTGGTCCATCCTGTGCGTTCTAGCTGTAAATCTCTACGTCATTGCATGGAATAGATATGGGAAAGAATATATTGGTCTTAATTTTATTACATGAAATATTATTGGGTCTCAATACAATGTTTGGTATCAGACCCAATAACTATGGAATTTGCAGCATAGTGTGGAATTATGAGCCTATCAGTCTTTCGTGGGGGCTCATGTTGCCTTATGGTTCTTCTCGATGGCCTAGTTTGGTATCCAGAGTATTACTTTGGGGTGAAATTCTCACAAATAGGGGTGAAGCATTCATTGATAAAAATTGAGCCAATTTATTACACCCTTTTGTCGTTATTGCCATGACGTTTCATCAATATAATGACAATGAGGTTTTACAAAGTGTGGAACATGGTACAGTCACATTATCGTCGTTTTCCAAATTCTTTGTAATTCTTATGCATGTCAAACGTCGGTAAACCAAAAAAAAAAATGATCTTCTGGTGTCGCACAATCGAGGACAAGGGTGTCGATCCACCGCAAAGCATACATGCTTCGACAAAAAATCTCATTAGAATATTAACGAATGTAGGAGTCTTTTGGTGTCACACAATCAACGATAGCAGTTGTTGATATTCTGCCAAAAGCATACATGCTTCGACGAAATGGGTTGTTAAAAGCCCGACAGAAGTTCGATTTGCTCTATTAACACCACCATGAATAGGAGTCCAAAGACAGAAAAAATAATTGGCGTTGATAACAATCGATTTTTTGCGATGAATTTTTTATATCATCAACACTTTTCCTACGATGGTTATAAGTTCTATCGTCACATGACCGATGTTGGCACCCTTCGTAAGACCGACAAGTTGGAGTGTGTGTGATGTTGGCGCCCTTCGTAAGACCAACAAGTTGGAGTGTGTGTGTGTGTGTGTGCCCATTACAATAAATAGATGATTAGTTACATCTAGATTGTTCATCGGGTATAACATAGTGTGATAAACTATTATATGAGTGTGTACTGTAGAAATTAGCTGAATAAATCACTTATTCAATGAAGATTAACCCGATCATACATCAATTTCGAATTGCATGCATAACACATAACCTTCTTCTACAATTAATTGTCACATGCGGAAATAACAAAAGCAATCTCACATCAAATCAATCACACATTAACTCAGTATGTATGGGGAAAGCCTATAGCTGAAAACCCCGCAGCTATTGTGTATATTATAATGGAGAAATCATGTAACCTCCAAGCTCTATCGCTTCCGATCTACACTTGAAAACAAATTATTTCCAAATCAGAGATTGACTGCAAGGGGCTTTTACCATACCTTTCACTTTCCGAAGAAAGATGAATCCGGAGGCTTCCTGGCCCGTATGCAGACTCTGTCCGAGGAAATAAGTTTGCAATCACCGTAATAGATCTCGACAATTAATCTTGCTCCGATACCATGTAGAAATTAGCTGAATAAATCACTTATTCAATGGAGATTAACCCGATTACACATCAATTTCTAATTGCATGCATAACACATAATCTCATCTACAATTAATTGTCACATGCGGAAATAATAGAAGCGATCACACATCAAATCAATCACACATTAACTCAGTATGTATGGGGAAAGCTTATAGATGAAAACCCCGCAGCTATTGTGTATATTATAATGGAGAAATCATGTAACCAAACAAGTACAATACTCCTCACAAGTACTCAGTACTTTCTCATAAAGTCACACACAATCTAACTCAGTTTTGAACAAGTCTCGGGTTCAAAACTCACTGCTGACTGCCTTGCCTCTATTGCGCAATCATGGCCTCTATATGAAGAGATCCAAGGTTCGAATCCCCTTGGCTTGACTGCGCAATTTTCATGGACAATTCCTCCAAGTGTAATGCAAATCCCATGCAAAACTAATCCTCCAACTGATAGCTTTACTCACCCTTTCATCTACCTCTTCCACTGGTCTCCACTGAACTGATCATGCACCGTAGTGAACTGAAGTGTTCTTGAGTTGACTAATGAGTTAATATTTAGTAAATTAAATATTATTTAATTTACTCCACTCATATCTAGTTGATTAGTTAGTTAACTAATCCCAACTAGTTCAACTAAAACAAACAGAACACAACTCCATTATCTGTCCCGTTAACTCCTCCAAAACTTCTGCCACTGAAGTCTAACTGAAGCCAACCATGCAAGATGCCATCAAACCCTAGGAACCACGTGATTCCTTGTGTCAGCTGCATGAGCCACCTCCATGACTCAAACTGAAGTGCGCCAAGAGAGTAAACTGCTGTTTATAGTCAAAATATTATTAAGGGTAAATAATATTTGACTTCAATATTTTTAGGAGATCAGTCTAAAAATAGCCTGGGTCCTAAAAATTAGGGTCTCATCTATTTTTACCGACATGTCGCATACTCCAAGAATCTCCAAGTAGAATTCCCAAATTATGCTTCGTATGTCTAAAAATAGACATAGTCTAAAAATAGACTTTGCGCCAGAATTTGCCTGCGGGCCCACTTAGTGAAGGCGACTTCATTTCACTAAGCTCCATCATCTTGCTGCATTCTCAACAGGATCCTCAAAATACTAAATCTTTGACAGCGAGAAGTACTGGTCCATTGACTAATAGCTATCCTTGGCTTGTGAATCATATCTTCATTGAACACTCTGATCCAAACCCTCTCCAAATTGGGGGATATCAATCTGTTAGCCCAGTAAACATGACGGATGGATGGGCCCCCTTCAATGGAACTGATGGAACGACTATTCTAGGAGAGATTGACTTGGCGTTCACCTTATTGTTATTATTGCATGTACAAACAGATAATCAATCATGGCATTCCAGATGTGGTGAGCAACAAGATGGTGGAAGTGGCAGAGGAGTTTTTCACTATGCATGTGGAAGACTGAATGGAATACTATTTCGACGATCCATTCAGTAAAACACATTTGTCTACCAGCTTCAACATCCACAAAGATCAAGTGTTCAACTGGCAGGACTACCTGAGACATCATTGTTATCCGTTAGAAGACCATGTTCATACTTGGCCTTCGAAACCTGCTAATTATAGGTTAATATTTTGTTTCTTTCGTTTGTTAGATATGTGTGTGTAATTTTGATGGGTATGGTAGAGAACGTGCCAATATCTATTGCAGAGAAGTAAGGGAACTTGCTCTGAGATTGCAGGAGGAAATATCTGAGAGCTTGGGAGTGGAAGCTGACTTCCTAGCTGACAAAGCGTTGGGAAAGCATGAGAAAAAAATGGCTATAAACTACTATCCCAAGTGCCCCAATCCTGAGCTTACATTCAGTTTACTAGCCCATTCAGACCCCACTATACTCACTCTTCTTCTTCAGGATAAGGTGCCTGATTTACAAGTGCTCAATAATGGACATTGGATTTCTGTCAACCCCATTCCTAATTCTTTTGTTATCAACATCGGTGATCAATTACAGGTTCCATCTATCTACTTGGCACTCTAATTAATCAATTCCCTGTTTTGATTTAATTTTTCATTTGTAGAATCCAACAAAGTAAAGGGAACAATGGTGTTTGTTGTTCACATTTTCAAGTGTTCCATTGTTGATTATAAATTTTCCTTTGGTTGTTGAAATGACTGAATTTTTTGATATAGGCATGTAGAATTATTTCTATTTATTTTCTGTATTACTCTAGTTAAGTTGGTTAATTTGTAAATAATTACGCCGGAAGCGTTATCTTTGCTGGAGTGGGGTGAGCAAACACTGTTCACCCCACCCAATCAAAACATTTCCCCATCGCCTTTCTATCAAGTAAAAAGTTGATAAGTGTAACCATTCATCCTGCCATAATAGTAATGAATTTTCCTGCTTTGGGCTTCGTGCTCATCCCCTGTCCTGCTTTGGGCTTTGTTTTCATACCCAGCTGATCAAAAATTTTTGGTTGTTGTGTTCAACAGACAAGAAAATTGGGCGCAGTTAAATTTTGCAGAGCCTGCAAGCAAAGACAATGCAGAGTTTAAACTCCTGGTCATGAAATTCCTTGGGGAATTCTTTCACCAATTAATTTCTGACCTGTGAAACAGTGTGGATAAAATGCCTCCTTCCCCGGCTCTAAGGTGTTCACCTGCAAGGGACTGCCAAGTGGAACGGCACAAAAGGGGATGAAGTCTGTAGATCACCCCACATGCTATGGATAGGGATATGACGATGACCTTGCTCTGTTCCACGATATGCAGAAAAAGGAAAAAGATAGTTTCTTGCAGCATTTGGGTGATGATTTCACAGCAGAGCCACCTTCAAATCTTCTTACATCAATAAGTGATCGCTGCATATCACAGACAAGAGGTTCATCACCTGCAGCAAGGCGTGGGTTGTCTCTTGCATCAA
The DNA here is from genome assembly GCA_034641835.2 of Pinus albicaulis. Lineage (NCBI taxonomy): Eukaryota > Viridiplantae > Streptophyta > Pinopsida > Pinales > Pinaceae > Pinus > Pinus albicaulis. Next base: position 387,326,428 of record CM076570.1, read on the forward strand.
GGCCTCGAAGTGAGGCTGGAAATAGATCAAGGAAACATTATGTTTCCCCAAACGTTTCTAGAAGTGTGAGCTCTTCAAAGAGCCATGATCGTGATCATTTCAGCTCCCAAAGTAAGGGATCTGTAGTTTCATCTTGTGAGGATGAGATGGATTCCATTCAATCTGCATTTTCAGGAAAAAAAAATAACAAGCACTGTGAGCATGGTAAATCGGGCAAGGAACAAGGAAACAGGAAACATATCCAAATAGCAGAATTTATCCATTCTCCAAAAAACCTACAATATCAACATCAACAATTAATATTTCACCAAGCTCTGTGCCAAAGAGATCCTTTGACTCTGCATTGCACCAAATGGTATGCCTCCTATCTTGGAGTATTGGTTTTTTAAGCTTGCAGTGATGTTGTTAGCTCTAATTGCATGGGTTTCCATTTTTCACTGTTTGAAACAGCAATATTTTGTTATCTCCTTTCATGTATTTGCATTCTACTTGATTCCTGTAAAGTGAAAGCTTGAGGGTGTTATTCCTAACTGATAAGATTGGGATATCATTGACATCAATCCTCGCATGGAAGTAATGCATTGCCTGATTTAGGGTTGTTTTGAGTTTGATTTTCCCATGTGTTGATCTTGTTTTGAGGCTTCAAGTTCAAACATATGCACTAAAATGCAGTTGACATCAAAACTGTGAGCCATCTCCAAATGTTCTAAATACCAAAAAAGGACTATAAGCTAAGCTAAAATTGTTGAATATGAGTTGTGTGTGAAACAGTAAAAAAGTCATGATTTTATACCATATCTATGGTATTATGGCATCTACATACTCTATTTGACAAAAATATGACCAACCAAAGACTCGTTGAGATACACATTAAAATAACATAAATGTTGAAAACATCCAATGCTCCCGAGTCCCAACTCAACAGATATCTGACATACATGTAATCTTGAAAAATTATGTTCTAGAAAATAGTGGCGGGCTTTGCTTAGAAGTCAGATAGTTAATATAATACTAGTATAAGTTATAGGATATCAATTTATGCACATCTTCTTGTCATTTGGCGTAAATGTTACAACATTCTATAAGAATGGAAAATCTGGATTCAAACACTTACTGAAGTAAAGCAGGAAAAACCTTCTGGAAACCTTTTTCTTACTTGGAAATGTTTTGAATTACAAATATGTAACAAAGGAAAGGATCGTTTACCTTTTAGTTCCAACGAGAACTATTGGAACACCAGGTGAAAAATGCCTCAGCTTAGGAAGCCACTGCACAGTCATTGTGGAACTTATGTTAGACAACCATTTTAGTAAACAAGACATCCTCACATCAAACTTTCAAGATATTATATTTGTTTGGGTGGAAAAAATGTGTCTTCTCACAAGTTATTTCAAATAGAACCCAAAATAAGATTGCATAAAGCACAAACCACATAAAACAAACCTTCTTGGTAATATTCTCATAGATTGCCTTGCTAATAAGAGAAAATGCCAGAATAAAAACATCTGCTCCCCTGTAGCTCATAGCTCTTAATCTATTATAGTCCTCTTGACCTGTTCCACCAAATTTTCAAAGAGGGCCTAAAATCTAAACTTCTAGAATGGTTACTCTTTGAAATAACTAGCAATGCACATAAAATGACTGTTCAAGAACTTTAAACCCAAGAAAACACATCTAGGAAAATAAATGCATCCTACAATTTAACATGAAATATAGAATGTCTTTAAACAAAGACTACCGAAGAACAAGCAAATCTTGGATAAGAACTCTGATTCCACCATTAGTACCTGTTGTACCCCACTGACCAAGGTTAACCGTGTTTCCATCCACCACAAAATTTGCACTGAAGTTATCAAAAAAGTTGGTACATAGTCCTGAGATCCACCATAAAAACATATAATTTATATTGCAGCCTCAACCAGACATTAATAAAGTAAATTAAGACCAATTCCAAATAACACCAAAAGTTGAAATGTGCACAAATATTGTCACTTGTCAGCTAATTTCTGCCATTATGTTCATTAAAATACTGCCTAGAAACTCCTTTAAAACCTTTTCACCAACAAAAAACTATTAAAATTACTTGTCTTTCTCTATTTTCAAAACATAGTGAAAAGGCTAGAAAATATCTGGATCGAAATCCAGCAAAATTTTCCCTAACTTGGAAGCACTAAGACTTAAATCAAGAGATCTATTAAGTAATCTCTGCCACAATAAATTCAGACACTGGCCGATAATGTCTTTAAAATCCTTTCTATTGACCAAAAACCATTAATTTATCTTGTTTTTCCCAACTTCGATAATACAATGAAGAACTAGGAATAAGCTAATCAACTATAACTAATTTTTCCCCAACTTAATAAAGCCTACAATTTAAATTCTGCAATACGATTTTATTTCACAGTTAAATTCATTTCTAGCCAAAAGTTTCCTCAGAAGTTGAAACCCTTTCTGCCAACCAAAATCCATTAAATTTAATATTTCCCTGTTACCATAATACCATGCCAATGTTGCTAGGACATTGTTGGTAATCCAGGAGGCTATGCAGGTCCCTGGTTCAATTCCCATGGGCCAGGTGCACTAGTGAACACCACTCACTTTTGACTTGGTACCATCCTCAGAATAGAGGAGAAGTGTCCTTGAGTTTCCCTAGGGAGGTTTTTAGTGCCCTGAGTTTCCCTAGGGAGTTATTTTCATCACCTGCATCAAGGCATGGGTTGTCTCCTGCATCAAGGCCTCGACGTGAGGTTGGAAATAGATCAAGGCAACATTTTGTTTCCCCAATAGTTTCTAGAAGTGTGAGCTCTTCGAAGAGCCATGATCGTGATCATTTCAACTCCCAAAGTAAGGGATCTCCAGTTTCATCTTGTGAGGATGAGATGGATTCCATTCAGTCTGCATTTTCAGGAAAAAAAAAAGAACAAGCACTGTGAGCATGGTAAATCGGCAAGGAACAAGAAAACAAGAAACATATCGAAATAGAAGAATTCGGTCATTCTCCAAAAAACCCACAATATCAACATCAACAATTAATATTTCACCAAGCTTTGTGCCAAAGAGATCCTTTGACTCTGAATTGT